>CM046950.1:44207761-45407761 GCA_025698515.1 Gossypium sturtianum
ACAGCCTTTTTAATGAAAACACGCGGACCCCTTGCGCGGCCTAGTCGTTACACGGGTTATATATAAAGACGCATCGCTTTTGGCCTATGTAATCAAGGTCAAAACGGCGCTATATTTTGCTTTGTTTATAAAAGGCATGTATTTTTATTTAAGTTTCATTATTGTGTTTCTAAGAAAAAAAGAATGGAGGGAGGTTTTTTCTCAAGTAGGGTTTCAACTTAGCTGCGTGAGTTGCTCCTTCCTCATCATTGCCACCGTGATACTGTGAGTTTTAACCCGAAGAAAGGTAAATTTTTATTATTCTTTTTTTAAATAATAATGATAATATACATACATATATGTTTCGTGGTAAATAAAAGAAAAGCTGATTCAAAATAAATAGGAAATAAAATTTGTGAAACAATAAAATCACCCTATCACAATCAAGTTAAGTTGTTCTTTTGGTTTTAGACAAATCGCTTTCTCTTGATTTTGATAATGTTTTTAAATCTAATGCTAGTATTTGAAAGTTATTATTTCTGTATTATTGAAAATGGTCAGTGTCTTGAACTTTCCCATTCAAATCCTCAGACGGATTTTCAAAAACTTCTATCATGTCTCCAGCATTTATATACTTGTTGTGTTTATAACTCTATCACATGACATCTACCACTCCGTCGTTATTTCTACTACCAACTTCGCAGATATGGTATGGCGGGCGCGTAAGGGCATACGTATAACAGATGATCCTGGTGGTACACCGCACTCAGGTTGTGGAAAATTTTGATTTTGGGTTTGGGCTTCTCAATTGGGCTCTTAAAGGTTTCTGATTTGTGGCTCGCGTATTTGGCCTGCTATAAACGCCTCTTTGCTCAATATCGTAACTGAATAGAGCAAAGACATGTGCGCATAAGTTTTCCCTGCCCCGCCACTCCGCTTATTTCGTGCTATTCTTCTTCGATAACATTTCAAATCTACCATTGTGTTCCGCTGGTTTCGTCCATTTCAACGCAACCTGACAAGATGAGCTTTGTCAGTTATAGTACAGATTTAATCCCACCCCGTCAACTCCTTGAGGCATAGGATTGGCCATTAATCCGCCTCCAACACAACCTCATCAGATAAAGATCGAGTTTCAATTTGCCTCAAACTTGAGGATTAGAATTGCGTGTAAGAAGACCCAGAACCTCACTTTCTCTCACAAACTACAATGAACAATATGTGATCGATCCTTGATAAACTCAGTGAAGAAGACGATTGTAGCCTCAACCTTACTTCCACCGAACTCGAAGAGAAAAGAATTCTGGTGAGAAGAGATTTGTAGTTTCCATCTTCTCATCAAACTCTCAAAGAAATAAGGATTTATCCTCATTGTAAACTCAGATATGGATTGTAATCCTCAACCTTACTCCAACGAACTTCTAGGAAATAAGAATTGTGATAAGAGGCCTGTAGCTTCCATCTTCTCATCAAACTTAAAGAAATAAGGATTTATCCTTATTGTAAACTCAGTGGATGGATTTGTAATCTCAACTCTACTCTACTGAACCCTTTGAGGAAATAAGAATTTAGGGAGAAGATATTCGTAGTTTCCATCTTCTCATCAAACTTTAAAGAAATAATGATTTATCCTCATTGTAAACTCTGTGCAGGTGGATTTGTAATCTCAACTCACTTCCACTGAACTTTATGGAAATAAGAATTCAGTGGAGTAAAGAGATTTGTAGTTTCCATCTTCTCTATCAAAACTTCAAAGAAATAAGGGTTGATCCTCCATGTAAACTCGTGGAGAAGTGGATTTGTAGCCTCAACCTACTCCAATCGAAACTTCGAGGATATAAGAATTGTGTTTTTGATTCAAGCCTCACCATCAAGCTTAGTGAGATAAGATCTGCACCTTTAACCGATCCGCTTCCACCGCAAACTCGTGGATGCTAGACTAGTATCTTCGATCCGCTTTCACTGTAATCTCGTGAAGACAAGATCCGTTGCCCTCAACTCGCTTCCACCGCAAATTTAGGGATGCCAGATCGTATATTTTCAATCTCGCCACGCAAACTTAGGAAGAAAAGATCCAGAATTCACTAATGTTATGACACCGCCCCTTCTGGGACCTATCTCAGAAAATCAATTTATGTGTTTATGTTTATGCAAAATGGTTAGATGCAATGATCGTAATGAATCCAATACTCCTAACTAAATGTATTATGACCCACCTTTGTATGAATGCGTAATGTCGCGCGAATGGTCTTTTACAATGATTAGGATGCAATGATCGTAATGAATCGAATGCTCCTAACTAAATGACTATGGATGACATTTGCATGAATGCACGTAATGTCATGAGAATGATTCTTTGTTAAATGTTTAAGGTGTCGCCACTCATTGTTTATCGCTTTATCACGACGTGATTGCAGGTCGCTTCTTCTTGCTCTACCGGGTATTTTGACAAAGAAACCCGTAGAAATTATCATACTTCACTCAACCGGCTTTGCCCCACTATAACTTCAAAGTTCACCATGGTACTGATCCGGGGCTTGTACCATCTTCAAACCATCTTACCGTGATTCGTGGGGATGAAACTTTTCCAATCCCTCCCACCGCCATTCAGTGGTATAGGATTTGTATTCTTCAATCAATCCCACCGCCATTCAAGGTAGAGAACTTGTTTCATTTTCAATCCATACCACTACAACTCTGTGGGGTAGAGGATCAGAACTTGTTCAATCAACTCATCACTCATTGGGAAATCCGCCTGTGATGTGTATTCATAATATTCAGATGGATGCAGTAATATCATTCTTCTTGAGAATGATTCCCTCTCACGCTTGAGTTGATGTTGCCTCTTTCGCCAAGATTGTATTGTTGACGAATATCTTGTCATTTTGTTTAATCACCATTTTTGACAAAATCCAAGAGATAACCCGCTTAATCACCCTTAAGCTTGGTGAATACTAAACAATAATCATGTTTCGTGTTCTTGTATTATTTAGAAGTTCCTGAGTAATATGCTAAACCCTTTTGCGAAGTGTCGTTAGTCCACTAACCGCTTATTTCAATGCAAAATGCCCGTAAAAGGTCAGAAATAATGGACAAGAAGGAAATTGGTCGGAGAGCATAGCTCAAATAAACAAGTTAATCAAAGCTAGCAAATGCAATCAAGAAGGAAATTTATTGGTAGTATATTTGAAAAGAATAAGATAATCATAAATAACAAATTTAAAATGGGTAAATGGAAACTAGGTGCCCTGCAGATATCGCAAAATTTGAGCTTCTCTGCTCAAACTTTTTTAGGACCATTTTAAGCTCAACATGTGTTTGTGGGATCCTGAGTACTTTGTCGATGCCCCAAGACGTAACATACTTCTTCATTGTTAATTCGCCGTAGCAAGACTCATCAGAGGCCTCACTTTCGATCAAAATTTGAGCTGCCTTTCTCGGGTTTTCAACTCAAATCCCTTTGGTCTCAAAGTGCCCTTTACGAAGCTCTCGTTCGACCTCTCTTTTTCTTTTTCTTCTTTTTCTTTTTTTGTGTTTTTTATGTTTTTTTCTTTGGAAAACTTTTTATTGAATCTGAATTCACCGGATTGGGCAAGTCCTTGCCATCCATCTCGATCAATATCCATGCTTTCCTGCACGCATTCTCCGTGCATTAGGTCATTCCTAGTTTGGCATCCACTTTCTTTGAAGTCATTTTGTATGGGAAGGATCTTTTCCAAAACTAGGCCTCCTTCATAGAATTCTCTAGGTGAACCTTCTGTTATAGGCCCAGTATCATTTGCCCTTGGTACACTTGACCATGAGGATGGCCTTTAGCCTTTCTTTCTTCGATCAAGTTTAGTTAATCATGTTGGGATTTGATCCATTCTTCGCTTCATCCGACTTCGACTGATAAAACTCGCATAGAAGGAATTTGACTTTCATGGGCAAAATTGTCTCTATTCCATAAATCAATGAGGAAATGTTGCCCTATGAGAGACTCTACTGCACGCCTCGGCAAGCACAGATGCCACCACGAGTCTTAATCTTTTCTACGATCTTTTCTTTTTTTGCATCGAGAGTGGATTTGATGATCATTTACATTATAAGATTGGCATATGAAGTGACTTTCACCATCTTAGTAAAGTAATCGACATCCACAAAAATGAATCGATGTTGGCCAAAAGCCTTTGATAAGACCGGCTTGATAACATCTATGCCCCACATAAAGGAAAAAATGGAGGAGGCACATAAGTCTTGTCTTCCTCAATTTGGCATTTACTACTGTATCGACGTAATTTCCTTTTGGTAAAACCAAGAGCTCAAAACTCTTGATTAGTCTCGCCATTATGTAACCATTAACATGGGTTCTTTAAACACCAATCTTAACAAAGATACCCTCATTTCAATAGCTTCGTGTGCTCTTAATATGATCATGCTTAAAACATCTTTGAATTCTTGGAGATGACTCCAATGATGCCTTGCCTTATTCCTCATGTGTGAGCTAAGCTTCCATCTTCATCTCCTTCGTTAGTTCAGAGTGTCACCGGCACTTTGTAAAGTAGGATTTACCATTCTTAACAAATTAGGAAATAAGTTGTGATCTCTCACATCTTCAAAATCCTTAGATCCCTCTAGACACATATCTCACTAAAAGGAGTTAGTAACCACCGCTGCATGTCATTGATATCCTGGGACCCATTGTGGTACAAAGGTAAATTCCAGAGAATAAATGATTCCAAGAATGATTATTTGTATGGTATGATCATGAATAAAGAATGAAAGAATATTTGAATAGAAATCCAAAGTACAAAAGAATCTATAAATAGAAAGAATGGAAAATATTTGCTCAAAAAATGCATTTTATTGAAATAGAGATTTTGACGCAAGCCTATTTCACAAAAGGACTCTTATTGCTTCTAGGCTTAAGGAAACAAGCGTGTTTTTGCACATTACTCTAGATTAGCTTTTAAAATACATGTTTCTTCCACAGCCTCATTGTTCAAAACACTCTCAAGTACATAAAGGCAGATGCTCAAAAACTTTTATTCCTGCTCTCTCTTCTGATATGCCATTGGTGTTCCGATTTCCGATTTCTAGGCTTCGATGACTTCTTCAAGGAAACGCGAACTCTCCCGCTTCACTTTCGCTAAGCTACTACATTTTACCGTCACATCGAACTTCACAATACCCATGTTGATGAAATTTTCACCAATTTCTTGAAAGTAAGGAAATTTTTTATCGAATGGCTCTCGTGATCCCCGCTGGTACTCACATCGAGCGCTTGGGTCATACCATTTTGGGTATGGAGGTTGCATCGGCTTTTGATAGTGGGGACACAACGTATGCGATCAAATAAACTTTGATACAACTCCCTATAATGCTATTGGGATCGTGTAAATTGGAGTTTTTAATGTTTTTCCTTGTGCAAGATTCTTTCTTGATGAACCCCGATACCCGTGAGTCACCGCTTTTGGCCGAGTAACAAGTGAATCAACTTTGAGTGCCCCATGCTTGTATTATTCACTTCATTTTATTTCTTCCTTGTGGCCATTCTCTTGTCACTTTCCCGCCTCTATCCTTCCATTTTTATTGCATTCTCAACCATTTCTCCATACCATTACAATGTCCGAGAAGCTTTTGTAGCGCCCCAGCATATGAGTGATAAACGGGGCCCTCAAAGCAGTATTAATAAAGAGCATGGTCGCCTTTCTCTAAGAGCGTGGTTGGACTTGCGTCGCCACCTCCCTCCATCGCCGCATACCGTCTCAAGCTCTCGCTTGTCTTCTTCTCCATGTTCTAGAGTGTAATCATGTTTCGGTGCTATGTCCACACGTGGTTGTATTGTTTTATGAAAGCTTGAGCCAAGTCTTTCCATGCACCAATTTGGGAACGTTAATCGACAGTACTATTTGGTCGCCGCTTCCCACAAGGCTATCTTGGAAGCAATGGATCAACAGCTGGTCATTATTAATGTACCCCGCCATTCTTCTACAAAACATAGTAATATGAGCTTCGGGCAACTTGTCCCATTATATTTCTAATTCATTTTGAACTTATACTAAGCACCAAGTCCTGGGACCAAGCTTAAATCTTTAAGGCTAACTCCATAATGTTTATCACACTTTCGACGCTTTAAACTTCTCCTCCAACCGCTTATATCTATCTTCTAGTCGCTGGTAATTCTACTTTGTCCTCTCTCCTTCAAATATTTCATCCAAATCGTGACATTAGTATTGATTGGATTATCTCCTAACTCCGAGCTACTTTGAGATTCATTGAAGCACCAAATTTGGAATTGTTAAGGCCCGATCGTGACAGATGGTCTTTGTAAAGTTACTCGAGGTTGTGCTTGCACATGTGGTAGAGTAGAACCCGGGGTGTTGAGGATATTCAAAGATTCTCCTCCAGATTAACCATGGGGCTCTTTCCTTTATCCATAAGCCCATTCAACAAACCAAGCGCTATCCGAGTTATTTGAGACATCATATTTCTCCGAGATTCCATCATTTTGTCCTGCATGTCCCGCTTGATCTTAACCAAATGCTTCTTGTATTTGTACTTGCATCTCTTTCTGTATTTGTTCCAACCTTTCTAGTCTCTGATCCATTGCTTTCGTTTTGCGACGGGTATGGTATGTAGTTGGTGGGTTTTCGTTGGTTTCCGTGGTAATCACATAATTTTTAATCTATTAGAATCTTTCTACAAATTTAGTGCATATGATGTGATATAATGCAAATGCATGAAATATAATGCAAATGCATGTAATGAATGCAAAAAAAAAAAAAAAGAGGCATTGATTATGAATTCAATTCCATTAGAAGAACTTTTCTAGAAAATAAATTTCTTTACATAAAATGGATTGTATATACGCTTTGTCCTCATAGTCCAGTGAAAACACCAATCATTTTCTTCAGATCCTGATGTTATGGTCGTGGTCCCGTGAACTTTCTCAATGGATTCCTCTTCTAGCCCTTGTTGCTTGGTTCAGCCGCACTTTCTCACTCACTTATCCTCCGCGATGTTCATGATGACTCTCGAATGATCCTTGTCTCATTGAATCCTCGAGCAAAGTCTTGTATTCTTCACGGACTATCAACCTCTCTCGTTGTTTACCCGACTATGTTCGAATGACCGTATTATAATCCACTTTATCAAGTAACCCATTTCCTTATGACAAACTCTTCTATTTAGTAATCGAATATGAATCAACACCTCCTTTCTAAGATGATGCGATGCAAGGCAATCATAAACAAAACAAAACAAAATACGCCAAGCATTAAGAAATAATCAACAAAATAGAACACCTATCCGGTGACCACTTGCCAGGGTTTGGTACAATTCTACCTAGGGTAGGCTCTGGGCTCACTATATGTGGTTCTGGGCTCAAGTTGAGGTACCAACCGCACAGATTCCTTTGATCCTCACCCATTATAGGCTCATACATGCACTGTTCTGTTCAGAGGATACATTTCATGGTCGCATGGAGATGAAAATCTCACAAGACATAGGTATGGATGTATCCCTAAGCGATTCGCTATCCTACACGAAGGTGAAAACCTCACGGCGAGTAGCTTCTCACTCCACTTAAAAGGTGTGACCCGCGATCATGCAATATGATGCAAAAGTATTTTACAATACTCAAGCCAACAAAGAATCATATGAAATGGCAATAAATGCAATAATAGATCGTAATTTTTCAAATCGGATTTTCAACTTTCGCAACAAGACGTAAACAATCAATTTTACGCTTGACTCTCTTATATGTCCTCATGAGTCGCTAAGTCGTCGTAACCATTTTTTTGAAAACGTCGACTTGGATTTTAAAAATGAAAACGAAAACGAGTCGCCACCGATCCTTTTGTTGGGGTGTGATCGGGTCACCTTGTAAAACGGTTGTTTTTAATAAACAATTTGATTTGTCAAAACAACGATTTCGGCTTTCCACGTAAATTCAAAAAAGGGTTCGAGCTCTGCATACACGCCAGGAAGGGTTAGCACCTCGATACGCCCAAAATTGGTACCTAATTGATTATCTAATGTCTTAATGTCGTAAAATTCAAAAAGATTTGAAAATATGATCCTCTTTTATTTTTAAAAACTTGAACAAATCGAAATGGATGATAAGACCTCTTATTTCAAGAGATAAAATGTCATACTCGCAGTTAGGCACGACATTTTGACTCTAAACCGAGCTTGTCACTTGACTTTAAAATTCTGGATTTAAGTTTGAAGAGGATATTCATATTTGTCGATGAGAAACCCTGAACTCGCAGTTAGGGGCTCGATTTCTCTAAATTCCAACACGGACATTGCCTTTATTTTAAAATAAACTTATTTCGTGGGTATCTAGATGTCATGGCCGTAGAGTTAGGGCACAACACCTCGATTTTCAAAACAAGTATTTTATTCAAAACTTGTATTGTACTTTTAAAAGGATATTCCGTTATTCGATTGAATGAGAAAACCTAACTCAAAGAAGTTAGGGCACGCATTTTCTCGAATCTTTAATACTTAAATATCAATTATTTGAAAACTTTGACGATCGGGTAAAGGTTAATGTGACAAATGATAATATTAAAATACGACATCGCATGCGTGATGTGATAAATGCGTTAACAAAATAATGATATGAAATTTAAAATAAAATGAGCTTTCGATAAAATATGTATAACGTAAGTTTCTTTAGTAAATAAATAAAGAAATGTAATAATAACATTAAAGAGGTAACAATACTATATTAATATGAATAATATATATATAATTAGTGATAAAATAGAATAATAAAACTATAATAATGAAAATAATAGTAGTAATAATAATAATAAATAAGAAATATAATAATAATGTATATAAAAATATAATGTAATAATGATATTAGAAATAAAGTAAATAATAATGAGTATAATAATAACAATAACAAAAATAAATATGATAAATAAAATGGTAAAAATAATGTTAAGAATAGTATTTAAAACAATTATTGAATATAATATAATAACATTAAAACAATAATGGTAACAAATATAATAAAAGAAATGTTAAATAATAATAATGCTAATAATATTAATAGTAATGATAATAAAAATATTCAAAGTAATAATAATAATAATAATAATAATAATAATAATAATAATAATAGCAATATTAATAATAATAATAATAATAATAATAGCAATATTAATAATAATAACAACATCAATATTAAAAAGGATAGAAATAGCTAAATTAACAAAAATAAATAAATAAAAAGGATTAAATTAGGAGAAAAGTAAGATTAAAGGTCAAATTTAAAATAAAAAAATTGGGTTTGGGCTTCAATTGGGCCTTAGTTGGGTTTGATTTGTGGCCTGGCAGATTTGGTCTGCTACAAAATATATACATAAAATAATAATATATACATATTGAAGCAAAATTTGAATGCAAACCTATATACATTTATATGAATAAGTAATGTTTAAAATGGGCAAAAGATAATTTAAAATGTACATACAAATTTAAATGAAAATATATGGATATATAAATATATACATAAAATAATGTATACATGAAATGAAAACACTTTGGTCAAATTTTATATGTAAACATTTATATATAACATAATGATAAAAATATTTATATTCGATATTATATCAATTTTGAATCATACAAATATTTAAAAAGAATTTAGAAATAAAAGATAAAATGTATATAATAAAAATATATGTAAGTGATTTAAAACATATCAAAATTGGCAAATTAATTCCAAACAATTTATTTAAAAACAAAGAAATCACTAAATTTAAAACAATAAAAGAATAGAAAACCCAATTAAATTGAAGATAAAATTAAAAGGTTAATTTATAAATAAACAAAGCCATTATACGTAAATAAGGATTAAAATAGAATGTGTGCAAGTAGTCGTGATTAAAAGTAAAAATATTCCAAATTATCAAAACGCAGAGTTGAATCAAATCAAATGGAATCAATACCAAAATTCTATGGTAAAATCTAAAAACGGAATAGAAATTGACTCGATTGAGTGGCACATACAAGCAAGGGATCAATAGCGCAATTATCCTACAGCATCCCTAAACACGCGGGTTTAGTATAGTTTGATCGGGTCATCAGTCGAACGGATCATGGTTTATACGGCAACCGCTTTAGAGCCACCAAACAGCTCTAAACGGTGTCGCCCGCATCTCAATAAAACCCTAAAACTAACCTAATATATCATTCATTTTTAAACAAAAAAAAACTTAACCTCCTATAAGCCGCTTCTCAAAACCCTTTCGATCGGCCACCTAAAACGCCACCATGTATGGCGCATCGATGGAACCCGAAGGTGCCAACTCACTTTGACCTCCTTACTGACACGCACGGCGAAGGCATCGACTCTGTGTAAATGTAACACCCCAAACCCGCCCATTCGTTACTTAATCGAATTTGAAATGCCACCATGGAAAAACGCTTGAAGACCTGATTTCACTTTTGGAAAAACATTAAAAATTTTGTCATTTGAAAACCATGTCCAATTAAAAATTCTAAATAATATAAGCTTGATAAAAATATCCAAATTAAAACTTTATTATAAGCTTTTAAAATATAAGTTGCCAAAATTAAAAGCACTTCCCAATAATAATTTAATGGTCGCCTAGCTTAAACATAATAAAAATGTTCAATCACTTTAATGGGCCTTATTACAATAAACACTTAATCAAAATACTCAAAATATAACTACTTAAGTAATTAAAATATCTTTCGATGGAAATCGCTCACATGGCCACATTTGTATCCACTCCAACCCGGGCCCAAAAATCACGATCACCGCGATGTTTAATAAAATTGGGTGAGTCATACGCACTCAAGGTGTAATTAGTCCACCGACTTCCACCCACATGTTAACCACATATTAACTCATATATCGATATCAATTATCAAATTCACATGTTATCACATTCTCGGCTTGGCCCATATTCATATCACATTCATCTAATAGGTAGTTACCCACATACTTTCCACATACCGGGCTTAGCCCATTTCCACACCGATCCACATTCATATACTCGGGCTTTGCCCATTTCCACATTAATCCACATATCATATTGGGCTTGGCCCATTTCCACATATGTTCACATACGAAATCATGCAATTATGAAGCCCAACCCAAACCTAGGGTCCATCCGCTACACACCCCTTATCCAAATTTACCACACACCAGGATTATCAAATCACCCTCTCCTTTTCACTCCAAAGGCAATCATCGCCGCCCACGCAAATTGCACAATAGTCCACAACGCGACCTCACCCAATAATCCACGATGTAGCCGTAGCTAACACCAAAACCACGATGGGACACATAGTCACTCATCAACCACGATATGGCACATAGCCGATATCAACCACGATGAGGCACATAGCCACTCATCAAGCCACGCGAACTAAATCGCACTAATCCACAACGTGACCTCACCAACGCCAATCCACGGCGTAGCTCAAGGCTAACATCAAACCACGCACTAAGTACACCCGCATCTTCTTTCATATCATATCCCACCCATGCACATGCCACATAAAATAATGATACAATGTAATGATGCATGAGCATGTTCATCAAGCATATTATCACATATTCATATTAATAATCACATATCATCGTGTTTGGTACTTACCGGATTATCGACATACCCCTTGAGGGTATCCTTATCACAATTTCCACCGCACTAGTTAGCACATTCATAACACATACACATTTCACATACATATCATATACTCCTAAAACGGTGGGTTAATCACACACCTTACTATTTAGCTAAATCCCGAACTACTTGAATCTAACACGATGAACGGGTTTTTCCTCCTCCCTAAATGCCGATTTGGTCTCCTACCAAATCCCAAGGCTTTGCTTATTCCCCGTCGACAGCCCCTAAACCATCATAGTCACAATCGGCCATCACTTAACAACTAATAAAATGGCCTTTGGTCGAATACTTACACTCGCTTACCTTACTAACTAAATCCCAAAGATCACTTCCACAAACGCTGGCTATAAGAATCCCGAAAGATCTCTTTGCGCTAGGTCAGACTCTTCCCTACAATCTGGCCTTAACACATTTAATAAGAGTTATAGGCCATTCGGCCAACCTTGGAAATTAGAGCCTAAACTCTTGATTTCGACGCTTATGAAGAAAACTCAAAATCGATTATCAAAGGAGAGAACACTTACCACCACCACACTAATCGTCCACTAGCTCTAAATGTCGACAGTGATAAAAGGGATGTTGACTTTCGACTTTTTGAAACTTCATGACAGAAGGAAAAGAATACGGCCTCCTTTGAGATTCTCGCCATGGTTATTAATAAAAGAAAAATACAAATAGAAGAAAAGCACTTACAAGGTTCTACTTAAGCCCTTCAAATGTTGATGGAAAAGTCACCACAAGAGAAAGAAAGTGTATTCAGCTTATGATGTTTCTTTGGGTGCCAAGCAAAGAAAAGAGAAAGGAAGCTTATAGGATTCTGGCTAACGCTAACAAATAGAGGAGAAGAAGAAACACAAATGGCCTTTTTTGGCTTCTTAGAATTCGCACAATGAGGGGAGTGAGTTGAGAGGAGAATTTCTACTAAAGGAAAAATAATTGAGAAAAGAATTCCAACAGTGATCACTCCTATTTAACTACACAATTCGCACACCTATCTCCACTTATCAAATCCAAATCAATCTCTTATTTCCTCTTCAACACTTATTCAAAATAAATTGAATAAGTCAACATTTATCCATCTCCTATTTAATCTTAAGCTTATTCAAAAATAACTAAATTAAAACAATTATTATCTTCTCCTTAATCTTCTATCTATCTATCTAAATAAAATAAAATAAAACTTCAATTATCAAATCCCAATTTAATCTCTTATTTTATCTCTTTTACACATATTCAAAATAACTAAAATAAATCTTCAATTATCCTACCCATCTAAAATAAATAAATAAATAAAAACAATTATCTATTATTTACCAACTTAAAATAAAATAAAACCTTAATTATCTTCTTATCTCACATTAAAAATAAACAAATTAAATTCACGATATCCTACACTTAGCCGAAATTAAAAAGGATTAACCAAGCCTTTATCTTCATCCAAAGAAGTCCACATGCTGTCCACCACCTTTCCACCGACGCAAAATAAAAATAAAACGCCCTTGCCGCCACCACCAACCCAAGACCGTTGGAGCAAGCTTACAGTAACGCCCCAGCCACTCGCTAAGGCGCTTTTGTGACATAAACCCGCCACAATTTCTTTTAAAGCCTCCTAAGCCAAGCTCCTACTTGACGATAAAAATAAAATCCCATTCGCCTCTCTACAACTCGAACCAACGACTCATGCGCCAGCGCCACCTCTAGGCCCTTATGGCGCCTGCATGTACCACTTTACTAAGGCCTGCTTTATGTCCAAAGACCACCGCATATTTCCTTAAAGCCGCCTTCACCCAACCTCCTTCTTGATGCAAAATACAAAAATAAAACACTCCCATGCCGCCCTCAAGACTCGAACCTGCATCTTTGTTGGCGTCATTCCTGTGCCTTAAGTGGCGCCCTTAAGCCACTTTACCAAGCCCCTTTCATGACCCAAAAATGCCCACAAATTATTCTTAAGGCCTCCTCACCCTAATTTCCTCTTTTTACACTTAAATCCAAAATTTTTCCAAAGCTTTCACCTTCATTCTAAAGTTCTAAAAACTCCTAAAACATCTCCAAATACCCTTAAAACCCACTAGCACTTGGGTTATGCTCCAAACGCATAACCCCTAATCTAGGATGTTACAAGAAATCTCTCTTTTATTCTCTTGATTTTCACATGAACCAAAAAATGCAGTAAGAAAAAGAAAGCAAAAAAACAAAAGCAAAAGAGTATCAAAACCTAAAATGACCTTCCAAAACCGGTTTTAATCCTTTTCTTTTTGTATTTAGAATATATACGTCAGACATAAAAATGGGGCTCTCTTTACACCGAATCATATTCACCTTTTTATATCCAGATCCGATAGCTTAAAAAAATAAAATAAAAATCCATAAAATACAACGCCTTTCCATCGTATCATTTTGCCAATTTTTTCCTTTTCTTTCGTGGCTGCATCGCTTTTCTTTGCGCTCGCTCGCTTGTCTTTTCGCAGTGTGTGACGACAGCTGGAGGCCTGCGCGCTGGCGTATGCGCGGGGGAAAGCCCAAATGTCCGGGCTTGTGCGGGTCGCGGCGCGCATGCATTTTCATGCCGTTCGGTTGGCGCGCTAGAGTTTCCGTAATTTTTTTAAGATAATTGGGCTTAATGGGCTTGTAATCGTGGTATTTGGGTCACCGGCTTTTTATTTTATTTTTGGGTTTGTTTTTTTTAATGGACTAGTGTTGTAATGGACTGGACATTATTGAACTTTTATTAATGTTTTGGGTTTTTTTTTTTTTTGGTTTATTTGGTTTGGTATTGGGCCCAGGCATAAATTGGGTCCTACAATACCATTTTGAACCATTTATCTTTTCTTCACTAACTTGTCATCTTCTAACTATGTTGACTTGATCCGATCAAACATCACCAGTTTTATTTTTAATTCAGCCAATAAGCTTGTATCATCATTGATACTGAGCTGTGCAAACATTGCTTGTAATTCAATTGTTGCTTTTCTACTTAATGCATCAGCTACAACATTAACTTTACTAGGGTGATAATCAATGACACAATCAAAATCTTTTAAAAGCTCTATCCAACGACGTTGTCTTAAATTTAACTCTTTTTGAGATAGAAGATATTTGAGACTTTTATGATCAATATAGATATAACATTTCTCACTATACAGATAATGTCTCCATATCTTTAGAGCAAAAACCACCGCAGTTAGCTCTAAATCGTAAGGCCGATAATTCATGCTCATGCATTTTCGCTGACGACGACGATAAGCGATCACTTTTCCGTATTACATCAAAACACATCCAAGACTGCTTAAGGAAGCATCACTATATACAATAAAATCTTTTCCCGATTCTGGTAAAGTCAAAACCATTGCTTCACTCAACATTTGCTTCAATTTCTCAAAACTTTCCTCACACTGATCATCCAAGACAAACTGAACATTTTTATGCAATAGCTTTGTTATCTGCAAGGCTATCTTTGAAAATCTATTTACAAATATTCGTAATAACTCGCTAGTCCAAGGAAACTATGAACTTCGACACATTCCTTAGTGCTTTCAATCAACAATTGCCTCGATCTTTTCGAATCAACTCTAATTCCATCCGCCGAGACAACATGACCCAAAAATACAACCTCTCGATAACTGTAATTCACATTTACCGAGCTTCCTGATAATCGCTTTCTCCCAAATACTTGCAAAACAATTCGAGGTGTTGTTCATGCTCGAATTCGATTTCGAATAGACCAAAATATCATCAATGAAAACTACCACAAATTGATCTAGATACGCGTTGAAAATACGGTTCATGAGATCCATAAATGTTGCCGGAGCATTTGTCAATCCAAAATGCATCACTAAAAATTCATAATGACCATATCGCGTACGAAATGCCGTCTTCGAAATATCACTTTCTTACACTTTCAACTGGTAATAACCCGATCTCAAATCAATCTTTGAAAAGACAGAAGCTCCTTTTAGTTGATCAAATAAATCCCTAAATTTTGAAATTTTCACAATTTAGTCCCTAATACTCAAAACTTATAATTTATTCTACAATTCAATCTTTTTTCATTTCTAACTTAAAAATCTATCAATTTAATCCCTAATACTTAAATTATTCAATATAGACAGCATTTAAAAACTCAATAATTTCTAAAATTTTGACATAGGTTGGGTAGTATTTAATACCGGGATTTCAAAAACATAAATTACAAGAAAATGGACTAAATTGACTAACCAATTGAGATTTGAACCCTTGAAACCCTAGCTTTTTCTCCTTTCTTTCTCTTTTTCTTTCTTTCTTTCCTTCTCTGCTTTCATTTCAATTTTGTTTCTTTCTATTCTTTTTCTATTTCTTTATTTGTTTTGTTTTAATTACTTATTTATTTTGTTTTATTATTATTTCATTTACTTTATTGTTATTATAATAATATAATATATATACCTAATATTAAGTAATACATATTTTATTATTATATAAATATGTATATTATTTTTACACATGTATTCATCAACACCATCCACTTGTTGGAATAAGGTTTAATTTCTTATTTAGTCCCTTTACTTTTTTTTTAATCTATAATTTAACTTTCACCCTATATGCAATTTAGTCTCTATACCTAATTACTCTTAGTTTATACAAATTCACCTAACCAAAACCTAATTAACACACAAATAACTTCAGAATGTTTTTAATAAATATTTACTTAATCCGCTTTTACTAAAACGAAGACTCAAAATACACTTCCCAATACCCGTGACTATCGGGTCGCTATAATTTAGCCCCAAAACATCGAAGAATCGATGATCTTGTTTGGTCACTCGCTTGGGATGCGAGTTGTCGAAAAGTCGATCATTACCTCTGGCTTCCTCTCGCTTATCGACAAACAAAAGACTAGGGCTTTTAAACACATCCTTGATCGCTTTTCTAATAGAATCAATAGTTGGTTCAAATGCTTGCTCTCTTATGGTGGTAAAGAGGTCTTTATAAAATCTATCTTACAATCGTTACCTACTTATGCACTATCTATTTTTCTTGCTCCTAGAGGTATGATTATGAGATGACATCTAAAATCCGCCGATGGTGGTGGGCTAGTAAAGAGAAGGGTCGTGGATGAGCCATGTTCACGTGGGATAGCCTCTGCCTTCCAAAAGGTATGGGCGGTATAGGCTTCAGAGACTTACAGCTTTTAAATTTGGCTCTGATCGGTTGACAAGTTTGGAGGCTTATTTTTTAGAGGTAGACCTTGTGCTTCAAAGTCCTTAGCTCGAAATACTTTCCGATGGGAATCTTTTCATCCAAAGAAGGTCGACATAAACCTCATTCATTTGGTCTACTATTTACACAAATGCCAAAGCCATTGATAAAGGTTTTGGGTGGCAAGTGGGGGATGGATGCAACATTCAGATTGATAGGGAAAGTTGGGGATTTGAGGGTCTCGATGGCGAGGCATTGCAGCTCCCTTACGAGGCTCCCCAAGAGATGTATGTAGAAAGCCCAAATTGCCCGGGCCCAAAGTCCTAAACAGCAACCCAATACCCCCAAATGAAGACCCAACCAATTAAACCCAACCAAAACCCAAAACTAATCAGCCCAATTACAATAACCTAAACCCCAAATTTTCATTTCAAAAATTAAACAAAAAAACACACAAAATAAAGAAACCCTAGGTGCGCCGCACCTAGGGTATCCGACTTCTCGACTGGCATTCTCGACGCCGCTCACACACCACCCGCCACCGCCTCATCACATCTCCACCGCCCACACCACTAGCACTGCAAAGAATAAATGAGAGACAAAAAGCAAACAAGTTGTAAAGAAGCAAAGGCTATAAAAGCCGATTAATTTCTTTGTAAAAGAAGGTTTTTTTGAATACAATACAAGCATTTTCGAACACAAAAGAACAGATTCAAACAAAAAAGAGAAATCAAAAGCAGCGAGCCAAGATTAAACAACGAAAAGAGCAAAGTTTAAACACTAAGAAACCACCAAAAAATTCAAGAACGGAAGCCACAATAGGTGATATTTCTTTATCACTTTCGAAAATCCCTTTTCTTTTCCTCTTTTTTTAAACATATGCATGTATACTCATAGTTTTAAATAGCATAAAAAATATAAAATAAAATAAAATTTTTACCTCGACGGAAATTGATCACTGCACCATGCAAGTGATTTACGTTTTGAGCCCACGGGCGAACACAACCTAACAGTAACCTAATCCCATCGCCTCTGCACTGCAGAAAAAAGAAGCAGGATTAAGTTTTTTTTTTTAAAACAGAGAGAAATGAAATTTTTGCAAAAACTTGGCTTATATAGCCAATCTGAACGACGCTGCTTTGGCCGTGTCCATAAGCCCCAAAACAATGGCTGCTTTCACGCCCGACCCGACATCTCGACCCGCCCCGTATAGGATCCGCGTGTTTTAACAAATAGGGGAATTTATGCACACAGCCTCCGCTCTTTTTTTTTGATCTTGAAATCAAGTTTTCAGCTTTTTTAATTTTGGCCCCATATTTTATTCTCGATTCTATTTTGGTCCTTATGTCATTATGCTGCTTTGGGAGGGAATGGGTTATTACCCATTTTAGTCCCCATGTATTCCAAGCACTTCAAATAGGCCCTTTATTTTATTTTTATTTTAGATTTTCCTAAAAACCGCTTTAATTCAATTTTAGTCCTTTTTATTATTTTAATTATTTTACCCTTAAATTTCATTACCTTTTTATAATTATTATTATATGTTATTATTTATGTTATTATTATTTTATTCTTCTACTATTATTATTACTATTACTAATATTATTATTTTATTTATTTATTATTATTATTATTTGTTATTTTCATTTTTATTATTTATTTTTATCATTATATTATCATTATTATTACTATTATTATATTATTATTTTTATATGTATTTTTATTAATTTTATATATTATTTCATTTATTAATTACCACCATTACTACAAGTATTATTATTATTTTTTATATCATCGTTATTATTTTATCATTATTTTCTACTACCATTAATAAACATCTATTATCATAATACTTTCATTTTATCACTACCTATATTATTATTTTTATTTTATCATTATTATTGATATTTTAGTAACACTCGTATTAGCATATTATTTGGATTTCATATCGTTATTTTATTATTATATGATTTTCACGCGTAACGCCGTATTTTCATACTAATTTTTCTCGATGCACTAGTTTTATAATAATCAATATTCCGTATTAAAGATTCGAGGAGGTCGAGCCCTAACTTACTAGGTTCCTGCTTCTTCTCGCTTAATCTAAATAACTAATATCCTTTTTGAAATCGCTATATAAGTTTTGAATAAAATACTTGTTCTCGGAAATTAAAATGTTGCGCCTAACTTACCTGGACACGACATCTAGATACCCCGAGATAAGTTTTTAAAAAGTGAAGGCAATATTCCGATTTGGAATCTCGAGAAATCGAGCCCTAACTTACTGGTTTCGGCTTTCTCATTTAACAAATAACGGAGTATCCTCCTCAAATTTAAAGCCGAGTTTTAAAATTAAAAGGCAAGCTCAGCTTTCGAGAGCCCAAAGTGTCGCATCCTAACTTATCGGGTATGATACTTTATCTCTTCAAATGAGAGGGTCTTATCATTCATCCCGATTTGTTCAAGTTTTAAATAAATATAAGAAAGGACAGTATTTTCGAATCTTTTCAAATTTTCAACATTAGGACATTATTAATCAATTTGGTACCAATTTTGGGTGTGACGAGGGTGCTAATCCTTCCTCGCACGAACCGACTCGAACCCGCTTTCTCAAAATTCAGAGACTAAAAGCAATCGCTTTAATAAACCAAAACGCTTTATTAAAACTAAGGTGATCCGATCACACCTAGTAAAGATCGGTATGACTCCCATTTTATTTTCGCTTTCAAAATCCAAGTTGACCCTGCTTTTCAAAAAATGGTTACGATACCATGGCTCCACCCACTCGGGACCAACGAGTCGCCATATAGATCGATTAATTTTTGTCCTTTTGATTAAAAATTTGGAAAATGGTCTTGAAAATTCATGTTTCTTTAAATGCACTTTCGATGCTATAATTGTAATAATGTCGAGTCCCGTGAAAATACTTTGGCATTGCATTGCATGACCGCTGTGGTCACACCTTTAAGTGGAGCGAAGTTATGCCTTCGTGAGGTTTTCACCGCATGGGCTAGTGGATCGCCTCCCGATACATCTGCATTTCTATGTCTTCGTGAAGTTTTCACTTCGCATGGCCATAGGGAAATGTATTCCCCGAACCAACTCGGCCTCAGTATGAGCCTATAATGGGTGAGGATCGAGGAATCGCTGTTCGGGTACTTTTTCTTTAGAACCAAACCACACGTAGAGGAACATAAGAACCCGCCCTAAGTCGAACTATGCCAAACCTTAGTAGTTACCTTATAGGTGTTTGTGTATTTTACTTGCTTCATATTTCATTCTCAGAGTACTAACGGATTATGTTTTATTTTCTCTCGCATGTCATTTCATATTTTAAGAGGTATCGATTCACTGGCCGCTTTAAGTTAGAGAGCTGGTTATGGAGAACGAATTCATTGATAAAGTGAAAGACAATGCACTGGTCCGCATATGGTCGAGCAAAGCCACTTAGAAAAAGGGGACAAATTTTAACCGAGGGGTATGTGCTCTGAACTACGAGATTTCACCAAAGATCGTTGTCACGCAGAATCTAACTCCAAGAGTTGAAAGAAATATAGACCCAAAGGGGATGATGGGGCAAAGTAGTCGTTCTATCATACTTATGGCGATCTACCTTACTTGCTCGACATCAAAGTAGATAAGTATCCGCTCGAGCCATGACTCAATTTTGGAATGCCGCTTATAAATGCTTTCTTTCGGAAAGTAGATTTAGTACCCACTGGTGGAGGAATATACGACCTTGTCGCGTTGTCCAAAAGTTCAAGTCGACAAAGCTTACTCAAAGACCATTAATGGCCCAACTTTTGTGAAGAAATTAATGAAAATCACAGGATGAGCGAGCAGCAGGGTCTCAAATAGAGTTCAAGAAAGGCGGTGGTAAATGCATACCTTGGGTGAGTTTGAGGACCTAATCCTAACACATCCCGATGTAAAGAAAAAGATTGACGCCTTTTCCTCAGGTATTTACTGGTTTGGTAATCTTTCCTAAAGCTCTCAAGACATATAGATGAAGCGGTTATCGATCTATTCTGGCCGACAGACAAAGGGTCACGCCGTGCGGCTCGCGATCTTAGCCGAGACGCTCAGATCTCTCAATGCATGTTGAAAAACAGTGAAGGCAGTTCATCTGATGCGCCAGCAGCTTGTTGTTGGCTTGGTTCCATAGTCATTTCAAAGGTGGAAAAGTGTCTTATCGGTTTTCTCTCGAAAATTACTTCCATTGAAAGAAATAGTGGCTACACCAAGAAGAGAAGACGTGTCCGAGGAAAACCGGATAGCGATCTTTCAAAATCTTCAAGAAGAAGACATCGAGTGGAGGGCTCATTGGATGGTTCCTCACGAAATCCTTTATCGATGTGGGAATTTCGACTGGGTCCCTTTACCGGGAATTTGGGGAGCTATTGGGTATGCCCCTTTACTTGTACCGAGGCAAGATGGTTCAAGACAAGCTTTGTACCAACGACGTATGGATCGCTCAATGTGAGTTTTCATACCAAGGAGAAAGCTATAAGAAGAGGGTTAGGGAGATTTCTAGTTCCTGAAATCAGATTCATAGAATGAAGAGATTATCCGCAGGCCCAATGACGACCTTAGAATACAGTGGATGGAGGATTAGAAGGATTAATGATAATGTCCCCGAGTTGAATCTAGAAGGCGCCCGATCAAGAGAAGAATACTTGCAAGTAGTCCCATCAAAATTTGAGATCGTAAAGCAAGATTTCGAAAGGATGAGTTCAGAGCTTGGAAAGAGGATAGAAAAACTGGAAGAAGAGAAAATGCACCTGAAATTAGAGGCAGATGTTCAGAAATTGAAGGCCGAGAAACTAAGAAAAGAAAAGTGGAAGATAGAGGAAGATCGAGATAGTTTGAAGACAGAATATAAGAAGATGCATCCGACAATGAAAAACGCTGATTAGGAAAGACTCCTAATAAAGCATGACGGAGATTCGAGAGGAAAAGGCCAAAGCTAATCGTTGGGAGAAGAAGTTTCAAGAAATACAAGCGCAAAACGATGCCTTAGAGAAGAATTTGGCGTAAAGCCAAAAAGAGAAAAAGGGATTGAAAGCTAGAGTGGTCGAACTTAAGCGGCCTCTTCATCAAGATCGGGTCGAATTCAAATTGAACTCAAATCAAGTCTAAACAAGATCGAGGAAATGAAGGGTAAGATTGAAGAATTAGAATCAAAGATTGCACAAGCTTGTGAACTTTGGATTGAGCTTCGAAATAAGAGAAGGGCGTTGGGAGGAAGAACTTCACCATTCTCATGATCAAGTTAGAAATCGGATTACCTTATGGGCGAAGCAATAGTTCGGGATTCGAGAGGTAGCCGATCATCTACAAACTTTGGCAAAGACAGCCGATATGTTGAGCATGAAATATGAGTCACAATGAGTCGTAGTCAAGAGCTAATCTCTTTGCTCTGAAAATCAAAACTTTAGGCCTTAGGGCTTAAAGCATATTTGTAGTTCGCTTTATGTAAAAGATTTTTTTTCTAATAAAGTTTTCTAAAATGAAGTTGAATCAATCGATGCCTTCTTTTTGCATTCATGCATTTGCATTACATCATATCATATGCATTTAAGTCCATAGAGAGAGCCTCATTAGTTGAAATTAATACAGAGAGAAAGAAAGGAAAATTGAAACCGAGCATCGTTATTTATACACGATGCAAAACAAAAGCGATGGATCAAAGAATAGAAAAGTTAGAGCAGATACAAAAGACATGCAGATTAAATGCAAGAACGATTAGCCAAGATACAACAGACATGATAGAGCGGATGCAAGAATCTCGAAATATGATAAGCCACCGACGCAGCTTGTCGGGCTAAAGAACATGAAAAGGAAAAGGCTCCGCTATTAGTGAAGGACCTCCTCCTCCGGGTTTTACCCCAACAAACACCTAAGCACAACCAGATGTGTACCCCAAAGGACACTGTCACCATCGCCTCAAAGATCGTGACGATCGACACCGCGCGGTACTCGCGCACTTTCCGACGCCTCTGTTCTAACTCAGGATAGTCCAAATAACCCCGTGGTCCCCGATTTCACGGCGGGCGTAAATGGACCGCAAAAGTGGACTTACCGAGACAATTTGAGGACCGCTGCAAGTGGTTAGAGGAGAAGTTCAAAGCAATGGAGATCGCCGACTACCGCTATAGGGTAGACGCTTAAGAACTTAAGTTTGGTCCCCGGCTTGGTACTTCACGCCAAAGTTTAAAACCCCGATTTTGAAAAGTACAATGGGACTAGTTGTCCCGGCACACATCACGATGTTCTGCCGACGGATGGCGGACACGCAATAATGACCAATTGTCGATTCAATATTTTCAGACAATCCGCCGGTTCGCGCCAAATGGTACAATCACCACTGCACACCAGATTAAGACATGGAAGGACTCGACACAGCCTTCATGAAACACTATGGCCATGTAGTTGATATAGCTCCCGACGGAATCACGCCCCAAAATATGGAGAAAAAGCCAAAGCGAGAGCTTCATGCATAATACGCCCAAATGATGGAGAGAAATAGCAACACAAGTTCAAACCACCGCTCCTAGAGAAGGAGACAACCATGCTCTTTATCAATACTTTGAGGGCTCTTTCATTAATCACATGCCGGGAGGAACCACTAAAAGTTTCTCGATATTGTGATGTCGAGAGAAATGATAGAAAATGCAATCGATGTGGCAAGATAGAGGCAGGTGAGAAGGTGCTAGAAAGACGATTCAAGAAAAGAGAGAATGATGTAAACAACATAAGCACCCATAACAAAAGTTATTCAAAGCTTATTATCGTGGAACTGTACCCAGACCGTAATTACCGATCATCGAGCCTCTATCTAGACAGAATCCAATGCAAAGCAAAATACTAAAAATACAATTCACGCTGATCCCAATCACGCATAAAGAAATGTACCAAAACTTGTTCGATGCACATGTGGTTGCCCCGCATTACTTAAAGTTCTTCAAAAATTTCCTATACCCTAAATGGTATGACGCGAATGCACAAGTGCGAATACCATGCAGAATTGTGGGGGCATTTAATAGAGTATTGTCTCGCCTTCAAGAAATTGGTGGAAAAATTCATACAGATGGGCGTTGTAAAGTAGACGATACTTAGCGCGAACACCCATTACCTAATCATGGGGTTAATATGGTAGGTGAGAGTATGGGGAAAAGAGTTAAAATGGATGTTGCTGAAGTGAAAACCCCGATGAGACGGGTTTGGAAGGAAATGTCGAGGAGGGGATTAGTTGTATGAGTTCGTGTGAAGAGTATGAAGAAACAAGAAATGGTCATGAGTTCCATAACATGGAGGGGCACGTGATCCGTAATCGTATTGAGTTCGTAATGCCGTGCAAAGGCCGATGGACGATAAAGAAATAGAATTCTATGAAAGCCAAGGAGGAGAAAACATCTCACGCTGCTGGAAGATGAATCAAAGCAAAGGCCTCAAAATTAGCTATCCTTTAGTCATCATCTCGCCAATGAACAATGAAGTGGGGGCAAAGATAACGCCAAGGTCGAATTCGTAAACCCGCGATCTTTTCATATGAAGACAACAAAAAGGTTCCCCGAACTATGATCGCAATGTGACGATTCCCGGAAGGGGGACTCGCCCAAAGATCGAAAGGGAAATCGAGGTAGGCTTTATACGCGCAAATGAAAGCGCCACGACACGACAAACACACGAGTAGAACTCACAAAAGAGAAAGCTTTGATAGGCGAACAAAAGAAGGAAAAGGCGACTCAAACAGAATCGCCTATAAACGAGCCAAAGAAGGAATAAGAGGCTAAAGAGTTCTTAAAATTCTTAAAACATAGTGAGTATGAAGTGTTGTGGAGCAAACTGCATAAGCAACCACCGCATATCTGCGTATAGACTTGCCGTTGAGCTCGGCGGCACATCGCAACGCACCGATGAAAGTACTCAATGAAACGTATGTTGCTAATGATATCTCCGCAATGTCGGATCGCCTCGATTAGCAATATAAGTGCCGATAACTTCATTTTTTTAATGATGATGAGATCTCACGAGGTACGGGTTCCATCAAAGCTTTCCACATTACCACACGGTGTAAAGGATACACACTACCGTGGGTACCGGTCAATAATGGATCGGCACTCAATGTCTTGCCGCTTATCAACGCTCGAATCGACACCCCATTGATAGCTCTCACATGAAGATCTCGCCATAATGTAGTGAGGGCATTCGATGGAACCGAAAGAAAAGTCATGGGGAGGATCGGTGCTCTATTAATTGGCCCGAGTACGTATGAAGTGGATTTTATAGTAATGGATATCAAGCCGCCCTATAATTACTTGTCGGGAGACCTTGATACACTCACGGAGCAAAGGCTCTCGCCGCTGCACCAAAAGTTGAAGTTAGTTATAGAGGGACGCCCGTGACGATAAATGCCGAAGAGGATATCATCGCGATCAGAATTCAACAAAGGCGCCATATTTAAAGGCAAGTGACGGTTGATTGAGTGTTCCTTCCGCTTTTGGAATTTGTCAACGCAACATTTATCATCGAGGGGAACAAGATCCCAAAGCCTCAAATATCCAAAACTACGAAAATGGGTTTACAACCGACGGCCGGAAAGGAGTCACTGGAAAGGACTTGAAAGTTATTCCACGAGAGATCGAGGCCCCGAGATTGAAAGAAAAACGAGACCTCTTCTACTTAGGATTCAAGCCGGACGCAAAGCAAAGAAAGAAAGAGTTAGAGAAGAAACAAGAAAGGAGGAAAAGCACGCTTTGAGTGGGGATGAGATTAAATGGGAAATGTATGATAATTCCTCACATTTGAAAAACCTTTATATCGTGAGGGATTATCCATCCAAAGACGAGGAATGCGAAATAAAGAATCCACTAAAGAAACATTGGGAAACATGCACGCCAATGCTATATCCAAAGAAAAATCAAGAAGAAAATCTAATGATATCACCCTTATGAGCTTGGCAAATGTTTCTAAACAACCTGACCGCTGAGGAAATTCCTCGTAGCTTTTAGAACTTGTTCGTGAGTAATATTCGAACACACTTGTTGCTTTAAGTATAGAAGCAATAAAATTCCCTTTGTGAAGCATGACTTATGTCTAAAATCGTTATTTTCAATGAAATGCATCTTCGCTACCTTTTGAGCAAATCTTCTTTTATTCTTTCTATGGCATTCATCATCATGAATATTCTTTTATTCTTTAAATATTCTTTTAAAATATCCATTCTTTCATTCATAATCATACCATGCCAATCAATATGCTTAGATTCTTTTGTTCTACGGACCTTTATAATAGGTCCCCAAATATCAATGATCTGAGCAACGCTACCAATGACTCAGAACGTCCTTTTAAGCAAGACATGGGCATAGAAGATTTTTAGGATTTGGAAGATGACCAAGGTTGTGACCTGTCTCCTGAACTATTAAGGATGGTGGAGCAAGAAGAGAAACAGATCCTACCTCATGCAGAGTCAGTGAAAATAGTGAACCTGGTAAATGAGCAAGAGAAGAAGGAAGTAAAAATCGGAGTTTGTATTACGGCAAAGACAAGGCAAGACCTCATTGAGTTACTCCAAGAATTTAAAGATGTATTCGCGTGGTCGTATCAAGACATGCCCGAGCTCAGCACAAGATGATATCGTGGTACACCGCTTGCCCATAAAAGAGGAGTACAAGCCACCCAAATGTAAACTTCAAGAATGAGGCCGATGTTCACTGAAAATAAAAGAAGAGGTCAAGAAGCAATTTGATGCGTGTTTCTTGCAAGTGGTTAAATACTCGAATGGGTAGCCAATATCGCCCCCGCCCTAAGAAAGATGGGAAAGTGCGAATGTGTGTAGACTACGGTGGATCTAAACAAGGCTAGCCCGAAAGATAATTTCCGTTACCTCATATCGACACCTTAGTGGACAATACGGTACGGGTTATTCACTGTTCTCTTTCATGGATGGCTTCTCGTGATACAACCCGATAAAGATGCATCCTCAAGACATGGATAAGACAACATTTGTAACCATGTGGGGAACGTTTTGCTATAAGGTGATGCCGCTTTGGACTAAAAAATTCGGGAGCGACATATCGAGAGCCATGGTAACCCTATTCCATGACATGATGCACAAAGAAATTGAAGTTTATGTCGATTTATATGATTGCCAAATCCCGAACCGGTAAGGAGCCATGTGCAAGCCTTGAGGAAATTATTCTTGAGGTTGAGGAAATTTCTACTAAAGCTTAATCCAAAGAAATGTACCTTCTGAGTCTTGACAGTGAAACCTGCTAGGATTCATAGTCGTTGAAAAGGGGATTGAGGTTGACCTGCACAAAGTCAAAGCTATACAAGAATTGCCTCCACCGTGCACCCAAAAAAAGTTCGAGGTTTCTTAGGAAGATTAAATTACATCGCCTGCTTCATTTCACAACTAATCGAGAGATGTGACCCCATTTTCCGTCTTTCTTAAGAAACACAATCCAGCGCATGAGACGAGAAATGCCAGAAGACCTTTGACAAAGTGAAGCAATACCTGTCCAATGCCCCAGTATTGACGCCGCCTAATCCCGAAAAGCCATTAATCCTCTATTTGACAAGATTTGATAATTCAATGGGATGTGCTTGGCCAACACGATGAGTCGTGAAAGAAAGAGAAGGCAATATACTACCTTAGTAAAAAGTTCACTGAATGTGAAACAAGGTACTCACCAATCGAGAAACTGTGATGTGCCTTGATCTGGACTACTCGGAGATTGAGGTAGTATATGTTGTATCATACGACTTGGCTCATCTCAAGCTAGACCCTCCAAATATATGATGGAGTCGATTGCGTTGAATGGAAGGATGGCCTGATGGCAAATTCTACTTTCTCGAATTTGACATAGTTTATGTAAACCAAAAGGCGGTGAAGGGAGTGCAATAGTAGATTTTCTAGCCGTGAGAGCTCGAGGATTACGAACCTTTGATTTTGATTTCTAACGAAGATTTAATGTACGTGGCAACCACCAAGAAGGTACCCTGAGGATCGCCCTGGAAATTGAATTTCGACGGGCATCAAATGTCGTGGGCAATGGAATTGGGCGCTTTTGGTATCCCCAAATGGAGATCATTATCCATTCACTTGTAAATTGGATTTTGATTGCACAAATAATATGGCGTATCACGGCTTGTATCATGGGTATCCGCGCCACTATGGAACGCAACATTAGGGTACTAGAGGTATATGGAGATTTTGCACTGGTAATTTATCAACTCAGAGGGGAATGGAATACAAGAGATCCCAAGCTAGTCGACTACAAAAGATTGGCCTAAGAATTGATCAAGGAGTTTGATGGTATCACCTTCAGTTATCTGCCAAGAGACGAAAATCAGATGGCTGATGCTCTGGCCACCTTGGCTTCCATGGTCCGAGTAAACAAAAATGAGGATATGAAACCTATCCAAATGAGTATTTATGAGGCCCCGGCACATTGCTACAACGTCGAAGAAGAAGAGAAAAATGATCACCCGTGGTACCACGATATACTGTGATACGTGAAAAATCATGAATACCCTGAGCAAGCAACTGAGAATGACAAAAGGACGTTAAGAAGACTAGCCTGTGACTATGTCTTGGATGGAGAGATCCTATACAAAAGAAGAAAGGATCAAGTACTACTGAGGTGTGTGGACGCCGCCGAGGCCAAGAAAATCCTAGAAGAAGTCCATGAGGGTGTTCAGGGAACACATGCCAATGGCTTCACAATGGCTAGGCAAATCATGAGATTCGGGTATTATTGGTCTACCATGGAAGGAGACTGCATTGATTATGCCAAGAAATGTCATAAGTGCCAAATTTATGGGGATAAGATTCATGTACCACCTTCACCTCTACATGTTATGACCTCCCCATGGCCTTTCTCTATGTGGGGCATGGACGTCATTGGACCAATCTCGCCAAAAGCTTCCAATGGACATCGGTTCATCTTCGTGGTAATCGATTACTTCACTAAATGGGTAGAGGCCGCTTCATATGCTAATGTGACGAAATCAACAGTTAGCAAGTTCTTGAAAAAGGAAATCATATGTCGATATGGAATGCCTGAGAGGATCATATCAGATAATACGTTAAACTTGAACAACAAAGATGATCACGAGGTCTCGCAAATAATTCAAGATTAGACACCACAATTCGTCACCGTATCGCCCAAAAATGAATGGTGCAAAGGAGGCAAATAATAAGAACATCAAAAGGATAGTGGGGAAAATGATCGAGACTTACAAAGATTGGTACGAGAAGCTACCATTTGCCCTTTTCGCCTATCGAACATCGATCAGAACCTCCACCGGGGCAACTCCTTTCTCATTGGTCTACAGAATGGAAGCCGTTTTACCCATCAAAGTTGAAATTTCGTCCCTTCGAGTCTCGTCCGAATTGAAGTTGGACGGCGTAATGGATCCAGCTCGATATGATCGCTTAAATTTGATTGAAGAAAAGAGGTCGAAAGCTATCCGTCATGGTCGATGTACCAAAAGAGAATGATGGGAGCATACGACAAAAGGGTGCGCCCAAGAGAATTCCACGAAGGAGATTTAGTTTTGAAGAAAATCCTTCCCATACAAAAAGATTTCAGAGGAAAATGGATGCCGAACTGGGAAGGACCTTATGTGGTAAAGAAAGTATTCTCTGGAGGAGCATTGATTTTGGCCGAAATGGATGGTAAAAGCTTACCTAATCCCATCAACTCAGACTCGGTCAAGAAATATTTTGCCTAAAAAGAAGAGGCCAAGGTGAAAACCCACAAAGGGCACTTTAAGACCTCTTAAAAAAAAGAACGGAGAGGTAAAAGTGAAAACCCGCAAAGGGCGCTTTGAGACCAAAGGGGTTTTGAGTCGAAAACCCGAAAAGGGCGGCTCAAATTCTGACAAAAGGGGGGGTATGTGACGATTTTGTTCTCTCGTAGAAGGGAGGAATGTTACACCTCGTGACATCTACAAATCATCAAGATCTCCCAACTTCTAGTCACTCAAATGATCTTCGTAAAGATTGGGTAGTGAAGCTCGATCATGATATCCGGGGCACCCACTTTTTCTTTTTGCCAACTTTTATATTCCAACAATGTTTGCTTTTATTGATTAATTCAACTCCATTCTTCATAAATTTCATTGTTATCCATCATTTAAATCTTTTAAGCCGTTTGCAATTGAAATAACGGTTGATGGACCCATAATGCTTCCATAAAATGAGTTCCGCCTATTACTCGAAGTTCAGAACAAGTGTAGGAACTCAAACAGATCATTGTTCAGACCACCACACCTAGGGGTTAGAAACATTCGAGAAAAGAGGAGTTTAAAATCATGACTATCTTCCCAAAATTCTCTCACAAAGATATCAGTTATATGAGAAGATTTGAGAAATAGCATCGCTGATAAAACTCGATGGACAACGAGCAAAGTGACAACCTTAAGCATTAAAAAGGGGATCATTTCATTTTACATTCATACATCATCATTAGGAGCGCTTTCGATCATCGCATCCCGATCCTTATACATTTTTAACAAAGAATCATTATCATGACATTATGCATTCATGCAAATGTCGTCCATAATACATTTAGTTAGGAGCATTAGATTCATTCCGATCATAGCATCCTAATCATTTGACATAAACACAAGCATATAAAACCGAGTCTACAGGATATGTCCCTAGAGGACGGTGTAGCAACATTGGTGAAGCCACCATCCTATTGTCACTGACCAGTAGTGGAACAGGTTGAAGATTGTCCTATTGCCACTAACCAGTAGTGGAATAGGTTGAAGATTGTCCTATTGCCACCGCCCAAAGAGTGGAATAGGTTGAAGATTGTCCTATTGCAACCGACCAAGAGTGGAATAGGTTGAAGATTGTCCTATTGCCACCGCCCAAAGAGTGGAATAGGTTGAAGATTATCCTATTGCCACTGACCAGTAGTGGAATAGGTTGAAGATTGTCCTATTGCCACTGCCCAGTAGTGGAATAGGTTGAAGATTGTCCTATTGCCACTGACCAGTAGTGGAATAGGTTGAAGATTGTCCTATTGCCACTGCCCAGTAGTTGAATAGGTTGAAGATTGTCCTATTGCCACTGACCAGTAGTGGAATAGTTCGAAGATTGTCCTATTGCCACTGACCAGTAGTGGAATAGGTTGAAGATTGTAGATCTTGTCGCCCTAAACAGTAGTGGGGCAAGATCGAACGCAAATCTTGGCTCCCTAAACAGCAGGGAAACATGATTTAAGCCATCATCCTATTGCCCTGACCAGCAGTGGAATAGGTAGAAGATTGTAGATCTTGTCGCCCTAAACAGTAGGGAACATGATTTAAACCACTATCCTATTCCTTGACCAGCAATGGAATAGGTCAAAAATCGTAGATCCTGTTGCCCTAAACAATAGTGGGACATGATCGTCCTATCTTCCTGACCAACAGTGGAATAGGCTGAAGATTACAGACCTTATCTCCCTGGAGATACAGTGAAGTAATTTAAAATAAACAAGTCTCATCCCCTCGAAGTTGCAGCAGGAGCAAATTGAAGCTACAGGTCCTATCTCGCTGAAATAGCGGTGGAGTAGATCGAAATAACAAGATGCGGTGGACCGGAATGAGGCTACTTGAAGAAAAGGAACACCGAAGAAGTCAAGACTCAGCGAGACAGGGCAAAATTGGTCCTTCTTTTAAGTCTTTGCTCCATTCCCGTTGCATGACAATGAGCAAAGAGGGGCAGCTGTAGAAAGCCCAAATTGCCCAGGCCCAAAGTCCTAAACAGCAACCCAATACCCCCAAATGAAGACCCAACCAATTAAACCCAACCAAAACCCAAAACTAATCAGCCCAATTACAATAACCTAAACCCTAGCCCATTTCAGAAAATTAAACAAAAAAAAACACACAAACAGCAAACCCTAGGTGCCGCACCTAGGGCATCTGACTTCTGAAAACTGGCATTCTGACGCCGTCTGCAGCCACCGGCCACCGCCTCGTCACATCTCCACCGCCCACACCACTAGCACCTGCAAAGAATAAATGAGAAAAGACAGAAAGCAAACAAGTTGTAAAGAAGCAAAGGCTATAAAAGCCGATTAATTTCTTTGTAAAAGAAGGTTTTTTTTAATACAATACAAGCATTTTCGAACACAAAAGAACAGATTCAAACAAAAAAGAGAAATCAAAAGCAGCGAGCCGAGATTAAACAACGAAAAGAGCAAAGTTTAAACACTAAAAACCACCAAAAAATCAAGAACTAAGCCACAAGAGGTGATATTTCTTTATCACTTTCGAAAATCCCTTTTCTTTTCCTCTTTATTTAAACATATGCATGTATACTCATAGTTTTAAATAGCATAAAAAATATAAAAATAAAATAAAATTTTTACCTTGTCGAGTTCGACCACTGCAGTGCTGCCAAGCACCTACCGGCGACGAGCCACACGGCGAAACACAACCTAACGGAACCTAATCCCATCGCCTCTGACTGCGCGAAAAAAAAGAAGCAGGATTAAGTTTTTTTTTAAAACAGAGAGAAATGAAATTTTTGCAAAAACTTGGCTTATATAGCCAATCGAAACGACGCCGCTTTTGGCCAAGGCCCATAAGCCCTAAAACGACGCTGCGTTTCACGCCTCGACCCGACATCCGACCCGCTCCGGGTAGGATCCGAGTTTTAACAAAGAGGGGAATTTGCGCGCACAGCCTCTCTCCGTCTTTTTTTGATCTTGAAATCAAGTTTTCGCTTTTTTTAATTTTGGCCCCATATTTTATTCTCGATTCTATTTTGTCCCTATGTCATTATGCTGCTTTGGGAGGAATGGGTTATTACCCATTTTAGTCCCCATGTAATCCGCGCACTTCAAATAGGCCCTTTTATTTTATTTTTATTTCAAATTTTCCCAAAAAACCGTTTTAATTCAATTTTAGTCCTTTTTTATTATTTTAATTATTTTACCCTTAAATTTCATTACCTTTTATAATTATTATTATATGTTATTATTTATGTTATTATTATTTTATTCTTCTACTATTATTATTACTATTACTAATATTATTATTTTATTTATTATTATTAATATTATTATTTGTTATTTTCATTATTATTATTATTATTTATTTTTATCATTATATTATCATTATTATTACTATTATTATATTATTATTTTTTATATGTATTTTTATTAATTTTATATATTATTTCATTTATTAATTACCACCATTACTACCGTTATTATTATTATTTTTTATATCATCGTTATTATTTTATCATTATTTTCTACTACCATTAATAAACATTTATTATCGTAATACTTTCATTTTATCACTACCTATATTATTATTTTTATTTTGTCATTATTATTGATATTTTAGTAACACTCGTATTAGCATATTATTTGGATTTCATATCGTTATTTTATTATTATATTATTTTCACGCGTAACGTCGTATTTTCATACTACTTTTTCTCGATGCACCAGTTTTATAATAATCAATATTCCGTATTAAAGATTCGAGGAGGTCAAGCCCTAACTTACTGGGTTCCGGTTCTTCTCGTTTAATCTAAATAACGGAATATCCTTTTTGAAATCGCTATATAAGTTTTGAATAAAATACTTGTTCTCGGAAATTTGAAATGTTGCGCCCTAACTTACTGGACACGACATCTAGATACCCCGAGATAAGTTTTTAAAAAAGTGAAGGCAATATTCCGTATTTGGAATCTCGAGAAATCGAGCCCTAACTTTAGGGTTCTTTCTCATTTAACAAATAACGGAGTATCCTCCTCAAATTTAAAGTCGAGTTTTAAAATCAAAAGGCAAGCTCAGCTGGAGCCCAAAGTGTCGATCCTAACTTACTGGGTATGATACTTTATCTCTTCAAATCGAGGGTCTTATCATTCATCCCGATTCGCTCAAGTTTTAAATATATATAAAAAGGACAATATTTTCGAATCTTTTCAAATTTTCAACATTAGGACATTATTAATCAATTTGGTACCAATTTTGGGCGCATTAGGGTGCTAATCCTTCTCGCGCAGTAATCGACTCCCAACCCGCTTTCTCAAAATTCATAGACCAAAAGCACTGTTTTAATAAACCAAAACGTTTTATTAAAACTAAGGTGATCCGATCACACCTAGGAAAGATCGGTGGTGACTCTCATTTTATTTTCGTTTTCAAAATCCAAGTCGACCCCTTTTTCAAAAAATGGTTACGACAATGTACGTTCGTGATATTTGACTGTCGAATCATAAGGGGTAGAATGTGGGCCGTGTTTGTGATATTTTTAGGGACTACTTGGTGAGCCATATCTGTAACATCCTGATTTTTCCAAACGGGCCGAATGACAGAATTGTTTGGTTTCATAATACTCACGGATCCTACACGACTAAATCAGATTATTCTTAGATGCTTCTTAACAGACGGGTCGCACCGCTTCTTTTGGAAGCTTAAAATCCTCCTTAAAATTTGGGTTTTTACTTAGTGCATTGGTCATGGTTTGCTCCCTACTAATGCTAAGCTATCGACTATTAAGAATCATGTGGACCCGATTTGCTTGAGATGTAGGAGTGAGGATGAGACGCTCCTTCATGCCTTAAGAAACTGTCCCAAAGCTCGTGAGGTTCTCATTACGGGTGGTTTTGATAATCGGTTGTTGACTAACTCATATGATTTTTGCATCGATTGGATTGAAGATTCCATGAGGATTTTGGACAAAAAAGCATTCGAAGATTTTATCTCTACCTTGTGGAATATATGGAATAGTAGAAACAATGTCATCTTTAGAAGCAATGAGGAGGATGTGAATGTGATTTGGGAGCGTGCTCGTAAGTTCAATAATGATTTCAGGATTCACAATTTTTCTTCTCAACCGATCTTACCTTGGGTCCCTAGATGTTGCCAATGGGAAAAGCCTTCGGAAGGGGTGATCAAAGTTAACGTTGATGCTGCCGTGAATTCTTATGGCACAAGCTTGGGCATCATCGCTAGAGATTCTAACGGTTTTGTTTTGAGTGGTAAAGTTTCCTTCATCAATAAGGTGGTTAACCCTGAGTGGGCGGAGTTGGATGTCCTCATCAATGGTTTTCGGCTTGCTCACCTTATCAATATTAATAAGGTCATTTTTTAATCGGATTGTGTAAGCATTGTTAACCACTTTAGTGATCATAAGAGGGACATCACGATCCTTGGGTACCGTATCAAGGAAGCTTGCAAGTTATTTGACTCTTTTGTTTCTGCCGAGGTCAAATGGGTTAACCGTGGGTGTAACAAATTAGCTGGTTTTCTTTGTAAGTGGTTTCTTTCTAAGTGTTGTAACTTGAACTTCGAAATGGATTATCCTAGCGATATCCATAACATTGTTATTTCGGATGCAATTTAATATGAGGTAGTGACCTTCGGGTCTTTTTTTGTTAAAAAAAAAAGAGAGTTTATCTCTACCATAAATCAAGGTCTCCCTGAAAGACTTATATGAAGGGGGTAAAGAGAACAATAATAATATAGTTTGATCTTCATTATTAATCTGAGCCTCAGCGTTCTTTAAATCATTCAAAAGAGTAATAAGTTGACTGATGTGACCTCTAAGGTGCTCACCTTCGTCCATACGAAACATGTATAGACTCTATTTCAACACCAATCGGTTAGCCAGAGACTTTATTGCGTAAAGGGTTTCTAACCTTTTTCACAATGCGGATGTTGTGTTCTCCATCAACACCTCTTGCAATACACTATTTGTGAGGCACAACTGAATTGCAGATAGGGCCTTTTCATCAAACTCTTCACATTCTAACTGATCTAGATTATTGGGCTTTTTCACGGTAACGACCTTTTTCAATTCGACTTGAACTAGAATTTTCATTATCCGAACTTACTACAGATTGAAATTTGTGATGTCATCGAACTTCTTAATGTCGAACCTTGTTACTGCCATCTTTGAACGGGTTGAAAATGAAATTTGAGCCAAGCTCTGATACCAGTTTGTTGGTGATAAATCCATGTAAGCAACGAATAAGAAAAGTAATGAAATTATAAAGATCGAACACACAAATTTTACGTGGAAAACTTCTCTGAAGAGGATAAAAACAATAGGCAAAGATAATTTTACTAAATCGGCAAAAGCGAAGAATACAAAGATGGAGATAAAAACTAAATCCTGAAACCTGAAAATAATAACCCTCAAAACTTAAATACAAAATTCCTTGAAAGCTTGTAAAAGCTAATACTTGAATGTATTATGGATTAATCTTTTTAGGGAAGAAAAAAGCCTATTTATAGGCTAAATTCGTAGGGCAAATAATCTTAACATAATCTACACTAATCAGAGTTCAACTGGGATAAATAATCAGAATTTGAATGGAAGAAGAAAATCGAGAAAATCCCATGATACGTCGCCACGTTGCCATGTCGTTTCTACTTCCCCCTATTAAAATTGACAAAAATATCTAAGTTAATTTAAATTATTCAAGTAAGTCCTATCAAACTCACAAATTACTGATTAAAAAATGGAATAATCAAATTCAATTAATTTAATATTTGAAAAAAATTGTCTAATATAATTTCAAATTCCTAAAAATGTATCAAGTCAAAGCCTGAAATTGTGTTTTTGGTTTTGATAGGCACTAGGTTTTTGGAGTTATTTCATAACATCTTTTGAATTTAAAAAGTAATTGGAAATAACCTAAAAATTGAGAAAACGTGATTGGACTTATTATATATAAAAATAAACAGATTCTTTGGACCATTGAAAAAGGAATTTCAATCTGGATTGACATTTGTATGATGAGTTCATGCATTTGCGGAATATGTGATCTTTCTATGAATACAGGTGGAATGCATAGGATAATGTGTATATAATGTTGTTACAGCTAAGGATAGCAATCTTTTTAGTTAAGCTGAAATTTGTTGGTTTCTCATGCATTAGATTCCAAAAATCCTAGAAGAATGGGACATTCATTTTTCACTTGCTTCGTCACCCATGACGTCTACTCCCTACGCCGTCTCATTCACCGCTCTATTTTATTTCCCCTCTCTCCAACCCCTATTTCTTTTTTTAACCCTTTCTTAATTTTATCTTTTGACTAATGTTAAAAAATTCATTAAATTATTAAAAATGTAAACATTCAAGACTAAATTTTATAAATATCAGTGGGCTAAATTTGTTATTACATCAATAAAAAACTCAAAATAATTTCCTTTCACTCATCTAACACAATTAACGGAAGATTGGCTAAATCGAAAAAAATTAATAGTTGAGTGACTAAAATAGAATGAAGTCAATAATTTAGAGACCATGTTTGAACTTTACCCATTTTTATAAATATATATATATATATATATATATATTTTTAGGTAATGATGTGACATAATATCATAATGACACATTATTACATGAATCAAAACTAGAAAATATTATTAAATTCAGATCTAATGCGGAGTGTGGATCCCAAAAAAATGCTTAGGGTACTAAATTGGGATTAAATGTTGCTCTTATTCTTCAAATTATATGAATTATACGTTTTTGATGATTTATTCACTCTAATATATTTTGATTATATCTTATTGATTTACTTATTTTTAAATGTGATTTTTAATTTTGAAGTCAAATTTTTCATTAATTCCATCAAATAATTTGGTGTGATAAGACTTTTCTTTTTAAATATGTAAAGTATAAAAATTAATTATTAGAGTGTAAATAGTACTTTTCAAAAGAATTATTTAAATAAACAAATTATAATGGAGTGTGAATATATAATATATTAAATTTAAGATAATATTAGATTAACTAATTAAATTCTCCAAATATTTTTTATCACATTAATTTTGAAACTTAGTATTTCTTCATATTTGATCTATGAGATAACATGATATTTTGAAATTATATTACATCATCATCTATTTTCTAAAATATTATATTTGTAGATGATGATAGCGCGTAATATCAAAATGATATATCATCAAAATCGAAGAAATTTATTAAATTTAAGATTAATGTAGAGTGTGAATCCGATTAAAAGTTTAAGGGATTAAGTTGAAAAAAATTACCAAAAATCCTTTACCTCTTTCCTATTCTTAGTAAAATATTCTTTGGTCAAATTATGTAAAAGGACTTTGAATTATATGTTTTTGATGACTTGTTCACTCTAATATTTTTTCGAAATATGAATTTTGAATCTTGAAGGCAATTCTTTTTATTAATTCTATCAAATAATTTGGTGTGATATATACTCCTAAGACTTCTCTTCTTACAATTAGACAGTATTTTACTCTCTCTTTTTTTGTCTTTATTTAAATATGTAAAAATAAATACAATGGTATAAAACTATATACCAGGTTTCAAAAGAATTACTCACTTCAAATTATTTAAATAATCAAATTTTAGTAAAGGAATAAATCCTCTAAAAATGTATACTACAATAGACAACTTCCTATAAATTATTTTTCCAAATTGGTATTTTTATTACTTCAATCCTTAGTTGAATGGTTAAGCCTATTTAAAAAATATAATTAAAAATTGACATATGTTAAAAAAAGACACAAATATTATTTTCTTTTAATATATATATATATATATATATTTCATTCTTTAGAACTAGATCAATTGTCGAACCATTCAAGCCACCAGTTCTCAATTTGATCAGTTTATCTAATTCGATCAAATAAATTATTAAAATTTCATAATAATAAAAATTCAATAGAGAAAATCAGCTCAATTGGTTTTTTTAGTTTGGGTCAACCGGTTTGTATCAGTTCGCGGGTGAATTGATTCAACCCCTATCTTTGGCTCAATACCCCAACCAATTCTAGGTCTAGTTTTGATCGATTAAATAACTTTTCCAATCTCATTAGGTAGAGCAATTACGCGATGATGTTCAAAAATAGAATTAATCATCAGCCTCTCAACTTTTGGAGGGCAAATTTCGAGCATTGTTAGTATTACCAACTTGACTATTGGTTTAATTCTAAAAACATTGATCTCAATAATAAATTACTAGTTTATTATATATTAAGTATTTTTTATTGCAATGAAATATTTTAATTATATTTTCATTAAAATTAATATTTTCATGAAATAGATAAACTTGATTTTTAGAAGTTAAAAAAAAAAATAAAACTAACAATTTGAAAACATAAAAGGAAAAAAAAGAAAAAGAGATCACTAATTGAAAGAAAAAAAAAAAGATAAATTATTTGATAATTTAGGTCCTTTGGCTGAGACTTTTGCGATAGTTGCATTTAATATATATAATTATTTAGATTAAAAATTCACTTTTTAATGTAATAAGATAGCGAGTGTTGAGTTGATAAATTTAATGACTTAAATTTATTTTTATGAATTAAGATGAATTTAGTTGATGGTACCCACCACACCAAAAATTGACCCCTAGTCTTCAAAAAAAAAGGATTCTTGCAATTTTGATAAATAAGTCTTCTTATTTTGTAGGTATCTTTGTTGTTTTCATAAGTTTTTATGGACAAATGATAATGTCTATTGTCACTGAAACTCCACTGGCCACTAGCAGTTTCTCTTGGAAAATGGGTGACTTTTCGTTGGTTTCTTAATTTATTTTTGTTTTGAGAGTATCTTAGAATAATAAATAATTTCTCGAGTCGGTTTGGACCCATGTTGTCTTAAGTTTTATATATATATATATATATATATATATTATTTTTCTATTATTTAATAAGTCTTCATTTTTAAAAATTTGTGTCTGCTCTTATAACATATTTTTTTAGTCTTGCTTTTACAAGTAATTTTAGAAATGGTTTTATCGCCATCATCTCTAATTTGGTGGATGCTCGATTCTTTCGCCCATTTTTGCCTATTGTTTTGGACCATCCAAGGCTAATTTCTTTATTGTATTAAGTATTTGCAATTACTCTAGAAATATTGTACTTGAGTTGTGACAATGTCAATTGTCAACATGTCATAATGTTCTATTTATGCTAAGTCTAAAGCCTATCAATTGTTAACGTGTCATAATGTTCTATTTATGCTAAAGTTAAAGCCTTTGTTGTGTTGATGGAGCTTGTCCTTCACCGCCTATGACAAGTATTTGTTATTTCCCCCCAAATTATATGGTCTCATTATTAAATGAATTAAATATTTGTTTCAACATTTCCTTTTTTAAGTTATTCAAATTTTCTCTATTTACTCAAAAACAAATATTTAAAAGATATATATTAATTTATTTGGCACTATATAATTTACCCCTATTATCTAGTTAGGAGGGAGAAATATGCTTATTTTAAATTATAAAGATATATACTTTACTAATTTTATTTTTTAAAATCTAAAAAATATATTATTTTTATTCTATTAATTCATGTGTTTTTGAATAATATGGAAAAACATTTCAATACCAATAATTGAAAAATTAAACAAATATGCAAAAAAATTAAATATGTAATCAAATTAATTAAATATGCAATAATTGAAAATCTATCAATGACTGACTTTTGGCTTCTTGCCTTTCTTCTTTCTGCCTATTTTTTCAAACTTTTTTTTTAATTTTTCTTTTCCTATAAATTAAATTAAATAATATTAAAATTGTTAAAATATTTTTCTATCATCTTTACTTAAAACTAGAAACTAAAAATATTATATAAAGAATAACTAACCTGGTTTCAAAAACAATTACTGACTCCAATAATAAAATATAACTATTTTCACCTTATGTAAAAATAATTAATTTGATATTAATAATAATCATTTGATTAACGATATCTTTAAAAAACAATGAAAACAAAACATTAAATATACAATAATACAATTAATAAATATATTGGTATAATAAATATAACTAACTTAATTAATATTTATAAAATATCAAAAGTGTCCTTAATATAGGGGTGAGTAAAATTCAACTCGACTCGAATTTTTTTTAAAAAATCCGAATTTTGAATTATTTGAATAAAATTAATCAAATTAACTCGATTTTTTTTTCGAATTCGAATAATTGAATAAACCAAATATCAAACTCTTTTACTTTTCTTCCCCAAATTCTCAAAACTTTTTTCCTTTTTACTTTCTCATAAAAAATTTTACTTCCCCAAACCTCCAAAACATTTTTTTCTTTTAATTTCCCCCTAAAACTTTTTTACTTTTGCTTTCTCCCAAAACTTTTACTTCCCTCGAACCCCAAAAACTTTTTTTTTTCGAATTTATGTCTACTATTTGTATTATTGAATTAAATTTCATATTTTGTATTACTTATATTATTGAATTGTTTAATCATGCTAAATCATTATTAATTTCTATTAAAATTGAATTATTGATGATGTCATAAAATATTCGTGTTAAAATTTTCTGTTGGTATCAATTTCACATTTTATCTTTAAAATAATTTTTATTAAAAAAATTACATTTTTTACATTTAATATATTTTTAATTTCAAAATAAATGGTGACAAGAATTAGAAGATAATTGAAACAACTAAGCAAGAAAAGACGCTAACCCGTATATAAAATATTAATAAATAAATTATGAGGGGATGAAAGTTAATAATAAATTTGATTACGGTAGGTAATAGTGATTACAATGACCCAAAATCATTTTTTAAAATTTAACTCGAACAAATAGGTTTGATTCGATCCAATTCAAATTCTATCTCACTTGACTCGATTCGAAAAATTTTCGAATCGAATTAGAATGATAAAATAAAATTTATCAATTCAATTAACTCGAAATATTTTCATTTATTGTTGACCCCAGATGTCGGAATTGCTCTTTTTCTCAGACGAAAATAACACAATGAATTCCTCGAGTAAAAAGAGGAAAAAGAAATACCACTGTATATTTCAATGACTCCAAAAGTAGGTGAAAATATATATTTAAAATATATAAATAGACATTAAATAAAATAATAATATTTAAAATTTATAAGCAAAATAATTACAATATACATAAATTTCTCTTATTATGTTCTAATGCTTAAAATATCCCTATTAATTTTTTATATTACCTAAAATAGCCAGTAACTCCTAAAGGCTCCAGCTGGTTTTTATAATGTAAAGATTTAGACAAAATATACAATACATATAATTGAAAATAGAAATATAGATTATAAACTAATTTACTGAAAAAATAATACAAATTTACTGAAATTAATGATTATATCAAAAACTAAAAAACAAAAAACAAATTATATTTTTATATATAATTAAAGAAGTTTTATGCAGTGGAAGCACTCATATGAAGTGCAATTAAGGAAGCATAGAAACCATCTTTGATGTTGATCAAGGTATCATGCTTTCCTTTCTCTACAACAACCCCATTTTTAACCACGGCTATAACGTCCGCGTTCTTGATTGTGGATAGCCTATGAGCCACCACCACCGTTGTTCGGTTCACCACCACTCTATCTAGTGCAGCCTGAACCACCCTCTCCGATTCAGCATCCAATGCACTCGTCGCCTCGTCTAATAGCAGTATCTGCGGACTTTTAACGATGGCACGTGCGATGGCTATGCGCTGCTTCTGTCCTCCTGACATCTGAACTCCTCGCTCCCCTACCACCGTATCGTAACCCTGGAAGGGGAAAAAATTATATCAGTAACCAATCAGCGTATTTGGTAACATCAGATAAGCTTTTTTGTGATGATTTACCTGTTGTAGTGAACTAATGAACTTGTGAGCATTGGCCAACTCTGATGCAGCTAAAATTTCTGCCTCGGTTGCATTTCCTCCTTTTCCATATGCAATGTTGGCACGGATTGTATCATTGAATAAAACAGGTTCTTGGCTCACAAGTCCCATTTGTTGCCTCAGCCATTTCAATTGGAGCTTTTGGATGTCGACACCATCGAGACTGATACGTCCTGAATCGGGATCATAAAATCTCTGCAGTAATGAGATTACTGTGGATTTCCCGCTCCCACTTTCTCCAACCAATGCAACAGTCTGAAAACAAATATTTACATTAATTTCAGTTTTTCCGAGAATTAGGTTGATAAAACATCCAATACGAGGATGGCTTTTGGACCAGTTACCTTGCCGGAACGAATAGACAAGCTCAAGTCTCGAAGAATTTGAATATCCGGCCTCGATGGATACTTAAAGCTGACATGATGAAGTTCGATATCTCCCTTCACGTTTTCTAGTTTCATTCCGGACTCGTCGCTGGGGTCTATCTTAGACTCGCGATCAATAATCGCAAATATTGAAGCGGCAGCGCTCTTGGCTTTGCCAGAATCAGGAGCTAAGGAGCTCGATTGAGAAATTCCTATAGCTGCCATGGTCAAAGCAAAGAAAACCTGCAAAGTAGATATTAATCTCAGCATCATAGGGGCATAATCATTAACTCAATACACAGTTTCCAGTTAAACTCACTCGGAAAACATCTCTGAATGTTGTATAACCATGCTCAACAAGTTGAGCCCCTGCATAAAAACTGGTTGCATAAACAGAAAACAGAAAGAAGAAGGAAACTCCGAATCCTGTTCCACTGATTAAACCCTGCTTTATCCCGGTTTTCATAGGGCCTTCACATTTCTTCTTATAAAGCTGCATCACCTTTTCCTCTGCGCAAAAGGATGCAACAGTTCTTATACTCCCTACTGCATCATTAGCAACTTGGCTTGCCTCCTCATACATCAACTGCAGCAGTTTATATTAACAGCTAAATCAATAACATGCTTAAACACAACATGTAAAATTCGATTCGTTGGTTTTGAGCATACCTTTGCATCTGCACTAAATCCTTTCATGAATTTTACTTGAATATATCCGTTGATTGCAATAAGCGGGAGTAGTACTAGGACAATAAATGCCAACTGCCAACATGCAACAAAAGCAATGACTAAACCAGAAATTGCAGATGAAGTATTTTGAACCAGCTGAGCTAGTGCATCTCCAACCAAGGCGCGTATTGAGGCTGCATCTGCTGATAGCCTTGCACCGATTGCACCACTTGAATTTTCTGGTTCGTCAAACCACCCAACTTCCATGCGGACCACTTTCTCAAAACACATCGATCTGATTCGTTGGATTAATTTACTTCCAGCGATGGAAAAGAAGTAATTTTGTGCTGGACATACCACAAATGCTGCCGCGCCTAGGGCCAAGAATATCAGTGCCCAGAACCTTGAATCTTCTCTCAATTCATGAGGTGGTTTATAGAATGTGTCAATTACACTGGAAATTAGGATACCAAAAATTGGAAATATTAAACCGTTGGCTGCTGCAGCTATAGTTCCGAGTAGGATAACGGGAATCTCTGGCTTGTTGAGGTAAGCAAGTCGGCGGATGGAAACCTTTGGAGCTTTTTCTGATGGTAGTTCAGCAGGGTTTTCTGTGTCTGCCATTGCAAGATCGGTGGCATTCATTCCAGTAGGTAAACCAAAAGATGCTGAGAATGAATGGCGGTTGCTATTTCCCATAGATGATCCCCTACTGATTGAGCGCTTCAATGACTTTTTTAGGCTTGAACGTCTAAATGATTCTGAAGCAATGTCAGATGACTCCGTTGCCTGTTCCGACTCTTTATTTACTTCTTGTAATCGGATAAGCTGAGAGTAAGCTCCCTCAGGATCCTGGAGTAGTTCTGAATGTGAACCTGTTCAATTTGCAAAAACGTTATTAACATTGAGAAAATGCTCGAATGAATTATATGTTACCAACAAACTTTAGAGCATTACAAACTTGTTCCATGCTATATATTATATGCATTGCTGTTTTACAGCTTGGCAAAATTATGGAAGATGATAATGATGACCAAACTAAGATAGAGTTCAGCAATGATATGCTTTTAACACACCTTTTTCGACCATCTTTCCTCGGTGAATTACAGCAATCATATCTGCATTTCTCACGGTACTCAAACGATGAGCAACAATGACAGTTGTCCTATTGCCCATTATCCTATCCAATGCTTCTTGAACTACTCTTTCAGATTCTGCATCTAGTGCACTCGTGGCTTCGTCTAGAAGTAAAATCCGAGGGTCCTTCAGAATTGCTCTTGCTATTGCCACTCTTTGCTTTTGTCCACCAGAAAGCTGAGTTCCATGCTCTCCAACCATGGTATCTAGTCCCTGCATATGGAGTTCAAAGTCTTCCAAAGTAAGTTTACAACTCAATTCATATATGGTTATAGAAGTTATCATACCACATGGACGAGAAACTAAAACCTGAGGCAGCTTATCGATGAACTTAGAGGCATTTGCAAGCTCAGCTGCAGCTCGTATCTCTTCAGTGGTGGCACCTTCCTTTCCATAGGCAATGTTGTCCCTAATGCTTGATGTGAACAATACAGGCTCCTGGCTAACAAGACCAATCTTTCCCCTGATCCATCTAAGTTGAAACTCCTTGAGGTTAATGCCATCGATAAGAACTTCACCAGCATGTGGATCATAAAATCTCTCAATGAGACTTATCACGGTCGATTTCCCACTTCCACTTTGTCCGACCAAAGCCACTGTTGTGCCGTTTTGAATAGAAAGAGAGAAGCCACTGAAAATTTGCTCATCTGGTCTAGCAGGGTAACTGAAATAAACATCCCTTAGTTCTATATCCCCACGAATGTCCTCCAATACTTTCCCCCTTGTGTCATAAGAGTCGATCTCAGGCTTCCTTTCGATGGTCTCAAACATCTTAAACGCTGCTGCTTGACCAGCTGCAAATGCGGTCACACATGGGGATGCCTGCCCCAGGGACCTGAAACATCCGTAAGTACAATGAATTTAGCTTATGAAGCATGCATATAATAAGTAAAGATGGAAAATTTTCATAGTTTAACTCACATGGAACCGGTCAATACAGCAAAAATCACATTAATTACATCACCACCGGTGTACCCTCTGTCCAAAACCATCCTTGCACCGAACCATATAGCCAAAGAATAACTGCAGAATATGACTAGAAAAAGCACGCCAAGGCCTAGTCCGGCGGCAAAGCCTTCATGAACTCCCGATGTATAAGCAGCACCAAGAAACTTGTTGTAATTGCTTATGGCTTGCTTCTCACCAGTAAATGATGCAACCTGGAATCAGATTGAACAATTAGTCACATTTTTTCATCGAAAACCAAAAATACAACTATTCTTCGTATAGAACATACAGTTCTGATGGAACCAATTGTCTGTTCAACTACAGAGGCAGCTTTAGCATAAGCATTTTGTCCACGGGATGCCATCTTGGATACTATAAGGGCCATGACTCCACCAGATATTACAATGGGAGGAATAGAAGACAACATGACAAGGGTAAGAAGCCATCCTTGCACAAAGGCTATAACAAAACCTCCAATAAATGTGGATACCAACTGTATAAACTTCCCAACCTGCAAACCACAAGCAAACATTTCCATGATAACATGTATATATAGGATGATTTCGATTGCAGAGTCAAGATATACATTACCTTCTCACCCATGGCATCCTGTATGAGAACTGTGTCCCCAGACATTCTTCCAACAACCTCTCCCGTGTTGGTTTCCACATCAAAGAAAGCAACATCTTGCCTCAATATGGTTTTCAAGTACAATCCCCTTATTCGAGCTGCTTGTCGCTCACCTGTGACCATCCAACAGGTCACCTCTGCGAACAACATACCACATTAAATACATCAGTATGGGATAAAACATTAGATACATGGTTTAAATGAGAGATTTACTTACGAAGGAAGGCTGCCACCCCTGCACCTACAGCCAGGTAGACGAATCTCAAAGCAACCTATGATATTTCAAGAACCAAGTCATTTAAAAAATTCAACAAAATAATGGAATCTTTTAAAAAGAAAAGGCACACACACACACACACGTATTGTGTTGATACAAGTTCATGTTACATGTTATAGTACCCTGGAGACAACATCAACCACTCTGTCGTCATTTTGATTTTCACCAAAAGCATCAATGAGATCCCCAAACAGGATAGTCATAAGGGGCATACATACACCGTTACCGACCGCCCCTATTGTGCCGACGATCATCAACAAGGTATCCCTTGAATCGGCAAATGCAAACAGCTTGTAAAACGGAACCGTGTTAGTTTTCTCATCATCAACCTTCTTACTTTCTAGATTGTCTCCGTTGGAACCGGAGACTTTGTCAGGCTCTTCCTGGATTTTCGATGTGCTGGCCTCATGCAGGTCAGTAGGATCATTAAATCCATTCTCAGAGTCCATCGTGGGGGTGGGGGGGCTCCCAAACTGTTACCTTGATTTTTAACACCAAAACTTCAGAATCTATGAGGTTTATTTATTGTATTGCGGATGCAGGAAAACAATTGAAAGAATTGGTCAAGAAAGCCAGATTAAGAACAAAAAATATACTGTTTGCTAGTAAAATACTACTAGCTAAGGATCTGAAACAGGATTCAAAGGGTTTCTCAATCTATGAGCAGCTTAAAAATAAAAAATAAAAGACTTTTTCTAGTCTGTTTCAATCCCAGAAAAGCATCCATCTTGGAATTTGGAAATACGGTTGCAATCAAATCAATTACACTATAAAGAAACTTAGTACCTCTAAAGAGTGTACCATCAGCAGAAAAGGAAAAAAAAAAACAGAGGATAAAGATCCTAGAGAAGATGAACAGAAGAAAGAGAGAGAAAAGGTGGCTTCTCTGTCATTGAAGTACAACTAAAAGGGAAACCCGGTTTCATGATTCGTTTTGTTAGAAGAGACGATATAAAATGACGACCGATCATCATTGGTTTACTCCTAGAATAAACTATCAGCAAAACCCACCATTTGAACATAACCCAAAATCCCAGAACCCGGATGCCTTCCTAAGTCCCAACTCTGCAACGAATAAAGGGGAAAAAAATGAAAAGAGACATTAAGAAGAATAGACCTACCAAAATTTCAAAAGGGTAGTTGGAAATTTGTCCAGTTATTCCAACTTTGAGGCCAAATAGCCTTCTGTTTTATGTTTCAGCTGTTTAAAAACCTATTTATATTAAATCTTTGGTGGGAGGCTTTCCTTGAACAGCACGTATTTTGCCTTGTCGAATAGTCTTCACTACTTTTTTTTTTTTTTTTATTTTGGGATAGGTAAAGGTGGTCTTCACCATTATTCAATTGCGAATTTCGAGTTTTTGGACTTTGCCAACCATGGTCTCCACGGATCCAATTTAATTTTCCTCCTCTCCAAGCAAATATTATATTATATGCATTTTCCGACAATATACAAGATTTTAGCTGTTGATATGCTTCTTCGTAGAAATAATACAAACCATGTTCACTCATAATTGTAACCAATTTAACTATTATTACAGTAAAGTTTTGAGTCTCAATTTATTGAAATAATGATGAAAAGAAGGGGTAAATTAGAGTTGATCCATCTTATCTTTGCTTCGAATCATTGTTGCTTTTAAATAATTTGAAAGAAATATTTTCAAAAGAGGTGTTCCTGTGTACACTTGATGAAAGATGATTTCAAAATGATATGGACAGGGAGACAGAGAGAGAGATGAAAGCACCCATTGGCCAACTTTTCTAGAGAGAGGGAATTATGTTTGAATTAACCTAAAGTATTGACTGTTTTATGGTGTAAATTACACCTCCTAATTATGAGGGTTTTTTTTTTTTATTCACTCAATTAACTAGATTTATCATAATTTTAAAAAGATTCAAAAAAAATAAAAAATAAAATTAGGTTTCTCTTTCGTGGGAGTAACAAGTTATTATCATACCAACAAAACCCATTCTCTTTAAGCTTCGTTGGGGAAAGTCATTAATCGACTCTCTTGTTTTGGCGAAGAATTTAAAGATCTGGTCTCGGGTCGCCACAACAAGGGTTTCAAAATCAGATTTTTAAACTTGTTTAATCCTTTGATGCTTAGGTAATTTTCTGGGTTTGACTTTTTCTTTTTTATGAAATTTGATCTTCCATTTTCACATCTGTCTCATGTTTGTTTTGTCCATTGAAAGTTTTTTTTTTTGATATATGTTTTGTAAGAATGGAAGAACCAGATGGTGCTTGACAGCTTTAGTTTTTAGTGAATCTGGCTACTGCCCTCCTTTGTGTACCAAAAAGGGGAAAAGGCATGTTTTTCCTTCATTGAAAAGTTGAAGTCTGCAACGAAGTTTGTAGTTGATTTCATCTTTGTTTCTTTTTATGGGAAAAATACTCATTTTGTTACTTATAATTTTCTTTTACTTATGCTTAGCTGCCGTCATGTGGTGACAAACTGTGTTAATATTTTGTGAAATTAAAGGGCATAGAAAAATAAATGGAATCATCTTTTTTTATATAATTTAAGCAAACTAGTGGTTGAAGAACTTTTATATAATGTACTCATCCTAATAATATCCTTTCCTCCATTTGAAAGTACGAACAAAGAAATTTAATCATAAAATAGGCATATTTTAGTCTAATTTGATGTCTCACTTTATTTACAAGCCTCCATCTAGAAATAGGACCCATGAGACTGCCCTACTTTATGTGAATGCCATTTATGTGTTCACCATTTCCCCTTCTTTTCTTTTTCTTTTTTGTAAAAGGATGGTAGAAAATCCTCTATATTAGGAGGTAGATTATATTTTTCTTTTTTACTTAAAAATTGAGTAAATTTATTCTTATATATTAGATCAAAAAGTAAACAATTATTTTTGTGAAAAATTCCATTCATTTCTATTGTTAAAAGCTTGTATGGTTGACAGTATAATCAGATAATTACAGATAGTGTGCCACGTATACTGCATTTTAATGTACAGACTACAGAGTCTAGTTTTTAACAATAGAAATGGATGAAAATTTTAATATAATGACAAATTTGGTCTTTAATCTAATTTACTTATTTGTTGAGTAAAGAGCGCAAAATATAATTTGATTCCTAGTTCAACAACCTCTACCTTTTATTTTTTACTTTATGTCTTCATAGCAACCAAAGACTATACGATCGGTGGCGCCCGAAGCGCTCGCTTCGAAATGTGGAAGGGTTTGTGCAAAAATATAAGTCTGAAAAATGGGCTTGGACAAAAAAAATGGCCCGTTTAAAAAAATGGGTCGGCCCTCAGGTAAGGCATTTTTGGCCTAAGCCTGGCCCAGCTCAGCCCGAATTCACTAAAGGACCAAAAAAATCTGCTTTTTTTTAATATTATTTTCTTATTGTTTGCTCCCTATTTTGCTACCATTTTACTACTACTATTTTGTTGTTATTGTTTGGATATTGTATAAAATTTATTTAATTGTTAATTTTGTTATCATTTTAAAGACATTTGTTAATTTTGTTATTATTTTAGAGACATTTGCTTGTTAAGTCGCATCTATCTTAGTGTTATTTAAGTATAAATATTTTTTAAAATTTATTTTCAATTTGTTGGGAAATATTTATTTTGATACTTTTAGTATTTTTGATGTATTATATATTTTTTAAAACTATATAAAAATAATATAAAAATTAATATGGGCGGGCCGGGTTGGGCCCGGGTTTTAGCATTTTTATCCGGGTCGGGCTTGGATAAAATTTAAGCCCATTTTTCGAGCCGAGCCGATCTCAGGCCTAGCAAACGGGCCTAAATTTTTAGCTAAGCTGACCCGAACTTGGCCCGACCATGCTCACCTCTAACCAGCACAAACCAATCTAGTGTTTTCCTCTCCTCTTTTACTTTTCTTTCCCCTCGAAAATTAAAGCTGACATAGTTTTAGAGTCAACATGTTATGTTCTTTCTTTATTTTTTGTATTATAGATAAATGGTTAAATTTCAATTTTGATCTCTCTATTATGTTTTAAAATTTAATCTTTATAATTTATTTTCTAACATAATTTGGTCTCTACATTTTTATAATATTATTAATTAGTTAAATAGTTAATAACGTTAAGTTTTCAATTAAAGTATTGCAAGATTATATAATTTGAAAATGAATTTTTAAATTCAAAAAATATGAGTAAACATATACCACTCTAAATAAAAGTACCTTCATGCATTGACACATTGTCAACAAGCTATTTCTTTTTCTTTTTTTTTCATTATAGATAAATGGTTAAATTTCAATTTTGATCTCTTTATTATGCTTAAATTTAAGATTTAATCCTTATACTTTATTTTCTAACATAATTTGGATTCTATATTTTTATAATGTTATTAATTAGTTCAAATAGTTAATATTGTCAACTTTTTAATTAAAATGTTACATGGTTATAAATAATTTGAAAGCGAATTTTTAAATTCAAATTGTAGATGGACTAAATTCTTGAAAATAAAAGTAGGAGGGCTAAATTCCAAATGTATGAAGTGTATAGAGACTTAAGAGTCGTAGTTGTTTGAACCAAACTAGATCGGGATATATGTCCAGAAAGAGGCATCAAACTGGTTTACATATGAACTAGTAGATATTAGTAGAATCGTTTTTTTTTAATATTTTTCATTTATATGATTTTTTAGTGATTTATTTAATTAAAACCGTATGAATCAGTGGCCAATTCAACCACTGGTTCAGTTCTAAAAATCTTGTTTAGAGTATATTTTAATATTCAATTTTTTACTTTATAATTTGACACAAACAAATAATCAACCCAGCACTACTAGTACAACATAAAAAAGTAATGTCCAAGTAATTCCTTCGATCGACGCATGTAGACACATGTTCAAATAAACAAACAAAATTGAATATTTTAAAAGAATGGTCCAATTTCAATTTTGGTCTCTATAATATGCTCAAAATTTTAAATTTAATTTTTATACTTTAATTTTTTACATAATTTGGTACTTCAACTTTTGTAATATCATAGCTAGTCTAAAAACTTCATTCGGATTAAAATGTTAACATACGCATGTCCAAATACACAACCTTCTACTTCTTTTTCAAGATTATGTAATAATGGTCAAATTTTAGTTTTGGTTCTTGTATTATGCTCAAATTTGAAATTTAATCTCTATACTTTAGTTTTTGACATAATTTAGCATTTCAATTTTTATAATTTCATTGTTATTCTAGATACTTCATTCTAATTAAAATGTTAATGTACACATGTCTAAATACATAGCCTTTTACGTTTTTTTTTTTTAGATTATATAACAATGTTCAAATTTATCCTGTGTACTATGCTCAAATTTGAAATTTAATTTATATACTTTAAATCTTGACATAATTTGGTACTCCAACTTTTTTAATGTCATTAGTTAGTCTAAATACCTTATTCTGATTAAAATGTTGATATAAAATTTTTAAGAATTGCCAACAATAATAAAAGTCTCTGTTAAGTTCAATATTGTCATTTTTTTTGTTGCACGGTGAGTTTTTTTTTTTTTAAAATTTCAACATGGTACATTAATTAATTCAACAAAAAAAAATTAATATTATTAACAACTGGACCTAAAATTTTAAATCTAAAAAATAAAAAAACTATACTCCCAAAACTAAATTTAAAATATAAAAAAAACATAAAAACTTAACATATATTTTGATGTTTAAATTTTTATTCTATAATTAATTCCAAATAATTAATTGAACCAACATGAAGGGTAGTGAAAACCATAGGTGTTTGTAATTATAAAAGTAATCTTATCTTACTAAAATATACACTAAAACTATATTATAGAAAAAAACACATAGACATTCTTTTTGGGTTAGAATTCAGTCCAAAAGTCCTTAACAAAGTAAATAATATGTGCTGTGAAATTCATCCACCATAATTTAATCCTCAATATTTAGTTAAACTTTTTCCTTTATGTTGTATATATGTATAATAAATATAAAATTAAAAATAAGATTTAACCAAAGTTGTAGCTTATTGATTCACTCTTTATTTATCTTATGAATAGTCTGGGTTTGAATTATCATTGTATCAAAAAAATAAGATTAATGGGTGAGTTACTTTAAATTATTTTGAGTTTAAGTTTTATTATTTGTTAGTTATAACTAGATTATTTTGATCTAGGTATGAATCATTATGTTTTATATTAAGTTGATTTTTCTTATACCCTTATACTTCCCGAACACATGGCATCACAAAAAGTTCCTTGAAAAATGCTTATAAGTGGCTCTTTGCCTCACATCGCCTAGCTAACTCCTCATCTAAAGATGACCCAAACAATCTCCTTTCTTCAATCAACCGGGTAGTCACTAGGCGAACTAACCACCCGCTTTTAACAAAAATGCACTTACCACCAATAGCCATTGATGCGTAACAACCTCATACTACCTTAATCAAATGTCAAAATAGTACCACACTTGAGGACAACTAGCCGACCACACAAGTGGGTCACCACACATACTATTGGTGATGTGGCACCACCAAACATGAGACCTTCCCCTATAAATACTTGATAGAACGATGAGAAAAAGATATTTTATTCTCTCAACAACCTTAAGCACTTGCCCTTTGCACTCAGCATCATTTGCCTTCTCAACCTCCTTACTATTCTTTTTCGACCTTCCATCTGTATAGGTGAATCAACCTAGATCTGATTTTGAGTTTTTGTTTTAGTGGAAAAATGGAATTGGATCGCTGATGATGAAACAAAACTCTTACTGTTAATGAATTTGACTAATTATATTATAAATGTTAAAATGATTGTATTTAATTACATTGTTTATACATTTTAATTTAGGTAAAAGACATTTATTTCCTCCGGTTTAGTATAAAATATATTTACCATTTATAGTTTTAACAATACTCATTGACTTTTCTCAAGTTTGAAGAATTTCTCATAAATTTCTTTTAAATAAAAAAGACAATTATACCATTATTAATGTTGTTGTTATCATCTATTTAGTTTAGTTTAATTTATTTCTATTTTTAATTCATTAAATGAATTCATTAAAATATTTTTATGAGAACTAATTACTTACCTTTATTTAGAAGTTTTTAATGAAAAAATTGATTCAAATATAAAAGAGAAAAAAAATGAATTTATCTCAAATTTAATATATAAAATAACATATTATTTTAGAAGGTTTTAGTTTTTTATCCTGTGTGGTGTACGAGTTTGATTATAAGTATAAATTAAAATATATTATATTTATTCCTTGAAATTTTGTTACAAAATTTACAGCATTTCAAAAATATTATGATGGAGAATGTAAAAATAAAATAGTCTAAATATTTAATTTTTAGAAATTTTATGTTAAATATTAACCAGCTAGGAATATTTTTATATTATTTTAATAATGTTTATTAATTAAAGTTTGGTATGTATTTTTAAGGTTTATATATAAATATAGGGAGTAGATATCAAACCGCATGAATTTTGATCTAATGTGTAATCATACATATGGAACTTTTATTGTGGCTTATAACTTTTATTTTGATTCAATTGTACACGTTTAAAGAAATAAATACATTAATTTATTTCTATATTAGAAAAACATAATTATTTATTTATGCAATATGTAAACGTAAAATGGTTCTATATTGTTAATTGCGTTAGTGATTTGAATCAAATGAAAATTTTATGTATAAAAGTTCATGTGTAACACTACACATTTGACTAAAGTTCATATATATTTTAGAGATTTATCTCATAAAGACATAGAGAGAGTTATAATGTCTCATAATTTAGAAAATATATTTTTTATTCAAATTTTCTTAAATTGTTGAATATGTTTGTTTCTTATTGAATACGTTTGCAATTGATTCAACTTTAAGAATTTTTCAAAAATTGATGACGAGATTGTTTATTTTTTGATATTATCCATGATTAATTTACGAGATTAATTTTTTAAATAATTATAATCATAATTAATATAAAAGAAGTATTTGACTAGATTTGAGCTAACACCCATTGCATTACTATAAAATATTCAAGCATTTTGACTCATAAAACAATTTATTATTTTTTTTAATTTTCCATTTTATGTTAAAAAATTGCATTAGTTAACCCATAAAAAGTATTCAAACATTTAACATATGTGCCATATGTTGTAATTTTTGCTTAAAAATGCAGCATTGTATTCTTTCAAAAAAAAAATGTAATATTTTATAGATTAATTCTAGTTGTAATTTCAAGTATTATATTAAAATATGATGTAATTTATAATTTCTTTAATAATGATTGAAAATAAATATTAAGGATATTTCTCATCTAATCTCAAAGTATGAGATCTGAAAAAGTTGTGAACAGTTTTCCTTCACTTATGTTTTTGACTTTATTTATTTATAAAATCTCAAAGTTGTGAATTCATTTTCGTTTTAATATATTGCATGAAAGTAGATCAGAGAAATCTTATTCATTAAGAATATGAAAATGAATGAAAGTCGGATCTTCTACCGTTGACATATCTATGCCCTTTATAAAATGGGTGCCTTAATTTTCAATTATGTCATTGCTTACGCATACAACTACGTGGGTACATTCAATTCACATATTTGGGTGTGTTTTTCTTTTTTTAAACATAAAGCATATATATATTTTTAATAGTTTGATATTTTAGAAAGACAAATGTATTCATAAAGTGTCTCCATTCATGTTGAGTAATATTTTGCTCGTGTCTTATTAATATGTTGTTACTGATACTATGACAACTCATGATAGGACCCCACTATTTTATCTTGACTCTGCTGCTTCCAGTACTGACATTTTCTGCCCATAGTACTAACATTCTCTGCGAGCTCTAGGTCTGTTGGGCAAGTGTCTACGGAGCACACAGTCCTTTCTGCTCCTGGGACTGGCGTTAAAAGCGAGCTCCGTACCTGCTGGACGCGTGCTTGGGTGGCCTGCGGAGCACATGGCACCTCCTGCAAGTTCCTTGGGCACATGCGAGGTGAGATTGTGACCTTCCTTAGGTCCCCGCGAGCTAGGACTGTAACCTTATCTTGCGAGTTGTTCCTGCAATCTTGCCCTATGAACTCGCAAAAGGTTCCTACGAGTTGGGTTTGTTGCCTTGCCTTGCGATCTAGTTCACCCTTGCTTTCCTCTCGTGGTAGGGTCATGGGTCAGAGGCTCGGATCTTTTTTAGGGTTCGAGTTTCAGGTTATTAATGTATAACAATCTACCCCCCTAAAATGAGCCTAAGGGTGTCATAAAGTGGCGCTCCTTAGGTCCATCATGTCAGCATTAAATGCAGGTTACTGGGTACGTTTGCGAGTGGTTCTCGCGTGTGCTTATCTAATCGTTGAAAATTGAACCGTTTTCGTTCGTTCGTATCTAGGCCTTTGATTTCCTTTTGTCACACAAATCGTCTAAGAGGCAGGAAGGGAACTTCTTCTTTAAAAGGATGTCTCTGTAAACCCTAAATCCTTCATCTTTAGCATTTTCTGCAATTAAGACGAAGGTAATTTTTTTAGAAACCTTGATTTTTTTTAAAAAAAAATTTCTTTTTTTTCTTTTACCTGAGTTATGGTGAAGATGAGGGGCATCGGTAATCGGATAGTTCAACCCCACTCGTCGTGAGAACAGTCGTCTTCGGCTCTGGTGACGGACAAACTCTACTCTTGCACCACCAAGTTGGAGGAATTGCGACGAGTGTTGGCTGTCTAAGGAATAAAACTTTCTAATTTCGCATACAAGTTCTCCATTCTAGAAGGGTCGTATCAGTTGTGCGAGACCACTGAAGATAGTTTCCTGCTCCCTTTCCATGCGCTTGAGGCTGGGTTCCACTTCCTGTTGCATCCCTTACTTTCTAGTCTGCTCAAGGATTACAACGTCACCCCTAGTCAGCTCTCGAGCTTCGCTTGGTGGATAGTCACAACATATTTTATTAACTGCTCTCAGCACGGCGAGGTTCCTCTGCTCGCGGTTTTTCAACATTTATATCAGTTGAAAGGCCATAATCTGGAGAACTCATCGTAGTTCTATTATTTCTCTCATCGCAAGAAGGTGAAGACTATCATTGTGAACCATTACTCGAACTTTTATCTAAATTGGGGAAAGTACATCCAAGCTTGCAGCAAACTCGGCGAGAACTTTAGGTTCCCGATAAGGTGGTCTTCACCGAGTCAAGATATGTGCTTGTTCCAGTAGAGTCTCCCCTCAAACGAAGCCGTGGCTCAATTCCAAAGACTTTGCGTTGGGCGCTTGTTAGTTTTGAAAGATCTGATCACGACGAAGAATGTCTTCTAGTACTATTTGGTGGGTTATTGCCCCAACGGATGGAGACCTGGTGATAGTGAGAAGTTTCCCTTTCTGTTGGCACATTGTCTGAGTAGCGTACGTGGCCTCACTACTCTTATGATGAGTTAGGCCTAATATTGACGGGTCGCGCAGAGGAACCGATAAATTTTTTCTATCATTATTATAAGAAGTGGTTGTGTCAATTTTCTCTTGTGGAGTCTTTGCGTGTGGAAGGTGGTAGGCAACATATTAATTTGTTAGCTGCTCCTACTGATCACAGGGTTGTTACTGGTAGAGGGGTTGATCAGGGCTCTAAGGATACTTCAAGTAGGACTGATAACATTTTTCACGAGCTCAACGAGGCTATGGACATTGATTCATTGGTTACTGGGGCGCACAAAAAGTGCAAGATCACCGCGAGAGCTGTGCGCATTAGCTCTGCGAGTGATGAGGAGAGGGGCGTTGGAGTCAAAGAAGGTTAAATCTTGTTGATGTTATTGCCACCGTGGCTAGGACTCCGAGTCGTCGTAATTCTCCGTCAGCGAGCTTGCCATCTATTCCCCCTGTGAGCTCACCGATCGTATCGATGAAGATACCCCTCCAACTGTCTCTCAAGACCCTCATTCTATACCTGTTACTGAGGAAGCACCTGTTGAGGTTAGTGGGGGTTCAGATCTGTGGTATGGGGCCTTAAGCTCACAAACACCCTTGACGATGAGTCTTTCTTTGTCTTTGCAATTCCTATTATCTGAAGCCAACATGGTTGGATTGAAGTATAAAGAAGCTCGTTAGAAGGAGCGTGCGGAGATTAAGGCAGAGTTGGCAAGGGCTCTTGAGCAACGCGATAAGATGATAGAGGAGAACGATATTATTAATAAGCAAAATGAGGATCTCAATGAGTGTTTGTCCATCATAGAGGTTAAAGCTGAGGGGTTAGAGTAGGAGTTGATCACTGAAAGGGAGAGCAAGGGAGCTCTACAGGCTGAGCTAGACGGGGTTGTTGAAGAGCATACAACCCAAAAAGATAGGATTATTAGGAGTTCCATGACCAAGTGGACAACACCACGATCAGGGAACAGTGTCGTGTCCTGAAGGATTTTAAAAAGAAGACAGGTGATAATGTTGTAAGTTCTATTTCGAAACTGCAGCTGAATACATTGCTCCATGCCCAGGTCCCTGCTGGTCGCTTTGATGTTCGCAAAGTGGATCTTGATACTCTCGCAGAGGTGGATATGAGTAAGTTGGGCTTCGATATGTTATGCCCCTCGGGCGTTACATGGGATTCCTTTGTGTCGACTTGGAAGAATTCTTTAGATTTCTACTTAGAGGAGGATCCAGCTAATGCGAACATGACCCCTTCTGCAAACAATGAAGTTGCCCCTGTTGATAATGAGAACCAAGGTTCTAGTGGGGAAGACAATGTATTCTAAGTGTGTTGTAATTTGTTTTTCTCTTCTTCTTTTTTTTAAAATGAAACGAGAGTTTATTTTGATGAAATCTATCTTTTCGTCGCATAATTACATAATTATAAGAGCTTTAAGTAAAATATTCAAAAATCATCAACTTCGATTATGGACCTGCGAGCTGTTTTATACTTGAAAAATTTTCTAAAATAATAAGCTGGGAATGTGACTCTGCGAACTTTTTTATACTTAGAAATTTTTCTAAAGTAATAAGTTGTGAATGTGACTCCACGGACTTTTTTATACTTAGAAAATTTTAGAGGATTGTAAGGCTGTGATATTTTAACTCTAGGTGATCATGCTTAGGGCTATGGTTTTTCACCTACTAGTTTTAATGTGGCAGCTGGGAGCTTTTCTCTTGCTAACTGTGTTGGATGTTGCGGCTTTTCGCTTGCAAGCTTTAGTATGACAGCTGAGAGCTTTACTCTCACTAACTGTGTTGGAGGTTGCGGCTCTTCGCCTGTAAGCCTTAGTATAACAGTTGGGAGCTTTACTCTCGCTAACTGTGATGGAGGCTGGGGCTCTTTACCTGCAAACCTTAGTGTGACAGCTGGGAGCTTTGTTTTCGCTAATTGTGTTGGAGGTTGCGGCTTTTCGCCTTTGAGCATTAGTACGATTGTTGGAGCTTTGCTCTTGCTAACTGTGATAGAGGCTGCAGTTATTTCCCTACAAGCTTTAGTGTGATAGTTAGGAGCTTTGCTCCCGCTAACTATGTTGGAGGCTGCGACTCTTCGCCTGCAAGCTTTATTATGACAACTGGGAGCTTTGCTCTCGCTAACTGTGTTGAAAGCTGCGGCTTTTCGTCTGCGAGCCTTAGTATAACAAAAAATGCTATCAAAAAAAGATTTTTATTCATAGGGTAAGGAGTCATATATAGTATTTTTTGAGATGTCGGGCATTTCAGGTTCGTGGTATAATTGTACCCTCTATTCTTGCTAGCTTATCTGCTTAATAACCTATCTCTTTTATCATTTTATATGACACTTTTCAATTTGGAGCCATTTTTCCTCGTTGGGAGGCAGGTAGACTGGCCTCAGTGTTTCTTAAAACGAGATCACCCACTTGAAGCGTCTTGTTCTTGACATTGGAATTATAGTAGCGGGCTACTTGTTGGGTGCATGCTACGTATCTAATTTCAGTTATCTCTCTGAGTTCGTCGATCAGATAGAGGTTGAGCCTGGGGGCTTCTTGATTAGCTTCCTTATCGAAGTATTGTATTCTATGCAACCTCAAACTAATCTCTGTATGGATTATAGCTTCTGTGCTATATATGAGAGAAAAAATTTTCCCCCGTTGCCGAGTGAGGTGTAGTTCGCAAGGCTCATAAAATTTCTGGTAGTTCTTCCAAGCAAGCTCTTTTAACCTTGCCTACTTTTTCCTTGAGGGGCTGTCAAGATTTTTTTTGTTCATAGCTTCTACCTGTCCGTTGGTCTGTGGCATTTTTACCGAACTTTGAGTTAGAGCTATTTGAAGGTTAGTATAAAACTTCTTGAAATTTTCTTGAAACTGCATTCTATTATCCGTAATAATTGTGCGAGGTATCCCAAATCTATAGACAATCGACTTCCATAGGAAAGACTCCATTTACTTTTCTGTGATGTTTGCCAAAGCTTCAACCTCGATCCACTTGGTGAAGTAATCCATAGCTATCACTATAAATTTCTTTTGTGTTGTGGTTATAGGGAACATACTAAGAATATCGGCCCTTCAAGTTGCAAAAGGCGAAGGACCTGACATGATCTGAAGGGGTTTCGCTGGTTGCCGTTGGATTTGGTCGTTCTTTTGGCAAGAATCACATTTGCGAACTAATTGATGGGCGTCCTCCTGTACGGTAGGCCAGTATGCCCATCAGTATCCTTATTTGAGGATTTTTTGTGCGAGCAACCTACCTCCTAAGTAGTCGCCACAAATTCTTTCGTGGATCTCTCTCATAATATATTTGGCTTCAAACATAGATAGGCACCACAACAATGGGTGTAAAAACTCTTTTCTATATAGTACACCCTCAAATAGGGTGTATCTATTAAATGTAGGGTAAAACATGTTTTAATTTAGCGTGTAATGAGTTCGTAATATCCAGATATCCAATTCATATATCAGGAGTTTAGTAAATATTCATAGTTCGCAATAATGACATACCTCGCAGCCTTGCGTTGTAGCTTTGCGAGCTCTTTCCATTCTTAGCTTTCTTGTTTTCCTTGCAGTGTGTAGATTATTGGCGTCATCCATGTCTCCTATCGGGCCATGCAGAGTATTTGAGGCGTATCATAACTCGGAGCTTCTCTATGTTCAAGTAGGATTTTTCCTCTCTTTTTGATAGTTACGGAGGATGCTAATTTTGACAAGGTATCGACACGTGTGTTGTTATTTCTTGGAAGCTATTTAACCTTGGCTTTGTTGAATCTTACGAACAGTTGGGTTGCCATCACATGATATTTTTTTAGTACTGCTTCTTTTATATTATATTCGACATTTATTTACTTCGCCACCATTTGGGAATTTGTATGGATGATCAGATCCCTTGCCTCTAACTGGTATGCCAATTGCAATCCTAAGATCAATTCCTCATATTCGGCGATGTTATTCGATGTTTGGAACATGAATGATAATCCATATTGCCATTCGTTACCATCGGAGTCAATTACGAGCGCGCCTACCCCTGATCCTGTTTTGGCTGTGGAGCCATCAACATAAACTAGCTAACTTTTTGGATTGTCAGTTGTATGTGTACTTTCTGGGGGTGGATTTACTAGCAACGATTTTTAACAATAAAAAATAATTTTTAGTACAAAATATGGGACAAATGATACTTCACCATAAAATTTAAGAGTTGCTAGCATGTTATGCCTCATCTTAAAATATGTCTGATTAAACTACTAACTTTCATCAATGTTCATAGATCACATAATCTTTATAAGGTATTTTGCTATTCGATATATCAGGTTATAACTCGTATTACCTGTTGCGTCATTGGCCTTTTCAAGCGAGCACTCCACTATGAAGTCTGCTAGTACTTGTCCTTTTATTGTTGTTCATGGGGTGAAGTCTACCCCGAATTCTACAAGCTCGATGCTCCACTTTGCTACTCTTCCTGAGGTGTTTGCTTTGGATAGCACCTCTTTCATAGGCTGGTTAGTAACTACGATAACTTAATGGGCTTGGAAGTACGGTTTTAATTTGCAAGCTGTAATAATCAAGACATAGATAAATTTTTCCATTTTTGTGCACCTTAGCTCACCGTTTTGAAGTACCTTGCTAACATAGTATACGCAGAATTGCTAGGCACTCTTTGATTTAACCAATACTGCTGTGACCATCTCTTCCGAGGTGGCTAAGTAGAGGTAGAATGTTTTTCCTTTTTGAGGTGACTTCAATAGTGAAGGGGAGGTGAGATACTGTTTCAATTTTCAAAGGTTGTTTGACATTCTTTGTTCCATGAGAAGGATGTTTTTAGAGCCTTGAAGAAAGGGAGGCATTTGTCCGCCATTCTAAAGATGAATCTGTTAAGTGCCACAACTCTGCCTGTTAGGCGTTGAATTTCTTTTATGGTTCGTGGGGGAGACATTTTCATGATAGCCTGAATCTTTTCTAGATTCACCTATATTTCTCTTTTCGAGATTATAAAGCCCAATAAATTCCGGCTCGCACACCAAAAGCACACTTTTCTGGGTTTAGCTTTATTTCGTGAGCTCTCAGTACTGCGAACGTTTCTGATAGGCTTCGCACATGTTCCCCCACTGACTCACTTTTCACAAGTATGTCGTCCACATAGACCTCTATGTTGCAACCTATTTGATTTTTTAATATCCTGTTCACCAGCCTCTTGTAGGTCGCGCTTGGGTTTTTGAGACCAAACGGCATGACCCAATAGCAAAAAAGACCATCTTTAGTGATGAAGGTTGTTTTTTTTTTGGTCATCCTAGTCCAGTAAGATCTGATTGTAGCTCGAAAAAGCGTCTATGAAACTCATGAATCGGTGGCCTGCGGAGGTGTCAACTAGACGATTGATCCGGGGTAAGGGAAAGCTGTCCTTGGGGCACGCCTTATTGAGGTTTGTGAAGTCGACGCACATCCTCTACTTACTGCTCGCCTTCTTTACCATTACCATATTTGAGACCCAGTTTGTGTATTCCACCTCCCTGATAAACCCTGCCGACAACAATTTAGCGACCACCTGCCTTACTGCCTCAACCACTTGCGATGCGAATTTCCTTGTTTTCTACTTTACTGGCTTTGCTTCGGGGAGCACATTCAACTTGTGTACGATTATTTGTGGGTCTACACTTTGCATGTCCGCTGCAGACCAAGCGAAGACATCCAAGTTTTTTCTCAGGCACTTGATTAACATGTTTTTATCGTCTTCCTTTAATACTGACGAGATCTTGACTGTTCTCTCTTCATTGTCACAGAAGAGCTGCAGAGTTTCAGTGTGCTCCGCAGCTTCTAGCTTTTTGTTCCTGTGCTTGTCTCTCACATCTAAACTATCCAGGTCTAGAACTTGGCTTGCTAATTCAGCCTCCTGCGAACCTTGCCCCTTAATTGTGGGTTCCCTTGTTTGCTTGACAGGTAGCATGTAGCATTGCCTCACTGTGCGCTGATCAGATTGTAGGAAATCAACCCCAGTCTTTGTTGGGAATTTGATTTTCATTGAAAAGGTTGTCACTACCATCCCTGCCATTCTCATTATTGGTTTTTCAAAGATAGCGTTGTATGTAATTGGGTGGTCCACTACATAAAACTGGAAATACTTTATGGTCGTGTGCTCGTCGTCCCCTAAGATGACTGGCAGGGTGATTAAGCCCTTTACCTCGACTAGATGGTTTGCAAAATCGTATAGCGGACTAACTTTGAATAATAATCGCTCTTTTAGCCCTATCTTTTTGTACGCTTCCCAAGATAGGACCTCTACTGCGTTTCCGCTATCGACCATTATTCTTTTGACTTCGAAGCCGACGACCGTTGCCAAGACTACCATCGGGTCATTTCCCTCCTCGTTGCGGACCAAATCTTCGTCCTCGCTACCGAATTCAACATTCCACCTTTCTTGTCGTCGCGGCCTCTTTGGGGCACTAACTGACATCACACTTCTCATGTGTACCCGTCTCTTTGTGTTCGAGCTTGCCCAATTGTCGTCAGTACCTACGATCACATGGATGGTGCCTCGCGCATTCTGTTTGCCTTTGGGGTTGCCTCTTGATCTCTGGCCCTATTGCGAACCACTTTGATTGACGAATTCAATGAGTTCACAATTTCGAACCGCTTCCTCTATGGCACCAATAGTTGAGTAATATTTTGCTCGTGTCTTATTGATATGAGTATCCGGCATTTATACATGTTGTTACTGATACTATGACAGCTCATGATAGGACCCCACTATTTTGTCTTGACTCTGTTGCCCCTAGTACTGACATTCTCTGCGAGCTCCAAGTTTGCTGGGCACGTGTCAACGGAGCATGCGGTCCTTTCTGCTTCCGGGATTGGCATTCAGAGCGAGCTCCATACCTGCAAGCTGGGTCTGTTGCATTACCTTGCGATCGGGTTTGCCTTGTTGTCCTCTCGTGGTCGGGTCATGGGTCAGAGGCTCGGATCTTTTCTAGGGTTCAGGTCTCAGGTTATTGACGTATAACAATACATTATGATATTTGTGTTATTTCATATTCAACATGATTCGATTATTTTATCAAGTATTTATGTTGTGTCTCGTATTTTATCGTAAATATTTAATTTTAACTCTAAATTAACTTATCTAAACATTAAATTATTACATCTACCATATATTAATATTTTGAAAAAACTTTAATCTAATTTTCCAAAACTTACTATTTTAGTCCAAAAAGAAAAAAAAATGGTGGTAGTTAAAGGCTTTCTATTTTAATTAAATAAAAATTCAAACTAGGTAGGTATTTTCAATGCTTTGTATTTTAATTAATTTTCAATATCCTTCTACACATTTGTTATAGATATTGTATGTTAGAGAATTTGTCAAAAAATGAAAAAGGTATGCAGAAATTATGGCAATAACTGGGAAAGTGAAATAGAATTTAATGAACATGATTCTTAATATTCAATTTCATAAACCTTAATAATCAAACTAAGATTATGCTCTCCATCGGTTTCAAAACGCCCACTTTCAACTCTAATTTAATAAACTATGTAAGTTTTAAATTCCAGTCTGTATTTTTATTTTGCAAATAATTCAAAACTGTTAGTGTCATGACTCTTTTCAAACTTAGTTTGTTGCCATATTTTCCCCTTATTATCATGACTATTTTCAACGGCTTGATAAAAGGGTAAACTATATAAAATGTCCTTCAATTATAATTTTTTATTTATTTATTTTAGGCATCCAAAATAAAATGTTTGCAATTTAAGCACCCATGTTACATAGTTTGGTCATTTGGGCCACAGCAAGTTCATGTGGCAATTAATAAAATCTGTATAATAACAAATTTAACCCTCAAATTTGACATATTATATCGATTTAGTAATGATTTTAAAATTTTAACCCTCAAAATTTACAAATATTCTCAATTTGACCCTAATTCTAAAAATTTAAAAGAAATATATAAAAATATTTTCAAAAAATATAATGATAAATTTAAATTTTATATAAAAATAAAAAATATTATTGACAAGAAATAATAATATATAAAAATAAATAAATATTTTAAAAAATATAATATAACTAATATAATTATTTTTATTTCATATTAATATTAAATTTAAATCAAATTGAGAACATTTGTAAATTTTGAAGGTTACTTTTTTTTTTTTTAAATTATGACTGAATCAATATAATATGTAAAAGTTTATGGCTAAATTTGTTATTATACCGATTTTTTAACTACCATATCAACTTGGCGTTTGTGATTTTAACGAGAGTGACCAAAATGACTGAACTATAATGTGGGTGATTAAATTGTAATTTTTTTATTTTGGGTGCCTAAAATGAAAATTTTTTATAATTAAGTGACTATTTGTATAATTTACCCTTGATAAAAAATTTGTTCAAGTAAAGTTATTTCAAAAAGGTGTTATGATTTCCTTATTTAAAGAAATTTACAATAGATGGAAGTTTATTTGATGAAAATCTCTTTTTCTTTCATGCCATACTAATTGCTTAAATTGAACAAATTTTTAGTGTTGTAATTCGATAACAGTAGCTTGGATTCATAAGTCTACAACTTCCTATATATTGAAGACTTGGAGTTTTTTTACTTGAGTATTGTGTTTTTGTTTATTATTTATTATAATATATGTATTTTTAAAAGCTATTTTTCAGATTATATTTTTTAGGGTTGTCTTGAAATCTAAGAGTATCGAGTTCAAGGTAATGTTAGATCATCACAAGAGTGTGTGCATGTTAGAAGTGAATGACTGCAATGTACAATCAACTGAACCTTGACTCCATGGGTGTCAAGTTTAGGATTGTAAAGTTTGACAAGGAAATTTTATTTACCTATCGGCTTAACTAACCCATTTAATATACAAAAGTTGACAACCATAGAAGTTAGCTTTCTCTCCTATATATATATACATGGTTGGTTGACCCATTTCTTTTCTCTTCCCACTGAAAATCTTCTTAAACTCTCTAAAAAACCTTGTTATTTGCTACTTTTTAGAGAAAAAAAATGATCGCTTTGAGGTTTCAAGAAGAACGCACAGCAAACCATACTATGGTAAAATTTTCAACTTACATTTTAAAAAGTTTTCGTTATATTTACAAAAACATTTTTAAGACTTTATGAAATTAAATATTATTTTTTGTGATATTTTGAAGAGCATAAAGATCAAGTTGTTTGTTCTTAACATGATCTAAAATTCTCGAAGCACGATGGACTTATCGTAGACCGCTTAAAGAGTGTTGGATGCCATGTCATCTAAGGATAATGAGAAGGATGAATTAGATAAGAATCAATTGAAATGCATATAGTTGGAGAGGCTTGTCAAACCAATCCCTCCATCACATACAATTGTGGAGAGATTAACCAATATGCTAGAGCTTTGGATGCTATGGATAGTAGGAAGAATATTGTTGCCAGTTTCCAGATGAGTCTAATAATAAGATCCATACTATGTATCTTTATCTATTGGAGTCTTTTGAGACAATTGGTACATTTAGTTGGGGTTCAACAATTCTGGAATATTCATATAGAGTGTTTTATAAGATAACTCGAGAATCGATTGATGAAATAAACAGTTGTTGCATGCTTCTGTAAACATGGGTATAAATACAAATACCATAGTTAGGGCTTAGTCCTTCACAAACCATAGAAGATTCCTCTCAATAGAAGGTAAAACTATAATCTTGCATGATGTCTTAAAATGTATTCAATTACCATTATTTATAATCTCCTCTTACACTAAATATTTGAACAGATTTAAGGGTTACTTGGATCATAAATGTTATAGAAGGTATCTGACTTGGATGTAATAAGACAATGAAAAGGTATGCTGTTATATTCGCACTCAATACAATTCATTGTTTCAATTAATGAATATAATTGTATTTGTATATATTTGTCATTTCTGTGGATGTTGTACCTAGAAAATGTGATGTTTGTCATCATACTTGAGACAACTTTTGAGCAGTATGCATTATTCAAGGTGTGTGTTCCCATAATTTGTTTTGACATCATAGAGTGGCAGCACACTAGAAAAGAACCTATTTTGATAAATAACTTATGGGAATATATATTATAATAAATAGGTAAAAAGGTCTTTCCAGTCCCTCTCAATTATAAAATTGAGCAAATTAGTCCCTTTAAAAAATTAGAGTAATTTAATCCCTATTAATTTTGAAAGTGAGCAATTAAGGACAATTAATCACGACGTTAATGTCTTTCGTCAATTGTGCATAATTTTGATTGGTATAATAACAAATTTAACCCTCTATGTTTACATATTTTGTTAATTTGATCTTGATTCTAAAAAACTAAACAAATTTAGCCTCAACATTTACACATTTACAAAAATATTGTGGGCTAAATTTGTTAAATCATGACCAAATTGATAGAATGTGTAAATTATGAGAGCTAAATTTGTTATTATACCAGTCAAATTTATGTAAAATTGATGAAAAACATTAATGTTGTGATTAATTATCCTTAGTTGCTCACTTTTAAAATTGACAGGGGTTAAATTGCTCAAATTTTTTAGAGGGATCAATTTGCTCAATATCAAATGGAGAGAGATTGGAGAGATTTTTTTACCTAATAAATAATATACGAAAAAAATAAAATTATCAAGTACAAAAAAAACATGAATTTATAGATGAGTTAGAGAGAGCACTAATTTGATGATTAAAAGAACTTGTTTTGGGTATTTGTAAAGGAAAAAAGGCTTAGCTAGAGAGTGAATTTCAATAATTACATAAAAGTGAAGCATGATTGAGTTGGAAATTAAATAACATCCTGTATTATTAAATTAATATGAATAAAATATGCAAACATAACAAGATTTAAATTACATAACCAATTGGTATCTTCATAATATTTTGTTTTTCTAGTACTAATTATTATCATCTATTTCCTAGGCATCCTCTACAATATTAGAAGGGCAGTGACCCACCCCTAGAATACGTGTGCATTGAGTCAGGCTGATGTAGCCAATGACTAAGGGGTTTTTGTATTTTGGATAGGAAGCCAATGACAGTTGATGCTTGAAAAGGGGGCCATAATATAAGTTAAAAAACAGAGTCGCATCGCAATCATTATGTTTTGCCAACAAGAGCTTATCCTAGCGCAAATTATAGCGTAAAGCATTGTCTTTTTCTTCCAACAGCAACAGAACTTGAAAGTTAGGCAAAGAATTTCATAAAGGTATTTGATTTTATATGTAGTGGAAGTACTGTGGAGCTAAGGCCAGTGCTTCAAGGCTGGAAAGTTGGTTAACTTTACAACATTTCCGACCCTACTACATCACCCCCATTATGCCATCTTTGATTTTGGGCTTCTTCTATGTGCTTCGCTTGGGTTTTTGAGCATATTTTCATAGTGTTAAACTATGGCCTGGGCCTTTTCTTTTTACTCAAATCTCGATTATCCCAATACCCAAATGGCTTTTACATATATCCACGCAACACCGCAGATCTGCAATTCCTAACATAATAAAAGAACCGGAGGTTGCAATAAATGTAGGGAAAGAAGGTAAATAAAAAAAAAAAAAGTAATTACACCAAATTTAGATTCAAATCATATTTGAATTTTTTAAGGTTCATATTTAAAAAAACTTATAATATATTAATATAATATTAATTAGCAAGATTTAAATGATATCTTTAATAACATTTAGGCTTAAGGATGTAAAAAGTTCCCAAACTTTAAAAATAAAAATAAAAAAATTAGGTCTTTGTTTTTTGTTTTTTTTTTGCACTCAATTGGGTACTTAAACTTTAAAAATACATAAAAAGGCCCTCAAACTTTTTCAAAAAAGTAATTAAGTCCTTACATTTTCTTCACCCAATTGGATACTTGAACTGCCAAAATGCATCAAAAACACCCTTAAAAAAGTTTGAGAGTTTTTTTAAATGCATTTTAGCAGTTCAAGTACCTAATTGAGTGAAAAAAAAAGACTGGAGCTTAATTACTTTTTTTTTTATGAAAAAGTTTGAGGGCCTTTTTATGCATTTTAAAAGTTCAAGTACCCAATTGAATGCAAAAAAAAAAAGGGTCTTAATTGCTTTTTTTTTTTTTTAAAATGAGAGCTTTTTACACCTTTAAACCTAAAATTTACTAATTTAATTTCATTCAAAATGATTTTCATTTAATAAAACATAATTAAAATATTTTTATATAAAATCTAAATAGTTTATGGAAATAATATTTTAACTAAAATTTATTATTTTTATTTCACTAGGAAAAAACTAACTTTATTAAAATTTAAAAGAAAATATTGTTATAGAAAATCAATTTAGTAAAAGAGTATTTCATATTTTATATTTTTTACTGTTATAGATGAAAAGTTATTATAATTGTTATAAAGGATGACTGTTATAGAAATGGCTAACTGTATGTCTTAAACTGACTTCTCAAAGTATCAATAGTATTTTTATCAGGTTATCCGTTAGTTTAATTATTAGCTTAGGCATTAAATGTTAACTCAAATACAACATGATACATATTTAAAACATGTGTATCAAATTGTGAATACCTATACACCTGATAAATGAACAATAGGTTTCTAACAAGTTAAAAAAAAATGTAATCTTCTTAAATTTTGTTTACATTGTCTAAATTGATAGCTAGGCTTGTTAAGGAGAAGTCAATTCCTTGGGAAAAATTTACAAAGTGTTATTAGCTGAAAGCTGACGAATCCTTCAACGATCAATATTGTCTTTGTTGATGGGGGGATAGAGAGCCTAAGTGCCTAAAAAAACTACTTGAAAAGGCAACGAGTTCAACAGGGTGAAAATGCCTTGTCAGGTGCTTGAGAAGCACCTACATGGTCACCCACTAAGAAAATCACAATATTTAAAATTTGGTGGGGATTTGAAACCATGTCTCCTTGGACTGTCTCTTCAAGCACTCAGGCTCTTATTAAAGTCAAGAGACAAAATCATCATCAGGGACAATACCGATTTGTTGAGGGGTTTGCCAACTCTCGACGAACAACACATTACAGAATTCTCCCGATGGAGTTGACCTCCCCTCAAAAAGGCTAATGTAAAGTATTGATTGCTATAATATTGATATTTTGAAAGTTTAATTAGAGCATCTTGAAATTTAGAGACTAATTTAAAATCTAGGTAATAGTTTAAGAGTATTTGGTTTAATGGATCTTAAAAAATTTAAGAGAAATAAAAAATTAGTATAAATTAGAAAATGCATATCATCAAGATTTTAATTATATTAACCTTTGCATCTCGTAACACAACATATTTTTATAAGAATAATATTTGATACACTGTTAGTAAAGGTTTTAGACTTCATAAGTAACATCAGAGGTAAACAAATGTTTTATAGATGCATAGTAAAATATTAAAAAAAACACATAACAATTTTTGAAAGGAAATAAAAAATTACACTTAAATACTGCACCAAACTTTATTATTGGCTTTGAAGTTCAATTTGGAAGAAGTTTTTTATGATATATTATGGATTTTTATTCTATATGTGAGTTGGCTTTTTCTGGAACATACATGCATTAAATTTTTTAAAATAATAGGATTAAAATAAACTAGACTAAATCATGAGTAAACTATACACCCAAGCTTTTCTAGATAACCAACTCCTAGAAGCTATGGTAACGCAAGAGAGGAATATAGGCATCAGTAATCAGGTCAGCACAGCATCTCCATTGCTTGAAATGCCATCTTTATTACAGATAGTGCAGGTTAACCTAATTATATGGAGCCATTCTACAATACCATGGGGTGCATCCACAGGAGGTTCTGTAAACTTCATATCCTATGGGAAGCTCTTAATTTTTTAGCAGCAAATTAGAAGCACGAAGTCCTAGTCAATCTCTACGTTCAAAATGACATCGAGCTAAGCAAGCTTCTAGCAGGAATGAAGCACAACTGCAACTTGAAACACATGGCCTGTGTTGAAGTCGTACATCAAACTAAAGTGCTTCGTGGCAACTATTCATGCTGTATCAAAACATTTCCCAAATAACTTATATATAATTTATATGAAAGTAACTCAAATCTTAAAATTTCGATTTTCAAGACTTCAATATCATTGAATCTAAAAATTAATATTTAAATAAAAAACAAATCAACTGATGTGAGGTAACCAATTATTTTAGTATGAATAATGATGATCCTAATTATAGGGGAAGTGCATAGTTTATATGATTAGTAGTAAAGTAATTTTGTTGGTATAAAAGTAATATTTTTTTAAACAGCAGTAGCTATGGGCATGCAATGATTTGTTGGAAAGAGAAAGAACATGCTGGTTCATGCTTGTTCAACCTAATCGTCACAAATGGCAAACATTGGTCCCATTAAGCTAAAAGATTGGACGACCCTCAAACAAAACTACCCCACAGCACTTAGAAATCAACTGTCCCTCAACCACCCCCACAATCTCAGACCACTGTCTCTGAGATGGAAAATGAGCCTTTTCTCTCCCTCCAATCAAAACCTCAACTTCGACCCACTGTTGAAGACGACCATCATGGCACACCATCAGAAATCCAAGACAACTCACAAATTCAACCCCCTTCAAAGAAGCATGGTTCTCTCCATCGATGTAAAACGGCTCCAGCCATGGCTGTCATGCGTGACCTGAAGCCTAAAACACCCCAACTGCCTAAACCAAAATCCGAGTCCAGCACCATTATCAGGCAAGCTTTTTTCTTGCTATCCCTTTACTTGTTGCTCGGTGTGGCTATTTACTCTTTCAACAGAGATGAATTCTCGGGTATCGAGACTCACCCGGTTGTTGATGCTCTTTACTTCTGCATAGTCACCATGTGTACCATCGGCTATGGTGATATAACCCCTTTAACCCCAGCTACCAAGATCTTCGCTTGTGTTTTTGTGTTGGTTGGTTTTGGTTTCATAGACATATTGTTGAGTGGGGTTGTAAGTTATGTCCTGGAATTGCAAGAGAACATGATTTTGACTGGTATCCACATCAAGAAATCGCAACAAGGGTTTTCAGCTAGGAACTACATCGTTGATGTAGATAAAAGAAGGATGAGGATAAGGCTTAAGGTTGGGTTAGCACTTGGGGTCGTGGTGCTGTTCGTTGGAATTGGAACCTTGATGTTGTACTTCTTGGAGAACTTGGACTGGATCGACTCGGTTTACTTGTCGGTTATGTCTGTTACTACGGTTGGGTACGGGGATAGGGCATTTAAGACCCTGCCTGGAAGGTTGTTTGCGTGTGTTTGGCTATTGATTTCAACGCTGGCTGTGGCTAGAGCCTTTTTGTATTTGGCTGAAGCTAGGGTCGATAAGCGGCATAGGAGGATTGCCAAGTGGGTGTTGCATAGAGATATCACTATTCAGGATTTACTAGCTGCTGACATTAATAACGATGGCTTCATCAGGTTGGATTTCAATCCTTTTTAGCTATTTTTCTATGAATATATGACAATTAATCTCTATTTTTTCTTGAAAATTGTGGTTGCAGTAAATCGGAGTATGTCATTTACAAGCTGAAAGAGATGGGGAAGATTGGGGAGAAAGATATATTGCAGATATGTGATCAGTTCAGTAAGCTGGACACAAATAACTCTGGGAAACTAACTCTTCCACAGCTCTTAGAAAATCGCTTGTGATATTATTCTGCAGATAAGCTTAATTTATAACTTATATTCTTTTGGCTAGAGATTCTAGAGGTTATCATTTCATTCTTGGATGAGCATTGAATGGGAAATTTTATGCACATTCAAGCTAAAAGATCTCAATTCTATACTTTTCTCAAGCCGCTGTGATGTGAAAAAGAAAATGGAATTAGCAAAAAGATAGAATGGGCAACAAGATGCTTCTGATATCATTAGTGTCTGAAATCTGAATTGTAAATCTTTGTTGTCAATGTATTCATTATCCAGACAATGGAATACAATGGGAAGTAAATATATTTCTAAATGATGTTTCCCTTTTACCCTTTCTTTCTTTGAATTAGCTGCAGATAAATAACCACTTGTCCAGAAAATATATATGTAAAGAGATGGGTTGAGGATTGAGAGTGGTCTTTGAAGTTTAAAACTTGGAACTTTTGCAATGAAGCAGCCAGTGAAGATCCTGGCTTGGGAAATCCCAGGACTGCTGTTTGTTTTGGTATTTCAAGTACAAGAATAACTAAAAAGAACCAAAAGAAACAGACTCACACATACAAGGTGCAGTAATTGACTTGTTAATGAGTTTTGTTCTTTTTTCTTTGGAACTAGCTAAAGAATATGATTCCTATTGCTGGCGACTGTTGTTTAGTATTCATTTTCTTTATACTTAAAGTTGTTAGCAACAGTTGATTCAGTGGGCGAACAGTGGGCGAAGAGTTGTAGATAAGTGAAAGGGGGAAGGTGATCGGAATTTGGATTCTTTGAGGAGATTGGTATTTGAGAATAAAAAGAGAGATAGCAAAGACTACAAGGAAGAGAATTGTCTGTAGATTTTTGAAGGGGCATCTCAGTCATTCCTAAGATGCCACATGTTGTCCCGTATTAGTTTCATACATCTTGGATGAGTTGTCATATCAAAACAATAGATATATGTGATGTGCAGGTGGCAGATTCTTTCCACGTCAAGAGTGTAGGTATGAGTTGTCATATCTATTGATGGCTCATGAGTTGGTCATAAAAGAAGGATTGAGGCATGAGGTGATTGTCCAAATGGCAGGCTTGGCTTGGCTTAGGCTTTGAAAGATGCATTGAGACTAGTTTGAGTGAGCTGAGAAAGATGGGAAAGGCAGACAAAAGACAGGGAGCAGGCTCTAACCAACAGCTTTCTCCTGTTGTTTATCCGCCCATGCACTCTCCTCCTTTTTTCATCTTTTCTGCCATTATTTTCTAGTTTTCATTATAATAGCCAACTGATTATATTTAGATCCTGGTTCATGTTCATGAGTGTTATTAGCCATGAATACCATCTCATTCTTCTGCAAATATTGACCCAAACAACTGACATTAGTAGATGTTTCCATATCAGTATTTTTTCTTCTGTATATCAATTAAATATGTAAATTACTGTTGAATCTTTACATGCTTGAAAGGGAAGTTTGCGTATCATTTTGAGGTTTGATGTTCAAGCAATAAAGAAAACCAAATATAAAAAACCATCTCTGCATTGATCCTGCGTGTCATTGTTCATTTCCAGGCAGTAATGCCAAAAATCATGGCGTGAATAAAAGCTTAGTTAATCCCACTGGATAAAGACTGCCATAACTACAAATATTATTAATTTTCTCAGGTACTACTTTTTTTTACTCACATTGCAAAGTTTCCTTTTTCAAGTTATAATGGGAAAAAAAAGAGGTTATATTCATATCTAAATATACCTACAAATCAAAGAGTTCAAAAAAATTTCAAACAAATTCAGTTTTAGACAATAAAAAGATTAATTACATCTAGGAAAAAAAAGATATACCTTTAGAAATGAAACATTAAAACAACATCCAGGCTTGTTGAAATGCTCTGCATTCTTATGGACCATAAGCTATGGCGGTCAGCATCAGCAACCAGCAGTGTCTAAGCTGTGGAGATGGATCAGTTTATGTCCAATCGAACCCAAAATACTACAAACATCATAAATATCAACAAAAAGAATTGGGAGAAGAGAATCAAAACATTAAGAAGCTATGATCAGAAAAGAAAGAGATTATATATGCATACTTATTATCTCCATTAGTCCAGCATACTGGTCGAGGTTCACCACCAAGTTTAAGGTCAAGTTTGCCCGACTCTATATACTGCAAATCCTCCAAAAGCACGACATAGTGTTTTTGCACATCTTCTGCACTTTTTTCCCCTCCAACCATGGCTGCAATCACTTCCCAACGATCCGGCTGTTGCTCATCCACCACCGCCAGAGCCACCTCAAACAGCTTGTTCTCCTCCCAGCTCCACCCGCTTAAAACTTTTGGAAACTCAACCATTCTTCACCCTCTAACACCCCCCGTGTTTTCCTTTTGAGGGGAGGGGTGTCAGATGCCTGTTGTGAGCCGCAAATCTTTCACTTTTTAAATTGTGTTTTTTTCTTCAGGATCTTTTTGTCAGAGACGACAGTTTATTATAACCCAATCAACCATTTTTCACGTTTTTTCCCCCAAATTTCTACCTTGAAACTAAGGAAAGAGACTTTTTTGCTGGGCAAGATTAGAGAGATTACTGATTAGCTGATTTTTCCAAGTTCCCAAGAGGTTAGGTGGGTCATTTTTCATGCACAATTTATAGTTTTTTTTTTGTCAATTAAAAAAAACATAAATATTTAAAAAGTATAATTTTTAAAAAATATATAAAATGAAAAATAAAAACTCTTTAAAATATTTTAAAAATATAAAAATTCTAAAATTCAATGTTATTAAAACCGGATCTAGATCGTTTGGATCAAGAACTAGCTAGGTATCAGTCCAGCAAAGGTAAAAAATTGGTTGACCTACGAACCGGTACAGACTAATTGAATCGAGCTAAAAAACCAGTTGACCTAGCAGTTGAATCAATTTCTATATATCTTTAAATAGTTTTTATTTTTAATAATTTATTTGCATTGAACTAGTTGAATCGGTCATTCTGGGAACCAATTGGTTAGATTGGTTCAAAATTAGTTCAACAAATTTTTTAGTTTGGTTCAAGTAGTCCGAATTGGCATGGGTCAACCATTTTTTATCTCTCGCCGGACTAATACCCCAATCAGTTCCTAGTTCGAATGGCCACTCTAGTGTGGTATGAATAACATTGAATTTTGGAATTTTTATGTAATTAAAATAATTTTTATTTTTTTAATTTTAATATTTTTAAAAAAAATTAAGAATATTTTTTATGAAGAAAAAACATGTAGAAATTTTTTAATGTGTGAAGGGTGTTATCATATAATTTAAAATACATATTGTAGAAAGTTAAAAGAAAAAAGTTGATAACCAAGGGCTTTCTATATAATTTGAGTTAAAGAAAAATATTCTTCATATTATTTTGATCTTACTGTTTTCCCTAATTACACAAAATCATAAGCGATGAAAATTTAAATGAGCAAATTTCGTATTTACTTCTAAGATGAAGATTCAAAATTTGTTGATTCACTAAAATTATAGTGTAAAAAGGAATCACAGACCAACTCTTCCTTCTATTTTTTATTAATTATGATTTAAGAAAGTAAAATTATAGATTTTCAGCAGATAACACCATAAACTTCTTTCTATGGCCATGATTTTTTCATTTCAATGTCTTTAATATCTTAATCCAGCAGTGAACGGAACGCCAGTCAAAGGCAACCAATTTTCTTTGCTATGAAGGAATGCTTCGACAGTGAATTTCATCGCTGTTGCTTTGTCTATTTTGTGGTAACCCTTCCAATTAACTCTTGCATCGAGGTTAGCACCAGGGCCACGATTATTGTATTCCGCATAATAGAGGGTATCTTCGTGATTTTGAGTAGCAAAGGGCATCCATCCTTCACGCCTAATGAAGTCTCCTAACGTAGACTCCATGATAATAGTTGTAGAGTACGGCTTCCATGGCCTGCCCAAGTATGTCGGAAACTTAAATCTGTCGATGAAGAGCTTTTGCTCAGGGACAATCCTGCAGTTTTGGATCACAGTACCGGTATTCTCATCAATCCGTGTCTTACCCTGTGCAGTCACCATGTTAGATTGACCTTCCATTGGCCTCCTCACAATTAACAACGAGTTTTGGATTACAGTAGGAGAGTCGCCAAAGATAAAGTCAACAGTTCCAGAGATGACACAATTACGGAAAAATTGGCGGTTTGCGTGATTGTACAAGGTGTCTTGGTAACCATCCATCCTGCAATTGAAAAAGGCCGACTTATCTGATTGAATTCGAAGTGCCACTGCCTGATGCTTTTCAGGACCAGCATTGTTTTGGAATCCCATGGATTTGGCAATAAACCCACTTCCAATAGCCGCTGAAACATTAAAATTAAAGAAATATATATTATAAAATCATCATGAAGAATATATTGTCATAAATTAACTAGTTCAGTGAATGTTATTATTGTATGCAATTGACCTACATTTATTATGAATCCAATTAGCATCCATCCTCTACCACATTCAAGGGTTTATAGGGCCAACTTGTTCTCTACCTGAGGTGATCATTTGTTTTATGAGCATGTGAAAAGCTTACAATTGTATGTTACTTATATTACTAGTTGTTACGAGTTATGAGATAATGTCAACATTATGAACCTTAGTATTAATCAAATCACATATTCATAGAGCAAAAAAAAATGGTTAGTTATTAAAAACTTACAGAAAGTGGCAGTTTGCCAGGTGGTAATTCCACCGCCATCTTTTACACCCTTGCGACCGGCGACAATAGTTCTTCTTGGGCCATCACCGAACATAAGGATGTTGGTGTATTGCTTGTCCACGGTGATGTACTCATCATAAATTCCAGCCTTGATGTAGATTATATGTCGGTTTATGGAGTTCTTGGGAGCGGCAGCTAAAGCTTCAGCAATGGTCTTGAATTGGCCACTACCATCCTTAGCCACAACAGCATTTGGTTTCAAATTGCTATTATCAATCTTAGCTATAAGCTTGCGGTCTGTAGTTGAAAACCATGAAGGATAGTTTGTTTCCTCAACAGAAAAAAGTCTACGAGTGTTAGGACTAGCCAACTCGGAACCTAACTTGGTAAGAATTTCGATCAACTTTGTCACGATTGTCAAAGCATTAGCTGCGTGTTCACTAGAAGCAACAATAGCCTCTTCCATGGTTTCTCTCCAGCTGCTATCATGTTCAAAACCATCCAAGCATGATTGTTGGTATGAGATAACAGCGCTCAACCAGGTCCTAAAATCGTTTATGCGATCATCAATGTTATGCAAATCACTTCCATCTACGTCAGCGTATGTTGCCTTAAGTGAATCAATGGCATATTGCATCATGTCCTTACAATCATTCAAGGCCATCTTTGTGAGGCCATTGTCCTTAGCTTCAGCAATCTTGGAGTCAGAAAAGTTGAGGAACTTTTTGACTTCTTCTTCAGCAGCATAGATAGCCTTTTTAACGAATTCTTTAGGATCAGTGCTGTTCATAGAGTCGAAAGTCTTCTGACAAGTATCTGGGTAATGAGTAGGTGAACAAATGCTAGTCGCAACCTTCATTTCAGGAGACAATTTACCCTTAGCATCGCGAGAATGATTAATTGTAGTAACAACGCCAATAGCGACTCCCACCACAAGAATGATGGAAACCCCTGCAACAACCACTTTATTGCTCATCTTTGTTAATTTCCTCTTCTTCTTCTTCTTGTTATTAAAGAGACATGTTCCTTCGGCTGGCTATGGTGAAGAACCATACATAGCACCACTTTATATATGATTCTTAAACCTTAAACCAACCGAGAAGGATAAAAAGAAAGGAGCAATAACTGTATTGGAAAGCAGAATTTCTCTTGGCCTTTTGTTTTGTTAAATATTATATTAAATCGGTATGTATTGGGGGATGGTGTTTATAGCAAGTGGGATCCTCTAAATTAGGATTCTTTACTTAAAAATGGACGATGGTTACCAAGTTTCAAGTGGATAGGCTGCAAAGTTGTGGTCTGAGACAAAGGGTTTCACTTAATAGAGATTTAGACCCCAAAAGAAGGAAGTTTAGTTACATTGGTGTTCATCTTTCACAAAGAAAGAAAACAAATTTTAATTTCATCTTTTTAAATGTATATCAACATTTTCGATTCATAATATCCTAAGTTTTAGTACTTTACTACATAAATATATCATGTTTTGACTAAAACAGGACATCAGATTCCTTGAAACAAGAACTAAAAACATTGCCCTTATTGTTTTGTTTTTAACCCCTCTTTACAATTTGCGCTTCAGAAAATGTTATCAACATTCAGACATGTTCACATTCAAACTGTTGTACATATATTTTGGAATTAGCTCCCAACCTTTTTTGTAACAATCAGACAAAGAAGTCGTTGGGGCCGGGTGGATTTATGGTCCTCACAACCATACTAACCATTTTAGTATTTATATACTTTTTTGAATTTGTTAATTTAGATTCTTTCAAGATTTTATAATATGGTCAGTGTTTCTGGACATAACAGGATCAAATGGGTCAAGAATTAATTGATATAATGGTCTAAACAAATAAATTAAACTGATTGACTTGTAAACTACTTAAAATTGGTAAAAATAAAAAATCGAGATAAAAATCAATAGTTGAACCGATTTAATAACTCTTTTTTTTGTTTTTAATATTTTTTAGATTTTTATAAAAATTTAATATTATATTTAATTGTTGTTGGTTCAACAATCGAACTGGTTGAATCAAGAACCGATGGTCTGACATGTTCAATCACTGTTTCGGTTATTAAAATACTAAATATGACACTTTGAGCTCCATCATCAAACTTTTACTTTCTTTCTTTTTTCAAATTTAGGGATCAAAAGCAAATTAATTGTCAAGTTCAAGTATCAAAATGGAAAAAAGTGCAAGTACCAAAATGAACTTAATTGTCAAATTTAGGGGCCAAAATTTATATTACCAAAATGAAAAATATTTGCGTATATAGCATGTAAGTGTAGGTGTGATAGTGGTAAAAAGATAAAATTTTATAATATTATATTAATATCGGAGTACTTATTATCAATAAATATTGATACAATAAAACACATTACACTTTTAAAAAGAAAACATGAATCCCAATAAAATTGATAAAATTAAACTTAAAAATAAAATTTTTAAAATTGATAAACTTGAATCCCAATAAAAAAAAATGGAAACATTGAAGGAATATTTGGATGAGCTAAAAATGTATTATACAAAATAATGACACAAAAGTTATATTATACAAAATGTTGCGTATTTATTATTACACACTATATATTTTAGTCTTGCATAGTAATATATTGTCACCTCACACTCGACCCGATCACTGAATTCAAATGCGTGATGTCACATTATGTTGTTGGAGTAACTCAGACTGTTTCAATTTACGAAATAATTTAAGCAATTATTCACGGTATATTTCAAAACATTTTCAATCATAATACAATAATACATTATAGATATCAAACAACCTTATTTAACACATCTTAGGGTTACTTGGGGTCAAATATGAAGTCCGTACTCAAGTCCAAACTCAACTATCAAAATTCAATTGGATGTCTTAAGATATTGTGTTCTTTCAATCAAACTGTGCAAATTTTGAACTAAAAACTTGAGAAATTGGAACCTATATCTGCCGAATTAACCTACCGTAGCAAAAATAGACTTGTCTATTGTGTTTGCTGCTGTCATTTTTTTAGTTGTGTGCATTGTTAGAAGAACTTTATTTAAATATCACCTCGATTTGAATAAGATAAAAATTATATCGTCAAATGGATGAGGACACGTATTTTCTATTAACCAAGTGGATGCTTACAATTTAGCCAATCGGGTAGCACTGCTAGATAGTAGATACCAATTCATCCCAGGATTACCTTGTGGAAACCTGGTGGGATGTGCTTGCTTTCCACCCTGTCAGGCTGACCTTAGGGGCTGTTTTGAGGTGCAACCGCCCAAAGCCCAAAAATTAAAGGGACCCAAAAAAATGTTTATTTCATTGATGATAAAAGGGGCCCAAAAGATAAAAATATCTTTAAAATAATATTTATTTCAAATAAAAATATTCTTAAATATTATTTGTTGTTTGGTATAAATAAAAGATTTTTAGTAGGGTAAATATTCTGTCCAATATTAATGAAGTAAAAAATTCAACAAGCATATCTAAACTAATGCCAAGTGTTGTTTTAATTATTATTTTATTATACTCTAAAAACAAATGACATCAATCTAGACAAAAAAAAATTACTCTAGTAACAATATATAAAATAATTATTTTTTTTAATAAATTCACAATTAAATTGAGGTTGGATTAATTCATCAGATAGTTAAGTAAAATTCTTAAACAATAATAGTATGAATATATATTTTTTTTCTTACTTACATAATTTATATTTTTTCGACGCATTAAAATAAAAAATTTTGATTTATTATGATAACCATCACGACATATCCACTTATAATTGGTTTTTTTTTAATATAAAAATCTTTAAAAAAAATCTAATCTACGGGATTTGTACAAGGGCGACCTAGGTGTAACTAAAATAGCTACTATATGTATAATAGTTTAAAATATGCTTTTAAATTCTTATACTTTTTGTATATTTAAAATTTAATCCTTTTATATTTTATATTTTAAAATTCGAGTTCAATTGTTAACTTCACTAATATGATATTTAAAATAAAAAAGTTACTTAATAGTCATGTATAATATTACACATTAGATCAAAATTCGTGCGTAATTTTGAGTTTTGTTCCTTTTATTAGTAGTAACTAATTTTAAAATAAAAAATTGAGAAGGATTTTTTTGGAAAATATTGATGTTGATGTTATCATTAACGAGTTTGCATCTCAAAATGCTCATAGAACCCATTTTTTAATGATTTTTTGTGTTTTTGTAGTTGATGACATTGGAGTAGATTGAATGAAAAATATATTTTTTAAAATTTTGTTAAAAAATATATTATTTGCTTAATGTCATAATATGTATTATTTTAATGAAATTATTAGTGTATGATTTTATTTTACTGCACCATGAAGTACCTGGTGCGAGATTTCGTGCAACAGGTAAAAGGTGAAAATGCAAAGAGGGTGAGACCCTATTTTACCCATATTTCGTGCATATCATAGGTCAAGTGTGCGCACCGAAGCCTGAAATACGGAATTGCAGCGAATAATGTGATAAATAAAAAAGAGGGCCTTTTAACAATAATTTGATTAAGGTAGCCAAGAATTCCATTAAGCAATCATAAGAGGAAGATTGTTTACTCCAGTGCCATCAATATAAGCAAAATTCTCATACATTTTTGCAACACGACATTGACAAAAGGACACAATTAAAGGTGAAAGAGAACAAATAAGAAAAAAGAAAATGAAAATGAATGGGGGGCATCATATGTATGAGATTAGAGACATTCGAGGACAGCCAAAGCTGGATTTTAAGACTGAGGCTTCTCCCACTTGAGGGGCTTCACAACTTCCCAGGTGAAGTCCGGGTCGTCCCTTCCAAAGTGTCCGTAGGCAGCTGTCTTCAAAAACCGGCCATTGCCTCCCCTCTTGAGATCCAGGTTGATGGTGATCATACCGGGCCTGAAGTCGAAGTTTTCCTTCACAATTTGGAGGATTTCTTTGTCAGGAATCTTTCCAGTTCCATAGCTGTCTACAAAGACAGACAAGGGCTCAGGCACACCAATAGCATAAGAGACCTGCACGATGCACCTTCGGGCAAGCCCATTAGCCACAATGCTCTTGGCAGCCTGCCTAACAATGTAAGCACCACTCCTGTCCACCTTGGTAGGGTCCTTTCCAGAGAAAGCACCACCACCATGGGCTCCCCAGCCTCCATAGGTGTCAATAATGATCTTACGACCAGTGAGACCTGCATCACCGTGAGGACCACCAATGACAAAGCGGCCAGATGGGTTAAGGTGGAAGATTGTTTTCTCATCTAGGTACTTTTCAGGGATGACAGGCTTGATAACATGCTCTTTGAGGTCAGCAGCAATTTCATCATTTGTAACAGTTTCGTCATGTTGGGTGGAAATGAGGACAGTGTGAACACGAACGGGAACCATGGCACCCTTGTCATTGTAGTACTCAACAGTAACCTGGGTTTTACCATCAGGCCTTAGCCAGGGGCAGGTGCCATTCTTCCTAACCTCAGTAAGACGAGCCCCAAGCTTAGTTGCAAGGACATGGCTAAGGGGCATGAGTTCTGGGGTCTCATCAGTGGCATACCCAAACATATGGCCCTGGTCACCAGCTCCAATTTCTTCTGGGCGCTTGGTGAAGTGGCCATGGACACCCTGGGCAATATCGGGGCTCTGTTGCTCAATATTGACCAGGACCTTGCAGTTGTCAGCATCAAGACCCACATCATCAGAAACAAATCCGATAGAGCGGCATGTGTCACGAACAATCTTCTCATAGTCTACATTGGCTTTGGTGGTAATCTCTCCAAAGACCATGACCATGTTGGTCTTGGTGCATGTTTCACAGGCAACCTTGCTGTCGGGGTCCTGAGCAAGGCAAGCATCCAGCACAGCATCAGAGATCTGGTCGCAGAGCTTGTCGGGGTGACCCTCGTTCACTGATTCAGATGTGAATAGAAAGGTCTCCATTCTAACGAGCTGCATATTGCAAGAACACCAAATAATCCTTAGTACAATGGCTGAAGCATCTTGATGAAATGAATCTTAGTGTGGCAGGCCAATAGAATATGATGCAAATAAAAACAATAAGAACAAATAAAAAAATAATTTAAGAAACAATAGAATCAACATAACACACAACAGCTCCATGCTTTAAAGTCAGAACTGTGAACAATAATTTAGGAAAAATCATGGAAGCTGTTGCAATTTCACAGATTTTCACTGTAATTTCTCATTCTCAGAAACAACTGAACAAAATTTTCTGTTTCCTATCCTATTCTTTCCAACATCATAAAGAAAGAACCTTATTGTCACAGCCTTTGGAATTATTCACTTTCAGAGGGGCAAGAATTTAAGCCTGCACAGAAATGACTGACCGACATATAAATTACTGTTCATATATATTTTATACTCAATATAAAAGACAGAAAATGATGTAAAATTTACAGATCTAGTAGATCCCACTCAAAACTTAGCTACTTTTTAAGTAAAAAAAAGAAGAAGAAAAAGAGTAAAACCAATTAAAGTTTAAGTCATCGCACGGCAACATTTATTTACTCATGTCAACTCAAAGCTTTACAAAATGAACCGTTTTTTGCAATAAAACTTCCATAAACAATCCATAGTCAAACCTCAAAATCTCGCATCTTAATATAAAAACATACATACACGCTAAAAACTCCAAAACAAACACAAAAGCCGCACAGATCTACAAATATTTCAGCAAAAAATCAACGACAAAACGAGATAGAAACGGATAACACAAAGTCAGAACACTCATTTCCCTCTGCTACTAATAATAACAGAACAAAATCTCCAAAAAAAAACGACGGATAAAATGAATAAAAAAAGAAGCAATATCTTTTTCTTTTCTTTTCTTTTTTTTAAAAAAAGGTAGAAAATGGAACCTGTGACAAAAATTACTCGCGGATCTGAGTATTAGATTTAGAGAGAAGGAAGAGTGTTGAGCAGACCAGAACTCTAAAGCAGCGGAACTCAACGGCACAACGAATCTAGCCTCGAACGCGGCTATTTATAGAGAAAATGGATTGGCTCTTACCGGTTACCGGTTTAGTCAGCGTGGATTATTATTTTATATATATTTTTGGTGTTGGGTAGGAGTTTGGTAAAATCAGCATCTGACGGCTGATATGAGAGTTTGGGAGGAGCGAAAGTAGCCGTTGGATGTCAGGGGATTGTCTGACTGGGGTTTGGTGGAAGAAAATGACATTTGCTTCTTTTCTTAGTGAAATTATTCAATATAATTTGAATCAAATTTTAGATTTTATAAATAATATTAAAAGAAGATTAGATTATAGTAAAATTAAGAAAGGTAAATATAATCTTTGTGAAGGTTATTATAAAGTACACGTTTTTCATTCATTTTTGTTATTTAATTATTTTTAAAACTCGCAATTTTAGGGGAAATTCCAGTCAATCACTAACCTTTTCCTTGCCTATAGTGAGCCACATAGAATGCCTAATTGTTTCCATTTAAGTGGCTTATCATCTAATGACTCTTTAAAATTTTACGTAATTGTATAAATTTATGTATTGATTTTTATTTAAGGATTATCATCTTCTCATATAATTAATTAATGATATATCAATCTTCTCTATAATCCTTCTATTATTGCACAATCTCATTTATCTACTATAATTTTAATTTTAGATGTTAAAGACAGGGGTGAAGCCAAGACAATTTTTTAGGGGGGGCCGGATGAAATTTTAATTTTTTATAGTTTATATCTTTCTAATTTGTAAAGGATTAAATCGAATTTTTATAATTTTAGGGGGGGCCAAAGTGCAATTTTACCTTTACTAATTTAAAATTTTAAAAAAATTTCTAAGACCTTATTAGCAATTTTACCTTTTAGGGGGGGCCGGGGCCCATGCCAGTCCCCCTGGCTTCGCCACTGGTTAAAGAGATAGCTATTTTACACATATAATAGTATTGAGAAACCTATAACAAATTTTTTATTTAACTTTTAAAAAATTAATTTTATTAATTTTTTTTACAACAGGCTATTATAGAGATTTAATTTGAAAGAATCAACCATTAACCGTGAATAACTTTAAATATAAATTGTAGAACTGATATATAAAATCAATAAAAAATTATTCTATACATAACCAATAAAAAAAAAACCCTCCATGTAAGAGGTTTTTGAATAATAGTGAATACAACATGTAAAGGCATACATTTATTGTGTTTGGAATGGAATGAAGCGATTTAAGTTGGATAAAATGTGTTGGGGTTTAAACACGATATAATAACACGAAGCGACAATATGGTAATGAGCATTGACCAATAATACATGAATAAAACAATATAAGTGAATGGCAGTGATATGAAAATACGAATAAATGAATTATAATACATACAAGGATAATAATCACATAGCTTACACTATTTAAATATCAATAACAATAATCAAAGACAAATGAATTAAATAACATATACAACAATTTGCAATAAATAAAAAGCAAGTTAAAATAGACAAAATGTAAAAACATGCATTTTGAAATAATAATAGATTAGTTTAAAATAGATAATGTAAAAAGGTTTTAAAATCAATAATATATAAAACAATTTTTTTTTAAGGAACAATGTATAAAAACTTTAAATAAGATAGTGCATATATATATATATATCTATATGTAAAAGTATAAAATAATGATGTGAAGAAAACTTTAAATAATAAATCACTTTAAATAAATAATACATGAAAGATTTTGAAATAAATAATGCATAAAAAAGGAATCTTAAAATAAATAACATGAATACAAAAAAGGTAGTATATAAAAAGCTTAAAATAAATAATAATAATAATATGATTTCTAAAGAAAACAAATAAATAAATAAACTTATTAAGCGAATCAAAAACTATATCGAAATCAGAATAAAAGTCAAGGGAGTAAAATTGCAATAAATTAAAAAAGCGAACAAGGACCATAATGTTGTGCGCATAAATTCACGGGGACCAAATGGGTAAATAACCCACCACGATGCTGCAGCAAGTTTGGTCTTTGGACTAAATCGGGACAGAAGGAAATATACGGGCAAAATTAAAATAAAAAATAAAAAACTAAAAAGACTGAATTTAAAAAATAAAAAATGCGGAAGGGCTAAAACGGCAAATAGCCCGATTGTACAAAACGCGCGAATCCTTCCCCGGGTTGGGTCACGCATGCGGGTTGGCCTCCCCAAAACGATGCCGTTTTGGCGCCTGGGGAGGCCTTATTGAAACGGCGTCGTTTCAATGTTTTATAAAAACCTTTTTTTTTTTTTTAAATTTCATTTTCAGCCTTTAGTCCTTAAAAAAAAACTGAGAGAGCTTTGGGATTCTCTCATCCCCTCCCCTGTCTCCGGCCGAAAGGGCCACCAACCGTCCGTCCACCCAGCGCAGACGATGGCCGACGTTGCGTGGGGATGGGCTTTTAGCCCCGTTCGAAGCCCCCAATCTGAAGGCCGAGCCTTGGTGCCTCGAAAACCCGAGAGACGAAACCCCCTTTTTGGGTTTCGATTTGACTTTGACGACGGAGAGAAGCCTCCGACGACGCGCCCCCGGGGGTTCAGGTGAGGTTCCCTTTGCCTTTCTTTTTTTTTAAAAAAAAAAGATTCGAAATAGTAAAATAGAATAAATAAAAAACGAAAGTAGATAATAAAAACAACCTTGATGCTTCTATTCAGTTTTTTATTGCTGATGATTTGTAAAAAAAGGGGAGAAGATTTACAATGGTTTCGCTTTGGTTTTTATAACCAATTTTTACAGATTCGATTTTGTTTTCTCCTCTTTTGTTTTTTTGCTATTGTTGTCGTTTTCTTTCTCGTTTGTTTTTGGCTTCTGTTGCGTGTCTTTGCTTCTTCGTTACAGGTGTCAGAGGCGCGTGCCGAGGGGCCTGCGAAGGATCTGCTGGTGGCGGAGGGCAGATGGAAAGTTGGCGACGCACAGCTGAGAGTAGGCTAGGGTTTTAGCTTTTCTGAAACCCTAGTTCGGCTAAGTGGGCTTGTTGGGCTGGTTTAATTTGTTTGGGCCCGTTGTAATTGGACTGTTATTGATGGCTTATTGAACTTTGTTTTTTCTTTTTTTATTTCTGTTTAATAGGGGGCCCGGGTTAAATTAGGCCTGTACAGTGATAACACATAATAAGTTTATAAATTTGATGATGCATTAAATTATACCATGTATTTATAAAATAAAAGAAAGTTTGTAAGTGAGGTAGGTCAGTTTTCAACAACTTTAGAATCTGGTGGACGTTGATTCAGGTCGAATTTCAGGTTATATTTTTTAATACTAACCACCTTCTTTCTTCAACGGTTCACACTTTCCACCAACCAAGTTGAGCAATGTTGAAGCCGAGAGAGAAGTGCCAAAGAAGCTAGGCATGAGCCGAGCAGCTTCAGCCCACAAATGTAGTGGGTTTAGGTGGGAGCCAAGCTAGGTGCGGATCCTACGTAGGAACCAAGAAAAAAGGTTGGGTAGCCGGGATTTTCCCAAAAGCTTGGGAGGGGATAACCGCCACGTGACGGTTGGTATGGTTGGTGAGATGACTTGTCAGTTAAACTTGACCTTCCAATCCCTGTTTTCTTCTTGCCAGGAAAATAAATAATCCTAGTTGGCAGTGGCAGTGGCAGTGGCAGTGCAGCCCATATTTATTCGATTCAACTACTACGAGAAAGTGGAAATTAAAATGAATTAAATCATTAAATTTCGGAATATGATATTCGTTTTCTTTTACTATTATTACAATCTGGAGCATGGAAATTGATTGTACTTCAATATTCAGTAATTTGTGGTTTCAATTGTGGCTACGTCAACTTTTTTCAATTTTGTTTTACCTGCATATATAAACACCAATGTTGTCCAATTCAACCTCACCAAGTTAGAATTGAAGGATAAGTTCGTTGATTGAGACCCCAATAACTAGAACGGTTTTTAAATGATAAAAATAGTAATAATAATAATCCAACATTTAATTTTTTATTATTTATTTTTGCTTTTTATAAAGTAATTTTGGGTTTTCTTTTTTATCTTTAACTTTTAAAATATATTTTTCTAAATTTTAATCTTTTAACTATTATTAATTTATTTTTTTAAAGTGATTCAATTATAATGATTCAACAGAAAATTTGAAAGTTCAACTAATTCGACCTCATGTCTTATTGTTACAATATTTGTAAACACTATACTTGGAAACATATACACAAACTGAAAAAGGAAAAAAAAGAAAAAGGTCACTAGATTTATTCAATTAAGTTAATTTGTTGAGTTAATTATTTAGTCCCTTGATTATAACCATAATTATTATCGGTGTGAATTGTAAGTTTAAAAAAAATAGTTATTTTTGTTCAGTTAAAAATGAAAAATTGAAAAAAATAATTTATTCGAAGTTATAACTATATCAACTGTTCCAATTATAATTAATCATTATAACTAGAATAAATCTAAAAAAAATTTACACGTTTACATACAATGGGACTGAAACATAAAATCCAACTTTGCCACTGAATCAAAGTACCATTGGCGGAATGAAAAGAAACAATTATAATAATTTTTCAACTTTTTAATAAAAAAATGGATTATGTATGGGTTAATCAATTGTTTTTAGTTTTATTTACAAATATTATATTATTATTTAAATTTATATAAAATTATGCTTTCATCCTTTTTAAAATTGTATTTTGATTATCTTTTAGATTTTGTAATTTGAAATTTTTTTAATATTAATATTGTTTTCTGTATTTAAATAAAATTTACAATTAGAAATAAATAAGGTACATTTTTAGGTTTTTTACAATATTTTTTTTAATATATACACCTCCGGCCCCTTCAATTGTATTTATCACTTCATCTTGCTAACAATAAATAAAATTATATACCATCATTGAATTAAATATAAATTCAAACATAAGGTTAAAGGATTTAAATATTTATTTGCTTAGTTTTTACTTAATTTTATTTTTTATGGTTTATAAGTCAGAAAAACCTTTAAGAAAATATAAAAAAAAAAATCAATTAAGCCCCTACATTAACTAAAACAATCAATTAAGCTCCTTCATTAATGGTTTCTATGATTGGCCACGATGATCATTAAAATAAATTGATAGACCAATTAGATGGTGACATATGGCAGCTTCTAGTTTAATCTAATATTTTTCCTATAAAAATAATTATAAAAATAGAAAAAAATATTAAAAAATAATAAAATTGATATAAAATTATAAAAAACTTATAAATATTATAAAAATATAATAAATTATAAAATTATTTAAAATAAAAAACGTATTAGAATTCTTTAAGAAATAATAAAAATTGTAAAATTTATTTAAAAAATATAAAAAAACATTAAAATTGATATAAACTTATAAAAATTATATAAAAAAAAACTTGAACAGGACCAGATAACCTGAAATCAACAAGAGTATTAGTCCCGGGAAAGCCATTAAACAAGTTGACCTGGGAACCGGGCAGTTGAACTGAATTTTATTTTTTAATGTTTATTATCAAACCAAAATTTCAGTATCCAACTAATAACATATGTTAGAATGAAATATTTTGATCAAGGTTTTCAAAATTGGACCGGTGGTAGCAGGGGCGAAGCCAGAATAATTTTTTAAGGGGGGCCAGATGAAATTTTAATTTTTTATAGTCTATATCTTTATAATTTGTAAAGGATTAAATCGAATTTTTATAATTTTAGGGGGGTCAAAGTGCAATTTTACCTTTATTAATTTAAAATTTTTAAAAAATTATAAGGGCCTAAATAGTAATTTTCCAGTTTGGGGGGCCGGGGCACCTGTCAGCCCTCCCTGGCTTCGCCCCTGGGTGGTAGAATTAGTCAAGCCATCGATTGGTTAGTTCAATTGATTTGTCTAAATCAAAGTAAATTTTTTTTTTAAAAAAAAAATAGTTCAACCGTCTGGTTCCCAGGTCAGCCGGTCTCATTATTTTCTCTGGATCGATACCCTTATCGGTTTTGGTCTAATCAATCCAACTGATTGATTTGATCCAGTTAAAGTTTTTATGATTTTTATATAATTTTAATACATTTTTATAACATTTTAAATATTTTAAATATGTTTTATTAATTTTTATATTTTATTAGAAATTTCATATTTTGATAATTTTTATAAGCTTATATCAATTTTCATTTTTTTAATATTTAATATTTTTTTCTAATTTGTTAATATTTTTATGGAAAAATTATTAAATTAAACTAGAAGCTACCACATGTCACCATCTGATTGGTCTGTCAATTTATTTTAACGGTCAATGTAACACCCACGCCCGTCCTAATCTCAGGATCCATGTATGGTATGTCACAACATAAAACTATTAGAGTTTAACAAAACACTTGAAAATTTTTAAAAGTATCGAGGTCTTGGCGTAAACCTCATTATGACAAAAACAAAACAATCAAATTAGTAGTACGCCAAGTAAAAACATCTTTAGATAAAACATTTGGCGGAAGCCTTATGTAAGTTAATAGATTTTGTAACACCACGTTTTTAATGAAATCGGAACAGTGATTTTGGGACCACAAATCTGAAGTCGGAAAATTTTATTTTTATTATATGGTTTACAGTATGATAGAAATACCGTATAAAAATTTCGTTAAGAAATTTTACCGTTTATATGCCTAATTTGATAAAAAGGACTAAATTGCATTAAGTGCAAAAGTTGAGTTCTAATAGCTAAAAGTATTAAATAAATATAGAATTTTAAATTGGAGATCCTTATATAGTAAACAAACCATTAAAGTGGTTAGTGGATAAGTATGAATAGTCATCATTGAAAATTTAATAAAATATTAAGGTTAATTTTGGAAATTTGTGATTAAAATTTTAATAAATTAATAAAATAAACAAATATAATCTATTACCATCATCTACCACCAAAAAAAAAAGAAAAGAGAAAACCTAGCCATGGAAGCTTGAAATATTAGTAAGCTTATTTTGCTCAATTAGGTATGTATTTTTGTCCCGTTTTTAATATTTCTATGTTTCTGAGATCGTAGTAGCTTAATCTAGCTAGCTCGGGGATTAATTTGCAAAGCTGTTAAATTATTAGGGTTTTTCCATTGATGAGTATGCTTGAATTTTGAAGTTTTATGATAGAAAATAAAAGGTTGTTGTTAGATAAACAACTTTTATAAAGAGAATTTTGATGAAATTATCAATTAGGGATTAAATTGAAAAGATGATAAATTTATGGTAAAATTTGTGAATTTTATGAAATATATGGGTTGCTATTAATAGGTATAAAAATCGGCTAGGCTTGAGTAAGGATTAAATTGTGTGAATTTCATTTTTTGAGCCTAGGGACTAAATTGCAATGAATTAAAAGTATAGGGGCAAAATAGTAATTTTACAAAAAATGTGTGTTGGACTAAATTGAATATGAACTATATTGAATTGAGTTAAATTCATTCGTATAGATACGGTTAAACCTAGTACGGAGTTAGATCGAGGCAAAGGAAAAATATCAGATTAGTCGCATTCGTATCTACGTAAACTCGTTGAGGTAAGTTCGTATAATTAAATTGTACATTTTTATGTGTTAAATTGAATTATTGTTTGTGAATTGTACAATTGCCATGAATAAATACCGGTTACATATTCGACAATTACCGAGCCCCGTTTGAACCTTAGGAATCCGTAGGATACAAATGACATGTATTAGGGTCACCGATTTCAACTCTTATGAGCTTCCCGTTATTCAGATCGAATGAGCTTCCCGTTATTCAGCTCCCATGAGCTTATTGTTTACAGCTTGTATGAGCATACATGTATATGAATTGATAGATTACAGTTCAGTACACCTCGTGTGTACTACCTGTGTATCCAACGATATTCTAAATGGTTCAACGGGCACATTTCTGTTACGAGATTATATGAGTTCGGTATGAACTATTATTGGTATTTATATGAAAAACATGAAATGTGATTATCTGATGAATTCAACCATATGTGTTATTTGATGAATTCAACCATGTGTGTTGGATCTTATATGTGATTTTCATGGCTAATATGTTGGTGATCATGTGTTTAGGATTTTGGCCAAATTGGTTGAGATATGCTATGTTTACTTATGGTAAGTTAAATTCCGTGTTATACGAACTTACTAAGCTTAAATGCTTACTATGTGTTATTTTTCATGTTTTATAGTAATTCGGAAGCTCATACGGGTTGGAAGCTGGTCGAAGCTATTTCATACTATCCATCAGTCCTTTTGGTACTTTCAGTAAATTAATCTTAGATATAATGGCATGTATAGGTTATTTTGGCCAATGTTGGTATATAAATGTTTTGTTGAAACTAGCCATTTGAATAGCTTGTGTTTGGTATATTTTGATGTGTATATAAGTGGCCTTATCATATTTGTTATGTGTTTGATATGGTAGAATGAAAGAAAGTAAAATATGGTTTGAATATGCATACATGAATTTGGTCATTTAGGTAAATTGAGATACTTGTTGACATGTCTTTAAATTGTCAATTGAGGTGCCTAAGGGCATATTGGTTGTATGTGGTGATATTTCATGTTTAAGACTTGATTTTGGCTTGTTTTAATTGCCTTGTTATGGCTTGATGATGTGGAAATTGTTGTGTTTAGGTTGGTACCAAATTAGGTGAGAAATATGGCTTGGAAAATGGCCTATTTTCGTCCACACGGGTAGAGACACGGGCGTGCGTCTCAACCGTGTGTGACACACGGCCAGGTGACATGGCCGTGTGTCCCTTATATCTTTTAAATTGCACAAGTCAGTATGCTCACATGGCCTAGCACACGGGTGTGTGGCCTAAGTCAGAGTGTTACACGGGCAGGGACACGGGCTGGGACATGGCCGTGTGTCCCTATTTCGAATGCCCACACGACCGTGTGACCCTTGCAGCTTGAAAAATTTTAGTGTTTTTCGAAAAATTCTTTGAGCATCCGTTTTAGTCCCGACTTGTTTCTAATGCGTATTTTGGGCCTCGAGGGCTCATATAAGGGACAATATGTTTGATTTCAATTAGATTATGATATGAATATTATATGATGTGAAATGTTTGGAATTTCTGTCTATTTGTTCTGTAAACTCCGGTAATGCTCCGTAACCTTGTTTCGGCGATGGATATAGGTTAAGGGTGTTACAGATTTTGTAAATCACAAGATGAATTATTTACCATACAATAGTTTCATGTGCATCATTGGCGGTTAAAACAATATTAAAAACTATTTGGCATATATGTCAAAAGATAATCTCATAAACCACGATTCCTTATATTAAAATACATACTTCAAGAGTTCACAAAAGTTCTTAAATAACAATGTCAAGAAAAAAGTTGCAAATCATTGAACATGTTGATTATAAAGAAGATCTACATGCCACCCCAAAAGGTCATGCATGATATAGAATTAAACAGATGACTCACTATCAACAATTCTCTGGCGTAGTGTAACAACCCTTACCCGAATCCTACGCCGGAACAGGGTACGAGGCGTTACCTAACTTGATAACATGCATACAAACACTTCCGAGTTATGAAGTTTCGTTCAAAATTTAAAACATTTCAAAGTTTGTCTTAAAATCCTTAATATGAGCCTACGAAGCCCAAAACACACATTAGAAATGGTTTAGGACCAAACCGAGCTCTTTAGAAAACTTTGGAAAATGTCACTAAAAACAGGGGCACACGCCCGTGTGGAAGGGCAACACGCCCGTGTGACCTAATAACATGGTTTTCACACGGCCTGGCGCACACCCGTGTCCCCGACCCGTGTCCCCCACACGGCCATGACACGTCTGTGTCTCAGCCCGTGTGCAAAAACCTTGACATTCTGTTTCTGATGTCAGCAACATCTTAGGGTCACACGGCCAAGGCACACGCCCGTGTGCTAGGCTGTGTGGCGAATTTAATTTTGCATTTAAGGTGCAGGCTTCACACGGCCTGGGCACATGCCCATGTCCTATGGCCGTGCCTTCCACACGATTGAGACACACGGCCGTGTCTCAACCCGTGTGGTTACTACTGGGCATTCTGTTTTGCCAACTTAGGGATCAGGGGGACACACGACCGATCTACACGCCCATGGGGCAGACCGTGTGTCACACACGGCCTAGACACACGCCCGTGTGTCACACACGGCCTAGACACACGCCCGTGTGTCTACCAGTGTGGACAAAAACAAGGCTATTTACCAAGCCCTTTTCCCACCCTTACTTGCACCAACATAAGCCACAATCAATGACTTACACACATCAAGGCTACTTGTAACAGCCCGATTTAGGGCCTAGTCGGAACAGTGGTGCGAGAACACAAATCCGAAATAGTAAAATGATTTTTTATGATAATTGAAATGTTTGCATGATAGTATGAAAGTTTCATGTGGAAATTTTATGAAAATTTCCATTAAAGGGTCCATTAGGACTAAATTGCAAAACTTGCAAAATATGAGTTTCTAGAAGCTTTTTTGTATGAAATAGCTTTAGAATAGTAATTAGAAGTCCTTAAATAGCAATTTTCCCAAATTATAATTTTTGGACAAAATTGGACATGAGTTAGTAATTTGTAAAAATTTAGAGAGAATGGCATTTTGGTCATTTATCAATTAAATGATTAAAATAGGAAAAAGATGATAAAAATCTCATTCATCTTCTTCCTTGGTGCCGAAAATTTGAAGAACCCCATAGCTAGGGTTTGTTCATCTTTCAAGCTTACTAGTAAGTTTATCTTAGCCCCGTTTTTAATATTCTTCGTATTTTTGAAGTTCTCCTATTATGAATTAGCTATTTTTAGCTATAAAATGAGCTAAGATGCATGTTTAAAAATATACCCAAGAATGACATGCTTGTAAAATGATATTTTATAGAAGTTTATAAGAGTTTGATGTTAGATAAACATCTTTTCCTTAGTGAATTTCATGAAAAATGATAGTATGGACTAATTTGTAATAGTTATGAAATTGGTCATACCTATTAGAAATAGTGAGAATTGATGATTGTTATAGTAGAGAAAATGAATCAGCTAAACATGATGTTTAAGAAAATTGAATGAGAATCATTTTACGAGCCTAGGGGCAAAACTGCAAATATGAGAAAGTTTAGGGGCAAAATAGTAATTTTGCCAAAGTATGAGTTAAGAGTCAATTTAGTCAATGTGAGTATTAAATGATCTAATTATTATTATAGATCAAGAAAAATGAAGCCCGGATCGAAACCGAGGCAAGAACAAAGTCGAGGACTAAATTACATATCTACATACATTTTGTATATTGAGGTAAGTTTGTATGATTTCTAAGCTTTATGATTTATATCATTGAACTGCTTAGCATAATGTACAATATTACCATGAAAATGTTTGATGTTATGATAAACAAAGAAGATAATGAGATTAAGCATGAGAAAGTCCCGATTGAAGTTGAATTACCTAGGATACTCGATCTATCACATGAAATGAGAAAGTCCGTATAAGACCAAGCCAAGGCATGACATCGGCAATCAAGCAAGTTATCATGTAAGACCAAGACAAGTCTTGGCATTGAAGAGTTATTATGAGATGAAGACCCATATAAGCCCAAGCCAAGGCATGGCATTGGTGAGTCTCCAAGCAAAGTTATCATGTAAGTCCAAGACAAGTCTTGGCATTGAAAAGCTATAAAGAGATAGAGATTCCATGTAAGTCCAAGCCAAGGCTCGGCGTTGCCCAGTTCATGAGTAAAGATACCAAGTAAGACCATGTCAAGACATGGCAATGGTAAGTTCCCAAGGGAACACACGAGAAAGACTTCGTATAAGTCCATGTCAAGACATGGCCTCGAAACCAAGATGAGATATTCCACGTAAGACCGTATCTAGGATATGGCTTTGGCATCAAGTTATATGTGGAATGAGATTTAGTATCCTTGATTATTCGCAGAAATTCATCGGGCAAATGAGTAAAGTTAAAATGATAACAAGAAAGATAAGTAGGAAAAGCTATTATCAAGTTAGAAATGAGTATTATTCATATTATGAATGATGAACTAGAGATTTTAATTATTATTGTAGAGTATGCTGATCTATGTGGTCAAGTGATACAGGTACCTTGTTCACCTCGCGAGTATGAGACTAGTAAGTATCATGAGATATGTAAGAATCAGTATGAGTAAGTAGGCTTAAATAGCTGAAATTTATGATACCATTGTTTATGTTAAATGGGTTATATTAAGCAAGTATGTTGCTATGTGCATTATATGCAAACTTACTAAGCTAAATGCTTACGTCCTTTATTCTTTCTTTCCATGTAGTCCCGCCAAGCTAATTTCGCGATCATCGGCATCGGAGCTCGGAGCACACTATCAATCGATATTTTGGTATAGCCAAGTGTTTATATTAAGTATGCAATGTATAGGAAGCATTTCATTTTGAGTTATGTTTTAAGAAGAGCCAAAGTGTTGACTATCAAGTTTAGCATTCTTTTGTATATGGCTAAAGAGATTGGCCAATATTTGCCAAGTTTATTTATACCAATGTTGATGATTATGCATCATTGTTCATGTTTTCATGTAGTACTTGAGTTGTTGAATAGGGTATTAAATTGATCTTGATTTCAGAGTGGAATAAGGCTTGGTAGATAGCCTTCTAATCTTTCACAGGAGTAGAGACACGGGTGTGTGTCTAGACCGTGTGGGAGGCACGGTTAGAACATGGGCGTGTGCCCAGGCCGTGTGAAGTCTGCACATTGCACTTGGAATTTGAATCGCCACATCATCACTGAAGCACTGCGGGCGTGTGTATGGACCGTGTGGATAAGTCAGAATGCCAAGGTTTAGCACACGGGCCAGGGCCACGGGCGTGTCAAGGCCGTGTGAAATTAGTAAGTGTCGACCACGGGTGGAAGACACGGGCATGTCTTAGGGGTACACGGTCGTGCCCCAAGTCACACGAGCGTGTGACCCCTGTTTTAAGGAAAAGTTTGCAAAGTGGGTAAAAGTTTCCGGTTAAACTCAGAAAGTTTCCGGACGTGAGTTTAAGGCCTCATAGGCCCATGATATGTACGTTTTGACTAAGAAAGAAGAGTTTCTATTTCGGAACAAAATTTTACAGCCCAAAAGTACATGTTTTAGTAAGTTCAAGTATAGTAATGTCTCGTATCCAGTCTTAGCCTCAGACTCGGGTATGGGGTGTTACATTTTGTGGTATCAGAGCTACGGTTTAGTCGGTTCTAGGGCTAACGTAGCAGGAGCACGAGCCTAGTTATACATGCCATACGCAAAAATGTTTTTATAATGATAGTGTGACGACACTTGACGACTTAAATTATGTTTATACATATAGTAAATGGATCCCAAAAGAGCTGTGGCAGATGATGTAGAGAGTAACGCGCACGGCTCCGCAGAAGGGACTGCAGTCTTAGAATGAGAATGAGAATAGACCCACTACGGTGAGTCAAGGAGGAGGAGAAGAGGCTAGAGAAGCCTTCCTCCATATGATGAATACGTTGTATACGGAGTTCGTTCGCACGAACCCAAATGCATAACCCTCTCCACCCCCGCCTATTCCACAACCTATCCCTGTAGCCCCTCAAGTAGTAGAGGTGGTAGGAGGAGACACACCTCTAGTTGATAGGATCAGAAAACATGGGGCAGAAGAATTCCGGGCTAGAAAAGATGATGATCCTAAAAGGTCGAGTTCGGATAGAAAATACTATCGTGGTATTTAATGAGTTGTCATGCACACCTAAGGAATGCATGAAGTGTGTAGTCTCTCTTTTAAGAGATTCTGCTTACCAATGGTGGAACACCCTTGTGTCGGTGGTGCCGAGGGAAAAGATCACATGGGAATTTTTCCAAGAAGAGTTCAAGAAAAAGTATATCAGTCAAAGGTTTGTGGGCCAAAAAAGGAAAGAATTCGTATAACTGAAGCAAGGCAAGATGTCGGTGATTGATTATGAGCGTGAGTTTGTACGACTCAGCAAATACGCTCGAGAATACGTGTCCACTGAAGCCATCATGAGTAAAAGATTTGAAGACGGGTTAAATGAGGACATCAAACTGTTTGTTGCTGTCCTAGAATTAAAGGAATTCGTTGTGCTAGTAGAGAGGGCGTGTAAAGCCAAAGAGCTGGTAAAGGAGAAGAGAAAATCTGAAATGGAGTCTCATGACTCTAGAAAGAGACAGTGGAATAAGTCATTCCAATCCTCATCCAAAAGTCAAGAGATTTCCCTACCCGATCGGCTACCTCCACCGGATTTTCCAGAAGGACAAGAGTAAATGATATTCGGAAATAAAGCACGCACTACTTCGCCATTGCTAGTGTAGGAATATTCGATCCGACAGACCGAATGCCCGCAGTATGGCAGACGTCATCTTGGAGAATGCCAAGCGCACGAAAACGCATGTTTTAGATGTGGTTCCCAAGACCACTACATAAAAGATTGACCAGAGACGATGAAAGAAGAGAGAACTCAGAACCCGAGATCCGGGAGTATGGTCCGAGGAAGATCGCAGAGAAACCCGAGAAGTGGGGCAAGTGGAAGAGGTAACCTTATAGAGCAGACCGTGAGACCCGAGGGTAGGGCACCTGCAAGGACTTATGCCATTCCCGCTCGCGAAGAGGCATCTTCTCCTAATGTTATTACGGGTACCTTTTCTCTTTATGATATCAAAGTTATTGCTTTAATAGATCCCGGATCCACACACTCTTACATTTGTATGAAACTAGTATCCAGTATGAATATGCCTATAGATTCTACAGAATTTACGATTAAGGTGTCTAATCCTTTAGGCAAGAGTGTGTTAGTTGATGAAGTATGTAAATATTGTCCATTAATGATTAGAGGTCATTATTTTAAAGCAAATCTTATGTTGCTACCATTTGATGAGTTTGACATCATTCTTGGTATAGACTGGTTGACCACCCATGATGTAATAGTTAATTGTGGGAAGAAATATATTGAAATGAGATGTGAGAATGGGGATACTCTCCATATAGAATCAGATGAGCAAAGTAAATTACCGGTAATGATTTTTCACATGACGGTACAAAGATACATAAGAAAGGGGTATGAGGCATATTTGGCCTTTGTGATGAATGATAAAGAAACAGAGTTAAAGATTGAGTCAGTACCGATAGTATGTGAGTACGTGGATGTTTTCCCCGAAGAATTACCAGGACTACCACCAGTTAGAGAGGTTGAGTTCAACATTGAGCTAGCTCCCAGATCTTTGTACCAATATCTATTACTCCTTACAGAATGGCTCCAACGGAGTTGAAAGAGCTGAAGTCACAGTTGCAAGAGTTGATAGATAAAGGCTTTGCTAGGTCAAGTTGTTCTCCCTGGGGTGCTCTAGTTTTATTTGTGAAAAAGAAAGATGGCACCATGAGATTGTGCATAGATTACCGTCAGCTTAATAAAGTGACGGTGAAGAACAAGTACCCATTGCCTAGGATCGATGATTTGTTCGATCAATTGAAAGGAGCCACTGTGTTCTCCAAAATAGACTTGAGATCAGGGTACTATCAGTTAAGAGTAAAAGAATCAGATGTGTCCAAGACAGCTTTTCGAACAAGGTATGGGCATTATGAATTTTTAGTCATGCCCTTTGGTTTGACCAATGCTCATGCGGTATTCATGGACTTAATGAACCGCATTTTTAGACCATACCTCGACAAGTTTGTAGTCATTTTCATTGACGACATACTGATTTATTCTCGAGATGAGAATGAGCATCTTTGAGCACCTACTGACGCTTTTTGAGACTCTTGAGAAAATCAATTATATGCCAAGTTCAGTAAAAGTGAATTTTGGCTCAAGGAAGTAGGAATTCTGGGACATATTATCTCGGGAAAAGGAGTTCGAGTAGACCCCAGTAAGATTTCGGCTATTATGGACTGGAAGCCACCGAAGAATATCTCTGAGATTAGAAGTTTTCTAGGCCTAGCCGGCTATTATAGACGATTCATCAAGGGGTTTTCTATGATTGCAACCCCGATGACTAAATTGTTACAGGAAAATGTGAAGTTTGAGTGGACAGAAAGATGCCAACAAAGTTTCAAGAAACTGAAAGCGATGTTGACAGAAGCTCCAGTTTTAGTACAACCTGAGACAGGGAAAGAATTTGTGATTTACAGCGATGCATCCTTAAATGGATTAGGCTGTGTACTTATGCAAGAAGGCAAAGTTATTTCTTATGCCTCCAGACAGTTGAAGCCTCATGAGAAGAATTATCCGACGCATGATTTAGAGTTAGCTGCCATAGTCTTCGCATTGAAGATATGGAGACACCACCTATATGGTGAAAGATGTCGGATTTTCACTGATCACAAAAGTTTGAAGTACTTAATGACTCAGAAAGAATTGAACTTAAGGCAGCGGAGATGGTTAGAGTTAATAAAAGATTATGAGTTAGTCATTGACTACCATCCTGGAAAGGCGAATGTGGTCGTCGATGCTTTGAGCAGGAAGTCCTTTTTTGCATTAAGGGCAATGAATTCTCGGATGACCTTATCTGAAAATGGTTCCATTCTAGCTGAGATGAGAGCTAGACCAGTATTCCTTCAAGAGATCTTTGAGGCTCAGAAAGAAGATAGCGAATTGAAAGTCAAGAGAGCTCAGCGTGAGTCAGATGTTGAATCCGACTTTCGAATTAATTCTAATGGATACTTGATGTTTAAAGATAGAGTTTGTGTACCGAGAAAAGAGGAGCTTATTCAGAGAATTTTACACGAGGCACATAACGGATGTCTATCTGTACATCCTGGTAGCACTAAGATGTATAATGACTTGAAGCAACAGTATTGGTGGCTGAAAATGAAGAAAGATATTTCAGAGTTTGTTTCCAAATGCATGATTTTCCAGCAAGTAAAGGCTGAACACCAAGTACTTTCGAGTTTGCTTCAACCAATTATGGTACCCGAGTGGAAATGGGACCGTATCACTACGGATTTTGTAACGGGATTACCATTATCACCGAGCAAGAAAGATGCTATATGGGTTGTAGTTGATAGATTCACGAAGTCAGCTCATTTCTTACCAGTACGAGTGGATTACTCACTCGACAAGTTGGCAAGTTTGTATGTTTCTGAAATAGTAAGGCTTCATGGAGTTCTTTTGTCAATCATATCGGATAGAGATCCAAGATTTACATCCAGATTTTGGAAGAAATTACAAGAGGCCCTGGGTACAAAGTTGAGCGATAGTACCGCTTTCCATCCTCAAACTGACGGTCAGTCGGAGAGATTAATTCAAGTACTCGAGGATATGCTCCGGTGTTGTGTTTTCGAATTTCGAGGCAGTTGGGAAAAGTTTCTCCCATTGGTAGAATTTGCCTACAATAATAGTTTTCAGTCGAGTTTAAAGATGGTGCCTTATGAGGCTCTATATGGGCGTAAGTGCAGAACGCCTTTATTTTGGACTGAACTAAAAGAAAACCAACTTCACGGGGTTGATTTGGTTAGAGAAGCTAAAGAGAAAGTGAAAGTGATACGAGAATGTTTAAAAGTGCATCGATCGAAATGAAGTCCTATTCGGACTTAAAGAGAAAAGAGATAGAGTATCAAGTCGAGATAAAGTTTTCTTGAAAGTGTCACCATGGAGAAAAGTTCTCAGATTTGGCCGGAAAGGCAAGTTGAGTCCACGTTTTATTGGACCGTATGAGATTACTGAGAAAGTTGGGCCGGTAGCTTATAGATTGGCTTTGCCATCAGAGTTAGAAAAGATACATGATGTGTTTCACGTGTCAATGTTGAGATGCTACCGATCAGATCCTTCACATGTAATTACCCCGTCAGAGATAGAGATTCATCCCGACATGACTTATGGTGAAGAACCAGTTAAGATTTTAGCTTGGGAAGTCAAGCAGCTAAGAAATAAAAGTATTGCCTTAGTAAAAGTATTGTGGCAAAGACATGGGATAGAATAAGCTACATGGGAACCAGAAGAGAGTATGAGAGACCAGTATCCAAACCTTTTTGCTGGTAAGATTTCCGAGGACGAAAATCCCTAAGTGGGGAGAATTGTAATAGCCTGATTTAGGGCCTAGTCGGAACAGTGGTGCGAGACCACAAATCTGAAATAGTAAAATGATTTTTTATGATAATTGAAATGTTTGCATGATAGTATGAAAGTTTCATGTGGAAATTTTATGAAAATTTCCATTAAAGGGTCCATTAGGACTAAATTGCAAAAGTTGCAAAATATGAGTTTCTAGAAGCTTTTTTGTATGAAATAGCTTTAGAATAGTAATTAGAAGTCCTTAAATAGCAATTTTCCCAAATTATAATTTTTGGACAAAATTGGACATGAGTTAGTAATTTGTAAAAATTTAGAGAGAAGGGCATTTTGGTCATTTATCAATTAAATGATTAAAATAGGAAAAAGATGATAAAAATCTCATTCATCTTCTTCCTTGGTGCCGAAAATTTGAAGAACCCCATAGCTAGGGTTTGTTCATCTTTCAATCTTACTAGTAAGTTCATCTTAGCCCCGTTTTTAATATTCTTCGTATTTTTGAAGTTCTCCTATTATGAATTAGCTATTTTTAGCTATAAAATGAGCTAAGATGCATGTTTAAAAATCTACCCAAGAATGACATGCTTGTAAAATGATATTTTATAGAAGTTTATGAGAGTTTGATGTTAGATAAACATCTTTTCCTTAGTGAATTTCATGAAAGATGATAGTATGGACTAATTTGTAATAGTTATGAAATTGGTCATACCTATTAGAAATAGTGAGAATTGATGATTGTTATAGTAGAGAAAATGAATCAGCTAAACATGATGTTTAAGAAAGTTAAATGAGAATCATTTTACGAGCCTAGGGGCAAAACTACAAATATGAGAAAGTTTAGGGGCAAAATAGTAATTTTGCCAAAGTATGAGTTAAGAGTCAATTTAGTCAATGTGAGTATTAAATGATCTAATTATTATTATAGATCAAGAAAAACGAAGCCCGGATCGAAACCGAGGCAAGAACAAAGTCGAGGACTAAATTGCATATCTACATACATTTTGTATATTGAGGTAAGTTTGTATGATTTCTAAGCTTTATGATTTATATCATTGAACTGCTTAGCATAATGTACAATATTACCATGAAAATGTTTGATGTTATGATAAACAAAGAAGATAATGAGATTAAGCATGAGAAAGTCCCGATTGAAGTTGAATTACCTAGGATACTCGATCTATCACATGAAATGAGAAAGTCCGTATAAGACCAAGCCAAGGCATGACATCGGCAATCAAGCAAGTTATCATGTAAGACCAAGACAAGTCTTGGCATTGAAGAGTTATTATGAGATGAAGACCCATATAAGCCCAAGCCAAGGCATGGCATTGGTGAGTCTCCAAGCAAAGTTATCATGTAAGTCCAAGACAAGTCTTGGCATTGAAAAGCTATAAAGAGATAGAGATTCCATGTAAGTCCAAGCCAAGGCTCGGCGTTGCCCAGTTCATGAGTAAATATACCAAGTAAGACCATGTCAAGACATGGCAATGGTAAGTTCCCAAGGGAACACACGAGAAAGACTTCGTATAAGTCCATGTCAAGACATGGCCTCGAAACCAAGATGAGATATTCCACGTAAGACCGTATCTAGGATATGGCTTTGGCATCAAGTTATATGTGGAATGAGATTTAGTATCCTTGATTATTCGCAGAAATTCATCGGGCAAATGAGTAAAGTTAAAATGATAACAAGAAAGATAAGTAGGAAAAGCTATTATCAAGTTAGAAATGAGTATTATTCATATTATGAATGATGAACTAGAGATTTTAATTATTATTGTAGAGTATCTTTGATCTATGTGGTCAAGTGATACAGTACCTTGTTTACCTCACGAGTATGAGACTAGTAAGTATCATGAGATATGTAAGAATCAGTATGAGTAAGTAGGCTTAAATAGCTGAAATTTATGATACCATTGTTTATGTTAAATGGGTTATATTAAGCAAGTATGTTGCTATGTGCATTATATGCAAACTTACTAAGCTAAATGCTTACGTCCTTTATTCTTTCTTTCCATGTAGTCCTGCCAAGCTAATTTCGTGGATCATCGTCATCGGAGCTCGAAGCACACTATCAATCGATATTTTGGTATAGCCAAGTGTTTATATTAAGTATGGCATGTATAGGAAGCATTTCATTTTGAGTTATGTTTTAAGAAGAGCCAAAGTGTTGACTATCAAGTTTAGCATTCTTTTGTATATGGCTAAAGAGATTGGCCAATATTTGCCAAGTTTATTTATACCAATGTTGATGATTATGCATCATTGTTCATGTTTTCATGTAGTACTTGAGTTGTTGAATAGGGTATTAAATTGATCTTGATTTCAGAGTGGAATAAGGCTTGGTAGATAACCTTCTAATCTCCCATAGGAGTAGAGACACAGGCATGTGTCTAGACCGTGTGGGAGGCATGGTTAGAACATGGGCGTGTGCCCAGGCCGTGTGAAGTCTGCACCTTCCACTTGGAATTTGAATCGCCACACGGCTGAAGCACACGGACGTGTGTATGGACCGTGTGGATAAGTCAGAATGCCAAGGTTTAGCACACGGGCCAAGGCCACGGACGTGTCAAGGCCGTGTGAAATTAGTCAGTGTCGACCACGGGTGGAAGACACGGGCATGTCTTAGGGGTACACGGTCGTGCCCCAAAGTCACACCCGCGCAGTGTGACCCTGCTTTTGAGGAAAAGTTTGCAAAGTGGGTAAAAGTTTCCGGTTGAACTCCAAAAGTTTCCGGACGTGAGTTTAAGGCCTCATAGGCCCATGATATGTACGTTTTGATTGAGAAAGAAGAGTTTCTATTTCGGAACAAAATTTTACAGCCCAAAAGTAATTGTTTTAGTAAGTTCAAGTATAGTAATGTCTCGTATCCAGTCTTAGCCTCGGACTCGGGTATGGGGTGTTACACTACTACACTCCTTTCACATGCTAAACTTATCACATACTTTGTCAATCCAATCATGCAATTTACTCAATCATGAAAAGCATCATCATTTGCACATATCAATAACAAGTATTAGCCATCATCCACGGCCTTATACAAAATGAATTCATCTTCAAGACAAGCCAACACATTTGGCGAAATCAATATGACACTTGACAAAAAACCAAATTCCTATACATTCCATACTCAAAATGATAATTCTAACTATACCAAATGTTTAGATTGATAGTGTGATCGAGCCTCCGACGTCCTTTGATCCCCGAGCTAGCTTGGCATTACTATAAGAAAATGGAAAGGAAAGGGAGTAAGCACAAAGCTTAGTAAGTCGCATGTAAATAATTAACAAAAATTACCATACATTATCATACTCATAATATTTTATAAACTTGCACATCATTCTCGAATGATTAAAGGCATAACTTACTCAATTTCACCCTTACTAATCATACAACATAATTCGAGCTCATTTCTCGTAAATTTCATGTAGGTACCTGTATCACTTACAACTTGGTCATAACTTTTCTCACTTTTGACACAAGCTCTAAATTACCCGTTGAACCAGTTGGAATACGAAAAAATACCCGACAAGCCTCACACAAGAGGGTAAAATGCCGATGCCATGTCCCAGACATGGTCTTACACTAGCTCTCATCTCAATGCCAATGCCATGTTCCAAACATGGTCTTACATTGACTCTCATAATGTGGCCGATGCCATGTCCCAGGCATGGTCTTACACTAGCACACATATCAACGCCGATGCCATGTCCTAGACATGGTCTTACACTGGCTTTCATAATGTGGTCGACGCCATGTCCCAGACATGGTCTTACACTAGCACACATATCACCCAAATGTCATGGCATGGATATCTGATCTATTCCTAAGGTTCAACCGGGAGTATACCACATCAAATCTCATCATGCATATTCTTAAAAATAATCAAACATTATATGCCTTATAAATTATTTAATGCATAACAACAATAGAGTTGTATTATTTACGTACAACTTACCTCAGTATACAAAATTTGGGCGACTAGTTTGACTTAGTCCAATAACTTGGTTTTCCCCCAGTCTAGGTCTGGATTTCATTTTTCTTGATCTATAATGATAAAATTCACTCATTTAATCACCACATTAATCAAGACATTCCAAAATTCCTATTTTGGCAAAATTACCATTTTACCCCTGGACTTTCACAAAATTACAATTTTGTCCCTAGGCTCGTAAAATGATTTTCATCAAATTTCCTCATTAACCAAGTCTATTCGAATTTATTTTAAGCTTATGGCAACTCATAAATCCAATTATTTCACACATTTACTACCTATTTTACAACCTTTACAAAAAGGTCCTTTTTAGGTATTTTCATGAAAATCACTTAACAAAAGTTGTTTATTTAACAACTAAGATTCATTTTATTCCATAAAAAATCAGAAAACAACACTAATGCTCTCATGGCAAAACCCTAGACTTTCAACCATAGTGCAAAATAGTCCCCTCATTAGCTAGATTAAGCTACAAGGGTTCAAAAAACACAAAAATCAACAAAAATGACCATCAAAATGACTTACTTGCAAGGGTTTAAGTTGCTGAAAATTTTCAAGCTTTCCAAAGCCCCTTTTTGCTGAAAATTTTGGTGGTAGTATGAAGAAGATGAAAAGATGATATCTTTTCTCTTTATTTTATTTTATTTCATCAATTAAGTCACCTAGTACCACCAACTTTGACCAATTTTCATTTTTTTGTCCCCTATGGCCGGCCATCACCTTTTAAAGGCTTAATTGCACATTAAGGACCTCTAGTTTAAGGTTCTCCAGCTATATGACACTTTTAGCTAGTAGAACACAAATTTCGCCTTTTATGCGATTTAGTCTTTTTTTCAAAAGTTAAGCATGCAATCACTAAAATTAATTCACCAAAATTTTCATGTACTCATATAATCATGCTATAACATATAAAATAATATTAAAAATAATTTCTCTGGCCTTGGATTAGTGGTTTCGAAACCACTGTTCTGACTAGCCCCAAAATCGGGCTGTTACAATTCTCCCCCCTTAGGGATTTTCGTCCCCGAAAATCTTACCAGTGAAAAGGTTTGGGTATTGATCTCTCATAGTCTCCTCGAGTTCCCATGTGGCCTCTTCAACCCCATGTATATGCCATAGTACTTTCACGAGTGCTATACTTTTATTTCTCAATTGCTTAACCTCTCGGGCCAAGATCTTAACCGGTTCTTCGCCGTAAGTCATATCTGGTCGAATTTCAACCTTTGCTAGTGAAATTACGTGTGAAGGGTCAGAACGATAACGATGCAACATAGACACATGGAAAACATCATGGATATTCTCTAACTCGAAAGGTAAAGCTAATCGGTATGCTACCGGTCTAATTCTCTCAATCACCTCATATGGTCCAATAAAACGTGGGCTTAATTTTCCTTTCTTACCGAATCTAAGGACTTTCTTCCACGGGGATACTTTCAAAAACCCCTTATCACCGACTTGAAACTCAATTTCTTTTCGTTTTAAATCCACGTAGGATTTCTGTCTATCCGAAGCGGCCTTCAAACAGTCATGAATTACCTTTACTTTATCTTCGGTCTCTTTGACTAAGTCAACCCCGTAAACCTGATTTTCCTTGAGTTCGGACCAATACAAGGGTGTTTGGCACTTACGCCCATACAAAGCCTCATAAGGCGTCATTTTCAAACTCGACTGATAACTATTGTTGTAGGCAAACTCTACCAACGGTAAGTACCTTTCCCAACTGCCTTGAAACTCAAGAACACAACACCGCAACATATCTTCAAGAATCTGAATTACTCTTTCCGACTGACTGTCGGTTTGCGGATGGAAAGCCGTGCTAAAATTCAACTTTGTCCCCAAAGCTTCTTGTAAATTTTTCCAAAACCGTGATGTGAACCTCGGATCTCTATCCAAAATGATCGATAAAGGTACCTCATGAAGTCTTACAATTTCAGGAACATACAAGTCGGCCAATTTCTCAAGTGGAAAATCGGTACGTACCAGTATAAAATGAGCCGACTTAGTTAGCCTATCAACCACAACCCACACAACATCTTTCTTCTTTGGCGTCAACGGCAATCCAGACAGAAAATCCATGGTAATACGGTCCCATTTCCACTCGAAAACCATCACGGTCTGAAGTAAACCCGAAGGTACTTGGTGTTCGGCTTTAACTTGCTGACAAATTAAACCCTTAGAGACAAACTCTGAGATGTCTCTTTTCATTCCCGACCACTAATACATTTTCTTTAAGTCATTATATATTTTCACACAACCCGGATGGATAGACAAACAACCACTATGGGCCTCTTGCAAAATCTTCTGAATAAGCCCATCGTCTTTAGGTACACAGATCCTATCTCGGAACATCAAACACCCATCAGTACCAATCCAAAAGTCTGATTCACTACCCGTCTCGCATTGAGCCATCTTGGCTTGTAAATCTTTATCACTTTCCTGAGCTTCACCAATCTCTTGGAAAAACATTGGTCTAGCCCTCAATTTAGCTAGAATAGAACCATCATTGGTTACTAACAACTGAGTGTTCATAACCCTCAAGGCAAACAATGACTTCCTACTCAAGGCATCGGTGACCATGTTCGCCTTCCCCGGGTGATAGTCAATCACCAGTTCGTAATCTTTTATAAGCTCTAGCCACCTCCGTTGGCGAAGGTTCAGTTCCTTTTGAGTCATCAAATACTTTAGACTTTTATGGTCAGTGAACACTCAGCATCTCTCGCCATACAAATGGTGCCTCCAAATCTTTAGTGCGAACACTATGGCGGCTAACTCTAAGTCGTGAGTCGGATAGTTTCTCTCATGCGGCTTCAGTTGTCTCGAGGCATATGCTATTACTTTGCCTTCTTGCATAAGCACACACCCCAATCCACTTAAGGATGCATCGCTATACACCACAAATTCCTTTCCCGGTTCCGGTTGCACTAAAACTGGGGCTTCAGTCAACAATGCTTTTAGTTTCTCAAAACTCTGCTGGCATTTTTCCGTCCATTTGAACTTGACATTTTTCTGTAGCAACTTCGTCATCGGAGTAGCAATTATGGAGAATCCTTTAACAAACCGTCTGTAGTATCCCCCTAAGCCCAAAAAGCTTCTAATCTCTGACACATTCCTCGGCGGTTTCCAATCAACGATAGCCGATATCTTACTCGGGTCAACTCTAATTCCATCACCCGACACGATGTGGCCTAAGAATCTGACTTCTCAAAGCCAAAATTCACTTTTGCTAAACTTGGCATACAACTGCTTATCTCTTAAAGTCTGCAAGACAGTTCTCAAATGCTCCACATGCTCACTCTCATCACGAGAATAAATTAATATGTCATCAATAAAAACAACTACAAACTTATCCAAGTACGGTCGGAAAATACGGTTCATTAAATCCATAAATACTGCAGGAGCATTCGTTAAGCCAAAGGGCATGACAAGAAACTCATAATGGCCATACCTCGTCCGGAATGCAGTTTTCGGTACATCTTGTTCCTTAACTCTCAGCTGGTAATAACCGGACCTTAGGTCTATTTTAGAAAACACTGTGGCTCCCTTCAATTGGTCAAACAAATCGTCAATCCTTGGCAAATGATACTTTTTCTTAACTGTAACCTTGTTGAGCTGTTGGTATATAACCTTGTTGGCAAAGGATGCTTTATGGCTTTCTCTTTTCGCACTGTCTATACCAATCGAAAGCTCTCTTCCTCTTCTCTTTTATAGTTCCTTTTTTTTTTCATGAAACAATTTTGGACGTCATGAATCTATGAACCAAAATTCAAATAGTTTTTTCTTCGATCTCCGACACTGATCATCAGATCAACTTGGATCTAAGATATATTCTTTTACTCGTCGATGGATATTGATTCACCATACCGATCGTCGAATCATTGCTTGGAGCTCATTGACAAAACCTTATTTTTAGAAAAAACTTAACAATCTAGTGACTTGAATAAAAACTTTTGAATATTTTAGTGACTTAAATGAAAACTTTTGAATAGTTCAATGACAAAATTATAAATTTTTTTAGTTAAGTGATTAAAACGAAAACTTGCGGTGATTTTAAAAGACATAATGAAAATTTAAGCCTTTAATCTATGTCAAAAAATTATTCCAACCCTTTTTTCTTTTTAGCCCTCATACTTTTATTTATTTTTCAAATTGATCAAAGGATGAAAAAGTTAACTACATTGTAAATTTGTTGATGTGACATTCAGGCATTGACATAGCGTTTTGCATGGCTGTCCATGCATGTTTATTGTGACGTGGCATTATTTTGTCTCATATGCCATGTCAAAAATAATTAAAAAATTTAAAAAAATCTTAAAATATTAAAAACTAATTAGAAAATGAAAAAAATGAAAAATAAAAATTATAAAAATTAAAAATATATAGTAAATATTATTTTTTTAAAAATATTAAAAAAAGTAGCTTTTCTTATCTATCGTCGTTGAAAAACGAGTATTTTGATGAAAAATTGCAAAAAAAAATGCGAAAACCAGTGCCCATCCAAGAATCACAACAACCACAATGCCCAAAAAATCACGATTGAAACCGAAATAACTCTTTAAAAAGTCTTTTGTTCTTTTTCCTGTATCAAGCACATCCTCAACTTTTCTGATTCCGAATTGTGATACTACCAACCCATACATGGACCAAGACCAAGCTAAGGGAAAAATTTTCTGATTTAAAAAAGAAAAAAGAAAAAAAAGAGAGAAGGTATATTTTAGGTTTAGATAATGATATAGAGGCCAAGAGGTGAGGTTTGATAAGATTTTTTAGAGAGAGAGAAGAATGGGAGATCGATTACGAGAGAAGAACTTGAGATAAAAGTAAAGAAAAACTTAAGAGTCTGGTGTTTGCTTAACTCCCAAACATGAAGATGCCGCAAAGCTCTTTGATAAAGCTGCCAATTGCTTCAAGCTCACCGAATACCGGGACAAAGCTGGATAAACTTTGTTGGGTTTTTCATATCGATGTTCCCATCTCAATTTGATTGTGCATCTTTACCTCAGTTTTAGTTTAGATTTTTAATCAGCATCTTTGCTTAGAACATTCTGGATTTGTGAGTCTCGATTGATGGAGTGATGGGATTGACTTGAATAGATTTTGGGTTTGAGTGAAGCGTCATTGGATTTCAATTCCAGGGTAGATAATGGGTACTGATGCTTAGGAAGTGCGGGTATTTGAAGTGACAGCTTCTGGGTATTTGAAAGTTAGATGAACAATGCTTTTGATGAAGATGGTGCGATGTGCGGGTTCGTGGTTAATCAGTATTTTCCCATTCAATTCTTTTTTTTTTTTCAAATTAAATATATTTTAAATTTTTTTTATTTTTAAAAAGTTTTAAGATTTTTAAATTTTTTTTTTTGATATTACATACGGAATAAAATCTTCTCATTTCAGTAATAAACATTCATGAACAACCATGCAACATGCCATGTCAGCAAGCTAGCAGTGTCGTTAACTTTTTTTTTATTTCCGATAATTTTAACAAGAATTAACGACACGTTTGACTGATTGGAATTGAATAGGACTATAATGAAATAGCCATCTTATGAGAATAGAATAGGGTTGTAATGGAATTGAATACGTATAACACTGGTTTGGTTGGATGGAATTGAATGAGTATTGTAATAATATTCACGCGTTTGGTGATAAAAATAAGGTACTGCAAAACAAATCTGTTAACATTGACTGAGGAATAAATAAAGAATTATGAAATCATAAATTTACTGTGTCGTGATAAATCCACTGCCTTAGAAACAAATTCACTCTGATCGGTGTAACCGTGTAGTGGACGTCGTCTCCAAAGGTTAACACAGTGCTTCGATATTTGTACACCCGAATATGAAAGATGAAATCAGATTGGTCTTGCTCTTCTCACGAAAAAATCACAGTAGGATCAATTTCCAAGAAAGTTTGGAGGGGTCACAGTCGATCCCGCTTAAAACCCAAACTCTTAGACATAATTCTCTCTAAAATGATTTAGGGGAAAATCGATGAAGTTTAAACAAATTGAAAAGAAAGGTAGAGGAGAAAAATGTGTTTTAGAGAGGGTTGCGTTTTTTGTTTAATGTGAAAAATGAGAAAATCAACACTCTATTTATATTAGTAAAAGAAGGGCAAAACGGTAAATAGGCAAGGGCAAAAGAGTAAAAAAAAATGCAAGAGTAGTTTGAACCTGCCCCACTATTTTCGCGCCCAACAATAAAAAAATATATCAGTTCCATATTTTTTGGAACAGTAAACTGGAAAAAATAAAAGTATTAAAAATATTATTTTCTGAAGAAAAATAATAAAACTTTTATCCAAAAAGATATACATGCAAGACGAACCAAAACAAGTAGGCAGCAACAACAAGTGTGTGATAAGACTATGGCCCAATTACTCAATGAGAGTAAGAAGTAAAGCTATATAAAAACTCTCTTGATAGCTTGTACTTAACCAATGCGGGATTACCCACTAACAATAACCCTTTGCATTACTAACATTTGGTTGAGAGGAATAAATATGTAATAGAAAAAAATACTCGAATAATGAATATGCCATTTAAGAAATTAAATTATGTTTTTATTTTTGTAAAAATATTAAAAAACCCATTGTCTTCAACCTTGTTCTTTCTTTCCAACCAATTGTTTACGTAAATTGTCTCCCTTCTCTCTCTACCTAAACTCAAAACCCACCATATTATCTACTTTCCACCATACTTGCTTCCACTGACTATCGTGGTTTCCATCGCAATTCACCGTGTCCTTACCCAATAAATACTTTGATTTCTTCATATATTTTTTCACCTCTATTCCTCTTTCTCCTTTCCAGAATTCTCACCCAAACCCTCTTTAACATTTTTTGCTTCTGAAATTTTGATTACTATAAACAAAAATTGCCTTGAATTTTTTCACTTTTAACTATATGCATAAGTTTCAAAATACCCAACCTTATTCGAAATTTACAACAAACGGCTAAGATCGTTCAATACTATCTAGGAGAGGTTACCATAGTTGGGTTAGCAATAGATCTCTGGTCGGCTATTTAACGTCACAGCAATAATGTGCAAGTGTACACTGCCGGTGCAAGTATAGTAGACAGATATGAGTCTGTCGGATATCGATCCCACAAGGATGGTTGTCTTTTGTCTATCAATGTCAGTGCATTTAATGTATAGTAACGAGATAAATTGTGAGAGTAGTTTTCGAAGCAATAACTTGAAAACAATAAGATAAAATATGATATTGATAAATTGGGATTCCCAGCGCGAATATTCAACAGAATACTAAGTGCTCACAAGGTATAAAATGATATGTGATTATCGGTGCATTAAATTGCAATGAATAGCTTACCAAACTTAACTTCTATATTTAATCTAAGACTTAAGCATGCACATTAACCACACCTTCCGATGATGGCAATGGAACACTATTAAGAACAAGTGGATTAAATTCCTCTAATTCTCAAGCAACTTTCGTTGTCATGCTTGTTAGCTTGAACTGTCATTGCACCTTCCAGTGTCAGTGACCGCAATAACACTTCCATGCTAAAAAAATTCAAACCCAAAGATTAAACAGTAGAAGTAAAATTGAATAAAATAACATTTAACCCATAAATCATGTGTACTTCCATACTAACATGAAATAGAAGGTAATCACCAGCGTTTAGAAAGAAAAATAAAAGAAACAAGTGGAGAATACTATTCCTAGACAACTTGACTTGAATCTTTCTATTCCCTTTTATGTCGCACTTAGGGCTCCTCGTTAAGAGCGAATCTGCATCCTTTTCATGTCGGTTCACCCGTAGGAGCTTAAGCTGCCATAGCCAAAAGCTTCAAGGGATAGGTTGAAGAAGATGATCCAAAAAAACTCTCCCCATTTTTTTTCTTTTCACGTCAATATATATATATTTTTTCCAAATATCACAAGTGTCCTTTTATCAAAATCATGCTTCCTCTGTATGTACAAGTTAGTTGTACCAGATTGGACAGCTCACACATTTTTGTTCTTATCCGAACAGCTGTCAAGCGCAGCGACAATTCTAAGCACAATCTGGAAATATTAATGCAGCGACATCAGTACCAAAACATGACAAAATTAAAGATAAATAAGCTAAGATCCACTGAGTTATAAAATGTAAATTACTGAACTGAAAAATGCTAAAATATATGCTAAAGATAACTAAATGGAGACAAATTAACCAATACGTAGGGACAAAACATATGTTCTTTCAAGTACTATCACACCCCCAAACTTGAGTTTTTACTTGTCTTCAAGTAAAATAGAAACTAGCAAGGCTACACTAGAAATGATCATTCTAGCAACTTGAATCACCTAAGATTCTAATGAATGAGTCACATTTAGATGACAGAATATTGTATCGACAATACATAAGTATGAATGACTAAGATTGCAACTTCATCAAAACCAGCATCATGCATTAAATCCTAAATTCTATCTACCAATACAACATTTATTGTACAACATATGTCTTTTTTGTGAATAAGAGATATCATTGTATTACTATACCCTTGTTCTTGAGAAGTAACGAATGAGTGCAACAAACCCAGGGAGTATGTAGTTATGCTGACACACACTCATGCAGCGACAGCCTTTGGCCAGATTTATTTTTCTAACGCTTGCATTGGAGTGTTCCCTCTTTAACATTTCACAAAACACCCACTTTGGAGTGTCTCTTATTCATAACTATACATATATATAAGCAGCTGTAAAAGACAGATTCATTCAAGATTAAAGGAATGCTACTAGTCATCCATTACTAATGCAACCTAAATCATTCATCAACGAATTGAAGATACAATATTCAGTCAAATTTATCCAACTCATTCATTGATAGTTCACATGATTCAAGAATTAAGCATCAAATGTAACAAAAATTTTCAAACACATTTGCATTAACCATAAATAAACCTTGCATGCTTCATAAATTTTTTTTTGAAATATGAGTGTATTTTCAAACCCCATATGCATTCCCTCAAACTTAAAGTTTGCATTGTCCCTAATGCTAATATTAAAATGCAATGACAATAAAAAGAAAACTTGCAACAACAATGTGCACTAACAAAATGAAAATTACATCTACATGCAATGCATGAATACTACAGCTAAAACTTAAAATAAACTAACTCAGTTTTCATCACCCATCAATGTGGCTGCACGATGTTTCTTCTTCCTCCTTTTTTTCTCTTTCTTCTTACGTTTTTTATCTTTGGAGCGCTTTCTCTTCTTTTCTTTAAGCTTCGTACGGTCCTCGGATTGCTCCTTAGTTTCCGGTGTTGCCCCAGTATTATTGACTGCTTCCTATGTAGGAGAGGTCACCTTGAGTGGTCTAGTATAGACCACTATCGCCAATGAGTTGTGGTGTTCCTCACTGATTACCTCTGCAGCTTCCGACGGTCTAGCTCCATCTCGCTCCAAATTATCAGTAGTTGCATCCACAAACTCGGATGCATTGACAATGTTCTTAGCAGATTCTTTCTCAGTAGCTCATATCTCAGTATTTTCTACCTTAACCTTCTCGTTCACAACCGCAACACGGACTTCCTCCTCTCCAACATGTACCTCTTGACTAGTAATGAAGTCACCCGAGACCAGGCTATCAATTTTTCGCATGCACTTCTCAATGTCCTTTGAGTCCTCTTCTTTCTCATCATCAGAGATGTGCATAATGGGAGGGGATTCCACCGATTTGTCTCGGTCCCCCAAGTCATCTTCCTCAGATGAGGGTTCATACTCTCAGATGATCGGTGGGAGCACTAGAAATTCTAGGAATGGGGCTGGGCTTAACGGACGTAATGTAGCTACAATAGAGTTGTTATAAGCCCTGGTATAAGCGCAGAACAAATTTTGTGATCTGTCTATATCCTTTATTGCAGTGGTAGGCCTGATCTACTTATTGCTGATGGAATTAGCCAACTTCTCGATATCCTTCATTTTACACAGCATTGATGTCTCTGTAGTCAAGTTTGTTCCCTTGCTTTCTGCTTTGCTTTTACCCTTCCTTGTCTTGCTAGTTTCTGCCTCCTTCATTGTCAGCGTATCTTTTCCACGAGTCATTCTTTCAATAGAGGCTTCATTGATCGGGCCTTTATTTTCCAAGACCTCTTTATCATCATGGGGCACGATCCCTTTCTGTTGGCACAGTAGCATCACCAATGATAGGAAAACCAAAATTCTAGTTTACCGTGCGGCGCAGTCAGTAATTTCTTGGTGGAGTATTGCGCCGACATCAATCTTTCTACCCTTGACAATTGAATGTATCAGGCACATTCTATCAAGGTGGACTGTGGTACTATGAGTAGAGGGCAGTAGCCTGCAGTTGACAAAATGAAACTAGATTTTACTTTGTAGTCTCAGGAAGTGGCGGTGCATTGTATAATTCTCTTGATGTGAACCCGTCCACAATGCTCATTCGACAAATAAATCCTTCACCAATAGGTCCCTTTTGTCGTCTGTGATATCATCAATAAACTTGGAGTGTTCATCTACATCCATTTTAGTGTTTTACAGCTCGTTGATCTTTTTAGCATCCCATAGGATTAAGCCTTCTCGAACAAAGATAACTCTAACTCATGGTCATAAAGGTTAGCATAAAACTCACGTACCAATGAAGGAGAATAGTTTCCAGGATGAGTGCAAAAAATTTCCTATTTTAGCTTAGAGATAGTTTTGTAGATTTGCTTGCCCAAGTCTTGTTGTTGCGAAAGGAGAATGCCTTGTTCTGGGTGAAAGTTGTGCTTCAATATGTTGTATTGAAATCGGTCATTGGTCGCTTTCGTTAAAAAGATCTCCGGCTCCTTTTTCTCCGTTGGCATGGAGGACTCCAATTCACGAACTGCAGTTGCAGAGTACGATTGTTCTTCAACAGACTTGGTGGCTTTTTTGACTGATCCTCTCGTTCTTGCCATATTTTGTTTGTTTTGTGGAGTGAGGATGGTTTAAAGTTGTAAAGGTACGAGCTTGGAGAAAAGAAAGTAAATAAAAATAGCTGCTTTGTATGTGTAACAGTCAGCACAATGAAAGGGGTTTATAGAGAGTGAAAGAAGAAGATGGAAATGCGTGATTTTTATGAAGGGATATAAAGCTGGCGGGAATAATTATGTCCAATGAGAATTACGCCCGCTCAGACAGATCAGACGGCTAGGTGACTTTTGATCAAATGGTGAGATCTTGAAATTTCTGATATGCCCTCATTCTTGATGAGTCATATGTAACATTACAATAGTACGAATTGCGTTGACAATAAAGTCCAAGTGCGTCGACAATGGTACCTAATTATCTTGCAAAAATAAAATATAAAATATAAAACAAACTTGAACAAAAACAATAAAATAAAATAACATAATGATAAATTCAATAAAAATGTAACGCCTTGATTAATTTATTTTTGTTTCGGTAAAATTTGACACAAATGTGTATCTGCTTTAGTGGTTAAGTGTTCTGGGTGTGTGTGGGAGGTCTGGGGTTCAAGTCCCACTTCAGTCAAATTTTGTTATTTTTGGATCCAAGCCTCACCTTTATGGAGTGGGCTTATATAAAATTTTATATAAATCCATATCAGAATGAGCCTGCTGGTTCAAATGGTACAAGAACTGGTGTGTGTTGGGGGTCCTGTGTTCGAATCCCTGTGCGAGCGTGGGTATTATTTTTGCTCAATTGTCTGATAGAGTTTCGGTGGAGTTGAAATTCTGAAGTGGTTGTGAGTTAGTGGGTTAGTGGGAGGAAAATTAGGGAGGTTATCAGATTTTTGATTCTGTCTAGTTTTTGAAATCTTTTTCCCAAAAAATTCTTCCTGACGTTTTCCTCTCTTCCCCTACCTTTCACTTTCATTTTTTTTCGTTCTTCTTCAGATTTCTGTTATTCTTTTGTTCAACTATCGTTGCTACGATTTTTGGATTCGTTAATCAGCTTGGTAAGTAGTTGGGTGATTGTTAACGATTGGTTATTCCTTGAACTGTGGGCAATCTTAATGATAGCCGATAAGGAGTAGTAATCGATGAATTCTGTGGTGTAAAAGAAGGTTGTGAGGCAGGAAATCACTTTTCAACGGCTTGATTCGAGGTGGTGGTCGTTTTTGTTAAGCGGTAAGTCGGTTTTGCATAATTGGATGAATCGTGTTAGGCTCGTTTTTGGTTACTAAAATCTGTTGGGTATTCTGTTTTAGGTACTAGTGGTCTCGGGAGTGATTTTGTAGCGTAAACGAATCAGGTGTGTACCCGAAGCGTGAAAAATTGAGTTTCGACAAAAGCCAAAAATGACCACTGTCGACGCCACACGGGCGTGTGGCAGGCCATGTGGATGGCCGTGTATGAGACACGACCGTGTGGTCGACGAAGGCATGGCCGTGCGCGGCACACGACCATGTGGTGGCATGAGTGTGGTCGTGTGGGCCACACGGGCAAAGGCCAAATCGGTGTGGGCCCACACAGGCAAACCATACGGGCATGTGGGTCCATAATTCTTAAAATTTTCCTAGGGTCACTCGGGTCGCTCCGATCGACTGTAGGCTTACTGTAGTGTTGGTAAGGGCTAATTAAACCCTGATTTGCATGCTATGATATTTTGATAGACTGATTTGAGTAGGATACTAAATGTATGCATGACTATACTGATGTATGTATATCCGTTATTTGTATAAAGCATGTTGAGCATATTTAATTTGTTATATCTGTATATGAATATATGTATCTATTATTGGGGTGGTATTTGTATATGAGGAGGAAGTATTTTGTTCAGTGATAATCGCCTTTATTCTGGCAACTTGGCTACATATTATCTGATATGTGTCTTAATGGCACAATATGGTGTGTAGGGATGGGTGGGTGTTTTTAACCCCACATGGTGTGATGGGATGGTCGGAGTTGGTGTGTAGAGGATAGGGGTAGGATTCTGCATATCTGAACTGAATCTGTATTTGTATCTGACTGTGCATATAATTATGTATGTTTGCATGCCTAATTCTTTTGGGTTACACACTGAGTTTTCGTAAACTCACATCTGTTGTCTATTCTGTCATGTAATCCACAGACTTAGGCGGATCGGTGTGGCAGAGACTCAACGGTGACCACTCGACTATAAATGGTTTAAAATTTGCAATTTATGGTTTCATTTATGTTCTTGGTAATCATTTTGAGAGTTCGTAATTTTTGGGACTCTCTGGACTTTTGTTTTGGGTTTTAAACTGTTGATTCTGGTTTGCTGATTTTCTGCATGCTTGGTAAATTGTTTTATGAAATTGACAGTTTTTATGCAAAAAAAGGTTTTCTTAAAAACAATAAATCAGGTTTCTAAAATATGGCGAAATTATTAAACTTCCACTTTAATAAGTGTTTTGACAAATTAATTAATTAAATAATGTCAACAGTTTATTCGTGAACGAATTTGTGGTATTAAACTTGAATGGTTTATCAAGTAAATGCTATTTTCAAAACCCATTCCTTGTGACATCACCAGATTCGGCCATAACGTCTAGGCCAGGTTTGATGTGTTACGTTTAGTGGTATCAGAGTCAGGTTGCAAAACTCAGGTTCTGAATTTTTGGTTTCAAAATTATATTTTGAAAAGAATTAGTTTTCAAATATTTTTGGATAAATTGGGAAAGTATGTGGTGTAACACCCCTAACCCGTATCCGTCACCGGAATAGGGTTACGGAGCGTTACAAAATTTTTTTGGAACATTTACAGGCATTTTATGTTAATCACTATTCAATCACCGAGATTATTCAAAACATCCCTGAATTGGACCCTCGAGGCCCAATACGAGTATTAGAATCAAGTCGGGACTTAATCGGGAACTCTACGAATTTTTCACGAATTTTCAAAAATTTTCCAAGGTCCAGGGCTCACACGCCCGTGTGGTCTAAGGGACATGCTCGTGTGACCTAGGACACGCCTGTGCTAGAGGCCATGTTTGACCCCGTGTAATTCTCTGACTTGTGCACACGGCCATGCAACACGCCCGTGTGCTAGGCCGTGTGGTCAATTACTTCATTTCGAAATTAGGTGCAGGTTTCACACAGCCAAGACACACGCCTGTGTAGCACACATGGCTGAGACACACGCCCGTGTCTTTGCCCGTGTGCTGAATTCTGAGCATTCTGTTTCTCAAAATTAAGGTGCAGGGGACACACGGCCTAACCACGCGCCCGTATACCAGGCAGTGTGTCACACACGGTCTAGACACACGCCCGTGTGTCTGCCCGTGTGGACAAAATAAATCCATTTCCTAGCCTCATTTGTCACCCAAATTTACCATTTACCTGCACTAAAACATACCAAGTACAATCCAACTATTCCAAGCATTCAATTTAAGCAAATTCCATCATTCATCATGGCATACCATTACATGCATATGTTTTTATAAACTTACGTTGGATTAACTTAGGCTTTAACATCATTTGATCACATGTACTTAACATAACACATATGAATATATCATAATAGCCTACTTAATCATACCAAAATAAACCATCACTAGCCATTCCAATGGCTAAGTTACAAAACATGATTTTTCAGGCCACTATTGGCCAAGTTGTCCTATACCAAAATGATTCTACTAAGCATACCCAAAATAATGAGTTGATAGTGTGGCGATGCTCCATTGATCTCCAACCTTCACGAGCCTCCGAGCACTATAAAACAGGGGAAAGTAAAACGGAGTAAGCATTACATGCTTAGTAAGTTCGTATAACGGAAACTAAACTTACCAAATCCGTTTATTAAATCTAAGTATACAATATCATGTTTTCCATCCATTAGCAAAATTGCCTAAACACATGCATTCAATCAAACATGTAAGTCACCAAAATCTTCATATCAATCAAGTAAACATAGATGAGCTCATCAAGCAATATTCTTTCAAGTCATTATCATTTCATCTCAAAATTCTCATACAAGGTCAAGAGTTGTGTCCGTTGAATCATTGAAATTATGATGGATCCTCAAGTAGTATACTCGAGGTGTACGATTCAATAATTCGTCAATTCTTATTCCAGGGTACCCATTCGGGCACTTAACCAAGGAACACACTCTCGAGCCACATATCGTATAACAGGATTACTAGTCCAGGCTAAATCCTTTATATAACGTATGCTCAGAGAAGCTCGATTAGGATTATCAGTCCAGGCTAAATCCTAATCATAACGTATACTCAGCGGAGCTCGATTAGGATTACCAGTCCAGGCTAAATCCTAATCATAACGTATACTCGAGAGGTATTATATCAAGATTACCCGTCCGGGCTAAATCCTTTCTACAATGAGGTTAATAGGATTACTCGTCCGAGCTAAATCCTGTCCGCAATAAATGCAGGACCTCATCCATTTTGGGAAAGCACATATGTTCATCGGAATTCAATATTCAATTGAGACATAACCCCTTTTCACCATTTTCAAACATGTATTAAATTTTCCATTATAGCATTCAAGCAATGCATATCAATATAAGTCACATTACATACATACACAACATTAAATTAACATAATTACATGCTCAATTAAGTTACACGAACTTACCTCAACACTTGTTCGCATATATAATCTACTAATCCAAAACCTTTTCTTTTCCTCGGTCTAACCTTGAATTTGTGTTGTCCAGATCTATATAAATAGCTTAAATAATCAATTTCTCATATTTCATATTCATTCAGACTTAATTTACGTTCTAGGCAAAATTACCATTTTGCCCATAACTTTTCCATAAATTCCAATTTCGTCCCTAAGCTCAGAAAATGAAACTTGTGCAATTTACTCCCTATTCCAAGCCTAACCAAAATCCCATTACAAAATTTACAGCACATGCATTCATGAAAATTCTAAATTTTTCATCAAATTTTACAACTTTACATTTTAGTCCTTAAATCATGTTTTCATAAAAAATCACTTTGTAAAAGTTGTTTATCTATCTACAACCTTTCATTTTCTACCATAGATTTCTAATTTTCAGCATATTCATCCATGACTCAAATTTCATTCCTTGATAACTTTTCAAATTAATCCCCTAAATAGATAGATTAGACTATCCCGATTTCAAAAATATCAAAATTACTAAAAATAGGACAAGGAAACTTACCAAATTAAGCCTTGAAAGTTTCTTCTCTCTTTCCTAGGGTTTCCATAAAATTTTGGGGTTGAAGATGACAAAATAATAAGATGATATCTTTTATCATATTTTTAATTAATTAATTAATTCCATTTCCAATTTAGTCCTTGCCCTTTTCTAATTTTTCTTTAATGGTCTAATTACCATATAAGAACCTCTAGTTTTGAATTCCATAGCTATTTAATCTTTATAGCTACTAGAATTCAACTTTCCCATTTTATGCGATTTAGTCCTTCTTGTAATTAAACACTTAATCGATAAAATTTTCGTATCAAAATTTTCACACGACACGTCTATCATAATACGGTCCATATAATAAAATAAAAATAAAATTTATTTTCGGATCAGATTTGTGGTCCCGAAACCACTGTTCCGATTTCACTGAAAAATGGGTTGTTACATGTGGAACACCGAGTCTCCGGCGCCGATCCTGTAAGTATTTCTAAATTTTTGATAGAAAAATTTGGAAACACTATAGTTAGTACTTTCTGAAACTGTACTGAGTAGTTAGAGACTGAAACCTTTGGAAACAATTATGAACTTCTGATGATTTATGCATAAAACATCTGCTAATAAATACTGAAACTGATGCATAAAATTTTTAATGTAGATAAAACTCGAAATATACAATGAGCACTCGTGAAAATCGTGGACGTGGTATTCGAGGCTGTGGTAGAGGCCGTAGGGGGGCTCGAGCTGAGTCTTCCTCTCTAGGCAGTATGCCGAACTTAGATACGAGTGAGACACCGCTTTGCTCGCTCTCGAGACTGGGTCTCAAAGTCGCCACCGGGGATGACGCCTTGCATCCCCAAGCCATGCTGAGGATTTTGGAGAGGGTCATTGGACCCCATTCTAGATCTGGGGGCCGAGGGTTAGTAACTGAATGACTCTTGTGTAATGGTGCTGAGTTGTTTAGGGGTGTCACTGGAGTTGCCCCTAATGTGGCCGAGTATTGGTTGGAGGCCACCGAGAGTATCATGACTGATCTAGATTGTACTTCTGAGTAGAAACTGAAGGGTGCAGTCTCTTTGCTTCGCGATGAGGCTTATCAGTGGTGGTTGACGATTGAGGAGGGTACTCAACCTGATTGTCTGAATTGGGATTTCTTTAAGACCACCTTTCAGAGTAAGTACGTGGGGCGAGCTATGTGGATGCTCGCAGATGTGAGTTCATGAATCTCACACAAGGTGATAGATCTGTGGCCGAGTATGAGGCCGGGTTTTTGAGGCTGAGCTGCTACGCTCGGGGCATGGTGGCGTCTGAGTATGAGAGGTGCGTCCACTTTGAGGATGATTTGAGGGATAACTTGAAGGTTCTGATTGCTCTGCAGATGGAGCGAGAGTTCACGGTTCTGGTTGAGAAGGTGAAAATCACTGAGGATGTTAAGCACGTGGAGCGCCAGATTAGAGATCGAGAGAGGGGTAAGAACAAGAGGGATTCGGAGCCCTCTAGTTCTGTTCAGAGGCCTAAAAAAAAGGCCAGATCTGATAGGTCGGTTAGAGTTGGGGCTCCTATTGCTCATACTGGGATTCAGCTGTGCGGTGATTGTGGTAGGTGCCATCCGAGCGAGTGTTGGAGGAGGATTGGGGCTTGTCTGAGGTATGGATCTTTGGAGCACTGTATTCGAGAGTGTCCACAGAGGGATGATCAGATGCAAGTATCGGGACCAGGTTCTGTGCAGCCTCAGAGGGCAGTTCAGCAGCCACCTAGGGGCTGTGGACAGGCTAGGGGTGGTAATGGTATGGGTCGTGGGTAGAGAGCACCAGGCAGAGGTGCTGGTCAGACTGAGGCGAGGTAGCCTACACTAGTTTATGCTGCACGACACCGAGAGGATAGAGATGCTCCTGATGTTATTACCGGTACGTTCCTTATATTTGATGTGCCTTATACTGCTTTGATAGACATAGGTTTTACTCACTCCTATATAGCTAGCACTGTATCTGAAAACCTGGGGATCTCTGTTGAGAGCACTGCTAGTGAGATTACTGTACTAATTCCGTTGGGACAGTCTGTTCGGGTTAGTAAACTTTACAGGGATGTTCCGTTAGTGGTACAAGGGGTTGTCTTTCTGGAAAATCTGGTGGAGCTTCCGTTTAGGGAGTTCGATTTAATTCTGGGTATGGACTGTTTGGTTGAGCACCAGGTCAGTTTGGACTGCACATCTAAAAGGGTCGTTCTAAGGACCAAGGATGATATGTAGGTGGCTGTGATTGGTGAGCGTCGAGATTATTTGTCCAATGTGATCTCCGCTCTTGTGGCTAAAAAACTGGTTCGAAAAGGGTGTGAGGTGTACTTGGCTTACGTCAGTGTTTCTGATTGTGGGGACTCTTCCCTGAGGAGTTACTGGGTTTACCTCAGAATCGAGAAGTTGAGTTTGAAATTGAGCTTCTACCAGGTACAGCTCCGTTGTCTATCGCTCCATACCGTATGGCACCAAAGGAGCTTACTGAGCTTAAGGCTCAACTTTAAGAACTTCTGGATCGTGGTTTCATCCGTCCTAGTGTGTCTCCGTAGTGGGCACCAGTTCTATTTGTTAAGAATAAGGATGGGACCATGAGGATGTGCATCGATTATCGACAGTTGAATAAGTTGACTGTGAAGAATAAGTATCCACTTCCGAGGATCGATGACTTGTTTGATCAGTTCCTAGGGGCTTCAGTGTTCTCTAAGATATATATTCGTTCTACCTACCATCAGTTGAGGGTTAAGGAGGCGGATGTTCATAAGATTGTATTTAGGACTCGTTATGGACATTACGAGTTCCTAGTGATGCCTTTCAGTCTGATAAATGCTCTGGCTGCATTCATGGATCTGATGAACTGAGTCTTTCAGCCGTATCTGGATCAGTTCGTCGTGGTCTTCATCAACGATATTCTGGTGTACTCTAAGACCGAGGATGAGCATGATGAGCATCTTAGGGTAGTACTTCAGATTCTATGTGAGAAATAACTTTATGCTAAGTTGAGCAAGAGTGAGTTCTGGTTGCGTGAAGTGACTTTTCTGGGGCATGTGGTTTCTGCTGAGGGGATCCGTATTGATCCGAGGAAAATAGAGGCTGTGCTGGATTGGAAACAGCCTAAGAACGTGTAAAAACCCTCACCCGTATTCGCTGTCAGAATAGGGTTACGAGTATTACCGATCAATACACGCCATTTATCATACATAACTAATACATTTATACATTCATATTCAAATACCAATCATCACACTCACTTTGTGTAACACCCCTTACCCGTATACTATGCCGGAACAGGGTACGAGGTGTTACCAAACTTGATAACATGCATACAAACACTTCCGGGTTATGAAGTTTCGTTCAAATTTAAAACCTTTCAAAGTTTGTTTTAAAATCCTTAATATGAGCCTACGAGGCCCAGAACACACATTAGAAACGGTTCAGGATCAAACCGAGCTCTTTAGTAAACTTTGGAAAATGTTACTAAAAACAGGGGCACACGCTCGTGTGGAAGGGCAACACGCCCGTGTGATCTAATAACATGGCCATGTTGAAGGACCATATAACTCACACGGCCTAAGCATATAGGGACATGCCCGTGTCCCATGCCTGTGTGGATTTATAACTCAAATTGAACCTATAGGGGTTTCACACGGCATGGCACACGCCCGTGTCCATGGCCCGTGTCCATGGCCCGTGTCCCCCACATGGCCATGACACGCCCGTGTCTTAGCCCGAGTGCAAAAACCTTGACATTCTGTTTCTGACATCATCAAACCAATAAGGTCACACGGCCAAGGCACACGCCCGTGTCATTAAGCCGTGTGGCGAATTAAATTCCTAAAATCAAGTGCAGACTTCACACGGCCTGGGCACATGCCCATGTCCTATGACCGTGTCATCCTCACGGTTGAGACACACGACTGTGTCTCAGCCCGTGTGGTTACTACTGGGCATTCTGTCTTGCCAACTTAGGGATCAGGGGGACACACGACTGAACTACACGTCCATGGGGCAGTCCGTGTGTCACACCTTATTTTATTTTATTTCATCAATTTAGTCACCTAATTCCACCAACTTTGACCAATTTGCATTTATTTGTCCCCTATGGCCGGCCAACACTCTATTAAGGGCCTAATTTCACATTAAGGACCTCCAATTTAAGGTTCTATAGCTATTTAACACCTTTAGCTTGTAGAACAAAACTTTCGCACTTTATGCGATTTAGTCCTTTTTCAAAATTAAGCATGCAATCACTAAAATTAATTCACTAAAATTTTCATACTCTCATATAATCATGCTATAACACATAAAATAATATTAAAAATAATTTCTTCAGCCTCGGGTTAGTGGTTCCAAAACCACTATTCCGAATAGCCCTAAAGTCGGGCTGTTACAATTCTCCCCCCTTAGGGATTTTCGTCCCCGAAAATCTTACCAGTGAACAGGTTTGGGTATTGGTCTCTCATAGTCTCCTCGGGCTCTCATGTGGCCTCTTCAACCCCATGTCTATGCCATAGTACTTTCACGAGTGCTATACTTTTATTTCTCAATTGTTTGACCTTTCGATCCAAAATCTTAACCGGCTCTTCACCATAGGTCATGTCTGAACAAATTTCAACCTCTGTTGGTGAAATCACATGTGATGGGTCTGAACGGTAACGACGCAACATAGACACATGGAATACATAGTGGATTTTTTGTAGCTAGGATGGAAAGGCTAGTCGATAAGCTACAGGTCCAATTCTCTCAGTCACCTCATAAGGTCCAATAAAACGTGGACTTAATTTGCCTTTCCTACCGAATCTGAGGACTTTCTTCCACGGGGATACTTTCAAAAATACCTTATCACCGACTTGAAACTCAATCTCTTTCCATTTCAAGTCCGCGTAGGATTTCTGTCTATCCGAAGCAGCCTTCAAACAACCACGAATCACTTTTACTCTCCTTTCGGTTTCTCTGACTAAGTCAACCCTATTTATCTGATTTTCCTGGAGTTCAGACCAATACAAAGGCGTTCGGCATTTGCGTCCATACAAAGCCTCATAAGGCACCATTTTCAAACTTGACTGATAGCTATTGTTGTAGGCAAACTTTACCAACGGTAAGTACCTTTCCCAACTGCCTTGAAACTCAAGAACACAACACCACAACATATCTTCAAGAATTCGAATTACTCTTTCCGACTGACCGTCGGTTTGCGGATGGAAAGCCGTGCTAAAATTTAACTTTGTCCGCAAAGCTTCTTGTAACTTTTTCCAAAACCGTGATGTTAACCTCGGATCTCTATCCAAAATGATTGATAAAGGTGCCCCGTGAAGTCTCACAATTTTAGAAACATACAAATCGGCCAATTTCTCAAGTGGATAATCGGTACACACCGGTATAAAGTGAGCCGATTTCGTAAGCCTGTCAACCACAACCCAAACTGCATCTTTCTTCCTTGGCGTCAACGACAAACCAAACACAAAATCCTTGGTAATACGGTCCTATTTCCACTCGGGAACAATCACAAGCTGAAGTAGACTCAAAGGTACTTGGTGTTCGGCTTTCACATGCTGACAAATTAAACACTTAGAGACAAACTCTGAGATGTCTCTTTTCATTCCCGACCACCAATACATTTTCTTCAAGTCATTATACATTTTCACACTACCCGTATGGATAGACATACAACTACTACGTGCCTCATGCAAAATCTTCTGAATAAGCTCATCATCTTTGGGTACACAAATTCGGTCTCGAAACATTAAACATCCATCTGAACCAATCCAAAAGTCTGATTCTATACCCGTCTTGCACTGAGTTATCTTAGCTTGTAACTCTTTATCACTTTTCTGAGCTTTACAAATCTCTTGTAGAAACATCGGTCTAGCTGTTAACTCTGCTATGACCGAACCATCATCAGCCACGAACAACTGGGTATTCATAGCCCTCAAGGCAAACAATGACTTCCTACTCAAAGTATCAGCGACCACATTCGCCTTTCCTGGTTGATAGTAAATTATCAACTCATAGTCCTTTATCAACTTTAACCATCTCCGCTACCATAGGTTTAACTCCTTTTGAGTCATCAAATACTTTAGACTTTTATGGTCAGTGAATACTCGACATTTCTCGCCATACAAATGGTGTCTCCAAATCTTCAGTGCGAACACTATGGCGGCCAGCTCTAAATCGTGAGTCGGATAGTTTTTCTCATGTGGCTTCAGCTGTCTCGAGGCATAAGCTATTACCTTGCCTTCTTGCATAAGTACACACCCCAATCCATTTAAGGATGCATCGCTATACACCACAAAATCCTTTCCCCGTTCCGATTGCACTAAAACTGGGGCTTCAGTCAACAAGGCTTTTAGTTTTTCAAAAATCTGTTGGCACTTCTCTGTCCATTCAAACTTGACATCTTTCTGTAGCAACCTCGTAATCAGTGTAGCAATCATAGAGAATCCTTTAACAAACCGTCTGCAGTATCCCACTAAGCCCAAAAAGCTTCTAATCTCTGACACATTCCTCGGCTATTTCCAATCAATGATAGCTGATATCTTACTCGGGTCAACTCTAATTCCATCACCCGACACGATGTGTCCTAAGAATCCGACTTCTCAGAGCCAAAATTCGCTTTTGCTAAATTTAGCATACAACTGCTTATCTCTTAAAGTTTGTAAGACAGTTCTCAAATGCTCGGCATGCTCACTCTCATCATAAGAATAAATTAATATATCATCGATAAAAAACAACAACGAACTTATCCAAGTATGGTCGGAAGATACGATTCATTAAATCCATAAATACTACAGGAGCATTCGTTAAGCCAAAGGGCATGACGAGGAACTCATAATGGCCATACCTCGTCCGAAATGCAGTTTTCGGTACATCTTGTTCCTTAACTAACTTTCAGCTGGTAATAATCAGACCTCAGGTTTATCTTAGAAAACACTGTGGCTCCCTTCAATTGGTCAAAAAAATCATCGATCCTTGGCAAAGGATACTTGTTCTTAACTGTAACCTTGTTGAGCTATCAGTAGTCTATACATAATCTCATCGACCCATCTTTCTTTTTCACAAAGAGTATCGGAGCAACCCACGGAGAATAACTAGGCCTCGCGAACCCTTTATCTGTTAATTCTTGTAGTTGAACCTTCAACTCTTTTAACTCCAACGGTGCCATCCTATACGGGGCAACCAAAATAGGTGCCGTACCCGGGACCAACTCAATACCAAAATCGACTTCCCTAATTGGAGGCAATCCAGGTAACTCTTTCGGAAACACGTCTAGGTACTCACATACCACAGGCACTGATTCAATCTTTACTTTCGACTCTTGGGTATTCAACACAAATGCTAGATAGGACTCATACCCTTTTCTCACGTATCTCTCAGCAGTCATAGAAGAAATCAGTACAGGTAAGCTATCCGGTTCACCTGATTCAACCCGAATTATATCCCCATTTTCACTTTTCAGTTCAATAAATTTTCTTCCATAATTTACTATCACATCATGAGCAGTTAACCAATCCATACCAAGAATCACGTCAAATTCATCAAACGGCAACAACATGAGGTTAGCCGGAAAACAATGATCAAAGGACAATTTCTACATATTTGGTCAACTGACACATGCTTCCCTAACTGGTTTGACACTTTTATCACAAATTCTGTAGACTCAACATGCATATTCATGCTAGACACCAATTTTATACAAATATAGGAATGGGTAGACCCCGGATCAATCAAAGCAACAATAGAAATATCGTGAAGAGAAAAAGTACCCTTAAACACATCCGGTGACGATGCCTCTTCGCGAGTGCAAATGGCATAAGTCATTGCAGGCGCTCGGCCCTCGGACCTCATGGCGGAATCTCTAGGCGCACCTCTACTACTAGCCCCACTTCCCGGATTCTTCTGTGGTCTACCTCTAGAAGGAGCATTACTCGCTCGCACCTCTTACTTTCTGTCTTTCTCATCCATCTCAGGACAGTTTCGAATGAAGTGGTCTAGTGACCCACATTTGAAACAGCCTCTTTCATTTCCTCGGCATTCACCAAAATGACATCTACCACACTGTGAGCATTCATGTCTATTAGGTCGTGCACTACCAACACTCGCAATAGAAGTGGTTTGAGCTTTAGGTGCCGAGTACTGCTTACTCCTATTTCTATTCGAGAATCCCACTGAAGCATTTGATCGAGTAGTAAACTCTCTCGATTTCTTGGATGAAGACTGAAATGATTTCCCTAACTGTCTCTTCTTTGAGTCACGAGACTCAATATCAGCTTTCCCTTTCTCTTTGGCCAATTTCTCGGGCTTGCAAGCTCTCTCTACTAGTACAATAAATTCCTTCAGTTCTAGAATACCAACAAACAATCGGATGTCCTCATTTAATCCGTCCTTAAACCTCTTACACATGATGGCTTCGGTAGATACGCACTCCCTAGCGTATTTGCTGAGTCTCGCGAACTCACGCTCATACTCTGCTACTGTAATTCGACCTTGCTTCAATTCTAGAAATTCCTTCCTTTTCTGGTCTATAAACCTCTGGCTAATATACTTTTTACGGAACTCTTCCTGAAATAATTCCCAAGTTATCCTTTCCCTTGGTACAACCGACATAAGGGTATTCCACCATTTGTAGGCCGAGTCTCGTAGGAGTGATACAACACACTTCATGCACTCCTCAGGTGTGTAAGGCAACTCATCGAATATCCCAATGGTATTTTCTAGCCAGAATTCTGCTCTCTCTGGGTCATCATCTATATTCGCTCTAAATTCCTCAGCCCATTGCTTTCGTATTTTGTCTACCGGAGGTTTTTCCCTTCTAATCGTTTCCACTACTTGGGGAGTTGTAGGGGCAGGCTGGGGAATTGGAGGGGGTGGAGGAGGTGGAGCGTTTGGGTTTGCACGAACAGACTCCGAATACCATACATTCATCATATGGAGGAAGGCTTCTCTAGCCCCCTCCGCCCTGACTTAGTGTCACGGGCCCACTTTCGACTGGCGCAGTCCCTTCTGCGAGAGCCGATGCATTACTTTCTACATCATCCGCCACTGCTCCGTCGGGATCCATTTAATATATAAAAACACATTTAAATTGTCAGGAGTCATCACACTATCACAATTCATATATATGGCATATATAGCTAGACTCGTACACACGCTAGGTTAGTCTGAGAATCGACTAAACCATAGCTCTAATACCACTAAATGTAACACCCCTTACCCGTATCCTATGCCAGAACAGGGTACGAGGCGTTACCAATCTTGATAACAAGCATACAAACAGTTTCGGGTTATGAAATTTTGTTCAAATTTAAAACCTTTCAAAGTTTATCTTAAAATCCTTAATATGAGCCTACGAGGCCCAGAACACACATTAGAAACGGTTCAAGATCAAACCGAGCTCTTTAGTAAAATTTGGAAAATGTTACTAAAAACAGGGGCACACGCCCGTGTGGAAGGGCAACACGTCCGTGTGATCTAATAACATGGCCATGTTGAAGGACCGTGTAACTCACACGACCTAAGCATATAGGGACACGCTCGTGTCCCTTGCTTGTGTGGATTTATTACTCAAATCGAACCTACAGAGGTTTCACACGGCCTGGCATACGCCTGTGTCCATGGCCCGTGTCCCCCACACGGCCATGACACGCATGTGTCTCAGCTCGTGTGAAAAAACCTTGACATTAGGTTTCTGACGTCATCAAACCAACAAGGTCACACGGCCAAGGCACACACCCATGTCCTTAAGCCGTGTGGCGAATTAAATTCCTAAAATCAAGTGCAGACTTCACACGGCCTGGGCACATGCCCATGTCCTATGACCGTGTCATCCACACTGTTAAGACACACGGCCGTGTCTCAGCCCGTGTGGTTACTACTGGGCATTCTGTTTTGCCAACTTAGGGATCAGGGGGACACACGGCCGAACTATACGCCCATGGGGCAGTCCGTGTGTCACACACGGCCTAGACACACGCCCGTGTGTCTACCCGTGTGGACAAAAACAAGGCTATTTGCCAAGCCCTTTTTGCCACCCCTACTTGCACCAACAAAAGCCACATCAAGACATACACTCATTAAGGCCACTACACTCTATTCACATGCAAAACTTATCACATACTCATCAATCCAATCATGCAATGTGTTCACTCATGAAAAACATCATCATTTGCATAAATCAACAACAAATATTAGCCATCATCCATGGCCTTATACAAAATGAATCAATCTTCAAAATAAGCCAACACCTTCGGCCAAACAATATGAAACTCGACAAAAAACCAAGTCCCTATACATGCCATACTCAAAATGATAATTCTAACTATACCAAATGTTTAGATTGATAGTGTGATCGAGCCTCCGACGTCCTTTGATCCCCGACCGAGCTTGGTGATACTATAAGAAAATAGAAAGGAAAGAGAGTAAGCACAAAGCTTAGTAAGTCGCATGTAAATAATTAACAGCAATTACCATACATTATCATACTCATAATATTTTATAAACTTGCACATCATTCTCGAATGATTAAAGGCATAACTTACTCAATTTCACCCTTACTAATCATACAACATAATTCGAGCTCATTTCTTGTGAATTTCATGTAGGTACCTGTATCACTTACAACTTGGTTATAACTTTTCTCACTTTTGACACAATCTTTAATTTACCCGTTAAACCAGTTGGAATACCAAAGGATACCCGACAAGCCTTGCACAAGAGGGTAAAATGCCGATGCCATGTCCCAGACATAGTCTTACACTAGCTTACATTTCGAGGCTGATGCCATGTCCCAAACATGGTCTTACACTAGCTCTCATCTCAATGCCGACGCCATGTTCCAAACATGGTCTTACACTAGCTCTCATAATGTGGCCGATGCCATGTTCCAGACATGGTCTTACACTAGCACACATATCATCATCGATGCCATGTCCCAGACATGGTCTTACACTGGCTTTCATAATGTGGCCGATGCCATGTTCCAAATATGGTCTTACGCTAGCACACATATCACCCAAATGTCATGGCATGGATATCCATATTCCTAAGGTTCAGCCGGGAGTTTTTACTACATCAATTCTCATCATGCATATTCACAACAATAATCAAACTTTTTATGCAATATCAACTGTTTAATACATAAATACAATAACGTTGTATTATTTACGTACAACTTACCTCGATATACAAAAAGTGAGCGACTAAATTGAATTAGTTTACTAGCTTGGTTTTCCCCAGTCTAGGCCCGGACTCCGTTTTTCTTGATCTATAATGATAAAATTCACTCATTTAATCACCACATAAATCAAGACATTTCAAAATTCCTACTTTGGAAAAATTACCGTTTTACCCCTAGACTTTCACATAATTACGATTTTGCCTCTAGGCTCGTAAATTGATTTTCATCAAATTTCCTCATTAACCAAGCCTAGATAAATCTATTTTAAGCTTATAGAAACTCAAAATTCCAATTATTTCACACATTTACTACCTATTTTACAACCTTTACAAAAAGGTCCATTTTTGGTGTTTTCATGGAAATCACTTAACAAAAGTTGTTTATTTAACAACTAAGATTCATTTTCTTTCATAAAATTTCAGAAATCAACATGAATACTCACATGTTAAAACCCTATACTTTCAACCATTTTGCAAAATAGTCCCCTCATTAGCTAGATTAAGCTACAAGGGTTCCAAAAACACAAAAATCAACAAAAATGACCATCAAAATGACTTACTTGCAAGAGAAAAGCTTGGATGAAATTTTGAGCTCTCAAAAACCCCTATTTTGCTGATATTTTTGGTGGAAGAAGAAGAAGATAGAAAAAAGATGATAGCCTTTCTTTATTTTATTTTATTTCATCAATTTAGTCATCTAATTCTACCAACTTTGACCAATTTGCATTTCTTTGTCCCCTATGGCAGGCCAACACTCTATTAAGGGCCTAATTGCACATTAAGGACCTCTAATTTAAGGTTCTATAGCTATTTGACACCTTTAGCTTGTAGACCAAAACTTTCACACTTTATGCGATTTAGTCATTTTTCAAAATTAAGCATGCAATCACTAAAATTAATTCACTAAAATTTTCATGCACTCATATAATCATGCTATAACACATAAAATAATATTAAAAATAATTTCTCTAGCCTCGGGTTAGTGGTTCCGAAACCACTGTTCCGACTAGCCCTAAAATCGAGCTGTTACACTTTGTCCCTTATAAGGGCCTACGAGACCATAAACATGCTTTAAAAGTGGTTCGGGACCAAACCGATAACATATAAAATTTTTGGAAAAATTAGAAATTTTTCAATCATTCAGGGGTGACACGCCCGTGTGCCTCACACGGCTTCAGACACGCCCGTGTCTCTGGCCGTGTGAAAATAGGGCATACATACTGACTTGGGTCACACAGCCGACCACACGCCCGTATGTCTAGCTCGTGTGCCCTTCGAAGTGGCTACATACGCCCGTGTACCAGGCTGTGTACCAGGCCGTGCCAATCCTGTAGGGTATACTGACTTATGCAACACGGCCAAGTCACACGTCCGTGTTCTAGGCCGTGTGCCATTTAGGGGGTATATTGACTTGTGCCACACGGCTAGTCACACACCCGTGTGTGAGGCCGTGTGAAGCATACTAACTTCAAATTAATATCAACACCAAGGGACACACGGCCGTGTAGTATGACCGTGTGTCACATACGGCTGAGACACACGTCCATGTCTCTGCCCGTATGGACAAAAATAGGCCATTTGCAAGGCCAATTTGCCACCCTTACTCATGTTAACCTAAACAACTAAAAACGATACCATTTTATCAAACAATAGGCAGCCAAAATCATCATCCAAATGCACAATTCAAGCCATATTCATTTCAACCAATTTCAATACTCAAATCAATATCAAATACCTATTCAATTACTTATATCATCAAACATTCATTCACAAGCACATAACTTCTCAATTTATAAACTTCAATTATACCATATAGGTCATTTACCAAACTCAAAATATAACCATATGAACAACTATAATACCTTAATCACATTTATACCAAAACATACCATAATAAGCCATCACACATGGTTATCTATACAAATCAAAACATAAACATTTATAAACCAAATCTCATGGCTATATTCACAACCAAAGTACTTTAACTAGCCTATACATGCCATATACCATATATACACAACTCAAAAGTACCAACTTAGGTGTTTGATAGTGCGATGATGTTCCCGACGACTCTCGGATCCGAGCAAGCTTTAATTCTCTATAAAACATAGATAAATAACACACAGTAAGCTTCATAGCTTAGTAAGTTCGTAAGTGAATAACTCAATTCATCAAATAAATATAACTCAACTATTTACACATTACCAAATTGAAATCACATTAATCAGAAACCTTTCTCATGTCTCAAAACATGATCAAATACCATCTCATTGAACTTTCTCAAAGTAATACTCGAATAGGTTCCGTACATACCTGTATCACTTCGTACTAACCTCTTTCTCAACCACGTCATTCTTATACCCGTTGAACCATTTGGAATAGAAGTCGGATACTCAAGGATCATAATCGATAAGTACCTATACCATGGCCCGTAGCCAAATCAAGGTACTCCTCTTTGAAATACCTATACCATGGCCCGTAGCCAAAGCAAGGTATCATTCGCACCCGAAGTGCCGATATCATGGCCCGAAGCCAACACGATAGCCTAATGACATGTCACTAGCATCCTAAACTATTCCTAAGGTTCAACCGAGGAGTTTCACTTGTCGATTTCATCGTCGAACACCTCTGTAGAGTCGTATTCACAATTCAAACATTATCCGTAATCTCATAATCACAATTTATGCATTATCAAAACATATAACATACATTTATAATGAAATTACCACATACAAACTTACCTCGGGTATGAAAACGACGAAATGAGTAAATTACTCGATAAGCTTGCCTTTCCCCTGATCTAATTCCGGATTCTTTCTTTCTTGATCTATATGTATTAAAAATTAACTCATTTAATCACATATTCATTCAATTTGGTCCAAAAACACACATTTGGTTATCTTTACACATTAGGGCATCTTTATACATTAGCCCCTAAACTTTCACATTTAATCAATTTAGTCCCTATTTCACAAATACACAAAATTTCAAACAATTCAATTTAACCCAAGCTTAGCCGAATTATTATAGTGCCCCTAGCAGCCCATAACTTTCATTTATTTCACAATTCAACCCCTCAATTTACACTTCTCACAATTAAATCCCTAGTTGACATTTTTGTCAAAAATCACTTTACAAAACATGAAAATCTATCATCAAAAATTCATATTTAATCATCAAACACCAAAGAACACATAAGCTCATCAATTGCAACTCTCAAAATATTTAACAGTTTTGAAAATTAAGGTACGGGCTAGCTAGAACACGAAGCAACGATCACAAAAACATAGAAATAATAAAAAATCGAGCTAAAAGGGACTTGCAATCAATGAGTGTAGTAGCCGAACCCTAGAAACCTCCCATGGATATTTTTATTTCTTAGTTTCGGTTATAGAAGATGAAAATGGAGTAAAAATTTGGCTTATTATTACTTAAATCATGTTTATTTTATAAATTACACATTTAACCTTTATAATAAAACATTTAAATCATCTAATATAAGGCCATCTATGCCAAATTCCACTATTAATGGTCTAATAACATCATAAGGACCTTTGGTTTAATAAGTCATAGCAATTAAACACTTTTAACAAGTAGAATGTAACTTTTGCATTTTACGCGATTTATTCCTTTTATCAAATTAGACATCCAGTCGATAAAATTAAATCACGAAACTTTCACACATATATAATCACATGATATAAACACCAAAAATAATATTAAAAATAATTTTCTGACATCGGGTTTGTGGTTCCGAAACCACTGTTTTGATTTAGCTAAAATCGGGCAGTTACAGAACGTATCTAAGATCCGTAGCTTTTCGGGTTTGGCGGGATATTATCGGCAGTTTGTCGAGGGTTTCTCTCTGATTGTAGCTCCCTTGACTAAGCTTCTGCGTAAAGGTGTTCCGTTTGTCTGGACTGATGCACAACAATTGAGCTTCGAGAAGCTTAAGTCTCTTGTGACTCAGGCTCCTATTCTGATACAGCCTGAATTCGGTAAGGAGTTTGTGGTATACAATGATGCATCGCATGTCGGTTTGGGATGTGTTCTGATGCAGGATGGTAAGGTTATGGCTTATGTATCCCGGTAGCTTAGGACACATGAGAGAAACTATCCGATGCATGATCTCGAGTTGGCTGCTGTGGTCTTGGCGTTGAAAATCTGGAGGCATTATCTGTATGGTGAGAGGTGTATTATCTACACTGATCACAAGAGTCTCAAGTACCTCCTTACTCAGAAGGAGTTGAATCTTAGACAGTGCTGATGGATTGAATTGCTCAAGGATTATGACTGCACGATAGAGTATTATCCTGGTAAGGCCAATGTGGTGGCTGATGCTCTGAGTCGTAGAGCGATGACTGATCTGAGGGCTATGTTCGCTCGCCTTAGTCTGTTTGATGATGGGAGTCTGTTAGCCGAGTTGCAAGTTAAGCCAACTTGGATTGATCGGATTCGAGATAAGCAGTTAGTGGATGAGACTCTGGGTTTGCGGTTCCATCAGATTGAGAGTGGCAGTACTTCAGATTTTGTACTGAATAACGAGGGAGTGCTGTGTTTTCGAGGTCAGATCTGTGTGCCGAATGATTTTGATTTGAGGTACTCAATTCTAAAGGAAGCACATAGTAGCCCATATGCTATGCATCCGAGTGGTAATAAGATGTATCGGGATCTCCGTGAGTTGTAATGGTGGCCAGGTTTGAAACATGAGGTTACGAATTTTGTTGCTTGCTGTCTGACGTGCCAGCAAGTTAAAGCTGAGCACCAGTTGCCTTCAGGTTTGTTACAGCTAGTTAAGATCCCCTTATAAAAGTGGGAACGAGTGACGATGGACTTCGTTAGTGGGTTGCCCTTGACACCTAGGAAGAAGGATTCTGTTTGGGTCATCATGGATCGATTGACCAAGTCTGCTTAGTTTATTTCAGTTTGGACAGACTATTATCTGTAGAAGTTAGCGAAGATATACATTTCTAAGATTGTAAGACTGCATGTGGTTCCTGTTTTAATTATTTCTGATAGAGATCCTCGCTTCACTTCTTGTTTCTGAAAGAAGTTGCATGAGGTCTGGGTTCGAGATTGGACTTCAGTACTGTGTTCCATCCTTAGAGCAATGGTCAATCTGAGAGGGTGATTCAGATATTGAAAGATATGCTTCGGAGTTGCGTAATAGATTTTTGAGATAGTTGGGAGGATTATCTGCCGCTAGCTGAGTTCGCCTACAATAACAGTTTCTAGGCTAGCATTCAGATGGCACCTTACGAGGCTTTATATGGTCGTAAGTGTCGTACTCCGCTATGTTGGACTGAGTTGGGTGAACGCCGGGTTTTGGGTCTTGAGTTGGTTTCTGAGACCAAAGACAAGGTTAGACTGATTCGGGATCTCCTGAAGGCAGCTTCTGATAGGCAGAAGTCTTATGTGGATCTGAAGAGGAGAGATATTGAGTACTCTGTGGGGGACTTCGTGTTTCTTAAGATTTCTCTGTGGAAGAAAGTTTTGAGATTCGGTCGTAAGGGCAATTTGAGCCCTAGGTTCATTGGGCCATATCGGATACTGAAGTATGTGGGACTAGTTGCTTATCAGTTGGAGTTACCTCCAAAGTTAGACCGTATCCATGATGTCTTTCATGTTTCGTTGTTGAGGCGGTATCGGTCGGATCCATCTCATGTTGTCTCTGTTAAAGAAATTGAGGTTTGGCCGGACTTGACTTTTAAAGAGGAGCCGGTTCAGATTCTGGATCGAGATGTTAAGGTCTTGAGGAGGAAGTCCATTCCTTTAGTAAATGTTTTGTGGCAGAATCCTGGTACTGAGGAGGCCACGCATGAACCTGAGGATTCGATGCGCCAGCAGTATCCCCATCTATTCGGGTCAGGTAAATTTCGAGGTCGAAATTTCTTTTAAGGGGTAGAGTTGTAACGCCCTGATTAATTTATTTTTGGTTTGGTAAAATTTGACATAAATGTGTATTTGCTTTAGTGGTTAAGTGTTCTAGGTGTGTGTGTGAGGTCTAGGGTTCAAGCTCCACTTCAGCCAAATTTTGTTATTTTTGGATCCAAGCCTCACCTTTGTGGAGTGGGCTTATATAAAATTTTATGTAAATCCATATCAGAATAATCCTGCTGGTTCGAGTGGTAAGGGAACTGGTGTGTTGGGGGTCTTGTGTTCGAATCCCTGCGCGAGCGTGGGTATTATTTTTGCTCAGTTGTCTGATAGAGTTTCGGTGGAGTTGAAATTCTGAAGTTGTTGTGAGTGTGGGAGGAAAATTAGGGAGGTTATCAGATTTCTAATTTTGTCTAGTTTTTGAAATCTTTTTCCCAAAAATTTCTTCCTGACGTTTTTCTGTCTTCCCCTACCTTTCACTTTCGTTTTCTTTTTGTTCTTCTTTAGATTTCTGTTATTCTCTTGTTCGACTATCGTTGCTACAATTTTTGGATTCGTTAATCGGCTTGGTAAGTAGTTGGGTGATTGTTGACGAGTTTTTCCTTGAACTATGGGCAATTTTAATGATAACCGATAAGTAGTAGTAATCGATGAATTCTGTGGTGTAGAAGAAGGTTGTGAGGCAGCAAATTGCTTTTCAACGGCTTGATTCGAGGTGGTGGTCGTTTTTGTTAAGCGATAAGTCGATTTTGCATAATTGGATGAATTGTGTTAGGCTCGTTTTTGGTTACTAAAAGGTGTTGGGTATTCTGTTTTAGGTACTGGTGGTCTCGAGAGTGGTTTTGCGGCGTAATCGAATAAGGTGTGTACCCGAAACACGAAAAACTGAGTTTCAGCAAAAGTCAAAAACGACCACATTCAATGCCACACGAGCGTGTGATCGGCCGTGTGCGAGGCACGACCGTGTGGTCGACGAAGGCATGGTCGTGAGCGGTACACGGCCGTGTGGTGGCATGAGTGTAGTCGTGTGGGACACATGGGCGTGTGGATTTTGGGTCAGGCCGTGTGGGCCATACGGGCAAAGGCCAACCTGGGCGTGTGGGCCCACATGGGCAAACCACACGGGCATTTGGGCCCATAATTCTGAAAATTTCCCTAGGGTCGCTCGGGTCGCTCTGATCGACTGTGGGCCTACTGTAGGGTCGGTAAAGGCTAATTAAACCCTGATTTGCATGCTATGATATTCTGATAGACTGATTTCAGTAGGATACGAAATGTACGCCTGACTATACTAATGTATGTATATCCGTTATTTGTATAAAACATGTTGAGCATGTTTAATTTGTTATATCTGTATCTGAATATCTGTATCTGTTATTGGGGTGGGATTTTTATGTGAGGAGGAAGTATTTTGTTCGGTGATAATTGTTTTTATTCTGGCAGCTTGGCTGCATATTATCTGATATGTGTCTTAATGGCACAATGTGGTGTGTAGGGATGGGTGGGTGTTTTTAACCCCACATGGTGTGGTGGGATGGTCGAAGTTGGTGTGTAGAGGATGGGGGTAGGATTCTACATATTTGAATTAAATCTGTTATCTGAATCTGAATCTAAAACTGAATCTATATCTGTATCTGATTGTGCATATAATTCTGTATGTTTGCATGCCTAATTCTGTTGGGCTACACATTGAGTTTTCGTAAACTTACATCTGTTGTCTGTTCTATCAAGTAATCCACAGACTTAGGCGGATCGGTACGGCAGAGACTCAACGGTGACCACTCGACTGTAAATGGTTTAAAATTTGCAATTTATGATTTCATTTATGTTTTTGGTAATCTTTTTGGGACTATCTGGACTTTTGTTTTGGGTTTTAAACTGTTGATTCTGGTTTGCTGATTTTCTGCATGATTGGTAAATTATTTTATGAAATTGATAGTTTTTACGCAAAAAGAGGTTTTCCTAAAAACAATAAATCAGGTTTCTAAAATATGGCAAAATTATTAAACTTCCGCTTTAATAAGTGTTTTAACAAATTAATTAATTAAATAACGTCAATAATTTATTCGTGAATGAAGTTGTGGTATTAAACTTGAATGGTTTATCAAGTCAACATTGTTTTCAAAACCCATTCCTTGTGACATCACCAAATTCGGCCATAACGTCTAGGCCGGGTTTGGGGTGTTACAAAAAATTAAAAATTTTGACCAATTTAATGGTCTCTGCCTGTTTTTGATTAATATTCCCAAAATAGTGTTTCAACCGTTGTCCATTCACTTTAAACTGGTGTCCATAATGTAAATCTTTGATTGTGATTGCACCATGAGGAAATACTTCGACAACTTCGAAAGGTCCAGACCAATGAGAGCGTAATTTACCTGGGTGCAGTTTCAGTCTAGAATTGAATAATAAAACTTGTTGACCCGCGATAACTTGTCATTGCAAAATAATTTTGTCATGCCATCGTTTGGTCTTTTCTTTATAAATTATCGCATTTTCATAGGCATTTCGCCTAATTTTCTCTAGTTCAGTGATATTCAACAGCCTTTTCTTTCCAATAGCTTCATAGTTCATATTCACTTGCTTAATTGGCCACATTGCTTTGTGCTCTAGTTCAACTGGCAAGTGACATGCTTTCCCAAAAATCAATTGATACGGCGACATCCCTAATGGAGCTTTGTATGCTGTCCGCAATGCCCATAAAGCATCATCCAGTCTGGAAGACCAATCTTTCCTCGAAGGGTTCACAACCTTCTCAAGAATGTTTTTAATTTGTCGATTCGATACTTTGGCTTGTCCATTAGTTTGCGGATGATAAGTAGTAGCCATTCTATGATTAACTCCATATCTCTTTAGTGTGGCTACCACTTGGTTGTAATGAAAGTGTGTACCCTGATCATTAATCAATACCTTTGGTGTGCCAAAGCGGGTGAATATATACTTATGAAAAAATTTAAGCACTGTCTTTGCATCATCCTTTGGGACTGCAATAGCTTCAACCCACTTCGAGACGTATTCAACAGCTACTAATATATAAAGATTTCCAAATGAATTTGGAAATGGTCCCACACAATCCATACCCTAAACATCAAACAATTTAACCTCCATAATTGGCTGCTGCAACATTTCATTGCGTCGACATATAGAACCAGTGTGCTGACACCTATTGCATTGATTCACAAAATTGTGGGCGTCTTTGAATAATGAAGACAAGTAGAATCCTAATTGGAGAACCTCAGAAGCAATTCGCATGCCATCAAAATGACCTCCATAAGGAGCATCATGACAGTGTTTCAGGATTGAAAGCATCTCTTCTTCCTGAACACAACGCCGAATGATATTGTCAATGCATACCTTGAATAAATACGGCTCGTTCCAATGATACTTCACTACTTCATGACGAAATCTTTCTTTTTTTATAGCCTGTGACACCCAACGGGAGTTTTCCATACACTAGATAATTAACCAAATTCGTATACCAAGGGGTTGCATCTACAGCAAATAACTTCTCATCTGGAAATGTGTCGACAATTTGAAGTACGTTTCCATCTTCGCTGCCAACTTCCAATCGAGACAGATAGTCTGCAACTTGATTCTCTGAACCCTTACGGTCTTTTATCTCAATGTCGAATTCTTGCAATAGTAAGATCCGGCGTATCAGTGTTGGTTTCACATCCTTCTTCGCAAAAAGATATCTCAACGCCGAGTGATCAGTAAATACAGGAACCTTTGCACCGACAAGATAAGAACGAAACTTGTCGAAAGCAAAGACTACAACCCACAATTCTTTCTTTATAGTGGTATAATTGATTTGAGCATCTGTAAGAGTTTTGCTAGCATAATAGATTGAATGAAATATTTTTCCCTTGCGTTGTCCTAAAACAACACCCACAGCAAAGTCGCTTGCATCGCACATAACTTCAAAAGTTTGAGACCAATCTGGTGCAACGAAAATGGGTGCATTTACTAGCTACGTCTTTAATTGAATGAATGCATCCAAACATGCATCGTCAAAGAAGAATTTTCGATTCTGTTCCATCAATGAGAATAAAGGCTTTGCAATTTTCAAAAAATCTCTAATAAGTCTTCGGTAAAACCCCCATGCCCAAGAAAACTGCGAATACCTTTCACATTTGTCGGTGGAGGTAATTTCTTAATGATTTCCACTTTAGCTTTGTCTACTTCAATGCCTTGACTAGAGATGCGATGGCCTAACACAATGCCTTCAGTTGCAATGAAATGACATTTTTCCCAATTTAGAACAAGATGTGTGTCTTCACATCGCTGTAATATTTTATCCAAGTTGTCAGCGCAATGATCAAAATCATTCCCATAGACTGAGAAATTATCCATAAAAACCTATAAAGAATCTTCAATCATATCTGAGAATATTGCCATCATGCAGCTTTGAAATGTGGCTGGTGCGTTGCAAAGACCGAAAGGCATACGGTGAAACCAAAAGTACCAAAGGGACAGGTGAAAGTTGTTTTCTCTTGATCCTCCGGTGCAATAGCAATTTGATTGTACCTAGAATAGCCGTCTAAGAAGCAATAATAGGCTCTTCCAGCAAGCCTATCCAACATTTGGTCAATGAAAGGAAGTGGGAAATGGTCCTTCCTTGTGGCAGCATTTATTTTGCGTAATCCATAAAGACTTGTCATCTCATAGGAATGCGTGTAAGAAATAATTCATCTTTGTCGTTGCTAACCACAGTGATGCCACTCTTTTTAGGAACGCATTGCACTGGACTTACCCAATTACTATCAGAAATAGGGTAAATACTTCCAGTATCAAGCCATTTTATAATTTCTTTCTTAACAACTTCCTTCATCTTCTCGTTTAATCTTCTTTGTTGCTCAATTGATTACTTGCCTTCATCTTCCAACTTGATCTTGTGCATGCAAAAAGATGGACTAATGCCTCGAATATCGACAATACTCCAAGCAATAGCTCGTTTATATTGTTTAAGAATATGGACCAATTTCTCTTCTTGAGTTACATCCAACGTTGCGGAGATAATAACAGGGAGAGTATTGTTATCACCAAGAAAGACGTATTTAAGATGAGTAGGTAGTGGCTTCAATTCTAGAGTAGGAGCTTTATCGATAGATGGCTTGAAAGTTGGTGTAACACCCCTAACCCGTATCCGACGCTGGATTAGGGTTAAAGGCGTTACCGAACAGATCGGAAACAAACTACAGAAAATTCATACATTCATTCGTCATTCTCAAGAATAGTGTCCCTTAAAACGGTCATCGAGACCTTAAACATGCTTATAAACCGAGTCGGGACTAAATCGAAACACTTACAAAATTTCATGGAAAATTAAAACTTTTCTAAAGTACAGGGGACACACGCCCGTGGGAGGAAACCGTGTGCCCTCCACGGCTGCTAGACACCCCTGTGTGTCCTCCCCGTGGTCGAGACTGACTTCACATCTACGGCCACCAAGCACGCCCGTGTGCCATGGCCGTGGTCGATCCTGCCAAAAACCACACGGCTACTAGGCAGCAAGCACGTCCGTGTGCCACAAACGTGTGACATTAAGCTAGCTACTGAATTTTACCCCACGGTTATTGGGCACGCCCGTGTCGAGGCCGTGTACTCTTAGGCTAAATCCTGTTATTCTCCCACGGTCCCTAGGCACGCCCGTGTGCCCTGGCCGTGTGACATTATAGGTCATTTACAAAATCAAAATGCCACCCACTTGGGTCATACCTACAAGTAATATTTACCAACACATATCATGCAAATAAGGCAGCCAAAAATATACTAAATATCCTTTCAATCTATGCATTCAAAACCAAATCCAAACATACTAATTTGTATGACTAAATCTCAAATATGCCCAAGCACCATTCATCTATATACTTACCATACCATAACCATTCATATATCAACTAATCATACCAAAACAACTTCACATACCACATTTATTTAAGCCAATTGCCAAAACATAACTAGCCAAATCACATGGCTAAGTTCACTTAACAACTTATACCAAAACACTAGCCTATACATGCCATATCTAGCTATATACATTTTCAAAGTGTACCAAAATGAGTTTAGTAGTAGTGTGATGACGATCCGTGATGGTCCCGAGCCTTTAGTAGCTTTGGCGACCTATAAAACAAAGAAAACACACACAGAGTAAGCTTTCCAAAAGCTTAGTAAGTCAATTATACAATCAAACTTAGCATGGATTGCACATAACCAATTTAATAAGATGATCAATATGGTTCTCATGACAAAAAAATCACTTCATTCTTTCTCAAGCTCATATGCTTATTTATAACTTACCATATATACATATAGTTCATTTAGTCAAAACTTTACATATCGTATTATAAATCCCATATACATAACATCACGATATAATCACACGGATACTTACCTTATATACACAATTAGTGTATAAGCAACGTACCTGAAACGGATGTTCATTCATTAATTTTATCAAAGTTTGGATTTGCAATTCGTACCATAGACTTGCCTATTGAACCGTAAAGAATCTAGTAGGATACTCAGAAAGCTCGGAATGGTCGTACAATGCCAACGTCCCAGACGAGGTCTTACATGCACTCAGACATCGATGCCGATGTCCCAGACATGGTCTTACACATAAACCTCATATCGATGCCAACGTCCCAGACATGGTCTTACACGTAAAACTCATATCGATGCCAACGTCCCAGACGTGGTCTTACACGTAACCTGATATCAATGCCATTGTCCCAGACAGGGTCTTACACGTATTCAGATATTGATGCCACTGTCCCAGACAGGGTCTTACTCGTATTCAGATATTGATGCCACCGTCCCCGCATAGGGTCTTACTCGTATTCGCATATTGATGCCACTTTGTCCCGCATGTGTCTTACTCGTATTCGAGATATTGATGCCACTATCGCAGACAGGGTCTTACTCATATTCAGATATTGATGTCACTGTCCTAGACAGGGTCTTACTCGTTAACACAGAATAGATACCTTTGTATTCCTAAGTTCGTACGGGATTTCTCAGACTTATCACTATATCGACCTTATCCCAAAATTCATATACATAGCATCTCATAAGCATTCATTATCATTTATAGTCATGGAAATAAACTCAATTCAATACAATAACATTTATTTGCAATATGACTTACCTCGGATTCAGTTTATCGGAATGGATACGGCTACTCGGTTATTTTTGCTTTCCCACGATCTAAGTCCATTTTCCTCGGGTCTTGATCTAAACATATTCAGAATTTAACCCTTTTATTTAATAACACATTCAATTCAACCCAAAAATACTTATTTCGGGCAATTTGCAAATTAGCCCTCATATTTGCATAATTTATCAATTTAGTCCATTTTTCTCAAAACATCAAATTCACCAAATTTGTTCACACACATGCTTAGCCGAATGTACATATATATCATTCAAGCCCATATTTTCCATCAAATTAGCAATTTAGTCCTTCAATTTGCTATTTTCACAATTTAGCCCTATTTAGCTAAATTCATCAAAACTTCAAGAACAAAACATATTCATCTAGCTCAAATCTTTCATTTAACAACTAAACTCATCTCAAAACTCAACATCTCATCAATGGCATTTTACACAAACATCATCAATACACAAAATTAAGACATGGGTTTTGTAGCTCTCAAAACAACGATTGCAAAAACGTAAAAATTATCGAAAACTAAACAAAATTCTTACCTTAATTTGAACTTAGAAAGGCCGAAACCCTTGGAGTTTTATTCTTTCTTTTTCTTTCAATAGAAACGGTGGAAGGACAAATAAAATAAAAGAAATGAGCACTATGGTTTTTATTTTATGCTTTTGTTTTATAATATAATAACTATTAATATTAACTAATAAAAAAATGACATATAAAAGCATAATATATACATGTTGCTATCCACTAACCAAATTTTTGGCTTAATTGCCACATAAAGCCTTCACCTTTACAAAGCCACAACACAATGGTACCTTAACAATTAATAAGCAACTTTCACATTTAATGTATTTCAGTCCTTTTTTTTGTCAAATTAAACATACGAACAGACAAATTAGCTTACAGAAATTTACCACATGCTTAATCACTTATCAACGGCACAGAAAATAATATTAAAAATATTATTCAGACTCGGATTTGTGGTCTCGAAACCACTATTCTGACTAGAGTATAAACCGGACTGTTACAGTTGGAGCTATTCTGTTGGCTAATTTAATCTTCCATCCATGCCTGAGTTCAATATTATTAGCTTCAACCCTACTGTCACAACTATCTAAGAATTCATCATTATATGTCACTACAAACTCCTCAGGCAATATTGTGCTTTGGTTATCGAATTTTTTCGCAATTAGATCATCTAGCACATCGACAGTATGGCATTCTTCTTTGTCCTTGCATTGAATAAATTCGAAAAAACTGAAGGTAGCGTGCTCACCATTAAGTCGCATGGTCAGTTCACCTTTGTAAACATCAATAAGAGTTCGTCCGGTGGCTAAAAATGGTCGTCCCAAGATTATGGGAACCTCCTTATCTACCTCGTAGTCAAGTATGATAAAATCAGCCGAAAAAATGAATTTATCCATACGAACTAAGATATCTTTGATTTGCCCTTCAGGTTGAGCCAATGATTGATCAGCTAGTTGCAATGTCACTGCAGTAGGTTTCATGTGACCAATTCCCAACTTTCTAAAAGTAGATAGTGGCATTAGGTTGATGCTAGCTCCCAAGTCGCATAAAGCCTTGCCCAAATAATGGTTGCCAATTGAACATGGGATAGTAAAGCTCCCAGGATCTTTCATTTTGGGGGGCAAATTATTTGTCAAAACAGCATTACAGCCTTCTGTGAGTGCAATAGTTTCCATATCACTGAGCTTCTTCTTCTTGGACAAGAGCTCTTTCATAAATTTCCCGTAATTCAGAATTTGCACAAGAGCGTCTACTAAAGGAATATTAACCTAAAGTTGCTTCAATGTGTTCAGGAACTGTTGGAACTGCTTATCCTCCTCATTCTCCTTGAATCTTTGTGGAAAAGGTAAATGTAGAGATACATCTGATTGCGCCGACACCATTGATTGCATCGACAGTTTCGAGGGTCGGACATTAGGTATGTGAATGACAATTTGTGGAACCTTTTTGTCTAGTACATCGAAAAGCTCTTCAGATTCAACTTTCTCATTAGCGATCACTTCACCAATATCTTGAGGTGCTACAGTAAAGTCTGTAGTCGACTCACTAGTCTTTTTACCACTTCTAAGCGTGATAGCCTTGTAGTGTTCTTTCCCCCTCGGACTGGGATTTTTCGTGTCACTAGGTAGTGTGTCTGGTGGTGAGTATTTAGATTCGAAGCAAGTTGTCCTAATTGTGCCTCCAACGCCCGAGTGGAAGATGAATTCCCTTACACAATAGCTTCTGTGCGAGTCATATGCTCCCGCATTAAAACCTCAAGAGCAGCTAACAGGTCAAAAGGAGAAGCTTTAGTGTACTATTGTCGTCGATGTTCTAGAATATGTTGATTCAGCATTGAAGAGTGTTGTGGCTACGTCTGATTCTAGTGTGGATGCATCTGGCTTTGTTGTAGATACATCTGAGTGTGCTGATTGTAGTTCTGCTGTTGTTGATTGTAATTCCCTTGTCTTGAATTATAATTGCCTTGAGTAGATATATTCTCATATAGGAGTGTCGCAGCATTTTGTCTAGTATTCTGAGTTCCCCAAAATTGTTGATTGCGTGCAGAATTGTTATAAGAGGTGCCGTAAGAATTGTTGTGGATGTTACTGACATAAAAGGACTTCTCTGCATGTGGTGGACAATCTTTATAGCTGTGGTTGTCACTGCATATCTCACAACAAAAGGTAGGAACATCGACTTGTTGAGCAACTTGTATAAGTGCAACGTCACTAGTCCCTTGCATATTTTTTTTATCATATTTGCAAGAGAAAAAACTTGAGCACTAAGTGCAAATATTGCATCCAATTCAATAACCTGGAGTAGCTTTTGCTTGTGCAGCTCTAGAGATAGGATATTGATAATCATTCTAAGCAATTCTCTCAAGAATTCTAATAGCATCATTATGAGTACAATCCAACAGAGGACCATTGGATGATGCGTCGACAAGATTCCTCATATGTAAATTCAGCCCATTATAGAAAATCTCAATTTGTGTTTTCTGTTGAATGTCATGCATGGGGCAACGTCGAAGCAAAGATTTATAACGTTCCCATGTGGTGTGCCGATTATCATCATCCAACTTATGATAAGCTATAATATCATTTCAGAGACGAGCATTTATTGTCGGTGGGTTAAATTGCAAAACAAACTGTGTTGCTAGTGCATTCCAGGAAGTAATTGATCCGGCAGGTAGCCCAAGGAACCAAGTACGAGCTCTTCTTTGCACGGAATAATAGCATCTTCAAAGCGTCATCAGGAACGCATTGTTGACTAAAGGAAGCACAAATCAATAAAAATGATTTAAGATATTCTCGTGCATCTTCATGCGGCAGTCCAATATATTGCCCATTAGAATTGTAACACCCATAACCCGTATCCGTCGCCGAAACAGGGTTTCGGAGCGTTATCCAAACATTTAGAACAATTATCGATTAATTCAGGAAAGTTACTATTCATTAACTAAGGTCATTCATATTGTCCCTTAAATGAACCCTCGAGGCCCAATACGAGCAATAGAATCAAGCCGGGACTAAATCGAGAACTCAGGGAATTTTTTACGAAATTCTAAAATTTTCCAAGGTGCAGGGCTCACACGCCCATGTGCTCCAAGGGACACGCCCGTGCTGCAGGCCGTGTTCAAAACTAGGTAACTCTGTAACTTGCACCACATAGCCATGCCACACGCCCGTGTGCTAGGCCGTGTGGTTAATAAATTCAATTCGAATTAAGTGCAGGTTTCACACGGCCAAGACACACGCCCGTGTTTTAGGCCGTGTGGCACACACCGCTGAGGTACACTCCCAAGTCTCTACCTGTGTGCTCAATTCTGAGCATTCTGTTTCTCAAAATTAAGATGCAGGGGACACACGGCCTAACCACATGCCCGTGTTACCGGGTCAGTGTCACACACTGCGGTGACACACGCCTGCAGTGTGTCCGCCTGCAGTGGAAAAAAATATAGCTATTCCTAGCTTCATTTCTCACCCCAATCTTTGCCATAATCCTACACCACATCTTGCATTCATAACCCAACAAATCCAAGCATTTTATTCAAGTTAATTCTATCATTTAACATCATATATCATCACATATAATTACTAACCACTTCAAGCATTCTAATCAAGCATATTCCATCCATCATCATGGCATATCATTTCATGCATACATGTTTACAATCTTACCTTTGTTATGTCCTCATGTTAGACATAATTTGATCAATAACTTAACATATATGTGGCTAACATAATATGACATTACAAGTGTATCAAAACAATCATTACTAGCCATTCCAATGGCTAGATTACAAGACTCGTTTATGTTTACATGCCAATATGGCCAACATATCCTATACATGCCATTACAACCGCAATTGAATTACCATACTATACTGACATGGGTCGATGGATAGTGTGAGTGATCTCCGCCAAGCTTCCAATCCAACGAGCTTCCGATTACTTTAAAACAGGGGAAAATAAAACAGAGTAAGCATAAAATGCTTAGTAAGTTCATATAACACGATACTTAACTTACCATTCATCCTATCTGAGGTAACTAAGTAAGGTTTAATCAACCACTTTGATCTCAAGCCCTACTCACATCCTCATTGCCCTTGTTAGTCATATATTCCATAGTAATAACAAGACATGTATGGGCTCAACAATAATCAAGTTTCCAAGCACATATGCTTTCCACATCATGTATTCATTCAACATACATAATTCATCTCATTATTTCGAGTATAATTTCATAATAGTTCATTTCGAGTTCAGATCATTTCGCATCAACACTTTACACATATTACTCGGAATATCAAAGTCACGATTAGTACACTCTAAGTGTACAAGTCTATAATCAAGAATGAACATTCTCGTCAAATAGTTTCCATGTACAAATATCATCATCTCATATTTCATATCTCACTTGTCATGTATCATCATTTTCTGGCATTTCATGTAATATTCTTTATGTCATATTTCCATATCATATACACCATTCCATGTAAATTTGTCTTAGATTTATATTTGCCCCTGTCAGAACCTTGCCCGTTTAATTTATTTTAATTATCGATGGATACATAAGTAGTACACTCGAGGCGTACGAATCAGGATCCGTCAATTCATATTCAATGGTACCCATAAGGTACTATTTCAGAGAGTACACTCTCGAGCCACATATATATATACTACAGGATTACCAGTACAGGCTAAATTCTTTTTATGACATATGATCTAAAGAGCTTAATCTGGATTACCCGTCCGGGCTAAATCCAATTCATAATATATGCTCGAGAGGACTTATATCAGGATTACCCGTCCAGGCTAAATCCTATTAGAATTGAGATCGAAGGATTACTCATCCGAGCTAAATCCTATTCGCAACAAATGCAGGACCTCTTTCGTTTCGGGAAATCACATATCCATCGATTTTCCATTTATTCAATCGGGATTTAAACACTTGTCAAGCATTATCGGGCATTTTATCATTTCATACCTCCGTAACATTTATGTAGTTCGAGTAAAACACATTCCACATTCATGTCAAGCATACAAGTAACACTTTATTCATTTACCATTTTATCGGGCATTTTCATTTACCGGGCTATATCGAGTAGGTGATCATTTCACATATTTATGACATTGATAAAATTCACAAGCACATCATTAAATCAAGCATAAAAACATATACAATTTTTGTTACACGAACTTACCTCGACAAAGGTTCTCGTACGTAAAATCTACTAATCCGACATTTTTCTCATTCCTCGTTCTAACTCTGAATTTGGTCTATCCGTATCTATACGAGTAGATTTAACATTAGTTTATCATATTTTACATTCATGTGGACTAAATTTTCATCCTAGGCAAAATTACTATTTTGCCCCTAACTTTTTCAGAAATTCCATTTTCGTCCCTAGGCTTGGAAAATGAAACGTGTGCAAATTACTCCCTATTCCAAGCCTAATCAAAGCCCATTACAAATTTTACAGCACATGTATTCATAAAATTTTAGAATTTTTCATCAACTTTTCATTTTAGTCCCTAAATAATGTTTTCATAAAAAAAATCACTTTGTAAAAGTTATTTATCTATCAATAATCTTTCATTTTCTACCATAAATTTCTAATTTCCAGCATATACATCCATGACCCATTTTCATACTTTGATAACTTTTCAAATTAATCCCCCAAATAGAGAGATTAAGCAATCCCGATTCCAAAAATATCAAAATTACTAAAAAAAGACAAGGAAACTTACCCAATTTGGCCATGAAAGTCTCTTCTCTCTGTCCTAGGGTTTCCATGTTTATTTTGGGGAAGAAGATGAGAAAATAAGATGATATCTATTTTATCATCTTTTAATTAATTAAAATTTTCACTTTCCAATTTAGTCCCTAACCTTTTTCTCATTTTCCATGGATGAATCATCCAAAAATATCTACATACTTTTTTATTAATGGTCTAATTACCATATAAGGACCTTAAGTTTTGAATTCCATAGCTATTTGATCCTTCTAGCTACTAGAATCTAACTTTTGCATTTTATGTGATTTGGTCATTCTCGTAATTAAGCACATAATAGGTAAAATTTTATTTTCAAAATTTTCACACGACATTTCTAGTATAATATGGATCATATAATAAAATAAAAATAAATTTTATTTTTCAGCTCAGATTTGTGGTCCTGAGACCACTGTTCCGATTTCACCGAAATTGGGCTGTTACAACTCTCCCCCTTAAGAAATTTTCGACCTCGAAAATTTTACCAGTAAAGAGATTCAGACATTACTCTCTCTCATAGTTTCCTCCAGTTCCTAGGTAGCTCCCTCTATATCATGTCACTGTCAGAAACTTTTACTAAAGCTACCTTTTTATTTCTAAGCTTTTCTCTCTAAGTACCAGAATTTCAATCAATCTCTTACTATAAATCGTGTCAGGCTGAACTTAACATTTATCAAAGCAATAACAGATAATGAGTCTGATCGATACTGTCGTAACACATATACTCATAAAAACATTGTGAATTCTGTAAATCTCTGATAATAATTCTAATCAGTACACAACAGGTCTAATTCTTTTCAATGATCTCATATGACTCAGTAAGCCGCATCTTTAATTTTGCCTGAACAACCAATCTGAATAACTTTCTTTCATGGTAAATTTTTAGAAATACTTTGTTACCATCAGAAACTCTATTTCTTTTCATTTCAGATCCACATCAGATTTCTGACGATCAAATACTGCTTTTAAACTGTCTCAGGTCCCTTTCATCTCTCTTTGGGTTCAGCGAACCAAAACTACCACATGTATCTTTTCTCACTAAACTCCATCCAAAACACCAGTGTTTTACATTTGAGATAATATAAAGCCTCGTACAGTATAATTTTATATGTGACTGTTAATTGTTAACTGTTATAAGTAATTTTAACCCAAGACAACTACCTTTTTCAGTTACCTTCAAATTCAAGTACACAACATCGAAGCATATCTGCCAAAATTCTGAATCATATGTTCATATTGATCATCCATCTGAGGATGAAATACCGTACTAAAATGTAACCATGTACCCAGAGTTTCTTGTAACTTGTTTCAGAATCAGAATATGAACTGTAGATCTCTATCAGAAATAACAGAAGCTAGCACATCATATAATCTGACAATCTCAAAAACAAATCATTCAAGCAATTTATCAAGTGGGAAATCCACTCATACCAGGATGGAATGTGCAGGCTTCGTCAAACAGTCGACAATTACTCAAATAGTATCTTTCTTTTCATAGACAAGGAGAATCCTGATATAAAATTCATAGTAACTATGTCCCATTTCCATTTCAGTATTTTCACTGATTATAACCATCTTGAAAGTATCATCTCTATCTTACTGATACATCCAGCATTTAAATATAGATTCAGAAATACCACCTTTCATTTCGAGCTACTAATACATTCTTTTCAAATCATTATGCATTTCATCATTCCCCAGATAAACAAACATAGTACCACTATGATCATTCATGTAAAATTTTCAGTACAAGCTCTAATTTTTTCAGTACACAGACTCTGTCTCTGAATAACAGACATTTACCAAATCTATTCTGAAATTCTGATTCAGAAATTACTTCACACTGTACTCATTTAACTCACAACTCTTTATCACTTTTCTGAATTTCACTGATCTATTGTAGAGACACCAGTTTAGCTCTATACTCAGCTAAAATTAAGTTATTATCAGACAATCATATTCGATACCCATGGCTTGGAAAATATATAGAGATTTGCTACTCAGAACATCTGTAACCACATTCATTCTTCCCAAGTGATATACAATTATCAAGTCATAATCTTTCAACATTCGAACCATATACGCTATCTCAGATTCAAATCTTTTTGCAACATCAGATACTTCAACTTTTGATGATCAGTACTTATATGATATTTTCACCATACAGATACTATTACCAATTTCTCAGTACAAGCACAATAATTGTCAACTCAAGATCATATTTCGGGTAATTCTTTTCCCATAGTTTTATCTGGCTGGAAGTATAGACCATTTCTTTACCTTTCTTCATCAAAACACAGTTTAATCCATTCAATGATGTATCACTGTAATAATAAATTCCTTACCCGATTCAGACTGAACCAGAACTGAGGTTTCGATCATCAGGGCTTCCAACTGATCAAAGCTTTACTAACATTTATCAGTCCATTCAAATCTTACATCTTTCTGTAATAACTATGTCATTAATGCAGCTATTTCAATTATTAACATTGAAGCTTTGAATTTTTCCAAAGCCACAACCATCAGACATATTCAAAACCATAGTGCTATATTATAACTGACATTTCAACCGTATAGATAAAGCAACACTTCAATATCAATAGTGTACCTCAAATTAGATGAGGGAGGACCGAAAGTGGCCCCAATAATAACCAATGCAATAATATAGTTCTTATAATCTGTGTCCCATATTACCAAGTTCCTATGATCAAGTCAGAATTCATAACGGTAATAAGTATAATTACCACTGACCAATGAATATCTTTCAGAAATAAACCATGCTTGGATAATAAAGAGATTGATGACATCTCAAAGAAAATTCAGAAGAGCAATATTACACATACTCAGTAGAAACAACTGTAGCAAAGATAATATAATTTTGCATATTCGAAATTCAGGGCTTCAATCAGTAGAAGTAGAAGATGATATCATATGAACCTTATCATCAAATCTTATATCAATCATGATGAATTAGCAACCCAAGTAAAATAGAGCAACACCGCTCATGAATCAATCAGACTTTCAGTAATTCCATCTATCATAATTTACTAGTCTTTCAATACGATAAATATTGCATCTATACATGCACAATTTCATATGCCTCTGAAAATAACAGAACATATAGAATACTCAGAAGAGATTGCTGTAATATACTTAATTATAACAGCTGTATTCAAATATCTTTGCAATTTCATCACTATTCCACTGATCAATAAAGTCATCAATAATCTTACATCATTCAGTTCACTGAAAGAGTTAATTCAGAAGAATTTTCAGCTAATCTGTTCTGTAATTATCATATCTGGATAAGTCAATTACTCATGAATAACTTCTTCCTTAACAATGACATCACATATTCAGAATAATCTTCAGAAAAATCTGATATCTCTTTTAATACCGTCTTTACTTACTAACCCATTCTCATTCTAACTACATCATTAATCATTCAGCCTTTGAACTTTTTAGATCCACATTCATGAGCTTAATCCGTATAAATCTTGTGAATTTCATTGTATAACACTATACTGGTAAGGGGGTGGAGTTCGTAAGCCTCAAAAATTAACTTTCGTAAATACACACATATCACTTAACATTTATCAATAACAACGTTCACTATGAAACATTTATCCGTACCTTTATAAGTCCCTTTTATCATATGTAATATTTTTACTCAAGCACGTGAGTATTACTTCCAGCAGTATCGGAATTAGCTCAGTTGGAAAGCATCTCTGTACTATTTGTAAGACAATTTTCATCAGAGTCGGGAGATATCACACTATCACAGGTTATATAATGGCATGTATTTCTAGACTCCACATATGCTATGTTCAGCCCGAGAACCGACTAAACCATAGCTCTGATACCACTAAATGTAATACCCCTAACCCGTATCCATCGTCGAAATAGGGTTTCGAAGCGTTATCAAAACATTCAAAACATTTATCGATTAATTCAGGTAAGTTACTATTCATTCACCGAGGTCATTCATAAAATCCCTTAAATGGACCATCGAGGCCCAATACGAGCATTAGAATCAAGTCGGGACTAAATCAGGAACTTAGGAAATTTTTCGAGAAATTCTAAAATTTTCTAAGGTGCAGGGCTCACACGCCCATGTGGTCCAAGGGACACACCTGTTTGACCCTGGGACACACTCGTGCTGCAGGCCGTGTTCAAAACTAGGTAGCTCACGGACTTGCGCCACACGGCCATGCCACACGCCCGTGTGCTAGGCCATGTGGTTAATAAATTCAATTCGAATTAAATGCTGGTTTCACACGGCCAAGACACATGCCCGTGTTCTAGGCCGTGTGGCATACACCGCTGAGGCACACGCCCGTGTCTCTGCCCGTGTGCTCAATTATGAGCATTCTGTTTCTCAAAATTAAGATGCAGGGGACATGCGGCCTAACTACATGTCCGTGTTACCAGGCTGTGTGTCATACACGGTCTAGACACACACCCGTGTGTCTGCCCTTGTGGACAAAATAAAGCCATTCCTAGCTTCATTTCTCACCCCAATATTTTCCATAATCCTACACCACATCTTGCATTCATAACCCAACAAATCCAAGCATTTTATTCAAGTTAATTCTATCATTTAACATGATATATCATCACATAAAATTACTAATCATTTTAAGCATTCTAATCAAGCATATTCCATCCATGATCATGGCATATCATTTCATGCATACATGTTTACAATCTTACCTTGGTTATGTCCTCATGTTAGACATAATTTGATCAACAACTTAACATATATGTGGCTAACATAATATGACATTACAAGTATATCAAAACAATCATTACTAGCCATTCCAATGGCTAGATTACAAGCATCGTTTATGTTTACATGCCAATATGGCCAACATATCCTATACATTCCATTACAACCGCAATTGAATTACCATACTATACTGACATGGGCCGATGGATAGTGTGAGTGATCTCCGCCAAGCTTCCAATCCAACGAGCTTCCGATTACTCTAAAACAGGGGAAAATAAAACAGAGTAAGCATAAAATGCTTAGTAAGTTCGTATAACACGGTACTTAACTTACCATTCATCCTATCTGAGGTAACTAAGTAAGGTTTAATCAACCACTTTGATCTCAAGCCCTACTCACATCCTCATTGCCCTTGTTAGTCATATATTCCATAGTAATAACAAGACATGTATGGGCTCAACAATAATCAAGTTTCCAAGCACATATGCTTTTCACATCATGTATTCATTCAACATACATAATTCATCTCATTATTTCGAGTATAATTTCATAATAGTTCATTTCGAGTTCAGATCATTTCGCATCAACACTTTACACATATTACTCGAAATATCAAAGTCACGATTAGTACACTCTAAGTGTACAAGTCTATAATCAAGAATGAACATTCTCATCAAATAGTTTCCATGTACAAATATCATCATATCATATTTCATATATCACTTGTCATGTATCATTATTTTCTGGCATTTCATGTAAAATTCTTTCATGTCATATTTCCATATCATATACACCATTCCATGTCAATTTGTCTTAGATTTATATTTGCCCCTGTCAGAACCTTGCCCATTTAATTTATTTTAATTATCGATGGATACATAAGTAGTACACTCGAGGCGTACGAATCAGGATCCGTCAATTCATATTCAATGGTACCCATAAGGTACTATTTCAGAGAGTGCACTCTCGAGCCATATATATATATACACTACAGGATTACCAGTCTAGGCTAAATCCTTTTTATGACATATGCTCTAAAGAGCTTAATCTGGATTACCCGTCCAGGCTAAATCCAATTCATAATATATGCTCGAAAGGACTTATATCAGGATCACCCGTCCAGGCTAAATCCTATCAGAATTGAGGTCGAAGGATTACTCATCTGAGCTAAATCCTATTTGCAACAAATGCAGGACCTCTTTCGTTTCGGGAAATCACATATCCATCGATTTTCCATTTATTCAATCGGGATTTAAACACTTGTCAAGCATTATCGAGCATTTAATTATTTCATACCTCCGTAACATTTATGTAATTCGAGTAAAACACATTCCACATTCATGTCAAGCATACAAGTAACATTTTATTCATTTACCATTTTATCGGGCATTTTCATTTATCGTGCTATATCGAGTAGGTGATCATTTAAAATATTTATGAAATTTATAAAATTCAAAAACACAATATTAAATCAAGCATAAAAACATATACAATTTTTGTTACACGAACTTACCTCGACAAAGTTTCTTGTACGTAAAATCTACTAATCCGACATTTTTCTCATTCCTTGTTCTAACTCTGAATTTGGTCTATCCGTATCTATACGAGCAGATTTAACATTAATTTATCATATTTACATTCATGTGGACTAAATTTTCATCCTAGGCAAAATTACTATTTTGCCCCTAACTTTTCCATAAATTCCATTTTCGTCCCTAGGCTCGGAAAATGAAACTTGTGCAAAATACTCCCTATTCCAAGCCTAACCAAAGCCCCATTACAAATTTTACAGCACATGTATTCATAAAATTTCATGATTTTTCATCACTTTTACAACTTTTCATTTTAGTCCCTAAATCATGTTTTCATAAAAAAATCACTTTGTAAAAGTTGTTTATCTATCAATAATCTTTCATTTTCTACCATAAATTTCTAATTTCCAGTATATACATCCATGACCCATTTTCATGCTTTGATAAATTTTCAAATTAATCCCCCAAATAGAGAGATTAAGCTATCCCGATTCCAAAAATATAAAAATTACTAAAAACGGGACAAGAAAACTTACCCAATTTGGCCATGAAAGTCTCTTCTCTCTGTCCTAGGGTTTCCATGTTTATTTTGGGGAAGAAGATGAGAAAATAAGATGATATCTATTTTATCATCCTTTAATTAATTAAAATTTTCACTTTTAAATTTAGTCCTCAGCCTTTTTCTCATTTTCCATGGATGAATCATCCAAAAATATCTACATAGTTTTTTATTAATGGTCTAGTTACCATATAAGGACCTTAAGTTTTGAATTCCATAGCTATTTGATCCTTCTAGCTACTAGAATCCAACTTTTGCATTTTATACGATTTGGTCCTTCTCGTAATTAAGCACATAATCGGTAAAATTTTATTTTCAAAATTTTCACACGACATTTCTAGTATAATATGGATCATATAATAAAATAAAAATAAATTTTATTTTTCGGCTCAGATTTGTGGTCCCGAAACCACTGTTCCGATTTCATCGAAATTGGGCTGTTACAGGAATTCAGCATTTGAAACATTACTGGCTTGAGTTTAAAATTTCCAGCCTGGATTGCTGGCCTAACAACTCCCGGTTGTAAGTTATCCAAGACAGGTACTACAAAATCTCGTATAGTCCTATTTTATATTTGAGCGTCTTGTGGCAACGGTGGGTCATTAGCATTTTTTTGCTACATCGAGGGTATAACTTCATAGTTTCTTGGTAAAGTCATATTCCTTTGTTCTCAAAGTCTCCTCGAAGCGGTTCTTTCAATTTTTGGATCAAAATCGACAATAACTCCGAATTGCTTCGGGTTATTCAACTCCTAAAATAAAATGTGAAAATAGCGACAAAAAGAAAACAAGTTAGTAACAACTAAATATTATGAAATAAAAACAAACAAAAATAAACATCAAACAAATGCCATCCCCGGCAACGACGCCAAAACTTGGACTGATATAGTATAGTAGACTAATATGAGTCTGTCAGATATCGATCCCATGAGGATGGTTGTCTTTTGTCTATCAATGTTAGTGCATTAAACGGATAGTAACAAGATAAATTGTGAGAGTAGTTGTCGAAGCAATAAATTTAAAACAATAAGATAAAATATGATATTGATAAACTGGGATCCCCAACGTGAATATTCAACAGAATACTGAGTGCTCACAAGGTATAAAAGGATAGGTGATTGTCGGTGCATTAAATTGCAATGAATAGCTTGCCAAACTTAACTTCTATATTTAATCTAAGACTTAAACATGCACATTAACCACACCTTTCAATGATGGCAATGGAACACTATTAAGAACAACTGGATTAAATTCCTCTAATCCTCAAGCAACTTCCGTTGTCATGCTTGTTAGCTTGAACTGTCGCTGCACCTTCCTGTGTCAGTGACCGCAATAACACTTCCATGCTAAAAACATTCAAACCCAAAGATTAATCAGTAGAAGTAAGATTGAATAAAATAACATTTAACCTATAAATCATGTGTACTTCCGTACTAACATGAAATAGAAGGTAATCACTAGCGTTTAGAAAAGAAAAATAAAATAAACAAGTGGAGAATACTATTCCTAGACAACTTGACTTGAATCTCTCTATTCCCTTTTGTGTCGCACTCAGGGCTCCTCGACAAGAGCTAAGCTGCATCCTTTTCACGCCGGTTCACCCGTAGGAGCTTAAGCCGCCATAGCCGAAAGCTTCAAGGGATAGGTTGAAGAAGATGATCCAAAAAACTCTCCCCCCTTTTTTTTCTTTTCACGTCAATATTTTTTTTTTCCAAATAGCACATGTGTCCTTTTATCAGAATCATGCTTCCTCTGTACGTGCAATTTAGTTGTACCAGAATGGACAGCTCACACATTTTTGTTCTTATCTGGACAGTTGTCAGGTGCAGCGACAATTTTGGGCACAATCTGGAAATACTCATGCAGCGACATCAGTACCAAAACACGACAAAATTAAGGATAAATAAGCTAAGATCCATTGAGTTCTAAAATGTAAATCACTGAACTGAAAATGCTAAAATATATGCTAAAGATAACTAAATAGAGACAAATTAACCAATAAGTAGGGAGAAAACATATGTTCTTTGAAGTACTATCAATCTCCTTCTTGAATCATCTTCCATTGATTTCTTTGACATTTTGTTCTTGCTTGCATTGAACTGTAGAAGAGTTCTTTTTTTTTTCCTTATGGAAGAATTATTTCTATTTTGATTCCCTCTAATATTTTTAAGTTATAAAACTGAAATTTTGGGTCGTTGTATTGTTGTGGTTCAGTTTAGTGCTTGTTGATTTCATGGGTATTTGAGGAAATTTTTTTGAAGTCTTATTCATTATGGTGTTGAATAGGCGATTTTGTAAGACAAAACACGTTAGTGAACAAATATAAATATATAAATATTTATATTAAATACAATATCTGAATAAATAGTATAAACAAATATTTATATTTATGTAAAAGCACCAGATCTAAAAAATAATTAAATAAAGAAGATCTTGAAAAAACCAGAAATCAAATAAGGGAATCGAATTTTATTAGATGTTGAGGCATGATCGCGACAGTAGTACCTTTGTGGTGATCAACGAACAAAATGATCACCCACGTTGTGCAATTGCGTCACCTGGTGGATTTGACATATGTATACAAGTTGGTTTACATATATATACAAGTTCCACACTTGATTCGCAATCAATGTGGGACTAATACTTTTTTATTTTTCTCAACATAATTCACAAGTAGCTTACTTTGAGCTTCAGTTTCTCATTCATCACTCAACCATTTTGAGCATATGATATCTTGTTGTAAAGGTCTTATGGTGTAAAACATAAAATCATAATTTTATGATTCAAAACTCCTCATTTACCAATTGAAAATATGCCTCAAAAATTCTAAAAATTATATTTTTCCAACAGATTCTAATGGCAGAGCGTCAAGTGCGTATTCAGGCCACATTCATAATTGCCTGCAATAGATTATTCCAATAAATAAAAACACGATGAACCAAAATATTTGAATTACTATTGTTTTATGAATCAGGGCTGAAAGAGTTGGCTATTTTTGCCGGCCGAACAAGTTGTAAAAGTATGAAGGCTAAATGAAATGCAAAGAAAAAAAAGAGGTTAAATTGATTTTTTTACATAGGTTGAGGGCTTAAAATGTGATCATGCCAGTATGAAAATATTGAAGAGTGGAGTGTTGTTTTTATTTTTAAGGAGACAAGGAGGCCAGAGAAACCAGAGGAAACTTAGACCATGTATTTAACTAATTTGTCTGCATATTTCACATGGGGTTAGAAATTCGAGAAGTGAACATTTTATTAGTATTAACCGATTTAATCGTTATATCCGCCAAAACAACTTTTAGAGATTGGTTTAGTATTTAATTTGAATATAGTTATGTGTAATGTTTAGGTAATTATAATTACTCGTTTTCATTAAATTAAATATTTTAATTACATCGTGAATAATTATAAACATTATAAAAATTTCAAATATTATAAAAAAGTGATTGTTGAACGATAGCAACAATTTAGATTTAGATTATATTTGATTTTTTAATTTTCAAATTGAAATTATAATATATTAATAATATTAATTAGTGGGATTTAGATCATAATTTTAATAAAATTTATGAATATGATTGCATTCATTAAGGATTTTTTTTTTCATTTAAAATTTTTATATAAAATTTAAACATTTTATTGTAATAATATTTTAACTAAAATTTATTATTTTTATTTCATGACTATTCTATTATAGATGAAAAGTTGTTGTAGAGAATAAAAATAAAATATAAAATAATGATTTTTACAACAAATTTAATTATTATAATGAACCGTTATTATAGAAAAATATATGTTATAAAAAGAATTGATTTTACGACTTTCCAAATGCATACATAATTTAATTTTAAAAAATATTTTATGTAATAATAGTATTTTAATTTTAGTATATATTGTTGTTAAAATATAATCCTATGTTATTTTATTAATTTATTTAAATAATTAAAAATTTATTTAATGATAAAACATTAATCAGACAACGTGGGAAGAGTGTAAAACATATACGTGGAAGGCTGATGATGTGGGTTAGATTCAATGTATTTATTGTATTTATGTTAAATTAAGAATGATGTGCAAAATGTCGATTGAGTATTAGCTTAATTGGAATGGATATTTTGTTAATGTAAGAGACATTAATTTGAGTGTGTTGAAACACATTATTCTCCTATTTATGGTAAGTTGAGAAGAGATTATGGGTATTTTTAAACATTATGTAAAAAAAAATATCAAAACTTATAATGTGATTATTTTAAAAAAAAATACAAAAAGGCATAGATAACTTTTAAGGTAAATTCAACTCACCCTCAATGCTAGGGTGTAAATGGGTTGGATTGGGCCTGGTCAAGGTCTAGTAAAAATTTTTAAGTTAAAGTTTGTTTCGGAGTCGTCCTGGCCTACTCAAAAAACTTATTTCACTATTTAAAAAATAATAAAATATTAAATTTATACTTTTAATTATATTTTATATATTTTTATAAATAAATTAAATTTTAAAAAATAATTTTTACTATTTAACAAAATGTGAAAATCTTTATTCAAGTCTAACCTGACTAGGCTAGGTGAGCTACTCGACCCTTCGATAGGTCTAATCAACATGAACAATGAAAATATATCCATTGGTTTGACCAGGGAAACAAGCCAGTATCAGCTCAACTATGGACATTTGTGTCTTTGTCATTTTGAGGGAAGGTTAATTTTTTTAAGAGAAATTTACGAAGTGTTGTTCGTTAAAAGTCGAAAGATCCTTTAACGAATTAGTATTTTCCTCAATAAAATTTTATTTTATTATAATTTATGTGAAATTTCGAAATAATAAATTTGAAAAAACATTTTGCATGAATAAATTCGAACGGACGTATTATAATATATAAGACATTTTTTGTTTTGAACACTATCACGAATGTTAGCTAACTAGCTTATATTAAAAACTAATATTTTGAGTGAGAAAGCTAAATGAGTTGACAGGTACAAGTAGTATATCGAAAATAATCGGTCTACGAATATTCCCACAAACTATAAAATACATTTGAAATAGCAAAGGTGTTGTTGGCATAGAAGAAAGGGGTAGACTTTGGCGATGGTGAAAAGGATGAATGAACGAAATTATGGGCTTCAAAAGAAGAGTAATAGGGTTTGCCCATTGCCAATCCAGAGAGAATAATTGCAGTGAAACGTAGATCAAACACATTCAAATTGAGCTCTATATCCTCAACATCACGCAAACAATTAAAGTATTTAATTTTTTTTTTGTTACAAATATTTTATTAATATGCCAATACGTGATAATTTTTTAGATTCCCCGTTCTCTTATCTTTCTTTACTCTTTCTTTTTATTAAATCCCTCTTCTCTTCTTATACATTTCAAGCTGCCTTCTTTTTCCCTCTCGTCATGGCATTTAGGTATATATATACATTGAAAGCTATATTTAACATAGATCAAAATGGGTTTAAAGATTTCTTGTTTAAGTTAGGAAACGTTACAAAGCAATAAAATAAATTGTTGTGAAGAGACGATAAAAAAGAAGATCAAAAGAAATCCTGCAAAACAAGTGTGGTGATGGTAATGGAAGCAATAAATGGCTAAAAAAACTGAAAGCTACAATAATTTTTGTGGTTGGACTTGGTTCAAAGAAAGTTTGCAGAGAAAATTTCGACTAAGTTTAAGTTGGCCAAAAAAAAAAAAAAAAAAAAAAAAAGTCTGAGATGATAAATTCAAGTTAAAACAAAGAAAACAAGGAATAAAAGAGAGCAAAAACGAAATGAAAATAAGCAAATTTATTTGAGAAATAATCTTGTAAACATGGATATGTATAATGACTACTCTATTTGGATTCTTTATTTAAATAATTAAATCCACTAAATCAATTTTCACATATCTCTCCATGAAACACATGATGTTTACCATTATTAACCAAAATGAAACAAATAAATTGTTGGACAAAACACGTCATCAAATAAATATAAATATAAATAATTATATAAACAAATAAAACAAATTAATATAAACAAATATTTATATTTATGTAAAAATACTAAAAATTTAAATAAAGCACATTAAATAAATATTTATATTTATTTAAAACATCATATTTGAGAACAGTTAAATAAACAAGATTTTGGAAAATCAAAAATCGAAAAAGTGAATCGAGTTTTACTAGATGTTGAGGCCTGTTTTCACAGTTTCCTTAAGGCAGATTCGGCCGCTCCTATGGTACTTGGAGAAACGTTGGTCGACTGTCTCCCATGATATAACAACAAAATGATGACTGCAGTAGTACCTTTGCAATGATCAGCGAACAAACCTTGCCTTCTTCTATCACCGAAATGTTTGAAAATTTGGAGAGGAAATAGAAAAGAATTTTTGAGAGTGAAAAATTCGTTATTTCTCTGTCTAAAGAAATCTGCAGTATTCTTTAGGCTTTTATAGGCATTCATTATGTAGGAATTTTGGAAATTTCCATGAATAAAGATACAAATCTTTTCATTAAAGAAGCCTTTAAATCAATTTGAATAAAATCAAATCAAATTGAAAATCAATCTGACTGGAATAAAATCAAATCGAGATATTTTTCCTTTTAATACAGGTTCTATATAATATCTGCTGAGAAAAATAAAATATGTATTGGGCTAAAATATTTGCAGGCCCGACCGGTCTGGACATTTCGCATCACCCACGTCGTACAGGTGTGCCCCCAACCTGGGCGGTTTTGGACTTGCACCCCCTGCGACGAGGCAGGGTTTCAAGCTTAGTCATTCAATAACCCTTCAAGTGGGTTCTCATATATATATATATATATACATATCTCACATTTGATATTTAACTAATGTGGGATCTAAGCTTTTCATTTTTCTCAACATAATTCACAATTATCTTACTTTGAGCATCAATTTCTCATTCACCACTCAACCATTTTGAGCATATGATATACCGTTGTAAAGGTCTCATGGAGTAGGATATAAAACCATAATTTTATGATTCAACTCTCCACCATTACCAATTGAGAATATGCCTCAAAGTTTCAAAAAATTATATTTTTTCCAATAATCCCCCACATGAATGAAAATTGATAGTTTTAACGAAAAATATTGACTCGATGTGATGAAAGAATCTACGTTCGATAGTTGCATAGGATAGGTAGGCATTCACCTTTGAATATTCCCTTGTGAAAGTATAATTACTTTTGTAACATCCTATAATTAGGGGTTCTACATTTTTCACTATTTCTTGCGTTTGGCTAGTTATGCTTGTTGTTTTGGTGTGCTTGGGGGTCTTGGGAAGGCTCGGGTTCGAGCCAGAGCTTTGGTAATTTTTTTCTCTTTAGGGCACTTTAGGGGGAAAGCTAGTGGATACAGGCCTTAGGTATGATTGGTTGTAATTTGATGTCACAAGAGAGTTAGTGGCAAGGTGGTGTGGCGTCACTTGTAGGAGCAGAAGGGGAGGAGTTCGAATCCTATCTGCTGCACCGTGGAACTTTATTTTTGTGCTCAAGGTGGTGAAGTGTTGGCATTCGGCTGAGACTCTTCTAGGAAGAGTTTGAATTGGTCAAATAATTCAAATGGTGGATGGAGAGGGCTTGGTGGAGAAAATCTAGGAGCAAATTAAGGGATGTGGTGGAGTGATGAAGTTGGCCGAAAGTAGGAGACTTGAGAAGGGGGGAAATTCGGCCAAAGTGTAGGGGAGTATAGGGGATTTTTGGGTAGCAATTTCGGTAGTAGGAGAGTGGTGTGCCGTTGGTGTCAAGAGTGGATAGGTGAGTTTTGTTTTCTTGGCATTTTCGGTCATAGCATTTTGGGAATATCTTTGCTCTCTTTTCTTTATCGAAACCATAAATGACTATTCTCTTTGTTTTATTTCTTTTCTTTTCTCCCTCAAGCTTGGTAGCCGAAACTTCAACCTTCCCATCCTTCTCTTCTTTTTCTTTCCTTCCTAGTTTTCTTCTTCACCACAAGCCAATTTCTCTTGAAGCTACTCTTTGTCGAACCATTCTCTTTTGATTCCCACCATAGCCGAACCTCCATTCTTCTTCTTTACTTCTCTACCTTCTCCTTTAAATCGAAACCCCTACTCCTTGTGATTCTTGACTAGTTTTCCTCCATAGCCGAATTGGGTTTCTTTCTTTACTTTTTATTTTTTTTTTCTATTTTCATTCTTTTTTGGCTGGCTGAATCTCCCATTGTACCAAACAAAATCCATTCTGTCACTTTATACTATTAGTCGAACATCAAGAAGCATCCCTTTGGTTTGCCGAAAGTCTCCTCTTCAATCGGTTTCTATTTGTGCAAGGTAATGGAAACTCTTTCGATGCTTTCTCTATTTTTTCAGTCTTATGTGGTCATAGTCGAAATGGCTATTTTGTTCTTAATGTTAGTTTGCGGCTAATCTCTTCTTCTCTCCTCTTAACGTGGCATGTTCGCATCGGATTAGAATCTATAGCCAAGTCTATCTGTGTTCGGTTCATTCTTTGACCAAGGTAAGGAGGTTCTCTTGATTTCGGTTTATCTATTCCCTTTTCTCTTTCGTTGCCTTAACTCAATCTTTTTGTTAGACAACCATCGTTCTCTCTAAAAGTGCTGTACTGATCAAAGATTCTCTTCATGGCTGCGAGTGCTAGCCGATCCAAGGAGGGTGCGTTTAAGGAGCCTGAGGGGAGTGTACTCATAGTCTCTAATCCGCCATTCAAACGTTGTGCGGTGTCGTGATTCGTGACTTTCTCGCCAAAGTTGTGGTAGAGAGCCGACATCCGTGCAGGATAGGCAGATAGTGGTTATTCCCGCTAGTGAGAGTAGCAACGATCAGGAGTGTTTAGTCCTTCGCGTAATCAGGTGTGTAATATTCACACCATCTATTGTTTGATTATTAATTAGTATGTGAACTGTTTAGAAGCCGAAACATCGGTAATGGCTGTTGAGTTACCCTTGGGGAGGTAAAATTGGAGATACCAGGTTAGTTACCTTTGATTGTGTCATATAAATACCCTATCATGAATATATGTTAACATATGATGCATTCATTATATTATGATTATATGATGCATGGGATTGGGATATGAAATTGATTAAAAGGGGAAGAGCATGTCAGTGGTTTGGTACCACATATATATCAGTGGTTTGGTACCACATATATTAGTGACTCTGTCACATTATTTCAGTGGTTTGGTACCACATTCAGTGGCTTGGTGCCACATATATGGAGTGTAGCGGATGGAGGGTTGATTGTAGAAATCCCCACAGGTGTGTTTGGCTAGTACGGGTGGTGTGTAGAGGATGGAATACTAGGTTGGGTTGGGTTGCATTGCATACACTATTTGATATGCCATGTTGTTAGGGCTACGGCCCAGTTCGATTCGTATGGGCTTCAGCCAAATTCATTACCGTGAGGGCTAAGGCCCAATGTGCTTCTGTGGGCGTAGGCCCAGATTTTGTTCGTAAGGGGAATTACACACTGAGTCCTCGTGACTCACCCCTCTGCTTAATTTTTGCAGGTAACCCCTAGTTCGAGGATTTGGAGCCGAGGAGGACTTTGCGGTGGCCATGCATTACTTCTTTCGTAAACTTCGTTTTCTTTATTTGAACTTATTTTAAATTTGGGATTTTGTTATGTAATAAGGCCTCCGGGATTTTAATTTGGGTTTTTGATTTAACGCGATTATTATTATATCATGAAATGCTAAACACAGAGTTTTCCTAAAAATATAAATAATCATTTTTTCTAAAATATTGACAAGCGGATAACATGCAGAATAATAATTAAATTCAGAAATTTTCTTCGAACTACAAACACTGTCTTCAAAATGTCACGTTTCAGAACACCACTAGTTTCGATTTTTCGTATCACAAAACCTGATTTTGACTGTTAGTGTTATTAATAAAATTTTTTAAGAAAACCTTAAAACGTGATCTGATTTTCAAAATGAAAACAAAACGCGGAGTTTCTAAAATTTCTTTAAACAATCTTTCCTTGTGACATACCAGATCTGGTCGTAACGTTTAGGCCGGGGTTGGGGTGTTACAATTATGGTATCAGAGCCTATGTTGCAAAACTCGACTGTGGAATGGGTTCAAAAACGTTTTTCAAAGTTGGTTTGAAAGATGGTTTAGAAAAATATATGTTTTTCTGGAAGTATGACACCCGAGTCTCCGGCACCAAATCCGTATTGTAAGTCTTCTGACTATTGGTTGATTCTTATGAAAAGATTATATTGTGTTGTGATTGCTAGAGATTCAATTTTAGAGATTGAGACCTTTAGAAATACGTTTTGTGAAAAACCACTTCTAATTCTATCTTCATAAGCTATCCGGTAATAAACAGTGGAAGATATACTAATTCATAAAATTTTTAATCAGATTAAGTCGATTCAGTAAACATGAGCGCTAGAGGACGTGGACGTGGTACACGCGGCCGTGGTAGAGGCCGGGGTATTGAGGCTGGACCCTCGAAATCAGGACATGGACCGAAAGGTGAAGTGCCAGTATCACCAGTAGCGGAACCAGGGTCTCAAGACCGAACTGGAGGGGACGATGCTTTGTTCCAAGCTATGCTGCGTGTTCTGGAATGGGTTGCTGGAGCAAGCACGGGATCGGTAGCTCGAAAATCTATTTCTGAGCGACTTCGAGCAAACGGGGCTGAGATATTTAGAGGTATTTCTGGTGTGGCTCCAAACGTAGCGGAATATTGGCTGGAAGCAGTCGAGCGAATTATGGATGATCTGGACTGCACGGTAGAGGAGAAGTTGAAAGGAGTAGTGTCCCTTCTTCGAGATGAGGCATACCAGTGGTGGCTCACGGTAAGAGATGGTACATCAGTGGACCGTATTACCTGGGACTCCTTTAAGACAGCGTTCCAGGGAAAGTATGTTGGGTTGAGTTATGTGGATGCTCAGAGGAAGGCATTTTTAAACTTGGTCCAGGGGAATAAGTCGGTGGCTGAGTATGAGGCGGAGTTCCTGCGTTTAAGCCGCTATGCTCGGGGTATCGTCGCAACTGATTATGAGTGTTGTGTTCGGTTTGAGAATGGTCTGCGGGACGAGTTGCGGGTACTGATAGCTCCGCAACAGGAAAGAGAGTTTGCTATTCTGGTTGAGGAGGCAAAAATAGTCGAAGAGGTGAAGCGGTCTGAGAGGGAGAATCGGGATAAGGATAGGGGTAGGAATAAGAGGAACTTTGGGTCGTCAGGATCTGCTGGGGGTTTTCAAAAGAGGCCTAGGTTTGATGGGTTGGGTCGAGTTGCGATGCCTGTTACTGTTGGTCGGCCTCAACCGTGTGCTCGATGTGGGAAATTACATTCGGGGGAGTGTTGGGTAAGAAATAGAGGATGCTTCAGGTGTGGATCTATGGATAATCGGATAAGGGACTGTCCACAAGAGCCAGACAAGGCGCAGTCAGTAGGTCAGGGATATGCACAGTCCGAAAGAGGTGGGCAGCAGCCACCGAGAGGTCGTGGTCCGGTCAGAGGAGGAAATGGATTTGGTCGAGGGCGTGGAGCACCGGGCAGAGGTACTGGGAGTACAGATGCAAGACAGCCTGGATTGGTTTATGCAGCTAGACGTCGAGAGGATGGCGATGCACCGAACGTCATAACCGGTACGTTCCTTATTTTTGGTGTGCCCTTTACAGCTTTGATAGATATTGGGTCTACACATTCATATATTGCTAGTACTGTGTCTGGGACTTTGGGTATATAATCTGAGGTTGCTTCTAGAGAAATGACTGTGATTAGCCCTTTAGGACAATCTGTAGTGGTGAACAAACTATTTAGGAATGTGCCTTTAGAAGTGCAAGGGATTATTTTCCCGGCTGACTTGATGGAATTGCCGTTCGTCGAGTTCGACTTGATTTTAGGCATGGACTTGTTAGTTAAGTATCGAGCAAACTTAGATTGTGCTGCTAAGCGCATGATATTGAAGACTCCCAAGGATAATGAGGTGCTGGTGATAGGTGAGAGAAGGAATTACCTGTCCAATGTGGTGTCTGTACTAAAGGCTGAAAGGATGGTGCGAAAAGGGTGTGAGGCGTTCTTAGCTTTCATCAGTGCTTTGGAGGCCAAAGAATTGTCTGTAAGGGATGTTAGAACGGTGAAAGAGTTCTCGGACGTCTTCCGTAAGAGCTTCGGTGGTTACCTCCGGATTGTGAGGTGGAGTTCGGCATTGATCTACTTTCAGGGACAACTCGTGTCCGTCGCCCCATATAGGATGGCGCCAAGGAGCCGGTAAAACTTAAAGCCCGATTCGTGAACCGTTGGACCGTGGTTTTATCCGACCAAGTGTGTCTTCGTGGGGAGCACCGTGTTGTTCGTTAAGAAAAAGGACGGGTCGATGCGGATGTGCATTGACTACGAGCAATTGAACAAGTTGACGATTAAGAACAAATACTCGCGTTGCCAAGGATTGACGACTTGTTCGATCGGGCCATGAGGCGCTTGGTCTTCTCGAAGATAGACTTGAGGTCGGGGTATCATCAGTTAAAGGTCAAGGAGGCGGATATTCATAAGACTTCTTTTCAAACTCGTTATAGTCACTACGAGTTCTTAGTGATGTCGTTCGGGTTAACGAATGCACCAGCCGCATTTATGGATATGATGAACCAGGTATTCCAACCCTACCTGGATCGGTTTGTCGTAGTGTTCATAGATGATATCTTGGTATATTCAAGAACTGAGGAGGAGCATGATTCGCATCTTCGGATAGTTCTGCAGATTTTGAGAGAGAAGCAACTGTATGCCAAATTCAGCAAGTGTGAATTTTGGTTGAGGGAAGTTACCTTTTTGGGGCATGTTGTTTCTGCCGAGGAGATTAGGGTTGATCCCCAAAGATTGAAGTCGCTTTTGGATTGGAAACCGCCAAAGTCGAGCGTAAATTTGAAGTTTCCCAAGTTAGCTGGGTACTATAGAAGGTTCGTGGAAGGGTTTTCATTGGTTGCTGCACCTTTAACCAAGCTATTGCGGAAAGGGATACCGTTTGTATGGACTGGTAAATGACAAGAAAGCTTTGAGAAGTTAAAGAAGATTTTGACGGAGGCACGGTGTTGATTCACTGAGGTCGGAAAGGAGTTTGTCGTCTATTGTGATGCATCGCATACAGTGGTTAGGATGTGTGTTGATGCAAGAAGGGAAGGTGATAGCGATGCTGCCTCGGCAATTAAGACCACATGAAGTGAATTATCCCACTCATGATTTGGAGTTAGCTGCGGTAGTGTTCGCCCTGAAGATTTGGAGACACTACTTGTATGGAGAAAAGTCAATTATCTACACCGATCATAAGAGCCTGAATATCTCCTTACTTAGAAGGAGTTGAATTTAAGGCAGCGGAGGTGGATTGAATTGTTGAAAGACTATGACTGCTCGATCGAGTATCACCCGGGTAAAGCTAACATAGTGGCGGATGCATTGAGTCGTAAGGTGATATCAGATTTAAGGGCAATGTTTGCTCATCTCAGTTTTTATGAAGATGGAAGCTTGTTGGCCGAACTTCAAGTGAAGCCTTCATGGGTAAGTCAGATTAAAGAGAAGCAGTTGTTAGACGGGTTGTTAAATTCTCGACTTCAGCGAGTGGAAGGTGGTGAGACAGAAGATTTTGGTCTGAACAGTGATGGAGAATTATGCTTTCGTGGAACGGTTTGTATGCCGAAGGACTCCGAGTTGAGACAGAGGATTCTGCGGGAGGCGCATAGTAGCCCATACGCTATGCATCCCGGTGGGAGTAAGATGTACCGAGATTTGCGTGAGCGATATTGGTGGCCGTGTCCAAGCAAGAAGTTACCGAGTTTGTGAGCAAGTGTTTGACGTGTCAACAGGTAAAGGCAGAACATCAGTTGCCTTCGGGGTTGCTGCAACCAGTAAAGATTCCACTTTGGAAGTGGGAGAGGATAACGATGGATTTTGTTAGTAGGCTACCTCTTACGCCTACTAGGAAAGATTCAGTGTGGGTGATTGTCGATCGGTTGACGAAGTCCGATCACTTCATACCGGTTCGTATTGACTAATCACTACAGAAGTTAGCCAAGCTGTATGTAGCAGAGATTGTGAGGTTACATGGGGTACCAGTGTCTATCATATCAGACAGGGACCCTAGGTTTACATCGCGATTCTGGAAGGCGTTACATAAAGCTTTAGGTACAAGATTGGATTTTAGCACGGTATTTCATCCACAGACTGATGGTCAGTCAGAGAGAGTAATTCAGATTCTGGAAGACATGTTGAGAGGTTGTGTAATCGACTTCAGGGGTAGTTGGGAGGATTTTCTACCGCTGGCGAGTTTGCGTGCACAACAATAGCTATCAATCCAAAGATTCGGATGGCACCCTACGAGGCGTTGTATGGTTGTAGGTGTCGTACTCCTCCCGCCGGACAGAGTTGGGTGAGCGGCGCTTGTTGGGTCCAAAATTGGTCTCGCAGACGGAGGAAAAGGTTAAGTTGATTCAGTTCTCGGTTGAAGGAAGCTTCGACAGCAAATCGTATGCGATCCAAGCATCCAAGCGTAAAGAAATAGAATTCTCGATGGGTGATCGTGTTTTTCTCGAAAGTCTCACCTTGGAAGAAGGTTTTAAGATTTGAACGGAAAGGCAAGTTGAGCCCCAGATTTATCGGGCCTTATCGAGTGTTAAAACGTGTGAGACCAGTAGCTTATCAGCTTGAGTTACCTCCGGAGTTGAATCAGATACATGATGTATTCCATGTTTCAATGTTAAGGCGCTATCGTTCGGATCCATCTCACATAGTGCCGGTGGAGGAAATTGAAGTAAGACCCGATCTGTCTTTTGAAGAAAAACCAGTGCAGATCTTAGATCGAGATGTCAAGGTGTTGAGAAGGAAGTCGGTTCCTTTGGTCAAGGTGTCATGGCGTAATCATGGTTCAGAGGAAGCCACGTGGGAGCCAGAAGATGTGATGCGATAGCAATACCCTCACCTCTTTTGATCAGGTAAATTTTGGGGCCAAAATTTCTTTAAGAAGGTAGAACTGTAACATCCTAGAATTAGGGGTTCTACATTTTGCACTATTTCTTGCGTTTGGCTAGTTATGCTTGTTGTTTTGGTGTGCTTGGGGGTCTTGGAAAGGCTCGGGTTCGAGCCAGAGCTTTGGTAAATTTTTTCTCTTTAGGGCACTTTAGGGGAAAGCTAGTGGATGCAGGCCTTAGGTATGATTGGTTGTAATTTGATGTCACAAGAGAGTTAGTGGCAAGGTGGTGTGGCGTCACTTGTAGGAGCAGAGGGGGAGGAGTTCGAATCCCATCTGCTGCACTGTGGAACTTTATTTTTGTGCTCAAGTTGGTGAAGTGTTGGCATTCGGCTGGGACTCTTCTAGGAAGAGTTTGAATTGGTCAAATAATTCAAATGGTGGATGGAGAGGGCTTGGTGGAGAAAATCTGGGAGCAAATTAAGGGATGTGGTGGAGTGATGAAGTTGGCCGAATGTGGGAGGCTTGAGAAGGGGGGAAATTCGGCCAAAGTGTAGGGGAGTATAGGGGATTTTTGGGCAGCAATTTCGGTAGTGGGAGAGTGGTGTGCCGTTGGTGTCAAGAGTGGATAGGAGAGTTTTGTTTTCTTGGAATTTTTGGTCATAGCATTTTGGGAATATCTTTGCTCTCTTTTCTTTACCGAAACCATAAGTGACTATTCTCTTTGTTTTATTTCTTTTCTTTTCTCCCTCAAGCTTGGGAGCCGAAACTTCAACCTTCCCATCCTTCTCTTCTTTTTCTTTCCTTCCTACTTTTCTTCTTCACCACAAGCCAATTTCTCTTGAAGCTACTCTTTGCCGAACCATTCTCTTTTGATTCCCACCATAGCCAAACCTCCATTCTTCTTCTTTACTTCTCTACCTTCTCCTTTAAATCGAAACCCCTACTCCTTGTGATTCTTGACTAGTTTTCCTCCATAGCTAAATTGGGTTTCTTTCTTTACTTTTTATTTTTTTCTATTTTCATTCTCTTTTGGTGGCCGAATCTCCCTTGTACCAAACAAAATCCATTCTCATCACTTTATACTATTAGCCAACATCAAGAAGCATCCCTTTGGTTTGCCGAAAGTCTCCTCTTCAATCAGTTTACAGTGCAAGGTAATGGAAACTCTTTCGATGCTTTCTCTTTTTTCGGTCTTATGTGGTCATAGTCGAAATGGCTATTTTTTTCTTAATGTTAGTTCGCGGCTAATCTCTTCTTCTCTCCTCTTAACGTGGCATGTTCGCATCGGATTAGAATCTATAGCCAAGTCTATCTGTGTTCGGTTCATTCTTTGACCAAGGTAAGGAGGTTCTCTTGATTTCAGTTTGTCTATTCCCTTTTCTCTTTCGTTGCCTTAACCCAATCTTTTTGTTAGACAGCCATCGTTCTCTCTAAAAGTACTGTACTGATCAAAGATTCTTTTTATGGCTGCGAGTGCTAGCCGATCCAAGGAGGGTGCGTTTAAGGAGCCTGAGGGGAGTGTACTCGTAGTCTCTAATCCTCCATTCAAACGTCTTGCGGTGTCAGAAGTTCGTGACTTTTCACCAGGTCGTGGTAGAGAGCCGACATCTGTCTGGGATTGGCAAATAGTGGTTATTCCCACTAGTGAGAGTAGCAACGAGCAGGAGTGTTTAGTCCTTCGCGTAATCAGGTGTGTAATATTCACACCATCTTTTGTTTGATTATTAATTAGTATGTGAACTATTTAGAAGCCGAAACATCGGTAATGGCTGTTGAGTTACCCTTGGAGGGTAAAATTGGAGATACCAGGTTAGTTACCTTTGATCGTGTCATGTAAATACCCTATCATGAATATATGTTAACATATGATGCATTCATTATATTATGATTATATGATGCATGGGATTGGAATATGAAATTGATTAAAAGGGGAAGAGCATGTCTGTGGTTTGGTACCACATATATATCAGTGGTTTGGTACCACATATATCAGTGACTCTGTCACATTATTTCAGTGGTTTGGTACCACATCCAGTGGCTTGGTGCCACATATATGGAGTGTATCGGATGGAGGGTTGATTGTAGAAATCCTCACAGGTGTGTTTGGCTAGTATGGGTGGTGTGTAAAGGATGGAATACTAGGTTGGGTTGGGTTGCATTGCATACACTATTTGATATGCCATGTTGTTAGGGCTACGGCCCAGTTCGATTCGTATGGGCTTCGGCCAAATTCATTACCGTGAGGGCTAAGGCCCAATGTGCTTCTATGGGCGTAGGCCCAGATTTCGTTCGTAAGGGGAATTACACACTGAGTCTTCGTGACTCACCCCTCTGCTTAATTTTTGCAGGTAACCCCTAGTTCGAGGATTTGGAGCCGAGGAGGACTCTGCGGTGGCCATGCATTACTTCTTTCATAAACTCTATTTTCTTTATTTGAACTTATTTTAAATTTGGGATTTTGTTATGTAATAAGGCCTCCGGGATTTTAATTTGGGTTTTTGATTTAACGCGATTATTATTATATCATGAAATGCTAAACACAGAGTTTTCCTAAAAATATAAATAATCATTTTTTCTAAAATATTGACAAGCGGATAACATGCAGAATAATAATTAAATTCAGAAATTTTCTTAGAACTACAAACACTGTCTTTAAAATGTCACGTTTCAGAACACCACTAGTTTCGGTTTTTCGTATCACAAAACCTGATTTTGACTGTTAGTGTTATTAATAAAAGTTTTTAAGAAAACCTTAAAACGGGATCTGATTTTCAAAATGAAAACAAAACACGGAGTTTCTAAAATTTCTTTAAACAATCTTTCCTTGTGACATACCAGATCCGGCCGTAACGTTTAGGCTGGGTTTGGGGTGTTACAACTTTACTAGCTGACCAGTAGACGCGATGTCCTTGAACTGTTCTGCCTTTTGTGTAAACGATGATATACCTTACACAACTACCTCTCTGGCAAGGTTTCTCATGGGTATGTTCATATAGTCGTGAACATCTCCTGGTTCTGCAAGATTTTGAGAGAACTATGCCCAAATAGTCTCCTCGAAACGACCCTACTTCACTCTCACATAGGTGACTTATGTTGCTCATCTCACTGAAACACACAACAGTCATTAAAGCATTGTTTAACCTATCCCATTTTTAGTCACTATTTACATCATAGGAATGGACATGGGATAATAACCCCACAGTGACCTTACATGTCTATGCAAGTAGGTTGTCCTTTTGAACCTAGATCTTGGGATCTCCAGTCAACTAGGTTGGGTTTTCCTTCACATAGCACCTTTAATTTTTCATGGGCTTTAGTCTCATTCCTTTCGATGTTTTATTAACATGATCTCGATTTAAGCCTTTAGTTAGCGGATCCCCAATGTTATCTTTTGATTTTACAAAATCAATAGAGATAACTCCATTTGAGATTAGTTGTTTAACGATATTGTGTCGACGACACATATGTCTTGACTTACCATTATACATTACGTTAGCAAGACACCCCCACACTTTCAAGTGGTTGTAGAATGGTTTTCTACCTTTCCATAACTCATATGGTGTCTTGTCCCTTTTCTTGTAGGCACATTATTTAAAAGGTAATTAGTTCATAGAAAAGTTTCCCCCTACATTTCCTATGATAACCTAGAGCTTTCTAGCAAGGTGTTCATCATTTCATTTAGAGTTTGATTTTTCCATCCGGCTACTCCATTTGATTGAGGAGAGTATAGTGGAGTTACTTCATGAATAATGTCATGTTGTGTACAATATTCAAATGGTTCAACATATTCACCACCACGATCACTTCTCACCATCTTAATCTTTTTATTAAGTTGGTTTTCAACTTCATGCTTATAGAGAATATATTTCTCTATAGCTTCGTCTTTGCTCTTAAGCAAATATACGTAGCAATATTTTGTGCTATCATTACTGAAGGTAATAATATTTATTCCCTCCTCTGTTTGAACAAACTTTAAGTCACAAACATCACTATGTATTAGATCAAGTGGTTCTGTGCTTCTTTCAACAGTTTGAAATGAAGACCTTGTTAATTTTGCCTCAACACAAGTTTCACATTTATGTTAATAATTAATATGAAATAAATGAATGTGCTCTAAATTAATTAATCTACGTAAAGTATCATAATTAACATGTCCGAGCCTACCATGACATAAATTAAATGACTTAAGCATAAAAACAGAAGAAGAAACAACATTCTTATTCATAGTGGTAGTAGTTATTTTTGGAAAGGGGTTATATTTAAAATCTTATTAGGTAAGCTTAGCCTCTGAATTCAAGGTCGGTAGTGGGGTTTCAGACCTTCCCACGAAGCTTATTTCTGCTATCTGTGCTATAAGAGGGTGTCGATAACTAGTATGTTTTACTTTTTTCTTTTCTTTCTGTGTTCTCTCCTACGTTCTTAAGGAATTTCTTTTGAGTCATCTTCTCTAAAGGATACGAGGAAAATATCTAGAAGCTTGTCAAACACCATTGATAAGTACCAGTAGACTGGTAATTTCTGGGAAACCCTTAAGATGTCGCTGAGGGGATATATGTCTTTGCTCTAATACATGCATGATCAATTTATAGTACATAAAGGGGTCTGATAATTATGATTTTTTTTCATCTAGCCTAATAAGCTAGAGAAGGTCCTAACGATTGAGGCAAATGACCAATAGAGTAGATTCTATCTTGCAGGTTCTAGTGAGTTTCTTTTTTACTTCTTTCGGGTTTTAAAAACTCTATGACATGGAGTCGTGTAAGGTAAATTGTCTTTGTTGAAACTATGTCGATGTGTTGTGTAATAATGAGTCAGTATTGTGTGTTCATGGCCATGGTCACAGTTAATACCCACCTTATGTGCTAGCTCAGTAACAAATTATTTGCAATATGTGAAAATATGGAAAGAAACCTTATTTGTGATGCCTTCGGTAGGGCAGCTTTATTGCAAACTGGACTTAGAAATCACGACCCGACCTTACGGGAGAACACTTGTTCAATATGACGAGGAATGAAATAAAGATATGCAATTTTGATTTCTGATTTATAGGTCTGAGGCTAGCACAAGCTTGGGTCACAAGTATACATATATGATTGAGAGAAGCATGCATGATTTACTGGTACGTGTCCATTAATAATTTTGAGTTATAGTTGTGATGTGTGTAACACCCCTAATCCCTATCCGTCGCCGGAACAGGATCACGGAGCATTACTGGAGTTTACAAATCAATTACAGAAAAATTCATATCATTTACTATTCATATCCGAAATCAATCATATTGTCCCTTAAATGGGCCCTCGAGGCCCAAAATATGCATTTAGATCAAATCGGGACTAAACCGGGAACTCAGAGAATTTTTCGCGAAATTTGAAATCTTTTCTTAGGTACAGGGGACACACGCCGTGTGGCCAGGCCATGTGGCTCACACGGCCAAGTGACATGCCCGTGTCCCAGACCGTGTGGGCATTCGATGTGAGGCACACAACCGTGTCCCAACCCATGTTCAAATTAGGGTAGCTATTGACTTGGGTCACATGGCCAATCCACACGCCCGTGTGCTAGGCCGTGTAAACAATTTATTTTACATTAATTAGGTGCAGGGGTCACACGGCCAAGTCACACGCCCGTGTGCTAGGTCGTGTGTCACACATGGCTGAGACCCACGCCCGTGTATCTACCCGTGTGAAAATACCTGGGCATTCTGTTTCTCAATTTTAAAGATGCAAGGGACGCACGGCCATATCACACGCCTGTGCGCATGTCCGTGAGTCACACAGGGCTGAGACACACGCCCGTGTGTCTGCCCGTGTGGACGAAAATAGGTCATTTTCAAGGCCGCTTTTCTCACCCAAATTTGCCTTCAACCTACAACAACACTTGAATACATTCACCAGCCAATTCAATACATTAAAACCAAGCCACAACCAATCTTATGCATGATATATCATCACATGTATTCATGTATTCAAACTTACCTATTTGTATAAACATATAAATTTACCAAAATTCAATCTAATCATACCAAGCACATATTTATATTAATCATATTATACGCTCATACATTTACATCAAACAAGCCATCACTAGCCATTCCAATCGCTAGTTACAACCAACCATATATATATATGCCATCATTGGCCAACTTAACCTATACATGCCATTATACTAAACTAAGTTTGCTATTTATACCAAAACGAACTGAAGGATAGTGTGATGATGCTCCGATCGATTCCAACCTTTATGAGCTTCCGAGCACTATAAAACAAAGGAAATAAAATAAAGTAAGCTTTTAAGCTTAGTAAGTTCGTATAACGAGAAATAAACTTACTATTTATTCGTTTTTAAATTAATCATACAAGTGCATCCAAATCAATTAAACCAATATCTAAATACACATACATCCTCATCAAACATGTTAGTTATGTAATTCACATAAGTTTCAAGAGACAAGAATGAGCTCATCCTTATTCAATTTCCACATACATGTATTTATCATATCAAGTATACAATAATCATGTACATATTATATCTTTATATTTCAAGTATTTCTCATAGTAGTTCATCTTGAAATTCATATCATCTCATATCAGAACTTTACCCGTTGAATCATTTAAAATATCGATGGATACATGGGCAATACACACAAAGTGTACAATACGGTAAATCTGTCAACTCATATTCAGGAGTGCTTATAAAAGCACATAAATGGGAAGTTTATCTGGGCTAAAACAAGAAGCTCATAAGAGCAATATTCAGGAAGCTCGTGCGAGCCTATAACGGGTAGCTCCGAAGAGCCATTAATCGGGGAGCTCTAAATAGCCATATTTCGGAAAGTTCAAACGAGCCATATCGAGAAGCTCACAAAGAGCCAATTAATGGGAAACTCACGAAGAGTCGTAATCAGGAAGCTCATAAGAGCTAAGATGTGTCCACAACACATGTACGATCACAACCTATCGGGACGCTCCAAAGAGCTATAACAGGAAGCTCGCAAAAACCATCATACGGGAAGCTCAGGAGAGCTAATAACGGGACGCTCTTTCGAGCTATGGTGTGTCTGTAACATATGCAAGACCACAACCAATACAGGAGCCCAGTATCCAATCGAATTTCATGTATTCAAACGGGATTTAATATTTATCGGGCATTATCGAATTTATGAATTTATTTCCTAAACATACCAAATTCATAATTCAACATTCACATATACAACATTTCACTCAAACATGTAAATATAAACAATTTAGTTACACGAACTTACATTAACACTTGTTCGTACACGAGAATCTACTAATCCGATACTCTTTGTTTTCCTCGATCCAACTCCGTACTAGGTCTATCTGGATCTATATGAGTAAATTTAAATCAATTTAATACAATTCATATTAAATTCAATCCAATTCACATCCTAGGCAAGATTACCATCTTGCCCCTAAACTTTTAGTTAATGACGATTTTGTCCCTAGGCTCGGAAAATGAAATTCATACAATTTAATCCTTGTTCCAGGCCTAGCCAATTTTTACATATAACATTTACAGCCCATGTATTTCAAAAAAATTAGAAATTTTCCATGAATTTTTCATCTTTTCAATTTAGTCCCTAATTCACAATTTCATGAAAATTTCCTTTACAAAAGTTGTTTATCTATCAACAAACTTTCATTTTCTACCAAAAATTTCAAAATTTCAGCATACACATCCATGGAAAAATTTTGATGCTTTGATAACTTTGCAAATTAATCCCCAAAATAGCTAGATTAGGTTATTACGATCTCGAAAATATAGAAATTACTAAAAACGAGACAAGATTACTTACCCAATTAAGCTTGCTTGAATTTCTTTCTCTTAGCTATGGTTTCCATAGAAAATTTGGTGAAGATGATAATAAAATGATATTTTCTTTTATTTAATTAACTTATCATTGTAACAGCCTATTTTTAGTCAAATCAGAACAGTGGTTTTAGGACCACAAATCTGAGGTCAAAATAATTATTTTATTATTATTTTAATGTTTATAGCATGAAAACATGTATGCGTGAAAGTTTCATGAAGAAATTCTATCGTTTGAATGCTTAATTTGATAAAAAGGACTAAATCGCTTAAAATGTAAAATGCATGTTCTATTAGTTTAAGGTGTCAAATAGCTTTGGTTTTTAAATGTGGTGGCCTTACATGGTAATTAAACCATTTTAAAGATGAGTTGACAATTTTGGACAACCATTAAATGATTTTTAAGTTATATAACAAAGGTTAAAATAGTAATTAGTAAATAAAGGTTAATTTAATTAAAACAAAACAAAATTTTAAGCCATTCATCTTCTTGATTGCCGAATGTGAAGGAGGAAGAAAACCATTTTAGGGCTTGAATCATTCGGCTACTTCAAGGCTCAATTGTAAGTCTGTTTTTGCTCGATTTTTAATGATTTCTATGTTTTTGAGATCGTTGTAACTAGGTCTAGCAAGCCCAGGGACTATTTTGTAAAATTGTTTAAGATTTTGAATGATGCCATTGATGAATACATGTGTATTTTGAAGTTTCTTGATAGATTATGAATGCTTGTTGATAGATATACAAGTTTTGTTTAGTAATTTTTAGTAAAAATGCAAAATAGGGATTAAATTGAGAAAAGTGTAAAGTTAGTGGTTAAAATGTGAAATAAATGAAAATTATGGGTTGCTAGGGGCATTATGGTAATTCGGCTAGCATGGGTCTATTGTGAATTTCATTAATTTGTGATTTTATTAAATGAGGACTAAATTGTGAAAAATGTGAAATATGTGGGGCATAAGTGTAAATGTGTTTTAAAGTGTATTTTGGACTAAATTGAATAATTAGTTGATTAAATAAGTTGATTTTGATTACTTATAGATCAAGAAAAGAGGAATTCAGACTTAGATCGGGAAAAAAACAAAGTAATTGAATATTCGGTCCGTTTCGTCATTTCAATATACGAGGTAAGTTCGTATAGTTGAACCTAAAAGTGTATTTATTAAGTTGATGGATGGTATTGAGATTGAATTTATCCTATGTTAAATGTGTAGAGTTTAATTTAAATGTAAGTTTAAGTAGACGAGTTGTTGAATAAGACCATAGCTGGGCTATGGCAAATTAGAAAATAAGACCATAACCGGGTTATGGCATGTAAATGAAAGACCATGGTAGGGCCACGGCAATGTATGTGTAAGACAATAGTTGGACTATGGCATCAGAAAATCGACGTACTCGTATCGTGAGCAATTATAAACTCGGAGTGATTTGATAAATGAATTGGTGAGAATATATATGTATCAATACAGGTATGTATGGAAAACTATTCGAATAACGAGCTAAAAGAAGTTGAGAACTTATGAGTTATTATGTGGTTAAACTTTATGTTAGCTCAATGATTGATGCTTTAAATGTTAATTATGTTATCCATTTTGAAATGCTACTGAATGTTGAGATTATTTCATATTTACATATGAACTTACTAAGCTTTATAGATTACTTTGTTTAATTTTTGATGTTTTATAGTTCTACGAAGCTAGCTCGGATAGTGTGATGAATACTAAGCTATACATGCCATAAATAACCTTTGATAGTGTGATGAATCCTGAAATTATAAACTATGTTTTCGTATAGTAATGGATCCCGAACGAGCTGTAGCAGATGATGTTGAGAATAATGCGCCAGCTCTCGCTCAAGGGACAGCGCCTTCTGAATCTAGACCCGTGTCGAGTAGTCACAGAGGTGAGGCTAAAGAAGCCTTCTTTCAAACGATGAATGAGTGGTTCACTCAATACATTCGTACGAACTCGGCTGTTCAACAACCTCCACCCCCGCCAAATCCTCATCTAATCCCCGTAGTTCCTCAAGTTATTGATCCAATACGATTGAACAAGCCGCCAGTCGATAAAATTCGTAAGCATGGGGCTGAAAAGTTCAGGGCTAATGTTTATAATGATCCTGAGAGAGGTGATTTTTGGCTTGAAAATACGATCCGAGTGTTTGATGAACTTTTCTGCACACCGGCTGAATGTTTAAAGTGTGCTATATCCCTTTTGAGAGGCACTGCATATCAGTGGTGGAATACATTAATATCTGTGGTGCCGAGAGAGAGAGAGAGTCACCTGGGAGTTCTTTCAGACCGAGTTCCAAAAAAAGCACATAAGTCAAAGATTTCTAGATCAAAAGCATAAAGAGTTTTTAGAACTGAAACAAGGCCGCATTATTGAAACAGAATATGAAAGAGAATTTGTACGATTGAGCAAATACGCTCGGGAGTATGTTTCTACCGAAGAAATTATGTGTAAGCGGTTTGTTGACGGGTTGAACAAAGATATTAAACTTTTGGTTGGGATATTGGGTTTAAAAGAATTCGTTGTGTTAGTTGAGCGTGCTTGCAAAGCTGAAGAACTGGGCAAAGAAAATAGAAAGGCTGATTCTGAAGCTAGAGATTCGAGAAAGAGATTGATGAATAAACTCTATCACTCTTTATCTAAGAAATGACGAGATGTTCATAGTTGATCAAATGCATCGATGGAGTACTCTAATCTAGATCGTGGGAAGCAATTTACGAGTTCAAAAATAGCTATGTCAGTGGCAAGTGTGGGTAATGTTATATCGAATAAACCTGAATGTGGACGATGTGGAAAACAACTTTTTGGAGAGTGTAGACTGAATGATAAAGCCTGTTTTAGATATGGCTCGCTCGAACATTTCATTCGAGATTGTCCTGAGTTAGATGAGAAAGATAAATCTCAGAATGTAAGATCAAGCAACCCGACTATTAGAGGAAGACCATCCCGTAATGTTGAAAATGTGAGTGGTGGTAGAGGCACAAGACGAGATACTGCTGTGAGATCTGATGCTAGAGCACCTGCCAAAACTTCTGTTATTCGCGCTCGTGAAGAAGCGTCATCTCTAGATGTTATTTCTTGTACATTCTCCCTTTATGAAACTGATGTAGTTGCATTGATAGATCCCGGATCAACTCGTTCATAAATATGTCTGAGCTTAGTGTCTAGTAAGAATTTACTTGTTGGTTCTACTGAGTTTGTTATAAAAGTGTTGAACCCCTTATGAAAATATGTCCTGGTTGAAAAAGTTTGCAAGAATTGTCCGTTAATGACTCGGGGTTATTATTTTCTGACTGATTTGATGTTGTTACCGTTTGATGAGTTTGATGTTATTCTGGGTATGGACTGGTTGACGTTGCATGACACAGTAGTAAATTGTAGAAGAAAGACAATTGAGTTGAAATGTCAGAATAATGAAACTCTCTGAATTGAATCAAATGATTTGAAGGGTTTACCAACTGTAATTTAGTCGATATTAACTCAGAAATATGTGAAAAAGGGATGCAATGCATATCTTGCATACGTACTTGATACAAAAGTGTCAGAAACAAAGATTGAATCAGTACCAGTTGTTTGCGAGTATCCAGATGTGTTTCCAGAAGAGTTATCGGGTTTGCGACTGATTAGAGAGGTTGAATTTGCTATTAATTTAGTACCGAGAACTTCACCGATATCGATAGCTCCGTACAGAATGGCTCCGACAGAGTTAAAAGAGTTGAAAGCTCAGTTGCAAGAATTAACTGATAGATGATTCACAAGACCGAGTTTCTCGCCCTAGGGTGCACCAGCGTTGTTTGTAAACAAAAAAGATGGTTCTATGAGAATGTGTATAGAGAATCGAAAGCTCAACAAAGTGACAATCAAGAATAAATATCCTCTACCGAGAATTGATGATTTGTTTGATCAGTTAAAAGGAGCTACAGTGTTTTCTAAGATTGGTTTAAGATCTGGCTATTATCAATTGCGAGTTAAAGATGCTGATATGCTGTAGACAGCATTCAGAATGAGGTACGGACATTATGAATTCCTTGTTATGCCTTTTGGATTGACTAATGCTCCTGCCATTTTTATAGATTTCATGAATCAGATTTTCAGACCGTGTTTAGACAAATTCGTGGTTGTATTTATTGATGATATTTAGATTTATTCTCTAGATGAATCCAAGAATGCCGAGCATTTGAAAATAGTGTTACAGACCTTAAGAGATAAGCAATTGTTTGCAAAGTTCAGTAAATGTGAGTTTTGGCTCCGAGAGGTTGGATTTCTGGGGCATATCGTTTCAGCCGAAGGTACTAGAGTTGACCTGAGCAAGATTTCTACAATTACAGATTAGAAACCTCTGAGAAATGTATCTGAAGTCTGAAGTTTTCTGGGACTAGCCGGTTATTATCGACGTTTTGTGAAAGGATTTTCTATGATTGCAACACCATTGACTCGATTACTTCAGAAAGATGTAAAGTTCGAATGGTCTGAGAAGTGTCAACAGAGTTTCAAACAGTTGAAAGCGTTATTGACAGAGGCACCAGTTTTAGTACAGCCTGAGTCGGGTAAAGAATTTGTAATTTTCAGTGATGCGTTGTTGAACGGTCTGGGTTGTGTATTGATGCAGGAAGGCAAAGGAATAGATTATGCTTCTAGACAGTTGAAACTGCATGAAAAGAATTATCCGACACACGATTTAGAGTTAGCCACGATTGTGTTTGCATTAAAGATTTGGCGACATCACTTGTTTGGTGAAAAATTCCACATATATATAGATAATAAGAGTTTAAAATATTTAATGACTCAGAAAGACTTGAATTTGTGACAACGAAGATGGCTTGAATTATTGAAAGATTATGATTTAGTAATTGATTATCATCCCGGGAAAGCAAACATAGTTGCTGATGCTTTGAGCAAAAAGTCATTATTTTCTTTGCGTGAGATGAATACACAGTTAGCTTTGTCTGATGACGGTTCGATTCTAGTGAGTTGAAAGCGAGACCGTTATTTTTTCAGCAAATCAGTTAAGCCCAGAAATGTGATAAAGAATTGCAAGTTAAACGAGTTCAGTATGAGTCGACTTCTAATTCAGAGTTCCAAATTGGATCTGATGATTGTTTGATGTTCTGAGGTAGAATTTGCGTACCGAGAAATCCTGAGCTTATTCAGAAGATTTTAAATGAAGCACATAGTGGATGTTTATCCGTACATCAGGGAAGCACTAAAATGTACAACTATTTGAAACAGTTATATTGGTGGTCAGGTATGAAACAAGACATTTTAGAGTTTGTATCGAGATGTTTAGTTTGTCAACAAGTTAAAGCCGAGCATCAAGTACCGTCGGGATTACTTTAACCAGTGATGATTCCTGAGTAGAAATGGGATAGAGTTACGATAGATTTCATATCAGGGTTGCCCCTGTCTCCGAAAAAGAAAGATGTAATTTGGGTTGTCGTTGATAGATTAACAAAATCAACACATTTCATCCCAGGACGTACTGATTTTTCACTTGATAAATTGGCTGAGTTGTATAGTTCTGAAATCGTTAGATTGCACGGGGTGCTAATTTTGATTATTTCGGATAGAGATCCGAGATTTACATCGCGGTTTTGGAAGAAATTGCAAGAAGCTCAGTGCGGTTGAATTTCAAGATGACTTTTCATCCGCAAACCGACTACGACCGATCGAGAGAGAGTAATTCAGATTCTTAAAGATATGCTCAGATGTTGTATTTTAGAGTTTGAAGGAAATTGGGATAAATATTTGTCGCTGGTTGAATTTGCATATAATAACAGCTTTCAATCGAGCATAAAAATGACACCGTATGAAGCTTTGTATGGTCGCAAATGTTAAACTCCCTTGTATTAGTCCGAACTTAGCGAGAAACAGATTCACGGGGTTGATTTGGTTAGAGAAACAGAAGAGAAAGTGAAAGTAATTCGCGACTGTTTGAAAATAGCTTCAAATCGTCAGAAATCGTACGCGGATTTGAAACGAAAAGACATTGAATTTCAGGTCGGTGAAAAAGTGTTTCTGAAAGTATCTCCGTGGAAGAAAATATATAGATTTGGTCGTAAGGGCAAATTGAGTCCGCGATTCATCGGGCCGTATGAAATCATTGAAAGAATAGGGCCAGTGGCATATCGGCTATCTCTACCATCAGAGTTAGAAAAGATCCACAACATGTTTCATGTATCGATGTTGCGTCGATATAGATCTGATCCATCACATGTGATTTCTCCGTCAGAGATTGAAATTCAACCTGATATGACGTATAACGAAGAACCGATCAGAATTCGAGCACGTGAGGTTAAACAGTTGAGAAATAAAATCATAGCTCTAGTGAAATTCTTGTGGAAACGTCACGGTATCGAAGAGGCTACGTGGGAACCCGAGAAAGCTATGAGGAAACAGTATCCCAACCTATTCACTTGTAAGATTTTCGGGGACGAAAATCCCTAATGGGGGAGAGTTGTAACAGCCCGGTTTTTGTCAAATCAAAACAGTGGTTTTGGGACCACAAATCCGAGGTCAAAATAATTATTTTATTACTATTTTAATGTTTATAGCATGAAAACGTGTATGTGTGAAAGTTTAATGAATAAATTCTATCGTTTGAATGCTTAATTTGATAAAAAGGACTAAATTGCTTAAAATGTAAAATGCATGTTCTATTAGTTTAAGGTGTCAAATAGCTTTGTTTTTTAAAATATGATGGCCTTAAATGGTAATTAAACCATTTCAAAGATGAGTGGACAATTTTGGACAACCATTAAATGATTTTTAAGTTATATAACAAAGGTTAAAATAGTAATTAGTAAATAAAGGTTAATTTAATTAAAATAAAACAAAATTTTAAGCCATTCATCTTCTTGATTGTCGAATGTGAAGGAGGAAGAAAACCATTTTAGGGCTTGAATCATTCGACTACTTCAAGGTTCAATTGTAAGTCCATTTTTGCTCGGTTTTTAATGATTTCTATATTTTTGATATCGTTGCAGCTAGGTCTAGCTAGCCCAAGGACTATATTGCAAAACCGTTAAAGATTTTGAATGATGCCATTGATGAATACATGTGTATTTTGAAGTTTCTTGATAGATTATGAATGCTTGTTGATAGATATACAAGTTTTGTTAAGTGATTTTTAGTAAAAATGCAAAATAGGGATTAAATTGAGAAAAGTGTAAAGTTAGTGGTTAAATTGTGAAATAAATGAAAATTATGGGTTGCTAGGGGCATTATGGCAATTTAGCTACCATGGGTCTGTTGTGAATTTTATTAATTTGAGATTTTATGAAATAAGGACTAAATTGTGAAAAATGTGAAATATGTGGGGCAAAAGTGTAAATGTGTTTTAAAGTGCATTTTGGACTAAATTGAATGAGTAGTTGATTAAATAAGTTGATTTTGATTACTTATAGATCAAGAAAAGAGGAATTTGGACTTAGATCGGGGAAAAAGCAAAGTAATTAAATAGTCGGTCCGTTTTGTCATTTCCATATACGAGGTAAGTTCGTATAATTGAACTTAAAAGTGTATTTATTAAGTTGATGGATGGTATTGAGATTGAATTTACCCTATGTTAAATGTGTAGAGTTTAATTTAAATGTACGGTTTAAGTAGATGAGTTGTTGAATAAGACCATAGCTGGGCTATGGCAAATCAGAAAATAAGACCATAACCGGGTTATGGCATGTAAATGAAAGGCCATGGCAGGGCCATGGCAATGTATGTGTAAGACCATAGTTGGTCTATGGCATCGAAAAATCGATGTACTTGTATCGTGAACAATTATAAACTCGGAGTGATTTGATAAATGAATTGGTGAGAATAGATATGTATTAGTACATATATGTACAGAAAACTATTCGAGTAACGAGCTAAAAGAAGTTGAAAACTTATGAGTTACTATGTGGTTAAACTTTATGTTAGCTCATTGATTGATGCTTTAAATGTTAATTATGTTATCCATTCTGAATTGCTACTGAATGTTGAGATTATTTCATATTTACATACGAACTTACTAAGCTTTATAGCTTACTATGTTTAATTTTTGATGTTTTATAGTTCTACGAAGCTAGCTCAGATTTGGGGATCGTCAGAGACTTCATCGCAATACCGGACATCTATTTGGTACTTTTGAGTTGTGTAAATATGGTATATGGCATGTATAGGCTTGTGTCATTTTGGTATGTTTGTTGGACATGTATTTTGGCCATTTGAGTTGGCATAAGATGATGAATTTGATGATGTTTATAAATGTGCAAATGGTTCTATTTTGAGTTTGGTAATTGACCTATATTGTGTGATTGAAGTTGATAATTTGAGAAGCTATGTGCTTGTGAATTGGTGCTGGATAATGTATGTATGGAATGGTTTAGTTAATTGAGTTTAATATGTGAATTAGGTATGAAATTAGATGGCAAATTGTATCATATTTGTGATTTGTATTGTTGGTAAAGAAATGGTATGATTTTGAACATTGGTTGATGGTATTTGGTTGCATATTAGTGTCTTGAAATGGTACCATTTGAGCTTATGTAGGTACATGCAAAGTTGGGTAACAAATTGGCTTAGTAAATAGCCTATTTTTGTCCACACGGGCAGAGACACGGGCGTGTGTCTCAGCCGTGTGTGACACATGGTCATGTTACACAGCTGTGTGTCCCCTAGTGTTGAATTTGAAAACAAGTCAGTATGCTCGATACGGCCTCAGACACGAGCGTTTGAGTTGGTTGTGCGGCATAAGTCAGTATACCCTACAGGTTTGACACGGCCGGGCACACGGGCGTGTAAGGCCATTTTTTGGGCACAGGGCTATCCACACGGGCGTGTGTGTTGGCCATGTGACCCAAGTCAGAGAGTTACACGGGGTCAGACACAGGCTGGGACACGGCCATATGCTCCCATTTTGAATGTCCACACGGCCTGTGACACGGGCGTGTCTGGTGGCCGTGTGAGACACACGGCCTGGCCACACGGGCGTGTGTCTCTTATTTTGAGAAGAATTTTCTAAGTTTCGTTAAAGTTTCATAAGTTATCGGTTTAGTCCCGAACCACTCCCAAAGCATTTTTAAGGCCTCGTAGGCTTGTATTAGGGACAAATTGATTGAGATTAGTTGATGAATGTATGAAATGTTATAATGTATGTGAAAAGTTGTGTAATTGTATTGTAAGTTCGGTAATACTCTGCAACCCTATTTTGGGATTGAATACGGGTGAAGGGTGTTACATTTATAGGTATCATAGCTACGGTTTAGTCAATTCTAGGACTAACGTAGCGTGTGTGAGAGTCTAGCTATACATGCCATATATAGCCTGTGATAGTGTGATAAATCCTGACATTATAAACTATGTTTTTGTATAGTAATGGATCCCGAACGAGCTGTGGCAGATGATGTTGAGAGTAATGCGCCAGCTCCCGCTCAAGGGACAGTGCCTTCTGAATCTAGACCCGTGTCGAGTAGTCACGGAGGTGAGGCTAAAGAAGCCTTCTTTCAAATGATGAACGAGTGGTTCACTCAATACATTCGTACGAACCCGGCTATTCAACAACCTCCACCCCCGCCAAATCCTCAACCAATCCCTGTAGTTCCTCACGTTATTGATCCAATACGATTGAACAAGCCGTCAGTCGATAAAATTCGTAAGCATGCGGCTGAAGAGTTCAGGGCTAATGTTGATGATGATCCTGAGAGAGTCGAGTTTTGGCTTGAAAATACGATCTGAGTGTTTGATGAACTTTCCTGCACACCGGTTGAATGTTTAAAGTGTGCTATATCCCTTTTGAGAGGCACTGCATATCAGTGGTGGAATACATTAATATCTGTGGTGCCGAGAGAGAGAGTCACCTAGGAGTTCTTTCAGACCGAGTTCCGAAGAAAGTACATAAGTCAACGATTTCTGGATCAAAAGCATAAAGAGTTTTTAGAATTGAAACAAGGCTGCATGACTGTAATCGAATATGAAAGAAAATTTGTACGGTTGAGCAAATACGCTCGGGAGTATGTTTCTATCAAAGAAATTATGTGCAAGTGGTTTGTTGACAGGTTGAACGAAGATATTAAACTTCTGGTTGGGATATTGGATTTAAAAGAATTCGTTGTGTTAGTTGAGCGTGCTTGCAAAGCTGAAGAACTGGGCAAATAAAAAAGAAAGGCTGACTCTGAAGCTAGAGATTCGAGAGAGAGATTGATGAATAAACCCTATCACTCTTTATCTAAGAAATGACAAGATGTTCATAGTCGATCAAATGCATCGATGGAGTACTCTAATCGAGATCGTGGGAAGTAATTTACGAGTTCAAAAACTCCAGCTATGTCAGTGGCAAGTGTGGGTAATGTTAGATCGAATAAACCTGAATGTGGACGATGTGGAAAATGACATTTTGAAGAGTGTAGACTGAATGTTAAAGCATATTTTAGATGTGGCTCGCTCGAACATTTCATTCGAGATTGTCCTGAGTTAGATGAGAAAGATAAATCTCAGAATGTAAGATCAAGCAACCCGACTGTGAGAGGAAGAATATCCCGTAATGTTGGAAATATGAGTGGTGGTAGAGGTGTGACACGAGATACTGCTGTGAGATTCGAGGCTAGAGCACCTGCCAGAACTTATGCTATTCGCGCTCGTGAAGAAGCGTCATCTCCAGATGTTATTACCAGTATATTCTCCCTTTATGACACTGATGTAGTTGCATTGATAGATCTGGGATCAGCTCATTCATATATATGTGTGAACTTTGTGTCTAATAAGAATTTACTTGTTGATTCTACTGAGTTTGTTATAAAAGTGTCGAACCCCTTAGGCAAATATGTCCTAGTTGATAAAGTTTGCAAGAATTGTCCATTAATGACTCGGGGTTATTATTTTATGGCTGATTTGATGTTGTTTCTGTTAGATGAGTTTAATGTTATTCTGGGAACGGACTGGTTGACATTGCATGACGCAGTAGTAAATTATAGACGAAAGAAAATTGAGTTGAAATATCAGAATAATGAAACTCTCCGAATTGAATCAAATGATTTGAAGGGTTTACCAACTGTAATTTCGTCGATATTAGCTCAGAAATATGTAAAAAAAGGGATGCAATGCATATCTTGCATACGTACTTGATACAAAAGTGTCAGAAACAAAGATTGAATCAGTACCAGTTGTTTGTGAGTATCCAGATGTGTTTCCAGAAGAGTTACTGGGTTTGCCACCGATCAGAGAGGTTGAATTTGCTATTGATTTAGTACCAGGAACTTCACCGATATTGATAGCTTCATATAGAATGGCTCCGACAGAGTTAAAAGAGTTCAAAGCTCAGTTGCAAGAATTAATTGATAGAAGATTCGCAAGACCGAGTTTCTCGCCCTGAGGTGCACCAGTGTTGTTTGTAAACAAAAAAGATGGTTCTATGAGAATTTGTATAGACTATCGACAGCTCAACAAAGTGACAATAAAGAATAAATATCCTCTACCGAGAATTGATGATTTGTTTGATCAGTTAAAAAGAGCTACAGTGTTTTCTAAGATTGATTTAAGATTTGGCTATTATCAGTTGCGAGTTAAAGATGCTGATGTGCCGAATACAGTGTTAAAAACGAGGTACGGAGATTATAAATTCCTTGTTATGCCTTTTGGATTGACTAATGCTCCTGTCATTTTTATAGATTTGATGAATCAGATTTTCAGACCGTATTTAGATAGATTCGTGGTTGTATTTACTGATGTATTCTGATTTATTCTCGAGATGAATTCGAGCATGCCGAGCATTTGAAAATAGTGTTACAGACCTTGAGAGATAAGCAATTGTTTACAAAGTTTAGTAAATGTGAGTTTTGGCTCCAAGAGGTTGGAATTCTGGGGCATATCGTTTCAACCGAAGGTATTAGAGTTGACCTGAACAAGATTTCTACAATTATAGATTGGAAACCTCCAAGAAATGTATCAGAAGTCTGAAGTTTTCTGGGACTAGCCGGTTATTATTGACGTTTTTTGAAAGGATTTTCTATGATTACAACACCATTGACTCAATTACTTCAGAAAGATGTAATGTTTGAATGGTCTGAGAAATGTCAGCAGAGTTTCGAATATTTGAAAGCATTATTGGCAGAGGCACCAGTTTTAGTACAGCCTAAGTCGGGTAAAGAATTCGTAATTTTTGGTGATGCGTCGTTGAACGGTCTGGGTTGTGTATTGATGAAGGAAAGAAAATTAATAGCTTATGCTTCTAGATAGTTGAAACCGCATGAAAAGAATTATCTGATACACAATTTAGAGTTGGCCGCGATTCTGTTTGCATTAAAGATTTGGCGACATCACTTGTTTGGTGAGAAATGCCACATTTATACAGATCATAAGAGTTTAAAATATTTAATGACTCAGAAAGACTTGAATTTGCGACAATGAAGATGGCTTGAATTATTGAAAGATTATGAGTTAGTAATTGATTATCATCCCAGGAAAGCAAACGTAGTTGTTGATGCTTTGAGCAGAAAGTCAGTATTTGCTTTGCGTGAGATGAATACACAGTTAGCTTCGTCTGATGACGGTCCGATTGTAGCTGAGTTGAAAGCAAGACCGTTCAGCAAATCGGTGAAGCCCAGAAATGTGATAAAGAATTGCAAGTTAAACGAGTTCAGTGTGAGTCGACTTCTGATTCAGAGTTCCAAGTCGGATCAGATGATTGTTTGATGTTCCGAGGTAGAATTTGTGTATCGAGAAATCCCGAGCTTATTCAGAAGATTTTAAACGAAGCACATAGTGGATGTTTATCCGTACATCCGGGAAGCACTAAAATGTACAACGATTTGAAACAGTTGTATTGGTGGTCAGGTATGAAACGAGACATTTCAGAGTTTGTATCGAGATGTTTAGTTTGTCAACAAGTTAAAGCCGAACATCAAGTACCGTCGGGACTACTTCAGCCAGTGATGATACCTGAGCGGAAATGGGATAGAGTTACGATGGATTTCGTATTGGAGTTGCCACTGTCTCCCAAAAAGAAAGATGCAATTTGGGTTGTCTTTGATAGATTAACAAAATCAGCACATTTCATCTCGGTATGTACTGATTTTTCACTTAATAAATTGGCTGAGTTGTATATTTCTGAAATCGTTGATTGCACGGGGTGCAATTTCGATTTTTTCGGATAAAGATCCGGGATTTACATCGCGGTTTTGGAAAAAATTGCAAGTAGCTCTAGGTACGAAGTTGAATTTCAGTACAACTTTTTATCCACAAACTGACGGTCAGACTGAGAGAGTAATTAAGATTCTCGAAGATATGCTCAGATGTTGTGTTTTATAGTTTGAAAAAAATTGGGAAGAATATTTGCCGTTGGTTGAATTTGCATATAATAACAGCTTTCAATCGAGCATAAAAATGGCACCATATGAAGCTTTGTATGGTCACAAATGTCAAACTCTCTTGTATTGGTCCGAACTTAGCGAGAAACAGATTCATGGGGTTGATTTGGTTAAAGAAAAAAAAAGAGAAAGTGAAAGTAATTCGTGACTGTTTGAAAGCAGCTTCAGATCGTCAGAAATCGTACACGGATTTGAAATGAAAAGACGTTGAGTTTCAGGTCGGTGAAAAAGTGTTTCTGAAAGTATTTCCGTGGAAGAAAATACTTAGATTTGGTCGTAAGGGCAAATTGAGTCCGCGATTCATCGGGTCGTATGAAATCATTGAAAGAATAGGGCTAGTGGCATATCGACTATCTCTACCATCAGAGTTCGAAAAGATCCACAACGTGTTTCATGTACCGATGTTGCGTCGATATAGATCTGATCCATCACATGTGATTTCTCCGTCAGAGATTGAAATTCAACCTGATATGACGTATAACGAAGAACCGATCATAATTCTAGCACGTGAGGTTAAACAGTTGAGAAATAAAAGCATAGCTCTAGTGAAAGTCTTGTGGCAACGTCACGGTGTCGAAGAGGCTACATGGGAACCCGAGGAAGCTATGAGGAAACAGTATCTTAACCTATGCACTAGTAAGATTTTCGGAGACGAAAATCCCTAAGGGGGGAGAGTTGTAACAGCCCATTTTTAGTCAAATCGAAACTGTGGTTTCGGGACCACAAATCTGAGGTCAAAATAATTATTTTATTATTTTAATGTTTATATCATGAAAACATGTATGTGTGAAAGTTTCATGAAGAAATTCGATCATTTGAATGCTTAATTTGATAAAAAAGACTAAATCGCTTAAAATGTAAAATGCATGTTCTATTAGTTTAAGGTTTCAAATAGCTTTGGTTTTTAAATATGGTGGCCTTACATGGTAATTAAACCATTTGAAAGATGAGTGGACAAATTTGGACAACCATTAAATGATTTTTAAGTTATATAACAAAGGTTAAAATAGTAATTAGTAAATAAAGGTTAATTTAATTAAAACAAAACAAAATTTTAAGCCATTCATCTTCTTGATTGCTGAATATGAAGGAGGAAGAAAACCATTTTAGGGCTTGAATCATTCGGCTACTTCAAGGCTCAATTGTAAGTCCGTTTTTGCTCAGTTTTCAATGATTTCTATGTTTTTTAGATCGTTGCAGCTAGGTCTAGCTAGCCCAGGGACTATTTTGCAAAACTATTAAAGATTTTGAATGATGCCATTGATGAATACATGTGTACTTTGAAGTTTCTTGATAGATTATGAATACTTGTTGATAGATATACAAGTTTTGTTAAGTGATTTTTAGTAAAAATGCAAAATAAGGATTAAATTGAAAAAAGTGTAAAGTTAGTGGTTAAAATGTGAAATAAATGAAAATTATGGGCTTCTAGGGGCATTATGGTAATTTGGCTAGCATAGGTCTATTGTGAATTTCATTAATTTGTGATTTTATGAAATAAGGACTAAATTGTGAAAAATGTGAAATATGTGTGGCAAAGGTGTAAATGTGTTTTAAAGTGTATTTTGGACTAAATTGAATGAGTAGTTGATTAAATAAGTTGATTTTGATTACTTATAGATCAAGGAAAGAGGAATTCAGACTTAGATCGGGGAAAAAGCAAAGTAATTAAATAGTCGGTCAGTTTCGTCATTTCCATATACGAGGTATGTTCGTATAATTGAACTTAAAAGTGTATTTATTAAATTGATGGATGGTATTGAGATTGAATTTATCCAATGTTAAATGTGTAGAGTTTAATTTAAATGTACAGTTTAAGTAGATGAGTTGTTAAATTAGACCATAGCTGGGCTATGGCAAATCAGAAAATAAGACCATAATCAGGTTATGGCATGTAAATGAAAGACCACGGCAGGGCCATGGCAATGTATGTGTAAGACCATAGTTGGACTATGGCATCGGAAAATCGACCTACTCGTATCGTGAGCAATTATAAACTCGGAGTGATTTGATTAATGAATTGGTGAGAATAGATATGTATCAGTACAGGTATGTACGGAAAACTATTCGAATAACGAGCTAAAAGAAGTTGAGAACTTATGAGTTATTATGTGGTTAAACTTTATGTTAGCTCATTGATTGATGCTTTAAATGTTAATTATGTTATCCATTTTGAAATGCTACTGAATGTTGAGATTATTTCATATTTACATACGAACTTACTAAGCTTTATAGCTTACTTTGTTTACTTTTCGATGTTTTATAGTTCTACGAAGCTAGCTCGGATCCGAGGATCGTCAAAGACTTCATCGCACTATCGAACATCTACTTGGTACTTTTGAGTTGTGTAAATATGGTATATGGCATGTATAGGCTTGTGTCATTTTGGTATGTTTGATGGACATGTATTTTGGCCATTTGAGTTGGCATAAGATGATGAATTTGATGATGTTTATAAATGTGCAAATGGTTCTATTTTGAGTTTGGTAATTGACCTATATTGTGTGATTGAAATTGATAATTTGAGAAGCTATGTGCTTGTGAATTGGTGCTTGATAATGTATGTATGGAATGGTTTAGCTAATTGAGTTTAATATATTAATTAGGTATGAAATTAGATGGCAAATTGTATCATATTTGTGATTTGTATTGTTTGTAAAGAAATGGTATGATTTTGAACATTGGTTGATGGTATTTGGTTGCATATTAGTGTCTTGAAATGGTACCATTTGAGCTTATGTAGGTACATGCAAAGTTGGGTGACAAATTGGCTTAGTAAATAGCCTATTTTTGTCCACACGGACGTGTGTCTCAGCCGTGTGTGACACACGGTCATGTTACACGGCCGTGTGTCCCCTGGTGCTGAATTTGAAAACAAGTCAGTATGCTCCACACGGTCATGTTACACGGCCGTGTGTCATAAGTCAGTATACCCTACAGGTTTGACATGGCCTAGTACACGGCCTGGCACACGGGCGTGTAAGGCCATTTTTAGGGCACACGGGCTATCCACACGAGCGTGTGTATTGGCCGTGTGACCCAAGTCAGAGAGGTACACGGGGTCGGACACGGGCTGGGACACAGCCATGTGCTCCCATTTCGAATGTCCACACAACCTGCGACACGAGCGTGTCTGTCTCATACGGCCTGGCCACACGGGCGTGTGTCCCCTGTTTTGAGAAAAAATTTCTAAGTTTCGTGAAAGTTTCATAAGTTATCGGTTTAGTCCCGAACCACTCCCAAAACATGTTTAAGGCCTTGTAGGCTTGTATTAGGGACAAATTGATTGAGATTAGTTGATGAATGTATGGAATGTTGTAATGTATGTGAAAATTTGTGTAATTGTATTGTAAGTTCGATAATACTCCGTAACCCTATTCCGAGATTGAATACGGGTGGGGTGTTACAATCATCTTTTAATTTTTCAACTTTTCAATTTCATCCTTTTCTTTAATTAATTTTCCATGGATGACTAAGCATGCTTATCTACTAACTATTTTTAATGGTATAATTACCATATAAGGACCTCAAGTTTTGAGTTCCATAGCTATTTGATCCTTTTAGCTACTAGAATTCAACTTTTACATTCTGTGCAATTTGGTCCTTTTATCATTAATCATGTAATCAGTAAAATTTCCTAAAGAAAATTTTTTATACGATATTCCTAACATACAGTAGACCATAAAATAATTTTAAAATAATTTTTCTTACGAACTCGAATTTGTGGTCCCGAAACCACTGTTCCGATTTCACTGAAAACGGGGTGTTACAATGTGTGCACCAGTAGACTGTATTGGCAGACCGGCATAATTGTAGGGCAGAGTTTCGAAAATGTCTTTATCTTTGATTCAATCAGGGGTAACATGATAATCATGTCGTGTTAATGAGGAACTTACTAAGTTCAAATGAACCTACTTCGTTACCTTTTTTTCTCAGGCATTTGAGTAGTAGAAGAATATCTGTAGAGAGGGGATTACGCTAGAGTTGCGTCTATAAGTGAGCTACTTATATGTTTTGTATCATGCATGGTTGTTCGGTGAAAGGCATACTCGCACAATTTACATTTAAATTGTGCTTTTTTCTTCACGAATGTATTTTGTTTTTGTTTTTTTTTTTTTTACGAAGTGTAATTGACCCTGATTATAATTATATTTGTGATCGCAAAATCTCCCCTAATTTTTCATTTTCAAAATTCCCCTTTCCTAAGTGTATTCACCTTTAATGGTGAAACCTAATTAATGAGTCGTTTAGTAATTCTTATTACTCTCTTTAAAGATGTTCTACCTTCAAGAGAAATGATTAACGATTTTGACGTAAAGGGAAATCCTTATAACTGGTTTTCCTCAAACATCGAAACAAGTCAAGGGTTTTGAATTTGTTAGTATCACCCTAGTTCGTTGGGCGGACTGTTTGGTTAATGGGTATGCGCCATGTCTTCCTAACGGGCTAAGGGGTGTTACATAAATGGTTAAATTCAGTTCTTATCCTTTTTATTATAATTATATGTGGGATATATATTAATTTCATTTAATTTGGTCCTTCCTTTGTTGCCACATGTGCGATTCTTTTTTTTTCTTTACATTACAATAAAATGTTAAATTTTAATTTTAGTCTCTCTATTATGCATAAATTTGGAATATAATCTCTACACTTTAATTTCTAACATAATTTGTGTAACAGCCCAATTTTCAGTGGTGTCGGACATAGTGGTTCAAGGCCACCAAATCCAGCAAGTAAGTTCGTAAATATTATTATTTAATATTTACGAGTCAAATATGGTTTTAAAAAGGTTTTTGAATTAGTAATTTGTGTATTATAATGATTTATTAGGTCAAGTGGTTTTAGAAATTGAGGTATCGGGACCTCGTTTCTATAAACCAAGTCGTAAATATTTTTATAAATATTTACGGAGTGTCGTTAAGATGGTATTAAAGTTTCATTGAAAAATTTTAACATTTCGATAGTTAATTAATTAAAAAGGGCTAAATTGAAAAAGGTGCAAAACTTGCTAATTAAAATATTTAACTGATTAAATGGCTTGATTAATAAATGAGGGAGGACTTAAATAGTAAATATACCTAAATGAATAGTATGAGGCGGCATAACAAGAAAAAAATAATAAAAAAGGCCATTTAATGGCAAAATGGTAATTATTATAAAATTAAAAGTACAAATTGAATTTCTAAGAGATTTCTAGGCAATTCTTCTCTCATTTTCGGTTCAAACAGACACTGGGAAAGCTCTTTGAGCTGGTCTTGCACATTTGCTTCATGTGAGTCCAATTCTTACCTGTTTCTTATAATTTTTTATGTTTTTGAAAATTTTACAATTAGGTCCAACTAAATCTTACCTTAGTTTTTGATTTTGTTAAAGATTTTGGATGTTACCATTGATGAATCTATATGATTTTTTATGCTAAATGATGAATTTGAGATATTATTTGTTATTTAAAAGTATTTTGTTAAGTGATTTTGATGAATTTTTCGATTAAGGATTAATTTGTTAAATTAGTAAAAATACAAGGATTTGTTGTGAAATTGAATTCCATGAATATTCAGATAGCATGAGTTTGCATTAAAAATGGTTAATTTGCATGTTTTGGGCTTAGGGACTAAATTAAATAAAAGTAAAATTTTAGGGACAATCTTGTAAAAATGTCAAAAATGACCAAATTGCGGGAAATGAATTATTTTATTGTCTAAATTAATATGTTGAATGAAATTATTAATTTAGATCAAGGTCGAGTAGAAAATAGAGGAAAATGGAAAATTTCTAAAATGCCCTTTGTCTAAACCATTTTAAGATTTTTTAAAAACGGGGTCGACTTTTAAAAACGAAAGTGGGAGTCGCCACCAATCCCCTTTTTACTTAGGTGTGATTGGATCACCTTGAAAATTGTTTTATTTCAAAATACTGATTTTGGTCCACGAAAAACAAGAAAAATGAGTTCGGGAGTCGGTTACGTATGAGGAAGGGTTAGCACCCTCATAACGCCCAAAAATTGGTACCTAATCGATAAAATCATGTCCTAATATTGCAAATTTGAAAAATTTTAAAATAAGATCCTTTTATTAGAAGAAAAACCAAGACTTGCCTATCTCAAAGAAATAAAATACTATATCCAGTAAGTTAGGATATTGCATCTCATGACTTCGAAACTAGGCACGTCTTTATTTTAAAAAATTCCTACCTCGAGACACAAAACATCATATCCAGTAAGTTAGGACATAACGTTTTGAATTCCCAAGGATAAGTTTTTTTTGATTTGAAATTTGTAAGTTTTAGTTTTAAAAGAGAAGGGATATCTAATACCTTAAGTTCTACGAGAAAAAATCGAAACCCAGTAAGTTAGGGCACAATTCTTCTCAAAGTCCCCAAATATCACATATCACCGTATTTTTTAAAATATTTGAATAAAATGTTTTAATTCAAAAGGTATTTTTATAAAAATGGTTTGAGTAGGACATTGTATGAATACATTACAACATACATATTTAATAACAATTCTACATAACTACAAATTATTCTAACAATAAATAATAAAAGAATATAACATGAATGAATATATAAAGATCTATGTTAAGCAATGATAACAATTAAAAGGATATAAATAAATAAACATGAGATAAAATAAATAGTAATAATTAAGATTTTTCACGAAATAACAAAATTAAACGAAAAGGGAAGATATATTTAAACAATAAATAATTATTATAACAAAACAAAATAAAAAAAGTAAAAAAATGATAATTTTGTAAAACAATTAATATGTATAACAATATAAAAACATAAAGTATATAAAAAAATATTATAATAAATATATAATTTAATACATATAAAAGATAATACATAATAAATAATATATAATAATTTTAAATAAAGATATTTAAAAATATATAATATAAATAATATAAATGAAACATGTTATAAAATAAAAATAAATTTTATTTAAAAAAATAATATATGATATAATATAATACTATATAATGTACAAAAATTTTTAAAATATATAATATAATAACTAATATATAAAAATAATATGTAATTAAAAATAATATCAAACAAAATAAAATAATAAATTATAAATATATATATATATGAATTTTATAATATTAGTAAATTAATATATAAATAATAAAGAAAATAGAGAATATTTAATATGATAAAATAATTTAATAATAATTTAAAATATAAATAAAGAAAAGATTTTAAAAAATAGGGGCTAAATAGCAATAACAATAAATAAAAGGGCTAAATCAAAACACGCGTCAAACCACAGGGACTTATGGGGCAATTGTGCCTTCTTTCCAAAACGGCGTCGTAATGATTTTTGGCCTTTAAGCAATCCAGGGACTTAATTGAAACGAAAACAGACCTTCAAGGTTAATTTAAAAATAAAGAAAATGTTGAATTGGATGAAATTAAAACAAATAAAATTTCAAAGGGACTGAAATGGAAAATTTCCCATTTATAAAAAATGCGCGGATCCTACCCGGGTTTTCAGGTCAACGCGCGGATCCTGGCCCTTTAAACGACGTCATTTTAATGCTTATTGGCTTAGGCAAAAACGGCGCCGTTTTATTACTGCTATATAACCCAATTTCCTGACCAAAAAATCATTTTTACCCTATGTTTTTTAAAAAAAATTCAAAATCCTCTGAAGCCTTTCATTCTGTCATCTGGGCTCCGATCATCGGATTCGTGGGCACGCGCCACACACGCGTCCATGGCCTGCGGCCGGAGGCCGGAAACTTCATTTCTCAGGCGCGAAACGGAAAGGTAAACTCCTTTTCCTTTTGTTTTAAAAAAAAATAGTATATTTACATGTAAAACAAAAATGCATAGACAAAAAAATAAATAAAATAAAGCGTAAAATCACCTCTGCTGCTTAAAATTCTCTGTTCTTTTTATTTCAGTATTTTTTTTGTCTGTATGTATATTCGTATCTGTTTCATTTACAGATTTATGGGTTTTTATAACCCGAAATAAAATAAAATGAAAAAGGAAATATAGATTCTGGCATATTCGCTGCTGTCTTTCCTTCCATTTTTACAGGTCTGGAGCAAGAAGTCCGGCGGTGGTGCGGGATTTGTGCACAGATCGCGGCGTGACCGAAGGTCGGTGGTCGCGCGCGCTTAGCGCGCGCGAAGGTTGGGACGCTGGCTCTTGCGGCACCTAGGGTTTCAGAAAACCCTAGGCTTACTGAAACTTGTTTAGATTTTGGGCCCTTTTGGGCCGCGCGAGCATGGGTCCTGCTTGGGTAGTCCATTTAGGGTTTGTAATTGGGTTCTAGTATTTGGGTAGGTTATTTAGGATCTGGGTTAATGGGTCAGGTTGGGCCCTGGGTAATTTGTTTGTAAATTTGGGCCTGTAAATTGTTTTGGACTGTAACTGGACATTATTATTTTTTATTGTTTTGGTTTGTTATAAGCCTGGGCAAAATGGGCTATTACACCCTTGAATATTGGTATTTCTGCAATTTAACCAGGTAAGTTCGTATGGTTATACTTTAATAATGATATTGATTTGATGGATGGTATTATGTATTTATTATATTGTTGAGAATGAATTATTTTTGAAATTATAATTTGAATTGAATATTTGGATTAAATGGAACGCGGGATTTGAGTACATTCGTTTTGTAGTGCATGACGACATTGGAGGAAAATGGCGGCAAATTACCCATGTAAACCGAGGTTCAGCATTTGTTGCGAACTCTCATGTTTTACTTTCTGTTTAGCTCTTACGAGCTTTTGTTTAACTCTTACGAGCTTCTGTTTAACTCATATGAGTTTCCGTTCAGATTTTCAACTATTATGAGTTTCTATTAAGCTTTTGTGCTTCTGTTAACGATGTACTCAAATGCGTTAGTCGTTCTTCGAATGGTAAAATATCGGGAGTTGTCTTGGATGGTATATGTATATGAAGAAATGGTAAGAGAATGATATGTATCATGATATATATATATATATATATCAATATCTTGATATGTTGATACATGGAAATTATGTAAGTTGAGACGAGTAATAAACTCAAGTGTGACATATTGAGATAATAAGATTATTGATGTTGAAATTATATGAAAAATGTTCAAGTACGCTAACAAGTGTTGTTGTTTGATGCTTAGGCAAGTGCCAAGCTTTTGGTTAAATGGTAAAATATTTAATTATAAGATGCATTGAAATGGTAAGTGCTCAAATGAAAATATACTTGTGCTCATGAAAGAGTGGAAAGTTTTTAAGTTATACAATTTCTTATAAAATGACTTAATATGTGATTAATTTGAAAAGGGCTATGTTTGCATGCACTAGCTTGTGGCTATGGTGGTATGATATGCATATGACTTGTGTGCTATGCATATGGAATGGGTGTGATAAGTAAAGAAATACAATTGTGAATAAAGAAATTTGGAAGAGTATAAAGTTTTTTAAAACTCTACTACACTTGGGAAAATATGTATAAAAGATGCTATGGATTTACTCATTTTGTGAGTTGTTGAATATGGTTTCTTGAGTCTTGTGGCATCAGTAAATGTTTATTCTTGATAAATGTAAATTTCATAATGAAATGAATTGATATGATTAAAGTTTATACGAGCTTACTAAGCATTCATTGCTTATTTATTTGTTTTTCTTTACTTTTCAGATTATCGGAAGCTCGATTGGGTTGGAAGCTTGTCAGAGTTATATCACACTATCCATATTCTATCGATACTTTCGAATGTTTTGATTTTTGTTATAATGGCATGTATAGACATTTTGTTAATGTTGGCCTATATGTAATTTGTTGAAATTAGCCATTTATTTTGGCTTGTGTATAATGTTGATTGTAAGTTGACACTAAAATTGGGTGAGAAATATGACTTATAAAATAACCTATTTTTGTTCATACAGGCAGAGACACGGGCGTGTGTCTCAACCGTGTGTGACACACAGCTAGATGACACGGTCGTGTTTTCCATGTATCTTAAATTTGCATAAAACAGAATGCTCACACGGCTTAACACACGGGCGTGTGACCCAAGTTAGTATACTCACATGGGCATGAACACGGGCTAAGACACGGCTATGTGTCCCTATTTCGAATGCCCACACGGCCTGGCCACACGGCCGTGTGACCCCTGCAGTGTTGAAAATTTTAAAAATTTCTAAAAAAATTTCTGAGTTTCTGATTTAGTCCCGATATGTTTCTGATGCGTAATTTGGACCTCGAGGGCTCGTATAAGGGACAATATGTATGATTTTGATTGGTTTTTGACATGAATGCTATATGATATAAAATGTTTGCATTTTCTGTCTGTTTGATTTGTAAACTCCGGTAATGCTCCGTAACCCTATTCCGGCGACGAATTCGGGTTAGGGCGTTACAATTTGGTCCTTATATTTTTATAATGTTAGTAGTTAATAAAAATGATTAATATTGTTAATTTTTCGATTAAAATTTAACGTGGTTATATATAATTTGAATACTCTGAAGGACTTAGAGACTACACTTCTTTTAGGTTTGCCTTGCCTTTTTTTGACATTATAAGACAATGGTTAAATTTCAAGTTTGACCCCTATGCTATGTTGAAACTTGGATTAGATACATGTAATTTAATTTTTAACATAATTTAGCCCCTCTATTTTACGTAATTAGTTAGTCTAAATAGTTAACAACGTTAACTATTTCAATTATAATGCTAAGTCATTTTTTAAAGAACACTATTCCTAAAAAAATATTTATTTCATCATGACGAATTCAAATGGACTTTTAAAAAAATAAGTTCACATCAACAATTTCAACTCAATTCTTTTGTTACATCATTACTAAGTGATTTCTTTTAATTTTAAAATGTCACATAAATGAATTTAATAGAAAACCAGAATTTTTAAATTTAAAAGTAGAGTGACTAAAATTTTGAAGATAAAAGGGAGAAAATTAAATTCCAAACGTGCAAAATATAAAGAGACTTAGAGCATATTTTAAGCTTCAAATTTTGAGTCTATAATTTGACACACAAAAATATTTAATCCAATGTTCATAAATAATAATAATAATAATATAGCAAAAACATGTATTCCTATATTTTTGTTACAACCGGCTAAACAAATTAACCAATTATAAAAGGCAACTAGTTTTGTGTGTGTCCGTCATTCCCGAAAGATTTACGGACCGTCACCTGATGATTTTCCAAAGAGATAAAGCAGGAACTTTAGAATGAAGGTATTTACAGTATATTTACACACTGGAGCGATGTCTAGACTCCACAACGATTCTTCTTACCCTCATAATAACCATGTTGGACAAAATGTATCATCCAAAATGGCTAAAATAATAAAACCCGACTCGACTAGAATCCGTGTAACTCACTAAAAAAACATCAGACCATTAATGGAACACTATTCACAATACTATCAGCCAGGCTAACCTTTGAATTACAGCCTGCGGTATACAGTGACTTCCCTTTCCCTTTCTAAAAGACATTATTATATGTCAGCTTGACACTGCCATCAGCCCTGCCTTTCAGTTGCAGGCCATTACTTTCTAATGGTGTGCCAAGCCAAATGTCTACTGTCTAGATATTTCTTTAAAAGCCAGTGTATTTTTGTTCATCATATTCAAGAGCATCTCATAATCTTTTCAGCCAAAGATTTGTTGGTCATATGAACTTCTTCTACAATCCTCAGAACCCGGCTGCTTGAAGAATGCTTGTGCCTTTGTGCTCCACAAACCGGAGGAAACCCAGAAACCAATGGTTCTGACTCAGGGTATCCACCATTAGCATGATTTGGAGCTGATGAAGAGTGGCTAATCCTACTTACATTGCCTGAGCTCATTCCAGAACCAGATTCTGTTAATATATCTGCTGTTGCGGATTGAGTCTGAGCCTGTGCATGACTTGAACTTGTATAGCTCAATTCTGCAACTCCCTTACCTGTAACAGGTGATGCCACGGCTGCAATATTTGTTGTTTTAGTAATCTGACTTGAACTACTTGATGCTTGCATGGCCCATGCCTGAACTAAACTAAAAGACTTTTTATTCTTGTTCTTCTGGCATGGTAGATGAGTTTGCTTGGTGTTATCTTCTGAGCCCTGTTTAGATTTTTGTCGACTGGTGCTGGGAACCATGGGAAGTGGAGGAAAAGAAGATGCTTGAAAAGGTGCACCCCTAGAGCCTGCCCCCAATGCTTGAAGATATCTTGAAGATGATTCGGGATCTGTTGTAGATAATGATTCAAAAGGATGAACATCATTTGTGTCTCCATGAGCAGAGACAACCTGCACAGTAGATGACGCTGAGGGCACATTGGCTGTCCCCAAACTTGCCTCAATGGCCACTGAAAGTTGATAGTCATTATCAGATGGTTGACATCGAACCGTTCGCCCCCTTCCATAACGATTATCTTCATTATTTCGATGATGTTGAGAGCTGGTCGGTATCTGAAAATGTACGACCAATTAACAAAACATCAAAGAAGTCAACAAGCCATCTACAAATGAACGCTTACCAGTGAATGAATTACGGCAAAATCAAACTAATCTGGAGTCTATTACTTAGAAGGATGATACATACTTGTAAAGCAGTATTACACCGTGCACGAAACATGTGACCTCCATGTTCACTGGTATTATGCCTCTGAAAGGATAAAATTGAAAATAAGAGAACTTAGCATATATGGAAAAGAGAAAGGTGAACTATACTAAGGAAAAACACAAATAATCAGAAAAGAAAAACAACATTTAAATGCCCCCAAGAAGTCACCTTTAGGTCAGCTACAGACCGAAAGACAATAAACTTTTTGGCAAGGCAAACCTCATCCTCACATAGGTAATGATCTCGGCGAAAATGGATCTGCGGTAGACAATTTTCATTCTTCCATTTAAGAATAAATAAAAGCATAAGAAATATGGAAGGTCATCTTACCTCGAGATCATCATAATTCTTGTAATATTTATTATGTCCTGGATGCCGCCTGCATTGAACATTCAACAAGCAAAAAGTAAGTTCAAAGTCCACTTCTTTTAACTCGTGTCCTAAAAATGCTACCAGGATTAATAACTCAGTACCTTTGACATATATGACATGTATAATGCTCTATGTACATGTGGGAGTATAACTCACTTTCCCCATAGAATGGGGTGTTGCAGAACACACACTTTGGATGCCCCATGAATCCACCTCTCTCACTCTCGGTCCCATCCACCTCAGAGTTACCTGTGTTTATATGTTGATTCAACTGTGCTCTTGTATATAGTTTTTGTTCACATATAAACACCTATAATTACACAGAGTCCAGAGAAACCAGTGAGATAATCAATGATTCAGTGCATGCAAACAGCTATAAATAATGCTAAACAATGGTCATATTAACCTTACCTTCCGTCCTGCCAAACATAGGCTGCACATAGCCCGTCTATGCCTATGAATCAAATGATTTTTCAACTGTTCAATGTTCCTAAACTGCACCCGTCGCTTCATCCCATCATTGGATCGATCCTCCATCTTGTCACATACAGTACACGAAAGCTTGCACATTGCCTTGATCATTTTGTAGTGATCAATATCATCGAAAAAGGCTTGCGTATCCTCATGGTACCAGTACGAACCCATCCGTCCTTCTCTTACATCATATGGCAATACAGAGAAGTCATTGACCAAGCTCGTGTAATCCCCTAAAGACTGGAAAGAAAAACCAGAATATATATACATAACTTTGCTTTAATTTCGTTATCTAACGCTACGATTACGATCATTCGACTCTTCTAACCTTAGTGACGAAGATGACATCGGACTCAGTCTTGCAGATGCAGCAGCGGCGATTGTTGCAGATGAAGCGGAGACGAGCGACGCAGTTGGAGCACACGTCCCGGTGACCGCAGGCGCCGTAGGCAACCCATTCTAAAGTTTCAGCACACACAGCACAGCTGTCGTCCATTTTCCCGCTTCTTGATTATGTTCTTGGAAACACAAATCGGGCAACAAATTTATTGGATAATAAGAACCAAATGAAGATTTTACGCTTTATTTTTGCATACAGAGAATCAAATCAGATCTATATTAATGGGGAAAATGCTAGATTTCGTTATAACAGGACTGAATTTAGCTTGTTAATGGCGTTTTTATTTTCTTCCTTTTTTAGTTTAAAGTAACCAATGTAAGTAACCGGGAAAGCAGGTTCATATGTAATAATTGTTTTACATTGTTGAAACTAAAGTTAAAGAATTTACAAAAGCAGTTTAAGTGTTTTACTACATTATCAAATTAATTTTATCTACTAACTAGATTCTTTAACTAACAATCTTTTTGTTATTATTTAAACACATTACTGCTTTTCTTAACCAAATAAAAATAGAATTTGTTAAAGGAAATCGAAAACAAGCCACAAAACTTAATCAATATTCAATTTAAATAATCTTTTAAGGATTTTAATTCAATTGTATACTTAAATAAGAATTTTGATATTTTTTCTAGAATTTATTAATTTAATTAAATAATAATTGACTTAAGAAATTAACAAGTGTAGATAGAGATTCAACTGACCTGACGTCAAATGTGGTGGTAGTTTTACTACATTTCGACACTTAGGGAGCTTGTTTTTCGAGTATTTTATGTTTAATTCTCGTATTTTCACCTTTTGTAGTTTAGATTCAATTATGTGAAAAATAAGCGTTTTTACGCAAGAATTGATGTTAATTGACCTATTAGGCCTATTCGGGTCTTAAGTAGTTTAAATATGTTTAATTGAGTGTGTAGGATGAGTATTAGCAGCCCGACAGCCTTATGGACAACACTCGAGTGTAGTACAAGTTTCCCGAGACCTAACATGTGAAATCGGAACTCCAAGCTCAAGAAATCGATGTTGCAACATAGGTCTGAACATGGGAGACAAGTATCAGAATGGCTAAAATCGTTCGTGCAATCAATCATTTTCGAGATTAGGGTCTGTAATAGACCTAATTTGGATTTCTAAACATCATTATAAATAGAAAGGTTATTTCTAATATGTAAGCAAGCCTTTAGGAGCCGTAGTTAGTATATTTAAGTTTTAGTTCGTTTTATTTTTTGTTTTTACATACTTTGTTCTTTTTGACTAGGTTTGGTTTGAACCTAATTCTTCTCTATTGAAGTATTCATCAGTTTTCTTTTATTGTTCTTTTGCAAACATCAAGATAAATTAATTGTCAATAGATTACGCAACTACGAGCACATCCGATTTAATCAATTGAGTAATTTCTTACCATTTCTCTACTTTAATTTATTTGTGTTCTTTTACATGTTTAAATTAAATCTAAGAGTTATGGAATCTAGATCCATGAGAGGCTAATTCTCTAGGGAGATTAACAAGTGGATGTGGGAGTAGTTAACGGAGGAATGCGAGTTTCCCATAAGAATTAACTGGTTTTAAACTATGTGTGCCAAAAACCTGGGATTGACAACCCTAGGAAGTAATTTAGGTTAAAAGAGGTCGGGAAATAAATTTACCAAGTAAATCGTAGTTTATCCCAGTGGGGAAAGTGAGGTTGGGAGATAAGCAACTACCTGTCGATTAATTAATTAGTAGAAATCGGGAGGTAATACTAGTTAATTCCATTTAAACCCGAATTCTGAAGTTAACTACAACCATTGAAACAAGTTAATCTTCTGTTTGTTAACCTGATTTAGTTGTTTGTCTATTTTTTGTTTATTTAATTTAGTTTATGCTTGTTATCTATTTTATTGTTTATTGTAATATAAGTTTTAATTGCTACTGTTTAGACTTGTTATTGTAGAAGTAGATTTCTGGTTTAATTCGTCCTCCTTTGGGTATGATCTCGGAATACTTCCCTGTGTTCTGTTGTACACATCTATATTACAATTTGACTCGTATACTTGCGAACACCGCATACTTAATTTTATATATTTTTGGTGTGGTATTTTCTAATCAAACATTCACACGTTTGGCGGCGGTCAAGTTGTTACTCATTCAATCTTTGGTTACTTTTGGTTGATTTGAACAACTCAATCATCTTAAAAAATTAATAACATTGTCAAAACCTTTTTGGAAATCGACTTGTTATTTTAAAATGAAAATGGAGTCGCCACCAATCCTTTTTATTAGGTGTGATCGGGTCACCTCAAAACTTAATCATTTTAATAAAAGGTGTAGATTTAAAATGATAATTTTTTTGTCTACGAAATCCAATGTAACAGCCCAGTTTAGACCCTAGTCGGAACAGTGGTTTGGGGACCACAAATCTGAGGTCGTAAAAACATTTTTATATTATTTTTGGTATTGATTATATGTGATATAGTCTGTGTGAAAATTCTGTGTGATAATTTTATCGACTGTGTGTCAAATTATGAAAAAGGATTAAATTGCATAAGGTGTAAAAGCTGTGTGTTGATTTTTAAGTGCCTATTTGTTGTTAGCTTTCTAAAGTGAAGGCCTTTTGTTGTTATTGAACCATTTTAAGATAGTGGTTGGTTAATAGACAAAAATGGCCTTAGTGCATGAAAACTTAGATTGATTAGTAAAAGGTTAAATTGGTAACTTGATAAATAATGATATATATGTTATAATAAAACATAAGATGGCCATTATCATCTTGTTAGTGCCGAAATTCAAGAAAAGAAAAGAAAGAACACTAAGCTAGGGTATTCGTTCATCATTTGAGCTTGATTGAAGGTATGTTTTGCTTCAATTTTTGATAATTTCTACGTTTTCGTAATCGTTGCTTTGTGCTCTACAAAACCCATGCTTTAATTTTAGAATTTGATGGTGATTTTGAAATGTGCCATGGATGAATTCATGAGCTTTGTGAAGTTTGGTGATGAATTATGAAAGCTATGTGATAGATTAACATAGTTTGTCTTTGAGTTTTTGGTAATTTTGAGTAAATTGGACTAATTTGTGAAAAGTGTAAATGGAAGGACTAAAATGTGAAATAAATGAAACGTGTGGGCTTGAATGAACACAAGGGAAATTCGGCTAAGCTTATGTGAAAGGAAATTATGTAAATTTGATGATTTTGTGAATTAGGGACTAAAGTGTCGAAATGTAAAAATGTGAGGGCTATTTTGTAAAATGCCCTAAATATGTGTGTTTGGATGAAATTGAATGAATTTGTAATTGAATAGATTGAATTTGAATGTGTATAGACCAAGAAAGGAGAGGTTCGGATCAAGATCGAGGCAAAGACAAAGTACTCGATTAATCGACTATTTCGGTATTTCGACGTCCGAGGTAAGTCCGGACATAATGCGCGTAATTAACTATGCTTAATGTTATGAAATGAATGGTATGATATATCAAATTGTAAACGCTATGTGAGAGCTCGAGTTATGTGGCACTAAATGTGCGTATTCGAAAATGTGACCAATATGATTAGCAATGTGTGTGCGAAATAATATAAACTTCGATTTTGTGGTTAGCACTGTGTGTGCGATATCGATGTAAGTTAGGATATAATACTAGTTGTAAACTATATCTTTGTGATGTAAAATCGATATAAGTTCGAAACTATCGAATTGGCACTGTGTGTGCGATCGATATAAGTTCAACTTTACGAATTGGCACTTTGTGTGTGCGATACCGATATAAGTTCAGCTTACCAAATTAGCACTGTGTGTATGATACCGTTATAAGTTCGGTTATTGAATTAGCACTAAGTGTGCGAATAAATCAAAAGAGTAGCAAAGATTGATCGTAATGTAAAACCGAGTGGTTGAGAAGCATGTTGGTGAGTAACTATGTGTTGACAAAAAGGTATGTATTTAACCTTTGTGGTTGATGAAATTGTGTATGATTACATAAATGGTTGAATTGGATTATTGGATATGAATGATGATATGTATGAAATCTATGTGGTTGGTGAATTTGGATGTAGATGAATGGAATGCTATGTGAGGATTAGACATGGTTGAGTTTGTGTATCATAAGTAAACTATCTATGTGATGTTTTAATTTGTAGATTGATTCAATTTAATGAGTTAATTGTATTATGTCTCGAACTTACTAAGCTTTGAAAGCTTACTGTGTGATTGTTTCTCTGCTTTCATGGTCGATAAAGCTAGCTCGGATCCGGGAATTGTCAGCATCTCTATCACACTATTGGCAATCTATTTTGGTACTTTCGAAGATGTATATAGCTAGATATGGCATGTATAGGCTAGTAATTGGTATAAGTTGTCATATGAGCTTAGCCATGTGATTTGGCTATTTTTGAGTTAAGAATTTGCTAAAATGAATGTGATAGGTGAAGTATGTTTTGGCATGGTTAGTTGATGCATGAAATGGTCAAGTTTGATTAAGTGAATGAATGAGATATGTTTGTGATGAGATGAGTTTTAACCTTGTAGTTTGGCAAGTTTGGAATTAGTATTGAATGTGTTGGTGGAATGTTCATTTTGGTATGTTTTTGGTTGCCATATATGCATGAAATGAGATGAATAATGATGCTTGTAGGCATGACCCTTTTTGGGTGGCATTTTGGCCTTGTAAATGGCCTATAATGTCGCGACGGTTGTAACACACGGCGTGCCTAAGACCGTGGTTGTATTGGCGTAATGTAGCTTAAATAGCACACGGCCTCGACATGGGCGTGTCATCTGGCCGTGGTGTACAAGTCAGTAGCTAGCTAAGAGCACACGGCCATGGCACATGGGCGTGCTTGATGGCCGTGTTGGGAAAGTCAGTATATGGCCTAGTAGTACACGGTCATGGCACACGGGCGTGCCTAGTGACCGTGTTGATATAGTCAGTATATGGACACGGATGGACACACGGGGGTGTCTAGAAGTCGTGGAGGGCACACGGTCTCCTCCCACGGGCGTGTCTCTCTTGTATTTTGGAAAAGTTTTAACTTTTCATGAAATATTATATGTGTTTCAATTTAGTCCCAACTCGGTTTATATGCATGCTTTGGGTCTCGATGACTCATCTAAGAGACACTATGTTTGTTAATGATGAATGTAATGTATGAAATGTTATGTAAGTTTCTGATCTGTCTGGTAATGCTCCTAACCCTTGTCCGGCGTCGGTTATGGGTTAGGGGTGTTACATCCAAGAAATGGGTTTGGGAGTCAGTTATGTACGAGGAAGGATTAGCACCCTCATAACGCCCAAAATTGGTACCTAGTTGATTACTTGATGTCTTAGTGTCGAGAATTGAGAATTCAAAGAAAATTTCAAATACGATCCCCTTCTTGCTTGATTTGATTAAAATACCACTAACTAATTTAAATTTTATGAAAAGGGCCTTCTTATTTCAATTTAATCAAAAAAAAAGATCATGTCCCGTAAGTTAGGGCACGATATCTTGAATCCTCGAAAACAAGAATACTCGTCATTTGATTATTACCTAAGTCCTACGCGTCTTGAATTTTAAATAGGATGTTTGGTTATTTTAATTCTAGAAAGAGGTCATACTCTATAAGTTAGGAGCACGACTCCTCACATCCCAAAAATAATGAACATTGCCTCAGTTTTAATTATTTATTTTTATGCGCTTGTGCCAAAAAGCGGATGAATGTATGTAGCAATAGTTACAATGTACGATGATGGAAAAATTATGATATTAACAAAATAACAACATAAATAATGAAATAAATTGACAATACTATAGTGAATACAATAATAAGAAATAATAACAACAATAAAAAAATATTCAATTAATAATACTTAAAGGTGTTCATGGGCCGGGCGGCCCGGCACGGCCCGAAGGCCCGACCGAAATTTGGGAGGGTTTGGGAAAAAATATAAGCCCAAAAAATGGGCTTGGATAAAAAATAAGGCCCGTTTAAAAAATAGGCCGGGCCTCGGGTAAGGTATTTGTACCACCCCAAACCCGGCCCAAACGCTACAACCGGATCTGGTATGTCACTTAAGAGATTTTACATAACATGTCGCATTTTGGAAAACAATTACTAGGTTTACACCTTTATTTCGAAAGCTTAATAATTCATCAAAGTATAAAATATTAAGTAACCAATTATCTTGGTAGATTTTAAATAAAAACCGAAATTTCATGCAGGTCTTAACTTAATTGAAAACGTAAAACTTAAAACCCAGTAGAATAAAAGCCCAACAAAATCCCAAGACATAAATGGTAGTCTAGTGGCCCATGGCCTTATTACAAGGAAATTTGAACCCATTAATTAAATGAAAATAAAAAAATTAGACTAAGTCTTTTTGCTGAATTCTCAAAGCTCTGTCGCATGGCCACCTTGCTCTCTCTCGGCCGGTCCGATGCCCTAAGTGTCACCCGAGATGGTTAAAATTAAAGGGTGAGTCGCGAGACTCGAGTGTGCAACCCTCATGCACCATTAGATTTGGGCTTTAGCCCCATAAAACAGAATAATCAAAATATAAGTAACAAAAATAATATGCAAAGCCCAACCCATATCCTAGGTGTCCATCCGCTACACGCCCGCACGTACAAATGCATTCACACCATTGGGGATTTCTACAATCAACCCACACCGCTACATGCCTTGATGGAAGTCGTGCTGCTCATCATCAGATCATGGCCGTAGCCACTACAACAGATCACGGCAGAAGCCACTACAATAGATCACGGTAAGGAACCGCTACAACAGATCACGGTAAAAACCACTACAACATATAACTTCCTCCTTTCATCAAACCCAACCCATGCAATCACATAAAATTAGTATACTTATAACATTTAATCGGATCGATTACTAACCTTTGGTGATTTGCTTTACCCTCTTTGGGTTCCGTCAATATGCTTCTGGTTTCGGCATTTAACAAAACATGTAATACTTATTTTCATATATTAATCAAACAGATCTAGATGGTGTGGAGAATTACACACCTGATATTGCAAAATCCAATATTCTTAGTCGATGTCCTTGCTATCTGGATCTATTATCCTCAATCTATAGCCTTGCTTAAAAGCCGGAACAATTGCGAAAATAGGCCTCTCCTATATTCGGCCATGGTTAGTATTCTACCCAATTTTATATATATATATATATATATAAACAAATCCTCTTACCTTGAAATCCCGAAAGTAACACGATTCTATAACTTAGAGATCTATACGATTGGCCTCCTTCTTCAAATCCCGGAATGCCGAAAAGAAGAGTGAAATAAGAGATTAGTTTCTAATAGCCATTCGACTAAGGACTTTTGAAAAGCCAAAAGAACATTGAAATCCCGAAATCAATACTTACCTATTGTTTCCTTCAAGATTCGGCACAAGCAAACTCTTTTGAAGAGAATTCGGTAACTTCAGGAAGTGAGATCTAAGAATTTTGGCTTTTAGAAGATGTACGAATTGAAGAGATGGCTAAGAGAGATTCGGCCAATGAATATTAAGGAGAAGAATAGAATAATAGAGATGTGATTTCGGCTTTTAGGGATTAAAAGAAGAATAACAATAGAGGTTAAAAGATTCGGCCACCAGAAATTTTAGAGAGGAAGAAAGGGTGAAGAAGATGGTGATTTTCGGCTTTTGAGAGGAAGAAGATGAGAAAAGAAAATAAAGAGAGGCTTCAAAATTTCAGCACACCCTCTTTATATAGAAAACCCATTCCTCCCTTTAGCAGAGATTGATTTTCTACCAACACTTTGCACACATGATAGCTCCTCTCCCTTTTCCCTTATCTTAATCATTATCTCCTCAAAAATAGCCTTTATCTACTTATTATCCTTAAAGACTAAATCCCTAAATAATAGCCTTTATCCGCTTATTATCCACATGAAATAAATATAATAAGATTCCCAAAAAAATAGCCTTGTGTCGCCCCTTACTCAATTAAGTGCAGAAATCTAGCCCTATAACTTGGGCTTCAAGCAACCAAAAATTTGGGCCTTCCTCATGCACTAGTGACGCCACTTATAGCTCACCTTATCAGTGCTCTAGCTGCTTTGGGCCACGAGCCCAATATGTCAATTAAACTACTACAACTTCAATTTAAGCCCTTAGAGTGTCTAAACAAAATATTTAAAACAAGGCCTCAGCCCAATTTGAGCCCCAATTGTACCTCAGATTCTCAAATTAATATTTTAAGCATCCAAACACATAAAATGTACAGACCCAATTATTCAGGATGTTACAGTTCTACCCCCTTAAAGAAATTTCGTCCTCGAAATTTCCAACTAACTAGTAATTGTACTACCTAAGTCGCACCACTATGCTTTCGTTGCGCACTCTAATTTCTAAAGCCAAAAAAAAATAAAAATAAACACTTAGTATACTATGGTAGGGTACGCACCATTGTTCGTATCTGGGGCGTCTTCTTCCCCTTGGCGATGTGCTGCATAGACCAATGCTGGCTGCCTCGCCTCAGCATAACCTGCACCTCTACCTGGTGCTCCACGACCGCGTTAACTACCATTATCGCCCCTGGCTTGTCTGCGGCCTCTTGGTGGTTGTTGATCACCTCTCCCAGCCTGATCAGAACCTCGTCCCGCAGGCTGTACCCAATCCATCTGAGGACAGTCCTTAATCAGATGTCCTGTGGATCCACACCTAAAGCATCCACCATTTTTCATTCTGCACTCCCCATAATGCATCCTCCCACATGTAGGACATGCTCGATTCTGACCCGTCGGAGCACGAGCTGGCCAATCAGTCCTAGGCATTTTCTGATAATTCCCAGATGCTCCCGATCGCTCAAACTTCTCTTACTCTTACTCTTATCCTTATCCCTTTCTTGTCTCTCGACCCGCTTTCACTTCCTCACTATTTTAACCTTATCTACCAAAACAAAGAAAAACTCTCTCCCATTGCGGTGCTATCGGAACCCTTAACTCATTCCGCAGCCCATCCTCGAATCAGACACAATGTTTATACTCCGTTGCTACCATTCCCGGCGTGGCGACTCAAGCGCAGAAACTCTGCCTCGTGCTCGACCACGGACTTACTTCCCCGCACTGCATTCGTGAATGCCTTCCTCTGTGCATCCACGTAGCTGGCCCCAACATACTTCCCTTGAAATGATTCCTTAAAGAAATCCCACCAATACGATCTGCAAGGCGCACCCTCTTTCACCGTGAGCCACCACTGATAGGCCTCGTCTCGAAGAAGAGACACGACCCCTTTCAAATTTTCCTCTACCGTGAAGTCTAAGTCATCCATTATGCACTCAGTCGCTTCCATCCAATACTCAGCTGTGTTAGGGGCTACACCAGAAACTCCCCTAAACACTTCTGCCCCATTGGCCTTAAGCCGCTCCGGTACAGATTTCCGGGCTCCTGTGCCCATGCCTACTCCAGTAACCCTCTCTAAAACCCTCAAAATCGCCTAAAATACAACATCATCTCCGGGTGCCTCATCCCGAAATTCTCCTTCTACAGCCGGTAGTTCCGGCATCTCGTTTCCTGACCCGTGGCCAGACCCTACTGGCTCTGATGCGGTCATTCTACCCCTACCGCGTCCAAGCGGCGGATGTCCTCGACCCCTTGAACTCATTCCTCCGATTGGCGTTTATCTGATTAAGAATTTTATGGATTATTAGTTTTCTTTCACTAGTTAACCACTAACAGTCTTATGAATAATAGTTTTAAGAGTGGTTCTTTCGAATTCGCATTCACAATACAGTCTCAAGTTTGTAACCTCTAACTAAAATAAAACACATATATCATACAAAAATCATCTAAGCACTTACATTCTTCACGTAAAGGTGTTTTCGTTGATTCACTACCTAGGGGTATTTTCATAATTTCATCCTACAGGGGTATTTTCGTAATTTTTCATAATAAAGTTCCTTGTTGATTTCGTGAAGTGAGGGTATTCTGGTAATTTTACAATCCGGGGGTATTTTGGTAATTTTGAAATCCAGGGGTATTTCGGTAATTTTGAAACCCGGGGGTATTTCTATAATTTTGAAATTCAGGGGTATTTCGGTAATTTTGCAATAAAGGGCAATTCAGTAATTTTGCAAATCAGGGGTAATTTGGTAATTGTACAAACCAGGGGTATTTTGGTCATTTGACAAAACGAGGGTAGGTTGGTAATTTTTTCTACCGTGGATATTTCGATGTTGTTGTTGTTTTTTTTTTCAAACAGGGTACTTTGGGGAAAAATCTAGTTTCATGGTCCGGGTTACTCTTATAAACATGAGATTTTCGGGTAAATTTTCAAAACATAGGTATTTTACAAATTCATGGCTGGTTGGTAGTTTTCACAAATCAAACGTATTTTGAAAATTTTGCAAAACTTGAGAAATTTTCTTTCTTTTTTTTCAAACTAGGGTGGTGGTCCCTTTCGGGTTTTAATTATAAGGTTTAGCCCATCAACAAGTCCTCGTAACTAGGGTGAATAGTCACCACGCACTGGGTAGGATTCTAGTGAAGAGGAGGTGAGTCGCTAGGATCGCTAAGTACCAAGCTCTCCCTGAATCCACTCCTAGACATGCGTGCCCCATTGCCACACCCTAACTTGGCTAAGGTGAACAGTCCTACGCACTGGTGGGATTCCAGCGAGAAGAGGAGGTGAGTCACTAGGATCGCTTAAATACCGTGCTCTTCCTGATCCAATCCTAGACATGCGTATGCTGTTACCACACCCTAGTCTTGAGGCTCGTTCACGGGCTTGTTTAGTGAAGTTAAGTCTTATGAGATTTTAAGAGTTGTTTCACTAGGCCTAAAGTCCATCAATTTCTAATCTAACTAATCTCGTCCCATAAAGCCCATCAAGCCCACATATATTATATCACACAATGGTTCTGAATACTTACAGCGGACTTGGGCGAGACGCAAGTGCCATCTTTGAGCTAATGCACTGCATAAATATGCATGTTTCAAAACCCAACTTTAGAAAACGTTTTGAGCCCAAAAAACCCCCAAAGCCGAGTTTTGAACCGGGCTCGATACCAATTTGTAACACCCCAAACCCAAATTTCCAAACGCTACAATCGGATCTCGTATGTCACTTAAGAGATTTTACATAACATGTCGCATTTTGGAAAATAATTACTAGGTTTACACCTTTATTTCAAAAGCTTAATAATTCATTAAAGTATAAAATATTAAGTAACCAATTATCTTGGTAGATTTTAAATAAAACTCAAATTTCATGCAGTCTTAACTTAATTGAAAATGTAAAACTTAAAACCCAGTAATAAAAAAGCCCAACAAAATCCCAAGACATAAATGGTAGTCTAGTGGCCCATGGCCTTATTACAAGGAAATTTGAACCCATTAATTAAATGAAAAAAAAAAATTAGACTAAGTCTTTTTGCTGAATTGTCAAAGCTCATCGCATGGCCACCTTGCTCTCCTCTCACTCCCGGTCCGATGCCCTAAGTGTCACCTGAGATGGTTAAAATTAAAAGGTGAGTCGCGAGACTCGAGTGTGCAACCTCATGCACCATTAGATTTGGGCTTTAGCCCCATAAAACAGAATAATCAAAATATAAGTAACAAAAATAATATGCAAAGCCCAACCCATATCCTAGGTGTCCATCCGCTTACACGCCCGCACCACCCATTCACACCATTGGGGATTTCTACAATCAACCCACATCGCTACACGCCTTGATGGCGATCGTGCCGCTCATTATCGATCATGGTCAGTAGCCACTACAATGCATCACGGCAGGCCGCTACAACAGCATCACGGTAAGGAACCGCATAAATGCATCACGGTAAACCGCTACAACATATAACTTCCTCCTTTCATCAAACCCAACCCATGCAATCACATAAAATTAGTATACTTATAACATTTAATCAGATCAGTTACTAACCTGGTGATTTGCTTTACCCTCTTTGGGTTCCCATCAATATGCCGGGGTTTCGGCATTTAACAAAACATTTAATACTTATTTTCATATATTAATCAAACAGATCTAGATGGTGTGGAGAATTACACACCTGATATTGCGAAATCCAATATTCTTAGTCGATGTCCTTGCTATCTGGATCTATTATCCTCAATCTATAGCCTTGCTTAAAAGCCGGAACAATTGCGAAAATAGGCCTCTCCTATACTCGGCCATGGTTAGTATTCTACCCGATTTTATATATATATAAATAAATAAATCCTCTTACCTTGAAATCCCGAAAGTAACACGATTCTATAACTTAGAGATCTATACGATTGGCCTCCTTCTTCAAATCCCGGAATGCCGAAAAGAAGAGTGAAATAAGAGATTAGTTTCTAATAGCCATTCGACTAAGGACTTTTGAAAAGCCGGAAGAACATTGAAATCCCGAAATCAATACTTACCTATTGTTTCCTTCAAGATTCGGCACAAGCAAACTCCTTTGAAGAGAATTCGGTAACTTCAGGAAGTGAGATCTAAGAATTTTGGCTTTTAGAAGATGTACGAATTGAAGAGATGGATAAGAGAGATTTGGCCAATGAATATTAAGGAGAAGAATAGAATAATAGAGATGTGATTTCGGCTTTTAGGGATTAAAAGAAGAATAACAATAGAGGTTAAAAGATTCACCAACCAGAAATTTTAGAGAGGAAGAAAGGGTGAAGAAGATGGTGATTTTCGGCTTTTGAGAGGAAGAAGATGAGAAAAGAAAATAAAAGAGAGGCTTCAAAATTTCAGCACCCCTCTTTATATAGAAAACCGATTCCTCCCTTTAGCAGAGATTAATTTTCGCCAACACCGCCACACATGATAGCTCCTCTCCCTTTTCCCTTATCTTAATCTGTTATCTCCTCAAAAATAGCCTTTATCTTCTTATTATCCTTAAAGACTAAATCCCTAAATAATAGCCTTTATCTGCTTATTATCTATATGAAATAAATATAATAAGATTCCCCAAAAAAATAGCCTTGTGTTGTCCCCCTTACTCAATTAAGTGTCAAAATCTAGCCCTATAACTTGGGCTTCAAGCAACCAAAAATTTGGGCCTTCCTCATGCACTAGTGACGCCACTTATAGCTCACCTTCATCGTGTTCCCTAGCTGCTTGGCCACGAGCCCAATATGTCAATTAAACTACTACAACTTCAATTTAAGCCCTTAGAGTGTCTAAACAAAATATTTAAAACAAGGCCTCAAAATTTCCAATTTGAGCCTCAATTGTACCTCAAATTCTCAAATTAATATTTTAAGCATCCAAACACATAAAATGCACAGACCCAATTATTCAGGATGTTACAGTATTTTTGGCCCGAGCCCGACCCGGCCCGGCCCGAATTCACTAAATGACAAAAAAAATCTGCTATTTTTTTTTATTTTTGAATGTTATTTTCTTGTTGTTTTCTCCCTATTTTGCTACCATATTACTATTATGTTGCTACTATTTTGTTGTTATTGATTGAATTAATATTGTATAAAACATATTTTATTGTTAATTTTGTTATTATTTTAAAGGCATTTGTTAATTTTGTTATTATTTTAGAGATATTTGCTTGTTAAGTTACATCTATCTTAGTGTTATTTAAGCCTACATATTTTTTAAAAATTTATTTTCAATTTGTTGGGAAATATTTATTTTGATTTATTTAGTATTTTTGATGTATTATATATATTTAAAAATTATATAAAATAATATAAAAAATTTATACGGCGTAAATTTGTGGGCAGGTTTAGCATTTTTATATGGGTCGGGCTTGGGAAAAAAATTAGGCCCATTTTTTGGGCCCGACCCGGCCCGAGCCTGATGAATGGGCCTAATTTTTTAGTTGAGCCCGGCCCGAACCCGGCTCGGTCCGGCCCACGAAGACCTCTAATAATACTATATGATAATAATGATAATAATAATGAAATAATATAAAAATGTATGATAATAATATAATTACATAAAATATTGATATTTGAGCAAATTTTAAAAAAAATATTAATTAGCAACGATAATCACTTAATAGTATTAATAGTATCAATAACTAAAAGTAAAGGACCAAAATAAAATAATCAGGAAATTCATGGGAAAAAATATAGATAACATACATTATAAATGCTAGAAATTTTTTTTTTTTAAAAAAAGGGAATAAAGGGGCTAAGTTTAATAAATAAAGGACTGGATTAAAACTTAAAAAAAATTAAAGCATGAATTGAAAAAAAATAAAGAAAAGGGAAATAAAGGACTAAATTGAAAATATAACAAAATTAACATCCTAAATTATAAGGAAACAGAACATAAATGATTAAATTAAAATGGGATAGAAAAGTACTGGGACTCAGAAGGCAATTATCCCAATCATATTTAGACGTGTCATTCCCTCAGTGGGTCCACAGTGGGTTAAGGGACTAACGAAATTAAAAATACGCAAAAAAGTGAAATGGCCAAAACAGTAAATAGCCCCTCCTTTCAAAAACACGTAGATCTTGGGAGGGGTCGGGTCGGATATTCGAGTCAGCCCCAAAATGACGCCATTTTAGACATTTTAAGCTACGCCCCAAAATGACGTCGAATAATGCCCCTATCTAAGTAAAAAAAAACTAAAAAAATTCATTTTTCAACCTGTTTTTTTTTTTTTAAAACTCTTCTTTCATTTTTATTTCTCTCAAAGCTTCCCTTCCCTCCAGCTATAGGGCCGTTGCACGTCTGCCACGACCACCGATCATCAGCGACAGCAACCGCCACCTCTGATGGTCGAAAATTTCCATAAAACCCTTTTTGCCCCTCTTGTCACGTGGAACACAGATCTGGGGTTAAAATCCCCAAAAACTTAGCCAAAGTTCGGCTGAGAGCAGAGAAACCTTTTAATTTCTCCCCTTTTCCGATGAGGCCCTCAACGAAACCCTAAAGGATTCTTAGGCTTTTCGAGTCGGAGACAGGGGCACTATGATGACGCGGGTATTATAGGTTAAAAACTTGAATATTTTGTTGTTTATTTTTCTTTTTTATATTTTTTTCGAAATTTAAAAGGGCAAATTAAAAAAAAACCTACATTCTTTAAACTTGTTTTTTTCTTTTTGTATTCTTTGTCGAATCTTTTTTTTTTGTTACAATCCATTTTCGACTTTTATAGCCGAAATATATTACAAAATAATATTATATTTTTTCTTGTTTCCTCTACTTTTTTGCCTCTGTTTCTCTGTTTTTGCAGGTGGTGATGGCAAGGACGAAGAAGTGTCAGCCTCAGGTGGCACGTCTGCTGACATGGCGAGGGAGTGATGCTGAAGGGGACTTAGGGTTTTCTTTTTTTCTTTTTTCTGTTTAGGTTTTGGGCCTTTGGGCTTTCTGCTATTGGGTTATTGGGCTTTAAGGTTTAGGTTAGTAGATTGGGTCCTAGGCTTGTAATTTGGACTGTTAATGGACTTTTATTTTTTTTATTTTAACTATTTTTTTGGTTTTTTTGGGGTTTGGGTCGGACGAATTTGTCTCGTTACATTTACCCCTCTTTGCTCATTGTCGTGTAACGGGAAGGGAGCAAAGACCTTATAAGAGGACCAATTCTATTCGGTCCCGCTAAATCTCAACTTCTTTGGTGCTCATCTTTTTCAAGTAGCTCATTCTTTCAATCCATTGGCTACTCTACTTCATTGTATCCGCTTCGCTACAACTTTAGGAAGGCAGGATTTAGTGTTACAGTTTCATCTTGCTCCATTGCAACTTCAAAGAGATAAGATTTGCTTTTGTAGTTTCAATCCATTCCACTGCAACTTTAGGGATATAAGATTTGTAGCTTCATCTTGCTCCACTGCAACTTCAGGGAGATAAGGTTTGTCATTGTAATTTCATTCCAACCCATTGCAACTTCAGGGGTATAGGATTTGTAGCTTTATCTTGTTCCACTACAACTTCAGAGAGATAAGATTCGCTATGGTAGCTTCATTTCGACCTACTGCAACTTCAGGGGTATAGGATTTGTAGCTTAATCTTGTTCCACTGTAATTTCAAGAGATAAGATTCACTATTGTAGCTTCATTCCAACCCACTGCAACTTCAGAGGTATAAGATTTGTAGCTTCATCTTGCTCCACTGCAACTTTAGGGAGATAAGATTCGCTATTGTAGCTTCAATCTGACCTACTGCAACTTCAGGGGTATAGGATTTGTAGCTTCATCTTGCTCCATTGCAACTTTAAGGAGATAAGATTTTCTATTGTAATTTCATTTCAAACCACTGTAACTTCAGGGGTATAGGATTTGTAGCTTAATCTTGCTCCACTGCAACTTCATGGAGATAAGATTCGCCATTGTAACTTTGATCTGATCCACTGCATCTTCAGGGAGATGAGAGTCACTATTTCACTAAATTGTTACATCGTTCTCTAGGGAACATGACCTATAGAATCTATTTCATAGGCTTATATTTTTCCAAGCAATTAGGATGTTATGATTAGAATGAATCAAGTGCTCCTATCTAAATGCATATGAATGCAACATGTCATTTTTTATAATGCTTTTTTCTTTTAACGTTTAGGTCGATATTGCTCGTGGTTCATCCCAGTTTTATCATTGATGTATTACCACGCCTTCTATTCAGGTCTAATATCTTTGACAGAAAACTCAAAGAGGTAGTCGCAATTTGGACTATTTGTTTTAGGATCTTTCCAACTTTCAAATTTGGTTATTTCTAACTAGTGGTCCTGTTTCAGGTCCCTATACTATTTAGAAATTTTCATCTTGTCCTCTCCCATTTTTTTTAGGCAAAGTATTTCTTGAATGAATTTGAATTCACAGGATTGGGCAGATCTTTGCCATCCATCTCGGTTAGAATTAATGCTCCTCTAGAAAAGGATTTCTTCACCACATAAGGCCCTTCCCAATTCGGCATCCATTTTCTTCTGAAGTCCTTTTGTATGGGAATGATCTTTTTCAACACTGAGTCCTCCTCATAGAATTCTTTGGGGCGAACATTTTTGTCATAAGCTCGCATCATTCATTTTTGGTACATTTGATCATGACAAATATCTTTCAGCCTTTTCTCTTCGATCAAGTTTAACTGATCATATTGAGATTGGATCCATTCTGCTTTATTTAACTTTAATTCTAATAAAACTCAGAGAGAAGAAATCTCAACTTTAATGGGTAAAACCACCTCCATTCCATAAACCAATGAGAAAGGTGTTGCCCCGGTGGAGGTTCTGACAGACGTTCGATAAGCATAGAGGGCGAATGGTAATTTTTCATGCCAATATTTATAAGTCTTTGTCATTTTCCCCATAATCTTCTTAATGTTCTTATTAGCTGTCTCCACTGTACCATTCGTTTTTGGGCGATATGGTGACGAGTTGTGATGTTTGATCTTGAATTGACTACGAACCTCCGCTATCGTACTGTTGTTCAAATTCAGTGCATTGTCAGATATAATCCTTTTTGGCATTCCATACCGATATATGATCTCTTTTTTTAAGAATTTGCTAACTACCAACTTTGTGACATTGGCATAAGAAGCGGCTTTTACCCACTTGGTAAAGTAGTAAATGACCATGAAGATGAATTGATGCCCATTGGAAGCCTTTAGCGAGATTGGCCCGATGGCATCCATGAACCACATAGAGAAAGGCCATAGAGAAGTCATCACATGGAGAGGTGAATGAGGCACATGTACTTTGTCCCCATAAATTTAAAATTTATGACACCTCTTGGCATAACTAACACAATCCCCTTCCATAGTGGACCAATAATATTCGAATCTCATAATTTTCTTGGGCATTGTGAAACCATTAGCATGTGTTCCGCAAACATGCTCATGGGCTTCTTCTAGGATTTTCTTGGCCTCAATAGAATCTACACATCTCAGTAACACCTGATCCTTTATTCTTTTGTATAGTATCTCCCTATCTAGGACATACTTATTGGCCAACCTTCTTAGCGTCCTTTTATCATTCTTGGTTACCTACTCAGGGTATTCACAATTCTTTACATATTGTAATATGTAATGGTACCAAGGGTGATCATCCCTTTTTTCTTCCTCGATGTTGTAGCAATAGGCTGGAACCTCATAGATACTTATCTGTATAGGTTTTAAATTTTCTTGTTTGTTCACTCTGACCATGGAGGCTAAGGTAGCCAAGGCATCGGCCATCTGATTTTCATCTCGTGGGAGGTAGCCAGAAGGTGATGTCATCAAACTCCTTAATTAACTCGAGAACCAGCCTTCGATAATTAATCAGTTTGGAATCTCTTGTCTCCCATTCATCCTTGAGTTGATAGATTACTAGTGCCAAAAAACCGTATACTTCCAGCACTTTGATCTTGCGTTCTATAGCCGGCCGGATTTCCATGATACACACTTCATATTCTTCCATGTTATTTGTACAGTCAAAATCAAGTTTACTGGTGAAAGGATAATGATCTTCGTCTGAGGATACTAGGACTGCCCCAATTTCGTTACAAATAGCATTTGAGACGCCATCAAAATTCAATTTTTAGGGATATTCTTTCGAAGCACTTTTTTCAATGGTTGTAACATACATTAGATCTTCATTAGGAAAATCAAAATTTAGAGGATCGTAATCTTCTAGAGCTCTGCTAGCTAGGAAATCTGTTATTGCACTCCCCTTTACTGCCTTCTGGTTTACATAGATTATATCAAATTCGGGGAGCAAAATTTACCATCAAGCTATTCTTCCATTTAATGCGCTCGACTCCATCATGAACTTCAGAGGGTCCATTTTCGAAATGAGCCAAGTCGTATGATACAACATATATTGTCTTAGCCTCCGGTTGGTCCAGAATAAGGCACAATACAGCTTTTTGATTGGCGAATATCTTGTCTCGCATTCGGTGAACTTCTTGCTGAGTTAATAGATTACTCTTTCTTTCCTCCCTGACTCATTATGTTGGCCTAGTATGCATTCCATAGAATTTCCAAATACTACCAAGTATAGTATTAGTGGTTTATTTGGGCTAGGTGGCATCAGCACTAAGGCATTGGACAAGTAATATTTAACCTTGTCGAAGGTCTTCTGGCATTCCTCACCCCATACACCTAGATCATGTTTCTTAAGAAGACGGAATATGATATCACATTTCTCGGTTAGTTATGAAATGAACTAGGCAATGTAATTTAATCTCCTTAAAAAACCCTGAACCTTCTTTTGGGTACGCGAAAGTGGTAACTCCTGTATGGCCTTGACTTTATCCAGGTTAATCTCGATCCCTTTTTCGCTGACTATAAATCCTAGCAATTTTCTTAACGTGGCCCCGAAAGTGTATTTTGTTAGGTTCAGCTTCCGCTAGAATTTCCTCAACCTCAAGAACAGTTTCCTCAAAACTTTCACATGTTCTTTCTTTGTTCGAGATTTTGCGATCATATCATCAACATAAACCTCAATTTCTTTGTGCAGCATATCATGAAACAAAGTCACCATGGCTCTTTGATATGTTGCTCCTGCATTTTTCAGTTCAAACGGCATCACATTATAACAAAACATTCCCCACATTATTATGAATGTGGTTTTCTCCATATCTTCTAGATGCATATTTATTTGGTTATATCCAGAGAAACTATCCATGAAAGAAAATAGTGAATGACCTTCCGTGTTGTCTACTAAAGTATCGATGTAGGGCAACGTGATATTGTCCTTCGGACTGGCCTTGTTTTAATCCCTGTAATCTACACACATTCGCACTTTCCCATCTTTCTTAGGGACGGGGACTATATTGGCTACCCACTCCGAATATTTGACCACGTGTAGGAAACCAGTGTCAAACTGTTTCTTGACCTCTTCTTTTATTTTCAACAATACGTCTGGCTTCATCCTTTGAAGTTTCTACTAAACTGGCTTGCATTCTTCCTTTATGGGAAGCTGGTGTACCACGATATCAATATTTAGACCAGGCATATCCTGATATGACCATGCAAAGATGTCTTTGAATTCTTGGAGTAACTCAACGAGGTCTCGCCTTGTTTCTACAGTGATACAAGTTCTAATTTTCACCTCTATTTTTTCTTGTTCATCCTCTAAGCTCATAATTTCCACTGACTCTTTGTGAGGTAGAATCTGTTTCTCATCTTACTCTACCATCCTTAACAAATCAGGAGATAAGTTACAATCTCGATCATCTTTAAAGTCCCGAGATTCCTTTGGGCACATATCTTGCTCAAAAGGAGAATCCGAGTTAACAGTAGTGTCGCTCATATCATTGATATCCAGAGACCTGTTATAGGAATAAAAAGAGACCCAAGGAACAAATGAATTTAAGAATGATTAATTGTGTGGTATGAGTATGAATGAAATGAAAAAAAAAATGCTAAAATGTTTGCCAAGTGAGGACATAAAAATGCATTGTTTTCATTGAAATAAAGATAATGGGCATGCGCCTTTTCACAAAAGGATCCCTATTACTCCAGGCTTTAGAACAATATATGTGTTATGAGCATTACTCTAAAATAGTTCTAAAAACTATAGGGATCTCCTCCACAATCCAATTGTCAGAACACTTTTGGGGATGCAGGGACAAATTCCTGATAGGCTTTCTTCTTCAATTCCCTCTTCAAAGGCACAAACATCTTTCCCCTCCAAACCGTCGATATCTTTGTTGTCCAACTCTTTGTTGCCTATCAGGCTTTGTACTAAAATTTTGAACTCAGCATACTTTTGGATTTCATGATCTCCCGGAGCGTGAAACTCGGAGTAGTTCTTTACTCCTTTTGGCACCTCTAAATTTTTAATAATCAAACCCACGTCTACCATTTTCTGTCAAACCCAATTTAAAGGGGACTTTACCTCTGCAATATTGGTTTTGGTCCTGTTGCTCCTATCCTCAATTATTACTTTTACTCATTAGTCTAGGTGACTGGGTAGCAAATTTCCAGCCACATTAGGCCCTGAGGGATCATCAAACCTTACAATTCTTATCGTGATAGATCTTTCGACCAGTTTCTTGAAGGCAGTGCAATTTTCGATCGAGTGTCTCGTTATCCCCGCGTGATATTCGCATTGAGCATTTGTGTCATACCACTTTGGGAATAGGGGTTGCATTGGCTTCAGGTAAAATGGTGATACTACGTGAGCATTGAATAAATTTTGGTAGCTCTCCATATGTCATCAAGATAGGCGTGAATTGGAGTTTTTCTATGTTTGACCTTGAATTGGATTTTTGCCTCGAAGAGCCTTGATGGTTGGCCATCATGGTCCTAGGTTGCGTCACTATAACTGGCTTTGAATAGCTCTTATTATATATGCTCGCAGTGTTTACTTCGTTTTTTTTCTTTATCAGGGCAGACCTTTTAGCATTTTCCCCTGCATCTATCTTCCCGCTCCTTATCATATTCTCAATCATCTCTCTAGACATAACTATATTCGAGAAGCTCTTGGTAGCACTACCTAGCATATGATTGATGAATGGGGCCTTCAAGGTGTTGACAAAAATTATTGTCATTTTCTTTTCCAAAAGAGGTGGCTGAACTTGTGTTGCCACATCTCTCCACCTTTGAGCGTATTGCCTAAAGCTTTCATTTTGCTTCTTTTTCATGTTCTGCAGCGTAATTCTATTAGACGTCATATCAGTCACATGACTGTATTGCTCCATGAAGGCATACGCCGAATCTTTCCATGAATTGATCTTGGCATGGCTCAGCTGATTGTATCATTTTACGGCCGACCTGGTCAAACCATCTTGGAAACAATGAATTAGCAATTGGTCGTTGTTGACGTAACTCGTCATCCTTCGGCAAAACATCGTGATATGGGCTTTAGGGCAACTAGTCCCATTGTATTTCTCGAATTCTAGGGTTTTAAATTTTGGTGGGAGCACTAGATCTAGGACCAAACTCAACTCCTTAGCACCGACTCCACAATGGTAATCAGCGCTCTCTATAGCACTAAATTTTTCCTCCAGCTATTTTGGAAGTTCTACTCTCGCCTTCTCCATTTTCGCCATGTCGTCCAAATCCGGAACAACAAGATTGGTTAGATTATCTCCGAGGTTGGAACCTGAACCCATTGGGTAATTCGATGGTCCTGAGCTGCTCCCGATGGCTGTCTTCGAGTATTTTCTGCCTTCTACTCTGCGTGTCTCTTTAGGTCCTCCCCTAGGGTGTTTATATAGGCTTTGGAACACCTATCTTGGCCTAGAAGTAACCTTTTCTGAATGAAATTAAGCTTAGGTTCGGTAAGGACACGCCCGTGTGACACGCCCGTGTTCGATAGCTTAGGCCGTTCTTGATTCTGCTCGTCACACACGGCCGTGTGATCTTCCCGTGTGCTATAGTCCAGGCCGTGTTGATTTTCGAGGTAGGCCCATTTTGTCCCTTTTTGGTGTGTTTCTCGTTCTTTTCGACTCCTTAAGCTCTCCTGAGTATAAAACATGAAATTAAAGGATTAGGAGCATCGAATTCATCAAATCTAATGAAAATTCATCCAAAAACAAGCCAAACATGGGGTCAAAATATGTATAAATTATGGTTTATCAAATATCCCCACACTTAAGCATTTGCTTGTCCTCAAGCAAAATCCTCAACTCACAATTAAAATTAACTTCCTCAATTCATAATTCTCATGAATAATGTCTCATCATAATTCACAGATAATTTATACATTGATAATTTAACTAAAAGAGTTCTAAAGATTCAAACAATCCAAGTCACATTTTTTATAGCACGAAAACATAGGTGTTTCCCCTTATCTAAATAATTACCTTTGATTCAAAACCGACAAGAATTGGAATCCTCACTAAAGATTCACTCAAATCACTCAAAGTGTTTAAGGTTCAAATTAAGCACTCAAAAGTCAAACATGAAAAGTTATTATCATAGGCTTGCATGAAAAATCAAATCTCTACCACTATAAAATGAGATGATACACAAATCAAAAGGTCTTTAAAAGGGTTGTAACGGGGCTTGGGTTAAAGGTGTGGATAAAGGCTGAATTAGAGGTTTAGAATCGAGATCGAATTGACAATTTACCTAACTAGAAAAATGGACTAATAATGAATAATTACATCAATTAAAAACTTATCACTAATGATACGAGCTTCTTCTAAAATTAATCGTTTAAGCTCAAATAACAAAGAACTAATAATGAATATAAATTTTATTTTTTTTAAGAATAAGAACAAGTACAATAATAAGAAAGAATTTAACAACTGAAGTATAGAACATAGTTAGGCAACTGATCAAATCAAATCTCGACAAAAAGGGGTTAAAACAAAAGGAAAAAAATTCTCAATGAATCAAAAAGAATGGGTCTTGGGTTAATATTTAGGGTAAATCAAGAGACGATTTATTAGGATTCAAAGGGGTTCACTAGGGGTTAATTATGAAGGTAGGCTTATTGGGGTAAGTGAGTTAAAACCTAGGTGCCTTTATCATCTCAGTGTATCAAATCAAAGATGTGGTCTCGACATGTATAATCGAAACAAGTTCTAGAATAACAAATCAATATTGACACACTCATAACCAATAATAAAGTGAGCAAGAAGAATATATGCTCTAAAAGGCTCAAAATCTCACAAATTACGGTTTTTGATGTCAACCTTGCAAATTTCAAATTTCAAAGTAATATTTAAATTTAGGGAAACAACATAGCAAAAATTTTTAATTCTGAAAATAGACTTATCATGCTTGATTCTCTAATGTCTTAAAGTTTAAACCATCACTGCACAATTACCTATGACTTAATCCAAAACATATCAGTAAAAATCATAAGTCAATAGAAGTTTCATTCTAATGGTAATATGAGAACATTACTTAAGAACAAGACATAATTCAGGGATTTTCTAATAATACTATAATTAACCTCCCCACACTTAAGATGTACATTGTCCTCAATGTACAAAGATAGATAATAGAAATATAGTAAGAAAATCATAAGATAGGGAGAGAGGTGAAACTTCCTGAATTATGGATGGAGTCAATGAAAAGAAACCTGTTGAACGTAGTCAGCGGTGAAGGTGGGGGAGGATACTCCGGTAGCACCTCGAACTTTTTGGAATTGAGTCAATGAAGCAGCCGGCATGAACTTATGAAGAGGTTGTGGTATATCTGCTGTAAAGTGGTCACGCACGGGGAGACCATGTCGGGATCCTTTTGCTTTTTCGAAGTGGGGATGGCGGCCTTGGTCGTGCCTCGAGTAGTAGTCATTGTGTGCCTGAGAACGATTTGTAATAGTTCAAGCATCACCACAGGTAATATCTAAATAGTCCTAAATAACAAAATATTCCTAATAAAAGTAGTATTTTTAAATTAACAATATTAACTTATGGTACCCTAAGCTAAATCTAAATTGCATGAAGAATAAGAACAAAATAATAAAGAAAATAAAAATAAAAATAAAAAATGGAAAATATATATGAATTCAAAATTAAATGGGAAAAAGAGTGACCAACGGTGGTGAGATGGTGGTTGGTGTGGTGGTGGTGTAAAGAAGGAATAAGGGAAAGGGGGCAAGGAAAAAGAAGGAAGAAAGACAACAGGAAAAGAAAGGAGAAAAGGGGGTTTTGGGCTGGGGAATGATGTGCAATGTCAGGGTCTTAAAAATTTAAATAAAGAATGATCGAGCCTAGAAACTAACTATGATAACGATTGAGGCAAGTGCACCTATCGAACAGTAGTATAGCTTAGTGGCAAGACCGGATTGTCGAACTCAAAGGAACCAGAAGTACTAATACTGACTCTCTTTCTATTATTTAACCTAAGATTTAAAGAATTTGTTGTTTAAAGTAAAATTAACTAACTACTAAGCTAAAGACGCTAAGAAAAAGAGAATGAATTGGGGAAAATATTTGTGGGGAAAACCAATTGATTAAGACAATACCCGAGGAAGAATCCACCTAGACTTCACTTGTTATCTAACTCTGAACCAGACGATTTATTCACTTGACTTGATCCGTAGGATTCCCTAATATATATTAATCCCTCTCTCGAGGCGGCCAACGTCTAACCCTAGGTTGATTAATTGAAATCTCTTTCTAATTAAAACCCATAGAATTGCATTAACTCAATCTATGGACTCCCATATTAGGTTTGACCCTAATCCGACAGATTTTCGTCACCCTATCTCTAGGCGTGCGAGCAACTCCGCTTAACTATGCTAGATCTACTCTTCGGCAGGGACTTTTTCTCCACAACCTAAGCACATCAGTACTTGAATCAATATCCTGGAATATCAAAGCAAGAATTAAGAACACATAATTAAGAACAAATCAAGTATTTATCATATAGTTCAGTAAACGATAACAAGATTCATCTTAGGTTTCATCCTCCTCAGGTATTTGAGGGTTTAGTTCATAATTAGAAAAGAATACATCTCAGAAGAAAAGATAAAACAAAACATAAGAAAAATCCTAAAACCCCCTGAAGGAATTAAAGAGAAGATCATCCGTCTTGAGTATGACTCTGGCTTCTTGAGATGAATCAACTGGCTTTGTTCGAGCGAATCCTACAATTCTGACCTCTCTGGCTCGGCTCCTTGGCCTAGCTGGACGCCTCCGACAGAAGGCTTCTGTCGACTCCCCTTTTTAGGTCATACTTAGGTTGTTTATATAGACTTTGGTTTCTTCGCCTCTAAGTATCCTAATTTGAGTGAAACTCCTCTTTGTCACGGCAGGGACACGCCCTTGGCACACGCCCGTGTAAATCGTGGCCAGGCCGTGTTCGAGTCTATCAATGAGGCACGGCCGTGTGGCTTTGGCCCAAACCGTGTCGATTTCTTTCTTTGGCCCATTTGGTCCATTTTAAGCCCGTTTCTCATTCTTTTCATCCTTCTATGCTCTCTTGAGTATAAAACATGAAATTAAAGGATTAAGAGCACCAAATTACATAATTCAAGGGATAAATCATCCAAAAGTATACTAAATGTGGGCTTAAAATATGTTACTATTACAGCTTATCAGGGAAGAAGGGAGGAGGGAAGAAAGTGGAGGAGAAGGGCGATGGTCGGAAAGGGGTTCGGTGGCTAGGGTTTGGTGGAAGAAGATTTGGAGAAGAAAGTGAACAGAAGAAAGGGGTTTAAATAAAGATTGGGAAACATAGTCGTGGCCCACGCCCGTGTGCCCTGGGCGTGTTAGGCCACACGGTCGAATCGCACAGCCGTGTGATGCTTCTTTTGTTTCTCCCATGCCTGTGTAGAGGTTTCCACGCCTATGTTGATTGATCAGTACCGACCACAGCTTATAGGCACGGGCGTGTCGCACGCCCGTGTGCTTTACTTAGTATTGCTCACGGTTTGAGGGCACGCCCGTGTGGGTTTATCAACATCCCGTGTTCTTTAGTCAGTGTCGACCACGGCCGCATCGTACGGCCGTGGCGTTTTATCGCAGCCCGTGTTTTGGGAAAAAAATTTCGCCCTATTTTCGCACGGTCTCCGCCATGTCGATGTGCCTACTCGTGGTGTCCACACGGCCACGCCCGTGTGCAAGGCCGTGTGTTATGGAAACCTGCGCTTATTAATCTGGTTAGTTTTTAGGTGCTAAAAAAATTGAAAATATGGATATTAATGGGGTTAGTACTCGGGTTGCCTCCCGAGAAGCGCTTGTTTAAAGTCCTGAGCTAGACTTACCTTTCATTCGCAAAATCATGGTGGTTCGAGGAGTTAAAACTCCTCATTCCTGGTATCAATTTTGTGAAAATAAGGTTTTAGACGAGTTCTATTTACCTTGAAGGTGCCAAATTTGGAATGAGTGACCTCGACTGTACCGTATGGGAAAATATTAAGTATCGTGAAAGGGGTTGTTCCATTAGGTTCAGAAGTGGCAACACGAGGATCTATATTATCCATTAGAACTCGGTCTCCAACCTTAGTCTGACTCGTTTTATCTTTAGGCTCGTCATGGCTCTGTTTTGGTTCACCGTGTACTTTCAATTTCTCCTTAAACTGTGTTTGCCATTCATCTAGTTCCTCGATCTGGAGCCTTCGTTCCTCATGAATAGTTCTGTTCTCAATATGAGAGCTAGACCATGGCTCTGTCATCTTTTCCCAAGGAATTTCCTGCAAAGAAGATTTAACATTAAGTTCACTTACATTAACAGGACTTGTATTATCTTGATCACTAGATATTCTGACAGAATCACGTGCTTGGAGTTTGATCATGTCATCACCTACACGAAGTATTAATTCCCCTGTACCAACACGATAATCGTCCTAGCAGTTGCTAAAAAGGGTCGTCCTAAAATTAAAGGAACGTCACTATCCTCATCCATGTCTAAAACAACAAAGTCTCATCGGAATATGAATTTATCAATTTTGACTAGCACATCTTCAATTATACCCTAGGAAATCTAATGGTCTTATCACCAATTGAATGCTCATCCTAGTTTGTTTGGGTTTCCCAAGACCTAGTCATTTAAACATTTATAAGGCATAACATTGATACTTGCCTCTAAATCACCTAACGATTATTAATGTGATAAACCACCAATTAAGCAAGGATTTGTAAAACTCCCTGGATCTTTTAATTTGTGGGGTAATTTATTCTGTAAAATCGCTGAGCAAACTGCATTTAGCTCCACATGCGACGCCTCGTCTAACTTCCATTTGTTTGCCAAAAGCTCTTTTAAAATTTTTACCGAATTGGGCATCTGCGAAAGAGCTTCAATAAATGGTAAGTTAATATGTAATTTTTTTAAAAGTTTAAGAAATTCACCGAATTGTTCATTTGTGCGGTCTTTCTTCATCGCATTGGGATATGGCACACGAGGTTTGTACTCTGTACTTACCAGTTTTGGTTTATTATGGCTTACCTCAACCTTACCTTTATCTACCACGTTTTCTTGCCTCGATTTTGGTGTGTCTAACCCTTCACTATCGTGAGTAGTAATGGCATGAAGTTGCTCCTTTGGGTTAGTTTCAGTGTTGCTTGGCATGCTGCTTTGTGGTCGTTCAAAGATCAGCTTAGCAAGCTGACCTATTTGGTTTTCGAGCCCTTGAATCGATGCCTGTTGGTTTTTAAGTGCTGTTTCGGTGGTTTGAAAGTGAGCTTCTGACAACGAGATGAATTTTGTTAGCATCTCTTCAAGGTTCGGCTTCTTCTCCTGTGGGTAGGGTTGTTGTTGAAAGCCTGGAGGGGGTTGTTGTCTCTGATTTCCTTGACCACCCCATGAGAAGTTTGGGTGGTTCCTCCAACCTGGATTGTAAGTGTCACTATAGGGATTATTCTGAGGTCTAGAATTATTACCCATATAGTTCATCTGCTCGCTTTCTATGCCAGGGTTGTAGGATGGATATTCTGTATTGCCTATTCCTCCTCCATTCGTATCACACTGCATCACTGGATGTACCTGTGAAGAACCACACAAACCATCAATCTTTTTATTTAAAAGCTCTACCTGGTTTGATAGCATGGTGACTGCGTCGAGGTTGAAAATACCGGCTGCCTTCGTTGGCTTCATCCTCATGACTTGCCACTGATAGTTATTCAGTGACATCTCCTCTATAAACTCATAAGCCGCTTCAGGTGTTTTGTTATTTAGGGTGCCGCCGGCGGCTGCATCGATCAGTTGCCTAGTTGAGGGGTTCACACCATTGAAAAAGGTTTGAACCTATAGCCATAATGGTAACCCGTGGTAAAGGCATCTTCTCAGTAGATCTTTGTATCTCTCCCATGCATCGTGAAGTGTTTCTAAATCCATCTGCACAAAATAAGAGATATCATTCTTCAACTTAGCCGTTTTAGCCGGCGGAAAATATTTGAGTAAAAATTTCTCGGTCATCTGTTCCCATGTAGTGATTGAACCTCGTGGTAACGAGTTCAACCACTGTTTAGCTTTGTTCCTCAACGAGAAAGGAAACAACCGAAGGCGAATGGCATCATCAAAAATGCCATTAATTTTGAAAGTGTCGTAGAATTCCAGAAAATTTGCCAAGTGATTGTTTGGATCCTCATCCTACAAACCATCAAACTGAACAAACTGCTGAATTATCTGAATAGTGTTAGGTTTCAGTTCAAAATTATTTGTAGCAATAGCAGATCTAACAATACTTGATTCAGTTCCTGTTAAATTAGGCTTAGCATAATCATACATAGTTTGAGGAGCAGGATTCTGATTTACTGGATCTGCAGCGACCACATGAGGTAGCGGATTATTATGGGGATCAGCCATCTCCTCGGTATTAGTGATATCGTTCTCTTGCTCTTCTTGTATGTATTGTAAGTTTCGCCTTATCTCCCTACGATTTCTGCGAGCGTTGCCTTCTATGTCACTGTCAAAAATTAATGGTCCTGACGGGTTCCTTCTAGTCATAAACTAAAAATACCTGCCAGAAGAAAATAAAAGAAAAGTTAGTAAATAAAAATAAATTGTAATAAAATAAAAATGGTTAAAGTAATAAAAATTTAGTGTTCCTAATATCTTAGTCCCCGTCAACGGCGCCAAAAACTTGATATGTCTCTAACTAACTATGATCACAATAAAGGCAAGCGCACATATCGTTTAATAGTATAGTTATGGTAAGACCAAAAATATCGTATCCACAAGGACTAAGAGTACTAGTAATTACTATCTTTCTATTATCTAGCCTAAGAATTGGAGTGATTTCTTTTAAACTATTAATTAAAAGCACGACAGAGAATGAATTGGGAAAATACTTTTTAGACAACTTTTTGAAATAGACAATACCCAAGGAAGAATCCACCTAGACTTTACTTATTACTTTCGATTCATACGATTTATTCACTTGACTTAATCCGTAGAAATCCCTGATTTATGTTAATATCTCTTTCAAGCCTAAAAACAACTGACCCTAGGTTGATTAATTGAAATCTCTTTCTAATTAAAACCCATATTGTCGCATTAACTCGATCTATGGATTCCCTTATTAGATTTGACTCTAATCCGGCAGATTTTCGTTGCCCTATTTCTAGGGTTGCAATCAACTCTGCTTAATTGTGTTGATCTACTCTTAAACAGGGACTTTTGCTCTTCTGAATAAGCACATTCGACTTGAATCAATAACCTGAATTATCAAAACAAGAATAAGAACTCACAATTAAGAATAAGAACAAGTATTTATCTTATAAATAAAATAGTAATAAGATCTGTCTTAGGTTTCATCCCCTTAGGTATTTAAGGGGTTTAGTTCATACTGATAGAGGGAAACATCATAGAATAGGAAAAACAACAAAACATAAGAAAACCCAAAAACTTCAAGAGAAATTGATAGGAGATCTTCAGTCTTGATGGAGATCCTTCTTTCGAGCTGCTCCCGATGGCTGTCTTCGAGTATTTTCTGCCTTCTACTCTGCGTGTCTCTTTAGGTCCTCCCCTAGGGTGTTTATATAGGCTTTGGAACACATATCTTGGCATACAAGTAACCTTTTCCAAATGAAATTAGACTTAGGTTCGGCAGGGACACGCCCGTGTTCGATAGCTTAGGCCGTGCTTGATTCTTCTCGTCACACACGGCCGTGTGATCTTCCCATGTGCTATAGTCCAGGCCGTGTTGATTTCTGAGGTAGGCCCATTTTGTCCCTTTTTGGCCCATTTCTCGTTCTTTTCGACTCCTTAAGCTCTCCTGAGTATAAAACATGAAATTAAAGGATTAGGAGCATCGAATTCATCAAATCTAATAAAAATTCATCCAAAAATAAGCCAAGCATGGGGTCAAAATATGTATAAATTATGGTTTATCACTAATGAATGGAAAAGATGCATGCAAAAAAGGTATTGATTCTAGTTCAATTCCATTAGAACAACTTTACTAGAAAATAAGTTTCTTTACATAAAGCGGATACATATACGGCCTCGCCTTAACACCCAAAACCTTAACTTTCCCAAGAAGCCAAGCTAATTCTCGGCCCCGATCCGACTTCAATTCATATTCAGGCTTTGAACGGATAAGGTTTACAAGTGGTCGTCCACTTCTCGTATTTGGGCCATAGCTTCGCTCATAACATGGTCCATATCTCTGACCTGCCCCTCTGACAGGTTGTCACCTTTCTCTTGTTGTCTTTTTCTCTGACTATATTCACACGGTCGCATTATATTCCACTTTATCAATAAACCCATTTTCCATGGCAAGCTCTCTATTTAGCAATTGAACATGAATCAACACATTTCCTCTAAGATGAAAATACAATGCAACCACAGCCAAAACAAAACGAAACAAGTCAATACACTTTGTATAAAGCTGGAATACAAATTAGAGCAAAGAATAACAATTAAAAACATTTCTTCTTTGTAACCTATTCGGGTAACCGCTAAAGGTCTGACATGGTTCTACCTAGGGTAGGCTCTTAGATTTCATTACATATGGTTTGGTTCTAGAGTAAAGGTACCTGAACCGGCAGATTCCTCGATCCTCGCCCATTATAGGCTCCTACGAATCGAGTTCAATTTAGGGGAATAGATTGCCCTATGTTTGTACGGAGGTGAATATCTCACGAAGACATAAGTACGGATGTATCCTGAAAGCGATTCACTATCCTATACGAGGTGAAGACCTCACGAAGGAATAGCTTCTCACTCCCACTTAAGAAAGGTAAAATGGAATGATTATGCCATGCAATATGTGAAAACATACAAAGAGAAACTCTCGAACCAATAAAACAGATGTATTAAATCGCTATGTAATCCGAGATAACAAAGACATTATTTACCACCAAAATAAAACATGAATGATGAAATGCAAGGAAGGGATCATCAATTTAAACCGAATTATCAATTTTCGATAAAAAGAACAAAAAGTAATCAACTCGCAGCTCGACTCTCCTGTCCTTATATCCCTAGTGGAGTCGCCAAGCTGTTGAAACCTTTTTTTAAAATCGACTTGTTATTTTAAAACGAAAATGGAGTCGCCACTAAACCTTTTTATTAGGTCTGATCGGGGCACCTCGAAACTTAATCATTTTAATAAAAAGGCTAGATTTAAAATGATAATTTTTGGTCTACAAAATCCAAGAAATGGGATTGATAGTCGGTTACGTACGAGGAAGGATTAGCACCCTCATAACGTCCAAAATTGGTACCTAGTTGATTACTTGATGTCTTAGTGTCGAGAATTGAGAATTCAAAGAAAATTTAAAATACGATCCCCTTCTTACATGATTTGATTAAAATATCGCTAACTAAATTAAATTTTATGAAAATGGCCTTCTTATTTCGAGTTAATCAAGAAAAAAATCATGTCTCGTAAGTTAGGGCACGATATCTCAAATCCTCAAAAACAAGAATACTCATCATTTGATTATTACCTAAGTCCTACGTGTCTTGAATTTTAGATGGGATGTTTGGTTATTTCGATTCTAGGAAGAGGCCATACTCTGTAAGTTAGGAGCACGACTCCTCACATCCCAAAAATAACGAGCATTGCCTCGATTTTAATTATTTATTTTTTATGCGCATGCGCCAAAAAGCGAATGAATGTATGTAGCAATAGTTACAATGTATGTTGATGGAAAAATTATGATATTAACAAAATAACAACATAAATAATGAAATAAATTGATAATACTATAGTGAATACAATAATAAGAAATAATAATAACAATAAAAAATATTCAATTAATAGTACTATATGATAATAATGATAATAATAATGAAATAATATAAAAATGTGTGATAATAATATAATTACATAAAATATTGATATTTGAGCAAATTTTAAACAAAATAATATTAATTAGCAATGATAATCACTTAATAGTATTAATAGTATCAATAATTAAAAATAAAGGACCAAAACAAAATAATCGAGAAATTCATGGGCAAAAATATAGATATCATACATTATAAATGCTAGAAATTAAAAAAGGGAATAAAGGGGCTAACTTTAATAAATATAGGACTGAATTAAAATTTTAAAAAAAAAATTAAAGCATGAATTGCAAAAAAAAATAAAGAAAAGGGTAATAAAGGACTAAATTGAAAATATAACAAAATTAAAAGCCTAAATTATAAGGAAACAGAACATAAAGGATTAAATTAAAATGGGATAGAAAAATACAAGGACTCAAAAGGCAATTATCCCAATCATATTTAGACATGTCATTCCCTCAGTGGGTCCATAGTGGGTCAAGGGACTAAATTACACAAGAATAAAATAAAAGGGGTAAAAAATAAAATAGAATAAAAAGATGCAAGACGAAATTAAAAACATGCAAAAAAGTGGAAGGGCCAAAACAGCAAATAGCCCCTCCCTTCAAAAACACGCGGATCTTGGGAGGGGTCGGGTCGGATATTCGGGTCGGCCCCAAAACAATGTTGTTTTGGACATTTTAAGCTATGCCCCAAAACGACGCAAAACGTCATCGCATAATGCCCATATATAAGTAAAAACAAAAAACAAAACAAAAAATCATTTTTCAACCTATTTTTTTAAAAAAAAAAAAACTCTTCTTCCATTTTTTTTTCTCTCAAAGCTTCCCTTCCTTCCGGCCATAGGGCCGTCGCACGTCTGCCGCGGCCATCGGTCATCGACGACGCAATGGCTGTGTAACACCCTTTACTCGTATTCTGTCACTGGAGGGTACGAGTGCAGGCGTTCTGCATTTAACTCACATAGTCATACAACTTTGGGCTATTAGGTTCGTTTCAAATTATAAATTTTCCATTCATGTGTCTATCACTCTCATAATGGACCTACGAGGCCCTGAATATGCTTCCAAATGGTTTCGGAGATAATTCGGAAACTTCTACGCACTTAAGAAAATTTTGCCTAAACAGGGGCCACACGCCTGTGGGGGAGATGACACGCCCGTGTATCATCTCACACGGCCGTGTTCGACGCCCGTGGTCGACACTGACTAACTTTACACGGCCTTGGCACGCCCGTGGCCCTGGCCCGTGTGCCAAACCTTGACATTCTGACATATCCACACGGCCTATACACACGGTCGTGTACTTCAGCTGTGTGGCGAATTAAATTCCAATTGCAAGGTGCAGACTTCACACAGCCTGGGCATACGCCCGTGTGCTAGTCGTGCCTCCCACACGGTCTAGACACACACCCGTGTGTCTACCCATGTGAACGATTAGAAGGCTATCTACCAAGCCTTTTGCCACCCTACATTGCATACATACATACTCCAAATTCCATTCAACGTAATTCATGACCCAAAGACACATCTAAATATTCAATTCATATATCAATAGACACTCATAATTTGCAATAGGAACTTCCATGAGTAATTTCATATTTTCATAAATAACAAAGTGAGACATCAACCATGACAATATACAAAATAGTTATCTTAAAAGGGGCCAACACATCTTGACCAAAATAACAAAATAATCTAACTAGTCTAGCCCCTATACATGCCATACACAAAATCACTAAGTCTAGATATACCGAGATGAGTTGATAGTGTGGGCGATCTTCTGATTATCGGTGTACCCCGGCTCGCTCTTAAACTCTATAAAACAAGGGAAAAGAAAGGGGAAGTAAGCATTAATCTTAGTAAGTTTACATGTAAACAATATAAAGTTATAGCATTACATACTAAACAAGGAACGATCCACATTCATAATTAAGCTTACTCATTTCTTCCATTTCTATATTCCAACCTTATCACTAGCTTAATGTATACATTCATTAGCATGCTTCCTTGCACTTAGCACCACAATGTCACATAATACAGCACATCACAAACTCTTAGTCAATTACTCATAATCAAATTACTCGGTGGTTTCGCACTTAGCCCACCATCAGTCTTTATTAGGGTGGTATCGCACATAGCCCACCGAAAAGGTTAGTTACGGTGGTATCGCACATAGCCCACCAATTGATAAATAGATGATGGTATCACACATAGCCCATCATAATTAAATAACTAGGTGGTATCGCACATAGCCCACCATCAAGTGTTTATTACACGTTTATATGACTATTTCGTCATTCATACAATAATTATACCATAACTACCGCATTCAATCCACTTGTATCACACATGTTCTCAATCATGCCATGCACCAATCAACAACGACAATGTATGTATATAAAATGTATAGTTTACACATAAACTTACCTCGGTGCAAAACGTGTCAACCAACGGCTTAATCCGTAACCTTGCCTTTTCCCCGGTCAAGGTTAATTCCGCGCTCTTCTTGATCTATAAAAATAAAATTCATTCATTTAGATCATTCTATGATCATAATGCACCAAAATCTACACTTAGGTAAAAATGACCATTTTGCCCTTATATTATGGCAAAATTACGATTTTGCCCCTAAGCTCGTAAATAATTTTTTATCATATTTTATCAATAAAAAAGCCCAGGTGAACATTTATTTCTCTTACAACTACTCACCATTCCAACTATTTCTTGCATTTATGACACAATTTAAATCTTTGCATTCTAGTCCTATTTAGGTGCTTTCATGCTAACATCTTTCACAAAAGTTATTTCTCATCTCCCTAACATTTATTTTCTTCTATAAAACTCAGGTAACAACTCAACTACTCTCATGGCAAGTCCCTAGACTTTAAACCATATCTCAAATTAGTCCCCTCATTAGCTAGCTTAAGCTTTGGGGACTCCAAAAACACAAAAATCATCAATTAAAACCACCTAAATTACTTACTTGAATATGAATTGAGTGGCTGAAAGTTTGAACCCCCAAGAGCTCTATTTCTTCTTCAATTTTCGGTGGAAAGAGATGAGTGAATAGTGAAAGATGATAGTTTTTCTTTTACCATATTTTTATTCATCTTTTCTCACCTAATTTTGACTAAACATTAAATGCTCTTGTCTCCCCATACCATATGGCCGGCCATCACACTCCAAAATGACCTATTTGCACTTTAAAGTCCTCTATTTTACATTCTATAGTCATTAGGTACTTCTACCTTGAAATTTAGAACTTTCGCACTTTACGCGATTTAGTCCATTTTCAAAATTAAGCATGCGATCATTAAAATTAAAGTACCAAAATTTTCACATAGTCATATATTAATGCTATAACGCATAAAATAACATCAAAATAATTTCCTTAAACCTTGGATTAGTGATCCCGAGATCACTGTTCCGACTAGCCCCAAAATCGGGCTGTTACACGACCGCCTCCTGTGGATGCTGAAAATTTCCAAAAAACCCTTTTTTGCCCCTCCTGTCACGTGGAACACAGATCTAGGGTTAAAATCCCCAAAAACTTAGCCAAAGTTTGACTGAAAGTAGAGAAACCTTTGGGTTTCTCCCCTTTTCCGACGAGGCCCTCGACGGAACCTTAGGGGGTTTCTGAGGCTTCTCGAGTCGGAGACAAGGGCACTATGACGGCTTGAGTATTACAGGTAAAAAAATTGAATATTTTGCTATTTATTTTTCTTTTTTATATTTTTTCAAAATTTAAAAAGGAAAATAAAATAAAATAAAAATACCTTCTTTAAACTTGTTTTTTTCTTTTTGTATTCTTTGTTGAATCTCTTTTTTTTTTTTTTGTTACAATCCATTTTTGAATTTTATAGTCAAAATATATTACAAAATATATTATATTTTTTCTTCTTTTGTAACATCCTAAATTTACGGGTCTATACATTTAGTGTAGGGATAGGTTTACTATGTTAATTTAATTGATAGGGGTCTAAATTTGGGCTTAAAATAGGCAAAAGGCCCAGATTAAAGTGGCATCATTAATGATTAAAAGGAACAAGTTTTGGGTCGCAAGAGCCCATGTTTTAGGCCAAATTCGGCACTTTAAATGAAGAGAGGGTGACGCCACACACAAGGAATTAGGGGCCCAAGTATTAAGTTTAATGAGGCCCAAATATTTTAATTTAAATGAGTTAAATTTGGCATTAGGGATTAGTAGAGGTGGACGGTTACAAGGCTATAAAATAGGAGAATTTATGTGGATTTTTAAGTGATAATATCATGGATAAAAAGGAGAAAAGTTAGGAGCTTATCTTCAAGGGAACTGTTGGCAATGAAAATCCACCACCTAGAGGAGTGTAAAATTCGCTCATTGCATGGCAAGGAGGGTGCCGAATTTCTCCTCTTTTAGCTTGAATTTTAAGGGCGTTTTCGGTTTTTAGCAGTAGGTGCCAAAATATCTATAAATAGGGGGGGCTAGCTCCTTGATTCTGACACTGGAAACCTTAAATTTCTCTCCCATTGTGTCGAAATTCCCGAGCCTCTCCCTCTCCAATTTCTTTTCTCCAATTTCTTTAAAATTCGAAACTCTTCTCCACTTTTTCCTTCTTGTGCCGATTTCTCTAGGAAGCCAAAGCATCCATAGTCTTTTCTTCTATTCATCCGATTTGAGAATTAGTTCTATACTTCCGGCATTTAAATCTTCCATGGGCATTGCCGAATCCTCTCTCTAGTGCTAGCCGAATCTCCTATGCTAAGGTAAGTGTTGATTTTTGATTAGTTCTCATGATCTATTCTCGGTTTTTAAAAGGCAAAAGCCAAAAGCTAATAGTTTAATGGTTTTATGATGGGCGTCAATTCGGGATTTGAAGGAAGCTTAGTCGACTGGACCTAAAAGCCGAAAATCATAAGTCTCCAATTTCGGGATTTCAAGGTAAGAGGATTTGTTTATTTATATATATAAAATCGGGTAGAATACTAACCATGGCCGAATATAGGAGAGGCCTATTTTCGTAATTGTTCCGGCTTTTAAGCAAGGCTATAGATTGAGGATAATAGATCCAGATAGCAAGGACATCGACTAAGAATATTGGATTTCGCAATATCAGGTGTGTAATTCTCCACACCATCTAGATCTGTTTGATTAATATATGAAAATAAGTATTACATATTTTGTTAAATGCCGAAACCCCAGCATATTGACGGGAACCCAAAGAGGGTAAAGCAAATCACCAGGTTAGTAAATGATCTGATTAAATGTTATAAGTATACTGATTTTATGTGATTGCATGGGTTGGGTTTGATGAAAGGAGGAAGTTATATGTTGTAGCAGCTTTTTATCGTGATCTGCTGTAGCGGTTCCTTACCGTGATCTCATTGTAGCGTTCCTTTACCGTGATCTCAGATAGCGCTTCTGCTGTGATCTATTGTAGTGGCTACAGCAATGATCTGATGATGAGCAGCACAACTGCCATCAAGGCGTGTAGCGGTGTGGGTTGATTGTAGAAATCCCAATGGTGTGAATGGCTGGTACGGGGGCGTGTAGCGGATGGACACCTAGGATATGGGTTGGGCTTTGCATATTATTTTTGTTACTTATATTTTGATTATTCTGTTTTATGGGGCTAAAGCCCAAATCTAATGGTGCATGAGGGTTGAACACTGAGTCTCGCGACTCACCCTTTAATTTTAACCATCTCAGGTGACACTTAGGGCATCGGACCGGGCTGGAGAGGAGAGCAAGGTGGCCATGCGACAAGGCTTTGAGAATTCAGTAAAAAGACTTTGTCTAATTTTTTTATTTTCATTTAATTAATGGGTTCAAATTTCCTTGTAATAAGGCCATGGGCCACTAGACTACCATTTATGTCTTGGGATTTTGTTGGGCTTTTATTACTGGGTTTTAAGTTTTACGTTTTCAATTAAGTTAAGACTCAAGTGAAATTTCGGTTTTATTTAAAATCTACCAAGATAATTGGTTACTTAATATTTTATACTTTAATGAATTATTAAGCTTTCGAAATAAAGGTGTAAACCTAGTAATTGTTTTCTAAAATGTGACATGTTATGTAAAATCTCTTAAGTGACATACCAGATCCGATTGTAGCGTTTGGGCCGGGTTTGGGGTGTTACAAATTGGTATCGAGAGCCCGTTCAAAACTCCTGATCTGGGGTTTTTTGGGCTCAAAACATTTTCTAAAGTTGGGCTTTGAAACATGCATATTTATACAGTCATTAGCTCAAAGATGGCACTGCTGCTCCTACCAAGTCCGCTGTAAGTATTCGAACCATTGTGTGATATAATATATGTGGGCTTGATGGGCTTTATGGGACGTAGGATAGTTAAATTAGAACTTGATGAACTTTAGGCCTAGCTGAAACAACTCCAAAAAATCTCATAAGACTTAATTTCACTAAATAAACCAAAGTGAACAAGCCGCCAGGACTAGGGTGTGGTAACAGTATACGCATGTCTAGGATTGGATCCTAAGAGCCTGGTATTTAAGCAGCCTTAGTGACTCACCTCCTCTTCACTGAATCCTACCTGTGCGTAGGACTGCTCACCTTAGCCGAGTCGGGGTGTGGCAATAGGCATACGCATGTCTAGGAGTGGATTCAGGGGAGAGCCTGGTACTTAAGCAGCCCTAGCGACTCACCTCCTCTTCACTAGAATCCTACAGTGTGCGTGGTGACTATTCACCCTAGTTACGAGGACTTGTTGATGGGCTAAACCTTATAATTAAAACCCGAAAGGGACCAAATGCACCCTAGTTTGAAAAAAAGAAAAAAATTTCTCAAGTTTTGCAAAATTTTCAAATTACGTTTGATTTGTGAAAACTACCAACCAACCATGAATTTGTAAAATACCTATGTTTTGAAAATTTACCCAAAATCTCATGTTTATACGAGTAACCCTTGACCATGAAACTAGATTTTTCCCAAAGTACCCTGTTTGAAAAAAAAAAAAAACAACAAAGATCGAAATATCCCCGGTTAGAAAAAATTACCAACCTACCTCGTTTTGTCAAATGACCAAAATACCCATGGTTTGTACAATTACCAAATTACCCCCGATTTGCAAAATTACTGAATTGCCCTCGATTGCAAAATTATCAAATACCCCTAAATTTCAAAATTACCGAAATACCCCCGAATTTCAAAATTACCGAAATACCCCAGATTTCAAAATTACCAAAATACCCTCGGATTGTAAAATTACCAGAATACCCTTACTTCATGAAATCAACAAAGAACTTTATTATGAAAAGTTACGAAAATACCCTCAGAGGATAAAATTACGAAAATACCCACAGGTAGTGAATCAACGAAAACACCTTTACGTGAAGAATGTAAGTGCTTGGATGTTATTTGTATGATGTATGTGTTTTATTTTAGTTAGAGGTTACAAACTTGAGATCAGTATTGTGAATGCGACCGAAAGAACCACTCTTAAAACTATTATTCATAAGATCATTAGTGGTTAACTAGTGAAAGAAAACTAATAATCCATAAAATTCTTAATCGATAAACGCCAATCGGAGGAATAAGTTCAAGGGTCGAGGACGTCCCGCGCGTGAAACGCAGAGGGTAGAATGACCGCGTCGAGCCGGTAGGGTCCGCCACGGTCGAGAAACGAGATGTCGGAATCACACCGTAGAAGGAGAATTTTGGGATGAGGCACCCGGAGATGATGCTGTATCTCAGGTGATGTTGAGGGTTTTAGAGAGGGTTGCTAGAGTAGGCATGGGCACAGGAGCCCGGAAATCTGTACCGGAGCGGCTTAAGGCCAATGGGGCAGAAGTGTTTAGGGGAGTTTCTGGTGTAGCCCCTAACACAGCTGAGTATTGGATGGAAGCGACTGAGTGTATAATGGATGACTTAGACTTCACGGTAGAGGAAAAGTTGAAAGGGGTCGTGTCTCTTCTTCGAGACGAGGCCTATCAATGGTGGCTCACGGTGAAAGAGGGTACTGCCGCAGACTGTATTGACTGGGATTTCTTTAAGGAATCATTTCAAGGGAAGTATGTTGGGGCCAGCTACGTGGATGCACAGAGGAAGGCATTCCTGAATCTGGTGCAGGGAAGTAAGTCTGTGGCTGAGTACGAGGCAGAGTTTTTGCACTTGAGCCGCTACGCTCGGGGAATGGTAGCAACGGAGTATGAACATTGTGTACGGTTTGAGGATGGGCTGCAAAATGAGTTAAGGGTTCTGATAGCACCGCAACGGGAGAGAGTTTTTGCTATTTTGGTAGATAAGGTTAAAATAGCTAAGGAAGTGAAACGGGTCGAGAGACAAGAAAGGGATAAGGATAAGAGTAAGAGTAAGAGAAGTTTCGAGCAGTCAGGAGCATCTGGGAATTATCAGAAAAGGCCTAGGACTGATGGGCCAGCTCGTGCTCCGACGGGTCAGAATCGAGCATGTCCTACATGTGGGAGGACGACATGGGAAGTGCGTAATGAAAACGGTGGATGCTTTAGGTGTGGATCCACAGGACATCTGATTAAGGACTGTCCTCAGATGGATCGGGTACAGCCCGTGGGATGAGGTTCTGATCAGGCTGGGAGAGGTGATCAACAACCACCAAGAGGCCGCAGACAAGCCAGGGGCAATAATGGTAGTGAACGCGGTCGTGGAGCACCAGGTAGAGGTGCAGGTTATGCTGAGGCGAGGCAGCCAGCGTTGGTCTATGCAGTACGTCGCCAAGGGGACGAGGATGCTTTAGATGCTAACATTGGTGCGCACTCTACCATAGTATACTAAGTGTTTCTTTTGGCTTTAGAATCGGAGTGCGCAGCGAAAGCATAGTGGTGAGACTTGGGTAGTACGATTAATAGTTAGTTAAAAATTTTGAGGACGAAATTTCTTTAAGGGGGTAGAACTGTAACATCCTAAATTTACGGGGCTATACATTTAGTGTAGGGATAGGTTTACTATGTTAATTTAATTGATAGGGGTCTAAATTTGGGCTTAGAATTAGGCAAAAAGCCCCAGATTAAAGTGGCATCATTAACAGTTAAAAAGGAACAAGTTTTGGGTCGCAAGGAGCCCATGTTTTAGGCCAAATTCGGCACTTTAAATGAAGAAAGGGTGACGCCACAAACAAGGAATTAGGGGCCCAAGTATTAAGTTTAATGAGGCCCAAATATTTTAATTTAAGTGAGTTAAATTTGGCATTAGGGATTAGTAGAGGTGGACGGCTACAAGGCTATAAAATAGGAGAATTTATGTGGATTTTTAAGTGATAATATCATGGATAAAAAGGAGAAAAGTTAGGAGCTTATCTTCAAGGGAAGTGTTGGCCGAAAATCCACCACCTAGAGGAGTGTAAAATTCGGCTACTGCATGGCAAGGAGGGTGTAACACCCCAAACACGGCCCACAAGCCCTGACCGGATCTGGTATGCCACTGCGGAAAAACGTTTGAGAAGATTTGACCTAAAGATAAAATCATGACAACTTGTTGAGTTTGTAAAACGGTGACCATTTAAAATCTTAAGTAAAGTGTGGTGTTTATAAAAATATCCTGGTTAAAACTTTATGATACATTTTAGGATATAGTTTTGTCGAAAATAAACCGGTTTCAAAATAATAATTCAATCGTCACTTTGCTTTAACATAATAAAAATACTCAAATAGAAATACTTAAATACTTTAACTAGGCCTTATTACAACAAATAATTAAACAAAAGTTCTTAGTAATAAACTGAATAAAATAATGAAGATGTCTTCTGCATGGGCCACCTCGTATCCACTCCAACCCGGTCCAATCACCACGAATCATCTGCGATGTTGAATAAAAATTGGGTGAGTCATACAGCACTCATTGTGTAATTAGTCCACTTTGAATTCCACCCACATGTTAACCACATATTAACTCATATATCAGATATCAATTATCAAATTCACATGTTATCACATTCTGGGCTTGGCCCATATTCATATCACATTCATCTAATAGGGTAGTTAACCACATAATTTCCACATACTGGGCTTAGCCCATTTCCACACTGATCCACATTCATATACTGGGCTTTGCCCATTTCCACATTAATCCACATATCATATTGGGCTTGGCCCATTTCCACATATGTTCACATACAAAATCATGCAATTATGAAGCCCAACCCAAACCTAGGGTCCATCCGCTACACACCCCCTTATCCAGCCTACCACACACCAGGGGATTATCAAATCACCCTCTCCTTTTCACTCCAAAGGCAATCACTGCCGTCCACGTGCAATTAAGCACAATAGTCCACAACGCGACCTCAGTCAGTGCCAATCCACGATGTAGCCGTAGCTAACACCAAAACCACGATGGGACACATAGTCACTCATCAACCACGATATGACACATAGCCGATATCAACCACGATGAGGCACATAGCCACTCATCAAGCCACGCGAACTAAATCGCAATTAATCCACAACGTGACCTCAGTCAACGTCAATCCACGATTTAGCTCAAGGCTAACATCAAAAACCACGATGGGACACATAGTCACTCATCAACCACGATATGGCACATAGCCGATATCAACCACGATGAGGCACATAGCCACTCATCATGCCACGCAAACTAAATCACAATTAATCCACAACGTGACCTCGACCAACGCCAATCCACGATGTAGCTCAAGGCTAACATCAAACCACGTACTCGAAGTACACCCGTACCTTCTTTCATATCCCAACCCATGCACATGCCACATAAAATAATGATACAATGTAATGATGCATGAGCATGTTCATCAAGCATATTATCACATATTCATATTAATAATCACATATCATCGAGGTTTGGTACTTACAGGATTATCGACATACCCTTGAGGGTATCCTTATCACAATTTCCACTTGCACTAGTTAGCACATTCATAATACATACACATTTCACATACATATCATATACCCGAAAACGGTGGGTTAATCACACACCGATCACTTGGAGAACTATGCTTTCGATCATCGATGCTATCACTAGGCGATACTACGGCTATTTGCCTACTTTCTTGTTCGACGCTGGTCCACACCCGGTGGCCAATCCCTAACCGCCGAGACAGATCTCTTCTTAAACTTCGGGATAGGACCTTCCCTTTCCTTCTTGAATTGTATCCGCCTCTATCAACACACTTAATCGTAACAATCGATTTAATCATCAATATACGAATTCTTAACCAAATATGCACAACTTATCATACTTACCTAAGGGTCTTGAAATCCTAAAAGCTTGATCTAATGCTTAGATCCTTAATCCCTACATTTGATTAATCACCTACTACTTTAATAAAAAGCCATTCGCCCATAAATCCAAATCCTAGTAGGATTAGTATACCTAAACTTACCTTGTTGCCGTTTGACTTAAGAATCAAGTCTTGAAATCTCTGCTATACTCTTCTTGCATTCGCCAAGCATTGAATCAATTAACTTGGTTAGTTTTCGCTTTTGAATAATTAATGAACACATATATTTACCAAACATGGCCTTGGCCGAATACTATAGACACTTACCTTGTGGATTTTAAATCCCGAAACTCACCGAATAACTAGGGAACACGTGGCCTATGGTGTACCTTCGAGAAAAGAACTTCTCCTTCCTTGTAGTCGACACTTAGTAAATCCCAAAGATCTCTTCAAAGTTTCGGCAACAAGATATTAATGGGGTTAGTCCTAGATTTCGCAAATCTTAAGAAAAAGGATGAAACCGAATGAGATCTTACCCTTACTTGAAGAAATCGATTGCACCTTCACTTCAACCTTCAGAGATTCGGCTATGGCTAGATGATGATCTCACAACTTTTGGCTTTTGGAGGGATTAGAAAGAAAAAGAGAAGGAAGAATAAAGATGGAGGATTCAGCTAGATCACAAGGTATTTCGGCTTGGCAAAAATAAAAGAAGAAGAAGATTTGGTGAAGAGAATTCGCAGAGGCTTTCAAAGAACAGATAATAATGCAGAATGGCCTCTTTTCCTTTTATAGCCGAAATTATCATCTAAGGAGTCCCTTACTTGGCCATCACTCTTCTATTTTAATAGCTTTATCTCTTTAATTATCACTTAAAATAAAAGATAATTCAGCAACTATCCTTACTTAGCCGAAATTATTAAACTCAAAGTCCCTTACTTGGCCATCACTTCTCCTTTATTTTCCTCTTTATCTCTTTATTCAAATTAAAAGAATTTAATCCAACAATTATCTCTTGAAAATAATGATAAATAAATCCCTTATTTATCCACTATTTATAAAATAATAAAAGCTCCTAATTTATAGCCATGTGCCGTCCACCTCTCTGCTCCTTGTAGCAAAATAAAATTTCTTTTATTTGCTTCCCATGTGACTCGAACTTAGGCCCATTCCTCTTGCATATGGCGCCATTTCCATAGGCCCTAAGTGGCATCTTCAGACCACTTTTCCAAGCCTGTTTGTGTGTCAAATTTCACAAACTTTTTCTTTTAAGGCCACCTTGCCTTAATTTCCCCTTTTAAACCTTAAAACTCGTCATTTCTAGGTCATTTCTAAGTTTCCAAAAATTTTCGATCGGCTCTGTAAACTTGACATTTCCTTACATTTCCATGACATTTCCTTACAAGACATTTCCTTACATTTCCATGACATTTCCTTACAAGACATTTCCTTACATTTCCAAGGTTCTAAAAATGTTCACTTTCCTCTTTTAAACTTAACATTTCCATACATTTCCAGGTTTCCAAAAGTGTTCAAAATATATTCATAACACATAAGATATGTCATTTCGTATAATTAAACCAAAAATGCATAGGCCCTTTTCAGGATGTTACAGTTCTACCCTCCTTAAAAATAATTTCGTCCTCGAAATTACTTATTAACGAATAATCGTACATCTTAACTCACCGCACTACGCTTATGCTGCGCACTCTGATCTTAATAGAACCATCATACTTCCTAGGCACAGTCTCTAAGTTCACGTCCCCTAGAACTCATTTCTAACGTCGCGATTTAATCTGATTAAAAAGTTTTATGCATCAGAAATTTTGTTCCACTGATTATTCGCGAACAGTTTTATGAAAAGAGATGTTCAGAAGTAGTTCTTTCGATCAACCAAAGTTTCTAGTTCAAGTTCACTACTCTAACTCAGGGAGTCACATTCACATTCATAAGCAGAGACACATTCTTTTTTTCCACGAAGTCACATTCATTCACAACATCATTCACTACACTTTTATGTCCATTCCATCCATTTCCCTACCCAGGGGTAATTTCGTCATTCGTCCTATAAGGGTATTTTGGTAATAAACCAGGGTAAATTTGAAAATATTTTTCAAATTAAAGGTATTTCAGAATTTACAAAATCTCTGGGTTATTTTGTTTTCCAAATCAGAGGTGTTGCAAAAATTTTAGAAATCGAGGTTACTTCGGTAATTTTAGAAGTCGAAGCGATTCAGTAAATTTTCCAAATCGGGGTATCTTGTTATTTGTAAACAGAAGTTTTTGGTATTTTTGTAAAGTAGAAATATTGTAGCAAACGTCGAGGGTATTTTTAAAAATCTTAAGAACTAAGGGTATTTTAGTAATTTACAATACAGGGGCATTTTTGTAATTTTGTAAATCGGAGATATTTTGGAAAAAAATTTCACAATAATCTTTTACTACAATTAAAAGGGTAATTTAGGGATTTTAAAACTAGGGTTTTTATCATGGCTAGTCCCTTTCGGGTTTTAATTATCGGGTTTAGCCCGTGAATAAGTCATCTTGGTTAGGGTGAACCGTAGCTACGCACCAGGTAGGATTCGAGTAAAGAGGAGGTCAGTCACTAGGACTACTTAAATACCAAGCTCTTACTGAATCCACTCCTAGACATGCGCACAACAGTTTCCACACCCTAGCTCGGCGACTTACTTCACAGGTTTGTTTAATAGTCCTTAAGTCTTATGCATGTGTTTGAGTGCACTAGCCCTAGGGTTCAACAGATCCTAGTTCACTAATCTACGTTCCCTTCATACTTATAACATTCACATACACATTTCACTTTAGTAGTCAAGGGTACTTACCTGGTGGACTACGGGTCGGAGATACAGGTGCCATGCCAGAAAAACTTGAAAAGTTTATGAAAGCCCATACTTTTGAAAAGCCCATCTTTGAAAAAAAATTATTTTTGGACCCAAAACCCTCAAGGTCGAGTTTTGAACCGGGCTCTAATACCAATTTGTAACACCCCAAACCCGGCCCACAAGCCCTGACCGGATCTGGTATGCCACTGCGGAAAAACGTTTGAGAAGATTTGACCTAAAGATAAAATCATGACAACTTGTTGAGTTTGTAAAATGGTGACCATTTAAAATCTTAAGTAAAGTGTGGTGTTTATAAAAATATCCTGGTTAAAACTTTATGATACATTTTAGGATATAGTTTTGCCGAAAATAAACCGGTTTCAAAATAATAATTCAATCGTCACTTTGCTTTAACATAATAAAAATACTCAAATAGAAATACTTAAATACTTTAACTGGGCCTTATTACAACAAATAATTAAACAAAAGTTCTTAGTAATAAATCAATAAAATAATAAAGATGTCTTCTCATGGGCCACCTCGTATCCACTCCAACCCGGTCCAATCACCACGAATCATCTGCGATGTTGAATAAAAATTGGGTGAGTCATACGGACTCGATGTGTAATTAGTCCACTGAATTCCACCCACATGTTAACCACATATTAACTCATATATCGGATATCAATTATCAAATTCACATGTTATCACATTCTGGCTTGGCCCATATTCATATCACATTCATCTAATAGGGTAGTTAACCACATAATTTCCACATACTGGGCTTAGCCCATTTCCACACTGATCCACATTCATATACTGGGTTTTGCCCATTTCCACATTAATCCACATATCATATTGGGCTTGGCCCATTTCCACATATGTTCACATATAAAATCATGCAATTATGAAGCCCAACCCAAACCTAGGGTCCATCCGCTACACACCCCTTATCCAACCTACCACACACCAGGATTATCAAATCACCCTCTCCTTTTCACTCCAAAGGCAATCACTCTGCCGTCCACGTGCAATTAAGCACAAAAAGTCCACAACGCGACCTCGATCGGCGCCAATCCACGATGTAGCCGTAGCTAACACCAAAACCACGATGGGACACATAGTCACTCATCAACCACGATATGACACATAGCCGATATCAACCACGATGAGGCACATAGCCACTCATCAAGCCACGCGAACTAAATCGCAATTAATCCACAACGTGACCTCAGTCAACGTCAATCCACGATGTAGCTCAAGGCTAACATCAAAAACCACGATGGGACACATAGTCACTCATCAACCACGATATGGCACATAGCCGATATCAACCACGATGAGGCACATAGCCACTCATCAAGCCACGCAAACTAAATCACAATTAATCCACAACGTGACCTCAGTCAACGTCAATCCACGATGTAGCTCAAGGCTAACATCAAACCACGTACTCGAAGTACACCCGTACCTTCTTTCATATCCCAACCCATGCACATGCCACATAAAATAATGATACAATGTAATGATGCATGAGCATGTTCATCAAGCATATTATCACATATTCATATTAATAATCACATATCATCAGGTTTGGTACTTACCGGATTATCGACATACCCTTGAGGGTATCCTTATCACAATTTCCACTTTGCACTAGTTAGCACATTCATAATACATACACATTTCACATACATATCATATACCCGGAAAGCGGTGGGTTAATCACACACCGATCACTTGGAGAACTATGCTTTCGATCATCGATGCTATCACTAGGCGATACTACGGCTGTTTGCCTACTTTCTTGTTCTCACTTGGTCCACACCACCGGTGGCCAATCCCTAACTATCGAGACAGATCTCTTCTTAAACTTCGGGATAGGGACCTTCCTTTCCCTTCTTGAATGGTATCCGCCTCTATCAACACACTTAATCGAAACAATCGATTTAATCATTAATATACGAATTCTTAACCAAATATCCACAACTTATCATACTTACCTAAGGGGTCTTGAAATCCCGAAAAGCTTGATCTAATGCTTAGATCCTTAATCCCTACATTTGATTAATCACCTACTACTTTAATAAAAAGCCATTCGGCCATAAATCCAAATCCTAGTAGGATTAGTATACCTAAACTTACCTTGTTGCCGTTTGACTTAAGAATCAAGTCTTGAAATCTCTGCTATACTCTTCTTGCATTCGCCAAGCAGTGAATCAATTAACTTGGTTAGTTTTCGGCTTTTGAATAATTAATGAACACATATATTTACCAAACATGGCCTTGGCCGAATACTATAGACACTTACCTTGTGGATTTTAAATCCCGAAACTCACCGAATAACTAGGGAACACGTGGCCTATGGTGTACCTTCGGGAAAAGAACTTCTCCTTCCTTGTAGTCGACACTTAGTAAATCCCGAAAGATCTCTTCAAAGTTTTGGCAATAAGATATTAATGGGGTTAGTCCTAGATTTCGGCAAATCTTAAGAAAAAAGGATGAAACCGAATGAGATCTTACCCTTACTTGAAGAAATCGATTGCACCTTCACTTCAACCTTCAGAGATTCGGCTATGGCTAGATGATGATCTCACAACTTTTGGCTTTTGGAGGGATTAGAAAGAAAAAGAGAAGGAAGAATAAAGATGGAGGATTCGGCTAGATCACAAGGTATTTCGGCTTGGCAAAAATAAAAGAAGAAGAAGATTTGGTGAAGAGAATTCGTGAGGCTTTCAAAGAACAGATAATAATGCAGAATGGCCTCTCTTTTTCCCTTTATAGCCGAAATTATCATCTAAGGAGTCCCTTACTTGGCCATCACTCTTCTATTTTAATAGCTTTATCTCTTTAATTATCACTTAAAATAAAAGATAATTCAGCAACTATCCTTACTTAGCCGAAATTATTAAACTCAAAGTCCCTTACTTGGCCATCACTTCTCCCTTATTTTCCTCTTTATCTCTTTATTCAAATTAAAAGAATTTAATCCAACAATTATCTCTTGAAAATAATTATAAATAAATCCCTTATTTATCCACTATTTATAAAATAATAAAAGCTCCTAATTTATAGCCATGTGCCGTCCACCTCTCTGCTCCTTGTAGCAAAATAAAATTTCTTTTATTTGCTTCCCATGTGACTCGAACTTAGGCCCATTCCTCTTGCATATGGCGCCATTTTCATAGGCCCTAAGTGGCATCTTCAGACCACTTTTCCAAGCCTGTTTGTGTGTCAAATTTCACAAACTTTTTCTTTTAAGGCCACCTTGCCTTAATTTCCCCTTTTAAACCTTAAAACTCGTCATTTCTAGGTCATTTCTAAGTTTCCAAAAATTTTCGATCGGCTCTGTAAACTTGACATTTCCTTACATTTCCATGACATTTCCTTACAAGACATTTCCTTACATTTCCATGACATTTCCTTACAAGACATTTCCTTACATTTCCAAGGTTCTAAAAATGTTCACTTTCCTCTTTTAAACTTAACATTTCCATACATTTCCATGTTTCCAAAAGTGTTCAAAATATATTCATAACACATAAGATATGCCATTTCGTACAATTAAACCAAACATGCATAGGCCCTTTTCAGGATGTTACAGAGGGTGCCGAATTTCACCTCTCTTTTAGCTTGAATTTTAAGGGCATTTTCGGTTTTTAGCAGTAGGTGCCAAAATATCTATAAATAGGGGGGGCTAGCTCCTTGATTCTGACACTAAAAACCCTAAATTTCTCTCCCATTGTGCCGAAATTCCCTAGCCTCTCCCTCTTCAATTTCTTTTCTCCAATTTCTTTAAAAGCCGAAACTCTTCTCCACTTTTTCCTTCTTGTGCCGATTTCTCTAGGAAGCCGAAGCATCCATAGTCTTTTCTTCTATTCATCCTATTTGAGAATTAGTTCTATACTTCCATTTAAATCTTCCATGGGCATTGCTTTGAATCCTCTCTCTAGTGCTAGCCGAATCTCCTATGCTAAGGTAAGTGTTGATTTTTGATTAGTTCTCATGATCTATTCCCGGTTTTTGAAAGGCAAAAGCCAAAAGCTAATAGTTTAATGGTTTTATGATGGGCGGCAATTCAGGATTTGAAGGAAGCTTAGTCGACTAGACCTAAAAGCCGAAAATCATAAGTCTCCAATTTCGGGATTTCAAGGTAAGAGGATTTGTTTATTTATATATATAAAATCGGGTAGAATACTAACCATGGCCGAATATAGGAGAAGCCTATTTTTGCAATTGTTCCGGCTTTTAAGCAAGGCTATAGATTGAGGATAATAGATCCGTATAGGAAGGACATCGACTAAGAATATTAGATTTCGCAATATCGTGTGTAATTCTCCACACCATCTAGATCTGTTTGATTAATATATGAAAATAAGTATTACATGTTTTGTTAAATGCCAAACCCCGGCATATTGACGGAACCCAAAGAGGTAAAGCAAATCACCAGGTTAGTAAATGATCTGATTAAATGTTATAAGTATACTGATTTTATGTGATTGCATGGGTTGGGTTTGATGAAAGGAGGAAGTTATATGTTGTAGCGGTTTTTACCGTGATCTCGTTGTAGCGGTTCCTTCTGACCGTGATGCATTGTAGCGGCTTCTGCCGTGATCTCGTTGTAGTGGCTACGACCATGATCGATGATGAGCAAAGCACGATCGCCATCAAGGTGTGTAGCGGTGTGGGTTGATTTTAGAAATCCCCAATGGTGTGAATGGTCGAGTGCGGGCGTGTAGCGGATGGACACCGAGGATATGGGTTGGGCTTTGCATATTATTTTTGTTACTTATATTTTGATTATTCAGTTTTATGGGGCTAAAGCCCAAATCTAATGGTGCATGAGGGTTGCACACCGAGTCTCGCGACTCACCCTTTAATTTTAACCATCTCGGTGACACTTAGGGCATCGGACCGGGTGGAGAGAGGAGAGCAAGGTGGCCATGCGACAGAGCTTTGAGGATTCAAAAAAAAGACTTAGTCTAATTTTTTTTATTTTCATTTAATTAATGGGTTCAAATTTCCTTGTAATAAGGCCATGGGCCACTAGACTACCATTTATGTCTTGGGATTTTGTTGGGCTTTTATTACTGGGTTTTAAGTTTTACGTTTTAAATTAAGTTAAGACCTGCATGAAATTTCGGTTTTTATTTAAAATCTACCAAGATAATTGGTTACTTAATATTTTATACTTTAATGAATTATTAAGCTTTCGAAATAAAGGTGTAAACCTAGTAATTGTTTTCCAAAATGCGACATGTTATGTAAAATCTCTTAAGTGACATACCAGATCCGGTTGTAGCGTTTGGGCCGGGTTTGGGGTGTTACATCTTTTCTCTGCTTCTTTGCCTTTATTTCTCTATTTTTGCAGGTGGTGGTGGCAAGGACGAGGAGGTGTCAGGCCTCAGATGGTACGCCTGCTGACGTGGCGAGGGAGCGATGCTGAAGGGGACTTAGTAGGGGATTAATTCGGTTCGAAACCGGTCGGTTAACCGAAAAAATTCGATTAACCAAAAAAATTAATAAATAAAATTATAATATATAAATAGCCTACTATTTACCCAAACCCCAATCCAACATAAAACCCAATCTAATATATTTAAACCCAAATACCCAACCCAACCCAACCCAATTACCCAACCTAATTACCCAACCCAATCATAAAAATTACAAATAATTTAATAAATAAAAATAAAAAGCTAAAAGTAAAAGTCTAGTAAAACTAAAACATAGACACTCACTACTCACACAGACGATAGAAAAAAAAAAAAACCCTAACCTTTCAAGTTTCAAATCCCTAATTGAAAATTTGAAATCTCTCAAAACCTTCAAAACCTTCAAAATCTCCCAAAACCTTCAAAACCTTCAAAAGTATCATAGCTAGAGGTTGGAGCTACAGCTGGCCGCTGGTGTTGTCGTCGAAGCAGCTCTGTTACCTGTACTCAACCCCAGGTAAGAAAACTCTTTGTTTTCTTGATTTTTTAGGCATTTTATGATCTTATTTAATATTTTTATAATGATATTTAATCATATTTGTATTTAAAATTTAAAATTAGGTATCAATGTACAGTTTATTAAGTATAATGATTTTTTTAAAAACCTAAAAAATATATTTTTATTATTATATTTAAAAATATAAATATGCATTAACTAAAATATTAATCCCTTCCCATTTTTTCTCCTCAAAACTTTGCCTGTTGCATTCTTATTTTAATAAACACCCTATATTTTAACTCATTTATTAACTTTCCCCATCTTCACCGACCAGACTCTTCCCTCTCTTGAGAATCAGTTATTCATCAACAATGTTAGAAATTCCCTCAAAACTCCAAATCCCTCCCCTCACCTCAAAATTTCCCAAATGTAGGTATTTCTTATAGATTCTTTTAATATTGTTGCTCCCTCTTTTCAATTGGATATGTCTAAAAACATTTAAAGTTTAGTTCTGCAGTCTGTTCCATGAAAATAACCATTCATATGAAAACCCCAAAAATATTAAATTTCCCTTTGTGAGGCTAATCTTAATATAATTAGAAATAAATAGGCAATAATTCTTATAGTCAAAGTTCATGGAAAAACTATGGGTACTGTTTCCTTATTTACAAACTTCTAATTAAATTTATTTAGTTTAAGATTCATTGATTTATTGCTGTAATTTTTGCTTATTTTTATTTGTTGTCAAAGGGTAAATTATCCTATTAACTGTAATTTATTGCTGTAATTTATTTGATTATTTTTATTGCTGTAATTTATTTAGTTTAAGATTAATTGATTCATTGAGATTTGTATGTATGTGTTGTAAAAAAAAAAAAAAGATTTATGTGGGTTGTTAATATCTGTGCATGCATTTTCCTATTAACTATTTTTTTTAACAAATTGGTTTCTTGTCTGCAAGAAGTTATTAGACATGGATAAAAGCAGAATTTATTTCTCTAAAACTCAACATCAAAATATGTTTAATATTATAAATGTATTTTAATTTATTATATAATTTTTTTCTTGCAGAATGTCCACTGAACCAACATCTATTGAGGGTAGTGTTACACCTCCTACTTCGATAGATTCTGAAAATTCAGGAGTTGGAGCTTCAAGCCAAGCAAAGGGGACTACTGGGAAAAGAAAAGCCACTCCTCAAAGGTCAGAAGTTTGGTCTCACTTCACTAAGATTATTAATAGTGAGGGTGCAAGTAAGGCTAAATGTAATTATTGTCAAAAGGATTTTTGTTGTGATATGAAAAAAAATGGTACAGGGTCATTGAAATATCATATTGGTTCATGTAAGAAAAATCCTAGCAATGTTGTTGACACTAGTCAAGGACAACTAGTTTTACCTAGAAAGTGAGTTGAAGGGGGAGGCATCTTTCAACTTGGAGATTTGTTCAAGAAGCATGTAGGAAAGGATTAGCACAAATGATTGTGATTGATGAATTACCTTTCAAGTTTGTTGAAAGTGAAGGCTTTAAGAAATTTATGTTTGTGGCATGTCCTAGGTTTCATATTCCTTCACGAACTACTATGACTGGGGATGTTTATCAATTGTATTTAGATGAAAGGGTTAAGATAAAACAACTTTTGAAAAGTTCTTGTTCTAGAGTTTGCTTAACTACTGACACATGGACTTCTTTGCAAAGAGTTAATTATTTGTGTATCACTGCTCACTTTATTGATAACGATTGTAAATTGAATAAAAAGATTTTAAAATTTTGTCCAATTTCTAGTCATAAGGGTGAGTCCATTGGGATGGTGATTGAGAAATGCTTGTTGAATTGGGGGATTGATAAGTTATTTACTGTTACTATTGATAATGCAAGTTCAAATGATGTTGCTATTGGTTATTTGAGAAAGAAATTAACCCTCGAGGGGGTTTAGTTCAAAATGGTAAATATCTTCATATGAGATGCATGGCACACATTGTGAATTTGATTGTTGTTGAAGGCTTAAAGGAAATGAATAAATCTGTTGAACGTGTTAGGGGGGCTGTTAGATATGTGAGACAATCTCCAGCTAGATTACAAAAGTTTAAGGAGTGTGTTGTGGTGGAAAAGATAGAGTGCAAGAAGATGTTGTGTCTTGATGTTTGTACTAGGTGGAACTCGACCTACTTAATGTTAGACACTTCTCAGAACTTTGAGAGAGCTTTTGAGAGATTTGAGGAGCAAGATACAAACTTTAGGGCTGAACTTGAAAGGGGAGAGGGTTGACCTAGTGTGGATGATTGGGCTAATGTTAGAAACTTGAGGGATTTCTTGGAACACTTTTATGAAGTCACTTTGCGTATATCTGGCACTTCATATGTCACGCCTAATAATTTTTTTGACGAGCTTTCTGAAATTGATATTCTTTTACGAGATGCTCAATTAAATAGTAATGTTGATTTCAATGTTATGGCCATCAAGATGAAAGAGAAGTATGATAAGTATTGGGATGATATTGATAAGATAAATTTCCTTATGTTTGTTACTTGTGTTTTAGATCCTAGACAAAAACTAAAGTATCTTGAATTTGCACTTAGTGAAATGTCTAGTTCTGAAAAAGCTTGTGAAATGATGCAAAAATTGAAGGAATCTTTGTATGAATTGTTTGATGAGTATAAGCCTCCACTTCATAGTACTTGTAGCCAATCGAGTGTGCCAACACATGTTTCTCTCGGTGAACCACAACAAAAAATGAAAAGGTGAATGCAAGCTTTGTATAAAAAGCGTGAGTTGGAAATTGGTGGTGAGGATAAAACATCTGAGTTGGATAAATATCTAGCTGAGGCTAATGAGGATTTTGTTGAAGATTTTGATATTTTATTGTGGTGGAAAGTGAACAGCCCTAGATTTCCCACTCTTTCAAAAATGGCAAGAGATGTGTTAGCTATACCGGTTTCTACAGTTACTTCAGAGTCTGCATTTAGCACCGGAGGACGTGTGCTTGATCAATATAGGAGTTCTTTAACTCCTAAAATTGTACAAGCTCTTGTGTGTACTCAAGATTGGATTCGAAAATTATCATCACAAGAAGACATCAAAAAGATTGAAGAACAAATCCAAGAGCTTGACATGATTAAAAATGATATATTTATTGTTTTATTTTAATAGTTTCAATTTTTTTACCATATCACTCCTACTTATTTAATTGGTTCAATATTTAGACTTTTCTTGGAATGCATCAAAGCCTACCCTAAATTCATGAGTTTTCGTGAGTTGAAAGGTATGCTTACTATCTTATTCTTGTTAACTTACAATCTATTCATTTGTTTATATTATTTGATTTTTTTTAAAAGCGTATATTTCTATTATATGCTAATTTTTTGCACATGTATTTTTTGTAAGTATAATGCAAATGGAGATCTTTTGGAGAGAAGAAATGGATACAAATGGAGAATATTAAAGACTTACATTTCAATTATTTATTAATTTCAAGACTTATATAATGTTTTTAATTATGTAGTGATTTAATACTAATATATATTGGGTGAAAATGTGCTGAGACAAATGAGTTTCTCAATATATTTATCTTATGAATATATTAGTGTCAGGCACAAAAGTAAGGGCTAGGAAAAAGATGGTAAATGTTGTCATTAAATTTCTAAGGGAGTGGGAAAAAGGGATTTGAGTTAGCTGAGCCTTTTTTCATTTTTTGCTTTTGTTTTTGGTAATTCGGTTAATTTTTATATTTATTTTAACCAAAAATAAAAAATATATAATTTTTGGTTAACCGACCGAATTAACCGAAAAAATTTCGGTTCGGTTAATTATTTTGAAAAAAATTCAGTTCGATTAACGGTTAAAAATCTTAAAGGGTCGGTTAATTCGGTTAATGGTATTTCGGGTCAGTTAATCGACTGAACACACCTAGGACTTAGGGTTTTCTTTTTTTCTGTTTAGGTTTTAGGTTAATAAATTGAGTCTTGAGCTTGTAATTTGGACTGCTAATGGACTTTTATTTATTTTTTTGTTTTAACTGTTTTTTTGGTTTGTTTTGTTTGGGTTTAGGCCGGATGAATTTGGCCTGTTACAAACATAATTGATTAATAATTAATAAAAAATTCAAAAAGAAAAAAATTAAAAAAAAAGTTAACAATTACAAAAGAAAAATTCTTGTTTTATATATATTTAACTCTCTTTTTTCTATTCTAAGTTTCCTACAAATAAGTGTGTCAATTATTTTAATCCATTCAAAATGATTTTATTATATCTCAAGATTTATGTGCTTGTAATTCTTTTACACAAAAATATATATTGAGGTACAATCTTAAAAATGATAGCTTGAGACACGTATTCCAACCTTGCCCTGTTGGCTGTTTTTAATGTATTTTATCAGTGTTCCAGTCATGTGTTTGAAACACAAGTTATTAATTAAACTGTTTAACAAGTGATTCAATCAATTTCATCTTATTTTCGCAATTTTGAAGTTGATATAATCACATCAACAAATTAAATTAAAATTAAATATCAAACCAGATGATGAGTCTGGAATAAAGAAACGTGTAAAGATCACAACCTAGAAAGGGAATGAATCTGAGGAATAATATCCCCTTCTTCATATACCAAAAAAAGAAAAAAAAGAAAGCATACATCCAAAACAAAATTTACCATAAACAAAACCAGTTGATTTGAAACAAAGAAATAAAACTAGTATGATCTAACAAAAGCATGAGGGAACAATCTTGGGAGGATCGAATTTTTTGCTTTTACAATAAGTGCATACATTCCATAGCAGGGGATATGAACCAGAGCCAGGGCAAAGTACCTGTACAAATGGAAAGAATTTGGCATTCATCAGATTCTTGTATTAACATGCTTTTTTCTTTTTTTTTTACTCTAAACAGGGACAGAAAACGAATTGAACTGTGTTAGCTCGTCACATTACCATAAAGGAGCCCATGGCGTATTAAGCTCCAGGAAAGGATATGGCCACCTAGGAAAGTTGCAGCATATGTTAGTACTCGAACCCGAAACATGAAGAAACCGGTAAATCTTACCGACGGCTAGAATCGAGAAAAGAACGATACGTACCATGTAAAACCGCAGGCATGAAGAACCCATTGGAAAACAACATACAGACAGCTCCATTGAACGAAATATGCAAGCCGGAACCAAGGAAATGGCTGACACCATAAAATATGAGATTCCATTAGTTCCATAACTTGTCAAGTGTGGAAGCAGTTTGGGGACGGTGCAAAACTTACAAGGCTATTAAGAAGGGTATCTAGGATAAGGAACACAGCATTCAAAGTGTGCATGCAACCCATTAACTGTGAAGGAAGAAATAAACAGGAATTACTTACTAGAATTACAACATTATGTAACCACTATTGCTTAATACATTTCCATAAGAAGAGATGAAATAAATGAAGTTCAATCCCACCGTGTTAAGGCCAAGGTGCGAGTTTGATAAAAACGGGACGATGACGCACCAAAATACAATGTCCGTCAGGATGACAGCTCCGGCACAAGTCTGCAGATGAAGAAAAGTGAGTAAATTAGCTGCCTACAGGGAAAGACAGACCTGATATTATAGGCCTTTAAGACTGACCTGATATATAGTTTGCATAAGATATCCCCAAAATCCTGCCCTTTGCTGAAACTCCTCCTGAGCGTGGTGACTCTGCAACTTGATTTTATCCCTCACATAGTTTTCCTTATAAGTTACAGAGTTTTCAGTTCTACTCTCTTCCACATCACTTTTCAGAAACTCAGCCCTTGCACCATTTTCAGGCAGAGGAGTATTTAAGCACACCCAACACCCATAAGCAGAAATGACAGTCCCCAGCTACATATTGGGCATATTATAAGTTAATGTTTAAGAAGGTCATATACATGAAAAGAAGATAATAGGAGAAACGGGGTTCAATGTTATTTTAATCTTTACATACCCCAAAATAGACCATAACCAATGCAAATGTCCACCTGCAGATTTGTTGCATCACCAGATTAGCTAAAGGCTATGGAATTTTAGTATTTTACATTCTCAGAAAAAAAAAAAAGGAAAAATAGTAAAAACCTTGTTGGTAAAAAAATGTACAACTTAAGAATGAAGGAAAAGTCTTCAAAGCGTTAATGTAAAAAAATAAAAAGAAGAAGAAGAAGAAGAAGAAGAAGCAAATATGTGATCATTTAGTGTCCTTAGATTAAAGTATGGAAAAGCAAAAACAAGAAGGCAAGTTTGGAGATGATCTTACTGAGTGTAGAAATAGAAAGCAAAAGCTCCTCCCTCAGAGGCAATAACCTCACACAGTATCCGAGCCGTGCATATAAAAGCAAAAGCTCTATAACATAGAAGCCAACAGGGATTTAAGTTTCTCCACTGTGACTTCCAAAAATGATTGAAAAATAACGGGTCTGTTTTAACTTTATTGATGATATATGAAGCTAATACAGATGGGGCAACGATGATTAATGCACACACTGGTACTTGCCACCTGAGCCAGTACCCCAAGCCTTCATTGTTCGAATCCGACATTTCGAATTAAGGAGAGGAAGATTTGGGACGGGTAAATAAGTTGGGAATATGAGAAAAATGATCGGGGTTTTCCCAGATCTGTCTCAGACAAGGAAGATTGTATGCTGTTTTGGTCGTCAAAGACAACAATGATAGGTAGTTGTAAGTTATGGAAGTTGACTTGGTAACCTTAGAATTTTATAGGCCCAGTTTGGTTGTTTCAGATTATCTGGCCCATGCAATTGGACTGTAAGAAACACATACTTAAACATGGAGCCCGGAGGTATATACTTACTCGGTGTAGTAAACGAAGATGGAAGCATCCCATTCGACTATGTCCCACGACAAGAATCCGGCCAACACAGCAAACGAAACAAAACGAGTCAACACTAGCCATCCAGGGTGCACCCCTTTCCAACAACTGGTCCATAGCTGGTTGGAGCCAACGTGAGCGGTGGGTGTGGCATGTACGAACCCATCGGCATCCTGTTGAGCCGCTAGCAGACTCTCGTATACGCTGTCGTCCTCGCATCTAGATGCAGCTTCTTTTCTCCATAAAACCCATAAAGACCCAAGGAAGGCAGCCGCCACAATGCCGAAACAAACGCAATCGTACCAATAGACTACTAGCGCCATGGTCCAGACCCCAGGCCGAGGGTGTTTTGGACCAGTGTCTGCTGCAAAAGAAAAGACAAGGGATGTTAAAGCTTCGAGGAAGAAGGGTATGTAGTGACTTTCATCGGTGTAAATAAAGATGTGGGAGAGTAGAAAATTTGTTTAGTGATTTAGGCGGAGATTTAGCTGTCGGGTTTTGGTAGGAGAATGGTAGTTTTGACTGTCTGGTTTGAGTCTTGGAAACATGTTTACCACAAAAATGTTCTTAAAATATGATGGACAGTTGTTGAATTTAACAAGGGAGAGTCTGCTTGCTGCAGATTAATATTTTAAGCAAGATTAGGTTGAAAGTTTGGAATAAATTACTTCAGCTGCTAACCTTGTAGCATGAATTAAAATGACTTTATTTCTAGTCTCTAAGGTTCATTAGTTATGTTCAATATAAACTTTAATGCACAAGCTATTCCATTTACAAAAAAGCAATGAACTCTGATTAGACTACCCGTTGATTTGCGAGTTTAACCATAATCAAATGAATATATATATATATATATATATATATATATAAGTTGATAATCGATTGAGTTGCCTGATTTTCTTTTTGAAAAAATATTTGATGCATTTCGCAAACGAGTAGGTTTAGATTGAGTTTATTTTCGATTCAAATTTTTTCGCATTTGGATCAATTCAGATTCGGATTGTTTTGGATTCGAATTTTTTCAGACTCAGGTTCTTTCGAACTCGAATTTTTTCCGATTCAAACTCAGATCAAGTTAGACAGTTTTGATGGATTCAAATAATTTTGAATTTTATAAGTTATAAATATTTTAATTTCGAATGTAATAATTCATTTTACTTTTATACGATGACAATGTCATTCAAATTTACCTTATAAAAAACATAAATTATATATATTTAATAAAGTTATTTTGTATAAAATAATTAAAGTGCTTATTGTGTGTAAAATTGATTATTCTATGATATTATATGAATTAATGAAAATATATTTTATTGTTCATGATTATATTATATAGACAATTGAGTACTTTTTTTTATCTTTCTTATTAAATTTACCTAATATTCATATTCTAAAATATTTATTTCAAAACAAAAATATAGTATAGTAAGCCCAAACTCAAATAATATATTCATTATTGTCAAAACTCAAAAAAAAAAAAAAAAAAAATTGTAGCCCAAATCTCAAGTCCAAAATTCCCAAATACAATTTGTAAAAGTTAATGTCCAATTCAAAATCTAATTTAATAAAAATAATATTTTTAATAATATTTTATGTATTGCTAGTTGTAATTATAAACATGTATTTTAATATACTAAATTACATATAACTATTGATGTTATATATTTTATTATAATTTATAATATAATAATAGTTATAAATATATATATTAATACTTATAAAATATATTATTTCTGTAACGCCCTGAATTTTGGGGGCTAGAAATTTTGGATTTTGTGGTTAGGGTCAGTGAGTTGGTGGTGCTATTGAGTTTAGTCACGTGTTTATGTGTTAGAATGGGCTTGTTGGTCTGGTGGTTTGGATATGTGTAGATAATCTCAAGGCTTTGGGTTCGAGTCCGGGAGTGGGTGTTTTGAATTATGTATTTTTATTTTTATTTTGGTTTAAGTTAGTAATAGTAACTATTTATTTCTGACTTTTATTTATTTTTACTTTTTATTTTATTCTTCTTTTGTTTATTTTGTTCTGGACGTTTTTCCTTTCTTCCTTTTGGGTCTCCTCTCCTTTTTTGGTTCTTCCTATTTTTTTTAAGAAGTTGAAGACGGTTTTGCTTAGGTGTCTTCCGAAGAATTTTGTTCATTCGTCGTCGAAACAGTTGCTGAAAAAGGTTTGGGAATACGACATATCCCGATACCCTTCTGTCGTTGCGAAGGTTGGGGCTGTTGCAATGGCTGAAATAGCATTTTCTGACTTGTTCCAAGGTGGTTTCGTGGCCACTGAGGTTTCCACACGGGCGTGTGCTAGATCACACGGCCGTGTGTTTTTGGGAATTAGGGTTTCCGGGCCAATTTTGGTGCCACACGGCCGTGTGGCCGACTTGGGAATTTTGTCGTTTCTCACACGACCGTATCCCTCGGGCACACGGGCGTGTAAGTTTGGGGATTAGGGTTTGAGTGATTTGGTTCCATACGGCTGTATGGCTAATTTGGGGATTTAGGGATTCCACACGGGCGTGTGTTTTGGACACACGGGCGTGTGAGACCCTCACCCGGCTGTGTCAGCTCTGTATTCGAAATTTAGTGCTAATGGACAGAGAGTTACACGGCCTATTCCCACGGCCATGTCCCTGGTCCACACGAGCGTGTGCTTCAGTCGCACGGCCGTGTGTCTCTCTTTACACGGGCGTGTGCCATAGTCACACGGCTGTGTGTTCCTTTTTACACAGGTTTATGATCTCCCACACGGCCTAGGCATGTCAACACGGCCAGAGTACACGGGCGTGTGGTCGTAAGACACTTAAATTGATTCTGTGTGCGGTTCTGATCTGAAAATGTGTTTGCGTGCTTTAACCCTTGGCTAAGCTTAAAACGGGGTAGTTAAGTCTCCGTTTTGGGCTATGGCTTAAGTGCTATTTGTGATTGATGTGTGTAATGTCCGGCTCTGAACCCGATTAACCAGGGTGTGTGTGCATATTTGTTCTGTCTGAATGTCTTATACTGTGTCACTGTTCTATGAGATTGAATGCATACATGTACTTGCATAAATTGTTTTGGGTTGGGTTGTGAAGAGAAGGGAGACTGGTTCTGATCTGATCTGGCAGTTCTACTACAAATTATACGTACAACGATTTATCGCCTCGATATCAGACACGCACGCGCGTCGCTTTCTTTGCGCACGCACTATTATCGATCGTAGTTTAAGCGCAACATGTCCAGACAATGGATTACCGCATTACATCAGATCAGTCGTCGTCGGCTCTGCTGCGTACCACTATCTGATTTGGCAATTTAAACTGCAACTCGCCTGTACAATGGACTACCACATTGCACAGTACAGCACATACGCCAGCCCTGCTGCATATTATTATCTGAGTGGCTTAGTCCACATATGTGGTGTGTAGGGTTGGATGGGTCTTTCGAGGTCCTAATTGGTGTGTTTGGTTGGATGAGCTTTAACATCTCTTTCGGGGTATGATCGGGGGACGGAGAGGTGTGTTGGCTGGATGGGTGGGTTTTTATTTGACTGCATCTCATCCGCATCTGTCTGTGAGTTCTGACTGTAAGATGTGTTGACTGTATTCTGTTTTCTGAACGGCACATGTGCTGAGTATTTGTGTGAACTTGGTGTGCTCTGGTTGTAAGTTCTATTGGAACGTTAGTTCCAAGTGTGCTTTCTGACACTGTGAGTAACTGAAAATCTGTTGTGCTCCTGGATTGTGTTCTGTATTCCTACTTTTAGTTTTGTTTCAGACTCACATTGAGCTCGAGTAGCTCACCCCCTCTTAGTGTTTCCTTTTTAGGTACCTTTTCTGAATTCTGACACTGGACTCGGTGTGCGGAGGTCTCGGACAGTCTCGGTGAAAATAAATTATTATCAATTTGCACTTTCAGTATCTATTTGATTATTTAGTTTTGGAAATTTAAGATCTTATAAAGTTGTGGTACAAATTTTGAGTTAAGTTTTAATCATTTTTATTCCGCTTACATATACATATACTATCTTAACTGAAATTTTACTGACTGGTTTTAAACGATTAAGTATTACGATTCGACATGGAAATTGTTTTGTAAAAATTTACCTACGATCACTTCGGTGATCAATGTAGCATCTGAGATTCGGTCTAAACTTCTAGGCCGGGTTTAGGGTATTCCAATTTCATTATATAATACTATATCACATACTATAATAGTAGAGTAGTACATAATATATTAATTATTATCATATATTATTGTTGATTATTATATTGGTTAGAATATGCTCTAACTCCCTATACTTTTCCTACATTTGAAAGTTAGCTCTCTTACTATATTATATATGCTATATCATATCATATAATGTATAATATATTAATAGTTTATATATATGCATAAGTGATTAAACATTATAATATCATGTAATACTATATTTTTTTATTATAATCTATATTATAATAATAGTTATATGTAATAGTAGTACATTATATATTACTTATTGTTTATTATTATTCTTGTTGAAATATACTCTAAGCCTCTATACTTTTCATACATTTGAAAGTTAGCCCTCCTACTATATTATGTAAAGCTATATCATATCATATCATATCATATCATATATTTATAGTTTATATATATGCATCAATGACTAAACATTACAATATCATTTTATTATTTTATGTATTAATACTAGTCATATGTATTAATATTTTTAGTAATAGTTATATATATTATTATTTTATGTATTAGTAATATACAAATTTAATATATTAGGTTAGGTAATCGGTTTCGGTAATAATTATATAATATATAATATTATATTATCATTAAAGTTTAATTTTATAGATTTTAATAATTAATAATTTTATATATTTAATATATAATTACAATATTAAATTTTTATATTAAATTAAAGTCACTTTATAATTTAATATAAAAAAATAGTATTAATTACTTTTCCTATTAATAAATTTTTAATATGAGTATGCAATGCTTATGAATACATTTTCAAAAAAAAAAAAGAATTATCATTTATTTTTATTTTAAATAATAACATAAAATTATACTAATTGTTAAGGTCAATTATGAAGATGACAACAACAATGGAGGTGAAAACACAACTAAACTCAAGCTTTTATTGCTTTGAAAAATAAATACAACTGAAATATATTGAAGGATTTGAAGTAAAATCAAATACAAAGTTTGTTTAAGTGTTGAATTGCAAAGGAAATGAAAAGGCTACAGTAAAAACTAACTAAACTACTAACCACACCAATTAAATTTAAAAAAAAAAGTAAATGACCTAAACCTAAAAATGGAGAAGAAACTAACAACTAAGCTAAACAGATGAAAGAAAAGTTGGCTCCTCTAGTTGATAGAAAAAAAGTCTTTAAACAGCTGAGAAATTCAACCCTAACTTTGACAAAATTACCCTTAAAATGTGTGTTGACTTGGGTTTGTTTTGGACAAAATATTACCCTTGCAAAAAATTTCACCTCGTCAGGCAACAGTGTTGCGACATCCAGGCTTCAGTGTCGTGACACCCTCGACAATGGCACAAGTGTGGCTCCGGGGGTTTTCGATGTCACAACATCCACTAGTGGTGTCGCGACATCTCTATTGGTGCCCACAATTTTTCCACTTCAACAACCTTATGATATCGCGACTTGGAAGCTTGGTGTCGTGACTTTGGGCTTGATACCGCATTGCCACACCCTCATTGTCGCAACTCTGTCAACAGTCTGCACCCAGGTTGATTTCTTGTTGAAGTTTTGCATCCTCATGGTGAAAGACTCGGTGTCGCGACTCCCATAACATGAATGTCGCGACACCCATGTTGAATATTGTTTTCCTCAAGGTTGGGCCCTTATCATCTCTCCTTAAACCAACTCGAACACATCATTAGGTTTCCTATAGCACCGTTTTACCAATTTGGGTCTCAAAAGGAATAAAACTAAACAATAATGATTATTAATGATAAACACTAAAAGTCAACATAAGTGTGTAAAAGACTCATATATTGCTTGAGAATAAGCTCCTCGAGTGTTATGGAGAGCCTAATTTGACGTATCAAATTACGCCAGATCAAACTTCCTCACAGTTAAGTCTTTACTTGTCCTCAAGCAAACACTTACAACACTAGCACATGTAAAATAGACGACTCTTGAACAATGGAGAGACTTGATAACCAATTGATAGGTATGTACACTGTAGCCAATCCTTCTACCATACAACTTAAGAATGATGCATTATAAATTCACAACTTTAGGAATAGATTACTTTAGTTCACAAACTTATAGAGTAAATAAACATAGAGGTAATCCCTAAAAAGCAGCATTATTCACATTATTCCATAAAATAAGTCATATAGATATGATGTATCTATATACGGAGGAATTTGAACTATTCATTTCTTATTAAGTTCTACAAGTTTTGGTTTTATACACAAGGACATTAAGGTCGTATAGGGATTTTTGGCTTGTAACATTCTGAGGCTTAGGTTGGTATCAATTCAAAGAACAAGCTTAGCTCAAAATGGTTCAAGCAATAAGAAAAATATAGCATATGGCATTGTTCCCATTTCCCCCATATGTGATTGTTAAGCTCACGGTCTTATTTCTCCTTCTGTCACATTCCTTTTCTTTTCAACAATGTGGAAGATATGGTTCGATATTAGTGAGTACATACAACTTTGAGAGCACTTGTGCATTATGACAATGAAAAAGTTCATTTTAAGCTATTGAATTGATTTCTCATTTTAAGCATATTCTACAATTTTTGCTCTTTTCACTCACAATGTTTTTATCTTTATCTGTGCTTTTTATTCACTCGCTTTGATTTTGACTCTCACAATTATTTTTTTTACTCACAGTTTTCATTCTAAGCACATTTTTATAAGAGTCTATATACGTATCGAACCATCTCTTCACTTTTCACTCAAATTCATTTTTAAAACCACCAAGTTGTTTTTACCTAACCTTTAATGTCTATAGCTTGATATTCATTCTATAGTGCATTTTAAGAGTAAGAACTAAGAAGGGTTGTGTTCTTAACTCAGTTTAGGCTCAAGGTTTCAAAAATGTAGGTTCGTCAAAAAAAGGTCGATCAAGGCTCAAAATCAGGGTACTAGGGATATGTATAGCCTATAGGTTAGTCATTTAGACTATTGGCTAAACAAACAATGTCTTAGGTCCTTGCTTAACATCTCAATGAATACAAAACCAAAGAATTCTTCAACTTGTTTTCATGAAAATAATGTTAAATTTCAACACATGCATTTACACATTTATCTACATACTTATTCATCATTTGGTCAAAAATTGAAAATTTTTCATAAATTTTGACTACCTCTATTCTATTGTGCAATGTAACTAATTGAACTAAACATTTTAACTCACAAATAATAGAATTCATTAAGCATCATTCAAAATTTCCCTAGATCAAAGAATCTATTACATAATATCATGACATATCAACTGATGTGTCTCACGTGACTAACTAAAAATACGACAAAGGCAAGTGCACCTATCGATAAATAGTATTGCTATGGTGAGTAGAGATATTGTATCCATGATGGCTAAAAGTATTTGTAATTACAGTTTTTCTATTATTTAGCCAAAAATTTGGAGTGATGGGTTTTAAACTAAAATTACTAAACTAATTTAACTAAGAACTTAACAGAAAATAAATTAGGAAAATAACCGAATAATAACCAATAAGAGAAACAATACCCAAGAAAGAATTCACCTAGACTTCATCTATTATTATGAATCTGAATTAAACGATTTATTCACTTGGTAACTTGATCCGTAGAAATCCCTAAATTATGCTAATATCTCTTTTAAGAGTAAGAGCAATTGACTCTAGGTTGATTAATTGAAATCCCTTTCTAATTAAAACCCCTATTATCGCATTAACTCAATCTATGAATTCCTCTATTAGATTTGACTCTAATCCGGTACATTTACGTCGTCCTATTTCTAGGATTGCATGCAACTCCACTCAATTATGCTAGATCTACTCTTAAACAGGGACTTTTTCTCCTCTGATTAAGCACATTAAACATGAATTAATATCCTAGAAATATTAAAACAAGATATAAGCACACATAACTGAGAACAAGAATCAAGTATTTATCGCATAAAACATAAATCAAATAATAGAATTCATCATAGGTTTCATCTTCCCTAGGTATCTAAGGGATTAGTTCATTAAATAAGAACATCTCAAAGTTAGAAAAACCATAAGAAATAAAGAAACTCATAAAAATTTCAAAAGAAATTAAAAGGAGGTATTCGATCTTGATGGAAATCTGCTTTAGAGATGGCTCCAATGGTGTTCTTCAAGTCATTTTCTTCAATATTCTCTGATGGCTCCCTATTCTCTTCTTCTATTTGGTATTTATAGACTTTAGAATGCCTAGAAAGCCTAAAAATTGCTCCTTTTTCCACCTGTTTGGGAAGCAAGTTGCGAAATCAACACTGCCTGGCACATGGCCGTGTATCCAACCCATGTGGGAAGGCCCAGGCCGTGTGGCTCCTGAAAACAACTCTATTTGTCCGATTTTGGCTCATTTTTTGCTCTTTTCGCTCCCAATTACTCTCCTAAGTATAGAAACATGAAATTAAAGGATTAGAAGCATAAAATTAACTAATTTGCATAATAATCATCCATAAACACATTAAGAATGAGATTAACATATGTTACTTTTATCACTTATCAAATATTCCCACACTTAAATGTTTACTTGTCCTCAAGCAAAATCCTCAACTCACATTAAAGTTAATATTTCTCAACTTGTAATTCTCATCAATACTGCCTCAAAATAAATCGCAAATAATCATATATTGATAATTCAACAAAAAGGGCACTAAAGATTCAAACAATCTAAGTCAAAAAATTTTAAAGCACGAAAACATAGTTGTCTCCCCTTATTTAAGTAATTACCTTTAATTCAAAATCAACAAGAATTGACATCCTCACTAAAGATTCACTCAAACCACTTAAAGTGTTTAAGGTTCAATAAATATGCACTCAACAATCGAGTAAGAAATGTCATTACCATAAGCTTGCTTGAAAATAAAATCTCCACTACTATAAAATGATATGATGCACTAATCAAAAGGTCTTTAAGAGGTTGTAATGGGGCTTAGGTTAAAGGTGTGGAAAAAGGCCAGAAAAGTTGGTTATAATCGAGATCGATTTGATAAATAACCAAACTAGAAAAAATAAACAAATGCTAAATTAAAAACAAGTGCATCAATCAAAATAATTCAAGAACAAAAATGAGCTTCTTCTCAAAATATAAATTTAACTGTTCAAGCTCAAATAACTAATTAATAATCAATATTCTTTTTTTTATCTTTTTTTAGAATAATAAGAAATAATTTAGAAAATCAAACAAAAGAGCATAGTTAGGTAACTAACCAAATCAAATCTCGACAAAAAAGGAGTCAATAAAACAGGAAAGAGTCACAACGAAAAAAAAAGGGTAATGGGTTCAAATTCATGGGTTAATAAAGAAAAGGTAAGTTAAGCTCAATGGGGTTCACTAAGGGTTAATTAAATAGGTAGGCTTTTTATAGGATAAGTGGGTTAAACTTAAGTGCCTCTATCATCTCAGTATTTCACATCAAAGGTGTGGTCTCAACATGCATAATCGAAGCAAGTTCTGGAATAATAAATCAAGTTGACACACTCATAACTAATAATAAAATGAGCATGAAAAATTTATGCTCTATAGGCTCAAAAGCTCACAAAAATCATGGTTTTGATGTCAAACTTGCAAATTTAAAACTTTAAGATAATACCTCAATTCAGGGAAACAACCTAAAATTCTTAATTCTAAAAAATAACTTATAATGCTTGACTCTCTCATGTCTTAAAGTTTAAATCAACCAATGTACAAATATCTACAAAACTAATCCAAAACACATCAACAAAAATCTCAATTCGATAAAAATTCATTCTAATGGAAGTATGAGAAAATTACTTAAACAAAAGAGATAATTCAGGAATTTTCTAATAATTATATAAATAACCTCCCCACACTTAAGATGTAAATTATCCTCAATGTACAAACAGATATGAACACAGAATAAAAAAATATCATAAGAGAGGGAGAAAATTGAAACTGCCTTGAATATGGATGAAATTGCCAGAATAGTGAAAACCGAAATTGTAGGTAAATCCAAATGAAGTGCATGGTTCCGAGCAAACTAATAAGGAAATAAACACAAATATTGAAGAAGATTAAGAGGTTACAAACTCAATTAGAAACAACCATAAAAATAAAACATAGTTCAAAAGATAATAAACGAAAGAAGTTTAAGAAAATAAGAATAAAAAAATAAAAAAAAATAGAAAGAAAAGAAATAAATTCAGTGATCCTCATCGTTAGAGGCATTGGGACCGTGAGGTGTCGGTGCTGAAAAAGAAATGTGGAGGTGTTGACAGATCTGTTGCAAGGTCGCATTAATACTGACGAACCTCTGAAAACAGTGCTGCTCAAAATGAGTGAACCGCTCGGAGAGTTCCACGAGGGTAGCAGTAGAAGTAGTAGTATGGTGACTCAGAGGTGGATGATGAGGTGGATCGTCGTGGGGGAAAGGGACATCATCAGTGAAGTCTTCATGCTCATCCTGAGGGCCAGAATGAGATAATCAATATCGAGGAGGATCCACTCCACGCAGTCGCTCGATCATCCTCATGTAACTCATACTTGATAACCCTTACGGAACATCTGTCCAACTAGTGTAAAGGAGGAGGACTGCTTCGAAGTGTCGAGGAGGCTGAAGTGTCGTGCAAGTCGAGTCACATAAGGGCCTAAGCAGATAGAACCCTTCCTACTACGCTCTGTCTGATGGCGGCAAGCTAGGGCGATAAAATAGGCAAGATTGAAGATGTGCCCCGTTGCCATGCTCCACAAGAAATAAGTGTCGAATGTACCGACAATGTCGATTCTCTCTCTTAGATCGGTCAAAGTTTGAACCAAGATGACATGAATATAGAGCAAGGTCAGAGGTAGGGAAGTCGCCTTCGACTGACTCAGATTATAGGGCCTCGTACTTGTAATAAGGTCTGTCCAGCATAAAGAAGACGAGTAGTGGATGTGCCGGTATAAAGTGAGGAACCCTCGGCACCCATGAACTCCTCAGTGTAGAGTCCTAATGTAGCTCCGAACTTTGGGTTGACATCACGTGCTGTAAGACGAATTTCGAACAAAACTCAAGAATAAGCTCCGAGTAGGTGAGCTCGACGATGGAGAAGAATCGGTCCCAAGGAGTTGTGGCAATCAATGCGCAGACTCAATCAGCTAACTGGACCTACTCTAAAGTCGATCAATCAATACAATGATCTAATCCAAATGGTCATTGTCGGAGATGCTGATAGAGGTCCTTTTGAGGACCCTATGCAAATTGGAGACATAGATGGTGTGCATCAATGGACGCGCCCGGAGTCTTCCGCTTTTTTGAAGTGGGGATGACGACCTTAGATTTTCCTCTAGTGTTTGTCATGGTGTATCTGCAATAAAAGTTAACCAAATAATAATTTCAGTATTCAATGTAAAGCACGAATCGACACAATGGATCAGTTCAAATAATCATAAAACGAAAGTTGAATTCAACTAAAATCCAAAATCCCAAGATCGAACACTCAACTAAAAGGGTTTGAAGCAATATTGAGCATGAAATAGGCAACAAAAACATAATAATAAGAATAAAGGCAAAAACGATAATAGAAAACATACTTCCACAAAAACAAAAACGATCATCACAACTTCCTAAAAACTAATACTATTTATAAACATAACAAGGATAAGACTCAGTAATAATAATTAAGAGAATAAATGAAAATAAAAAAATAAATATGATAAAGAACCAAAAGGAAAATAAACAAAAAAGTAATGGTCATCACAAAAAGGAAAAAAAACTTACTAAATAATAATAATATTACGAATAATAAGAATAAAACAAAGAATAATAAAAATAGAAAAATATACATAATAATAAGAGGCATCGTAATAAAAACAATAACAATAAAACTAGTAAAAATTGAAAAATAAAACAAATAAGAATAAGAATAACAAAAAAAAAGGAAAAGGAATGGCCAAACAATGGAGGAACCGACTGTGGGGGATGGTGGCACACGCGGCGGAGATGACGAGAGAGGGTCGACGACGTGAGGGAGGTTCGTGACGAGGTGACAGGCCGAGGAGAGGGAGAATAGGTGAGATTGGTTTGTTTTAAGGGAAAGGGAAGTGTGGGGGGATCGTGTGCGTGGGCGGCTGCTTGACGAGGGAGAAGGATGTTAGGGGGAGGGGAAATAAAAAGGGGAAAAATGAATCGGGGTGGTGGTGGGGGTTGGGTCTATCTCATCAGAATGGGAAAGAGGTTGTGAGGGGATCGGTGTTGAAAGGAGAAGGGAAGGGGAGAGGGATGGACGATGTGAGGAAGGGACGGTCGAGGTGGCTGGCCTGGTGAGGGGAAGGTCCGGCGACGTCTAGGGTTCTGGGGATGGGAAAAAGAAGAAGACAAAGTAAAAAGAAAGTGGGGATTAGGGTTTAAAAAAGGGTACACAGTCGTGTTTAGGCCCGTGTTGGGCCACACGGCCATGTCACACGCTCGTGTGAGGCTTTCTCATCCCGTGTGTGATAAAAATCTCAAAGCCTAATGCTCACACGGCCTCGGACACGCGCCGTATGTCCAGGCTGTGTGTGATCTTCCTTCACTTCTCCCACACCCGTGTGTATGGCTGTGTGGTGCACACGGTCTCTCACATGCTCGTGTGACAAGCCGTGTCTCGCACACGATCATGTCTATAGCCCGTGTAACTTACTGACTTGCAATTAATTTTGAAAAATTAACTCTAATACACACATGGCCTAGGACACGCCCTTGTGTGCCAAACAGCCTAGAACAAGCTTATGTGTGCCACACGACCGTGTCGCCAGGCCGTGTAACAATTGAATTTTGGAAAAATTAAGTCCCAGGACTCACATGGCCAAGGACACGACCATGTGTCTAGGTCGTGTGACCTACACGACCATGTTTTTACACCGTGTAACTCTCTGTCATTTGCTCCATTATGCACATGGCCTAAGACACACCTGTGTATCCAGATCATGTGTGTCATTACGGCCATGTTTCCAGGCTACGTGACTCACTGTTGATTACCCTCTTTTACACACGGCCTGGGACACGCCTGTGTGTCCAGGCCATGTGGGTTAAAAAACTTTTTTTATTTATCTTTTTAATTTTAATTAATTAATATTTTAAATTAACATACAATAAGAAAAATGAACAAAGGTTAAATATTCAGGTTGCCTCCCGAGAAGCGTTTATTTAAAGTCTAAGCTCGACTTTACCTTTTATAAGTATGGTTACGGTGGTTCTCAGAGTCGAAGCTCCTCTTTCTCGTTATCAATTTTTATACCAAGATAAGGTTTGAGTCGAGTGTTGTTTACCTTAAATGTGCCAAACTCAGAATGAGTTACCTCAATTGCACCGTAAGGGAATATGTTCAGTACCGTAAATAGGTTCGATCCGCTTGACTCGAGCTCCGAAGGGGAAATTCATGGATCCGTTTTATCTAGCAGTACTTTGTCCCCAACCTTAATTTGGTTTGTTCTTATCACATGCTCATCATGGCGTCACTTTGGCTCTTCATCATGTTCTTTCGACTTCTCCTCAACATGAGTTTGTCATTCATCTAGTTCATCGAGTTGCACCATTCTCTCTTCATAAGTTGTTCTGTTTCTGTCACCTTGACTGAAACATGGCTTCATCACATTTTCTCGAGGGATTTCCTGCAAAGAAGGTTGAGCCACATGGTTACTAACATTTACAGAAAATTTAATATCATCTCGATTACTAGAGACTCTTACAGAATCACGTGCTTGGAGAGTAATCATTTTGTCACCTACACGAAGCACTAGTTCACCCGTACCAACATCAATAATAGTCCTAGCAGTGGCTAAAAAGGGTCGGCCTAAGATCAAAGGTACCTCACTATCCTCATCCATGTCTAACACAACAAAGTCAATAGGGGGATATGAATTTATCAATTTTAACGAGTACATCCTCAGTAATACCCCTAGGATATCTAATGGTTCTATCCGCTAATTGAATACTCATCCTAGTGTGTTTGGGTTTCCCAAAACCTAGTTGTTTAAACATTTTGTAGGGCATGACATTAATATTGGCCCCTAAATCAGCCAAAACATTATCAATATTTAAACTACTAATAAGACAAGGAATAGTAAAACTCCCCGGATCTTTTAGTTTGTTGGGTAGTTTATTTTGGAGATGGTCGAGCAAACTGCGTTGAGTTCCACAGTCAATGAATCATCTAACTTCCTTCTGTTTGCCAACAACTCCTTTAAAATTTTGACATAATTTGGCATCTGTGAAAGAGTTTCAACAAACGGTAAGTTAATATGTAATTTTTTCAAGAGCTTGAGAAATTTACCAAATTGTTCATTCATGTGGTCTTCGTCGCATTAGGATATGGCACTCGAGGTTTGTATTTGCTGACAACCAAATTTTCCTCATTCCTATCTTCCACAGCCTCATCATTGTTCACCATAATTTTTTGCCTCGATTCTTATTCAGATTCAACTAATCCTTCTTTGTCTCGAATAGTAATTGTGTGAAGCTGCTCCCTTGGGTTAGGTTCAGTATTGCTAGGCAAGCTACCTTGCGGTCGTTCCGGAATTAGTTTAGCAAGCTGTCTTATTTGGTTTTTGAGTCCTTGAATTGATGCTTTCTGATTTTTCAGTGCTTCCTTAGTGTTTTGAAAGCGATTTTCTAACACCAAGATAAATTTTGTCAACATCTCTTGAAGGTTCGACTTTTTCTCTTGCGGATAAGGTTGCTGGAAGCCTGGAGGTGGTTGTGCTCTTTGATTTCCTTAACCACCCCAAGAAAAATTAGGATGGTTCCTCCAACCTGCATTATAGTTATTACTATAAGGGTTATTTTGAGGTCTAGGATTGTTACCCATATAATTGAATTGTTCATTCTCTGTGCTAGGACTGAAGAGTAAACATTCTGGATTATTCATTCCACCTCCATTTGTATCGCATTGCATCATTGGATGTACCTGCGTAGAAAGATATAAATCATCAATTTTCTTATTAAGTACTTCTACCTAGTTTGAGAACATGGTGATTGCATCTAAATTAAAGACACCGATGGCTTTCATCGGCTTTGTTCTCATGACTTGCCACTGATAATTATTCAGTGTCATCTCCTCTATAAACTTATAAGTTGCCTCGGGTGTTTTGTTATTTAGTGTTCCACCGATTGCTGCATCAATTAACTGCCTTGTTGAGAGATTCAAACCATTGTAGAAGGTTTGAACTTGTAACCATAAAGGTAACCCATGATGAGGGTACCATCTCAATAAATCCTTGTATCTCTCCCATGCATCATATAAAGTCTCTAAATCGATCTGAACAAAGGAAGAGATGTCATTCCTCATCTTGGTTGTAGTGATGGAACCTCGTGGTAAAGAATTTAACCATAGTTTTGCTTTGTTCCTCAAAGAGAATGGGAACAACTGTAAGTGAATGGCGTCATCAGTGGCGCCATTAATCTTGAAAGTATCGCAAATCTCCAAAAAATTGGCCAAATGAGTATTTGGGTCTTCGTCTTGCAAACCATCGAACTGAACATATTTTTGCACCATCTAAATAGTGTTTGGCTTCAGTTCGAAATTATTTGCAGCAATGGTGGGTCGCACAATACTCTATTCAGCCCCAGTCAGAGTGGGCTTGGCATAATCGTACATAGAATGAGGAACAGTAGCAGCATCAACTAAAGGAGGTAGATGAATATTCTGATTATCACCCATCTCCTCAGTAATAATGTTTTCCTCTTTTTCATCTATTATAATTTGTCGGCTCTGCATTGCTTCTCTGCGATTTTTGCGAGTAGTACTTTTAATTTCGAAAAGTAATGGTTCTGACGAGTTTCTTCTAGTCATAAACCAAAAGAACCTGCTAGAAGCAAATAAAAGAAAAAAATAGAATGTAAAAAATTTAACTAAAAAAAATAAAATAAAATAAAAAAATGGCTAAATTAATAAAAATCAAGTGTTCCAAATATTTTAGTCCCCAGCAACGGTGCCAAGAACTTGATATGTCTCACGTGACTAACTAAAAATACGACAAAGGCAAGTGCACCTATCAATAAATAGTATAGCTATGGTGAGTAGAGATATCGTATCCACGATCTTAAAAGTATTAAAATATAAATTAGTCTTTTTTTATTGTTGATTAGAGTAGCGCAACGGAAGTCTGATATTAAGCTTTTATTAAATATTCCATGATTAATTGTGTGGTGTGATTGGTCGGTTGGTGTGTTTTGTGGTGGTTTAAACGGAGAGTCACTTCGGTGACAAATGTGACGTTTGAAATTTGGGTGGGACAATCCCGAACAATTTTGGGGCGCCACATTACTCGCTTTCTGAACTCATCTTCTCTAAGGCAAGCTTAATACACCAACTTCAAACACCAAACGAATATGTTACATACTCAACACAGCAAAAAGGGAGAAAGACATGATTTACCACTTAACACTCAATATTATCAAAAGTTCTTATTCAACGTCTCTTTCCTATCTACAAATATACATAACATGCAACGCATCCAGAATCATATTTTCTTACACTTTTCTTGTCCTTCCTTGGGCTAAACCTCGGATGATGCGAGTCTCAAGGCCCAATTTCAAACGCATGAATGTGATGGGCTCACACTACCTCAAGTCCCAACAAAAATGTCAAAGGCCAAGCAAATCAAACCAAGATTCTATCAAAGACAATATTTGAGGACAAATCTTTTCGAGGAAAGGCGGAATGATACATGCACAAATAGGGTGAAATTTATTAAATTCAAGTCATCGAAGCTACCAATTTTAAAGTTTGGGAAATTAGCAAAATAGCGACGACTTTTTGCATGGGATCTAGACATTTCTGGGTTGAGATGTCTTCATGGCATTCGAAGATATCTCTCTTAGCCTCAAAATGCACTTTGAATAAATTGATTTTGAGTTCGGGAGCTCAAGTTATTACTGCTTTAGTGAAGACTACGTGAGTAGAATTTCTAGATGGGATTACAAAGAAAATTACGAGTTTCGAGCTTTTAATTCGAGTTTAAATCATATTGGGTTTGAGTTTTGGGCTTAATTTTTATTATATATGAGTCCAATATTATATTTATCATCTCTTATTATTTTATTTGTAACACCCCTAACCCATATCCGTCACCGAAATAGGGTTATAGAGTATTACCAGAAATTTACAGACTAATTACAGATAAATCAGATTAAAATACTATTCATAACTAACTCCAACCATATTGACTCTTAAATGGGCCCTCGAGGCCCAATATGAACATTGAAATCGAATCGGGACTAAATCAGGATCTCCAAGAAATTTTCAAGAAATTTCAAAATTTTTCTCATGTACAGGGCTCACACGCCCGTGTGGTCTAGGGACACGCCTATGTGGTTAAGCTGTGTGATCACACATGCCCGTGTCCTTAACTTGTGTAACTCTCTGATTTATAAGGCATGAAGAAATTGAAGTCACACGGCCAAGTCACACGCCCGTGTGCTAGGCCGTGAGGTTAATTTAATTTTCCCATTTTAGGTGCAATTTTCACACGGCCATGTAACACGCCCATGTTCAAGGCCGTGTCACCCACACGGCTGAGACACACGCCTGTGTCTCTGTCCGTGTGCTCAATTTTGAACATTCTGTTTCTCATTTTTAAGGTGCAGAGGACACACGGCTAAAACACATGCCCATATGCTGGGCCGTGTGTCACACACGGTCAAGACACACGCCGGTGTGTCTACCCGTGTAGACGAAAATAGGCCATTTTAAGGCCACTTTTCTCACCCTTTCACATTCAACCTGCATACAATACTTACATATACCAATACACTCTAATTCAACAACCAATTCAAGTTATTAATTCATATTTTAAGCCAAATTTATAACCACACTACTCAAATTGCATAAACATACTATATTAATTCTATTCATTGATTACTAAAGCTACTACTAATTATATATTCACATACACATTCATATATACATAAGATTTTCACAACCATATTTCAAGTATAACTATTTTCAATCCTATACATGCCATATAAATCATAAGTCGTAATACAAAAATCTACCGATGATGATCTGGATAGTGTGACTTGAATGTGTTGATCCGATCCTCCGATATCACGATAATCTATAAAGAACATTAAACACACACGAGTAAGCTCATAGAAGCTTAATAAGTTCGTTGGCTTTAAACATAAATCTTACCAACATACTTTAACAATTTATATATTTTCGTTAATTATTCATTTTACACTCCCTGCCAATGAAAACTTAAATCGATAAATTCACTTATTTGAGCTCAATAATAATAACTTAATTCTTCCACAATACTTTCGTTTAACATTTACCAATTCTTGCTGATCAAAGGACGTCTTACATATTTGAGTACATCGTAACCAGAAGCCTGAAGGCTACACTGAAGCACATAAGTGATAAACTGAAACCCATAAGGGTTGATCAGAAGCTCATAAGAGCTGAACGTAAACCCGTAAGGATTAAACTGAAGCTCGAAAGAGTCGAATCAAAACCCGAAGGGTTAAACCAAACTCGCCTCGAGTTAATCAAGCTCATGAGAGCTAAACTAAAAGCAAACACGGAAGTTCGCAACAGATGCTGAACCCCGGTTTACTTGGTTAAATGTTGTCATTCTTCCATTGCACTGAACGAATGTACTCAATTCCCGCGTTCTTATCACATCGAACATTCACTTCAATTTCCATAACTTTAGCATTTATTTTATTTTCAACAATGAACATAAACAAATTCATAATACCAACCATCAATTTAATATATAAACATTAAAATTTAACCACACGAACTTACTTAGACTAGTTTGTAAAATTTAATGTAGTTCACGAATTATTCCGATAATTTCTCTTTTCCTCGATTTTCTTTAGATTCTTGATCTATAATATAAAATTATTCATTCATTAGCACACATATTTCAGTCTCATATCACTTCACAATTTATGCCCTTTAATTTTTGAAATTACACTTTTACCCTAAATTTTATAGTTTATTTACAATTTAGTCCCTATTCAATTCACCCATCAATTGAGCTAATTTGTAATGCCCCAAAATTTTAATTTTTGATTTCGTGTATGTGTGACACATAATGTCTATCTGTTTCAGTGGTTATGTGTTCTGGGTGTGTGTGGGAGGTCCCAAGTTCAAGCCTTACTTGTGCAAATTTTGATATTTTTATAAATAAAGCCTTAACCTTGTGCAAAGGGCTTAAGTTCAAAAGTTGGGTAAATTACATCAGAATGGGCCTGCTGGTATGGTGGTTAAGTGGTGTGTTATTATGGTGGAGGTCTTCTGTTCGAATCCCTGCGTAGGCAAAGGTATTATTATTTTTTTGCCCAGATTTCCGGATAGAGTTGTGTAATATGGGGATTCTGAGTAGTGGATGTGAAGTGGGAATTAGGGGAGAAGATTAAGGGATTTTGGGGGTTATCGGGATTTTATTTTTTTCCTATAACCGAATTTCGGCTCCCTTTTCCAAAAAAAAAAATTCTGCCGTCTATTCTTCTCCCTCTCCTCTTGTCGAAATTCTCTGAGTTTTTCCATCTTTCTCTTCTTTTTCTTCTTCTTGATTTTTCCCTAATCCATTTATTTTCCTTCATTTTCGCATGCGGTTAGTGCTTGCTTAGTTTCGGGGGAGGCTCGTACTGGTGAATTCAGTGTTCTCGTCTTAACAATAGTTAAACGGAGGGTTATCGTTGGCGGCCTTGAAGTGCTCGGGAGTGATTAGGCATCAAAAATGATACCAGGTGTGTACCCGAAACGCAGAAACTGGGGTTCGTTGAAAAGCCAAAATTGCTTGCTGTCGAGAAATAAGAGAAAATGATGCGAAAAATTGAAGAGAAAGGAAATAAGGGTGTTAAAAACTAGGAAATCAACATTTTGCACTAAAACAGTTTTGGACAGCAGCAGTAGTCTAACTTTGAAAAATCATAAAAAATAGTGTAAATTGAGTTTGAGGTTGAATAAAATATGAAATTAAATTTTATTAAGTCTAGTCTTTCATGGAAGAAACAGTGTAAGCAATGGAATTGTAAATCATGAGTTATAATAAATTTTGTGAGACAAGGTCAGAATGATTTCGAGTTCCCTGTTCTGACTTTGGAAAATCATAAAAAATTGTAAAATAATAATTAGGGGATTAAATTTATATTTTTAAATCCTTAATGAGTATATTTTAAATAGAAACAAACAGAAACATCATCTAAATTCTGTACTAAGAGATAAATAATTTTTAGTAAGGAAAGGTCGAAGCTGTCAAACAACAAAATAGGGATAACTTTAAAGATTTTACTGTACTTATTTGATAAACTATAAATTCTGAAAATTTTATGGTAGAAAGGTATTTGAGTCTAGTTTCAAAAACATCAAGAAGATCTTAATTTGAAATTTTGTAGCACAAGATATAAATAATTTAGTGATAATGACTCAAGTAGACAGCTTTGAATGAAAATATAAGTAAATAGTGAAAACATATATGAGTATTGAGCTAGCATGGGTTACTTTAAAAATGGATCACACGGCCAAGGCCAATTTGGGATGAAGGGCCACACGGTCGTGTGGGCCCACACGGGCAGATCACATGGGCATGTGGACCCATTTTTACCAAAATATTTTTAAGGTTGCACGGGTCGCCCAAGTCGATCGTGAACCTACTTTCGTCGATCGATGCGCTACTTAGACCCCTAAATGTGTGAAATTGATCAATGATATCTCATCTGGGCATGTTAATATCTGAACTGAATATATGTACTAAAATTGCATAATAGCATGTCATCCATTGTGTGTTGCATTGCATTGGGTTGGGGGTTGTTATTCGGAGGAAGTGTATTGAAAGGCTTTAAGCCTAATTTACTGGTAGCTCAGCTGTAAACTACTATATTGTGCCGCATTCGGTACTACTTGGAGTGTAGGGATGGGTGGGTTGATTATATCCCCACATGGAGTGTAGGGTTGGACAGTGATGGTGTGTAGAGGCTGGTTGGGTAGGATTTTGCTACTGCATAACTGTTACTACTACTGATAATGTGATGGGCTAAGGCCTTACTGCAGTTTGACACTGTACTGATATGGGCTAAGGCCTAAACTGTCACTGATACTGAAAAGGGCTTAGGCCCAAGACTGTTCAACTATGCACTGTGAATACTGATTGTTTGTTTGTTTCTGCGGGATTACACACTGAGTTTACGTAAACTCACCCTTTTTGTTTAATGTGCACAGGTAATCCCTAGACTTGACGGATCAGTGCAGCGGAGGACTCGACGGTGACCACACGTATTTTAAACTGTTTTAATTTCAGTTTTTGTTTTTATTTCTTAATTATTGTCTGAGTTATTTTTTATGTAAATTGAACTTTTTGGACTGTTTGCTTTTATTTCGGATTTTAGACTGTTTTCGTGGATTTAAAAACTGCACAAACTCAACGGACAAACGGTTTTCTCTAAAACAAAGGGGTTTTCTAAGATGGACGGATTTACCTAATTAACTCAGTTTTTCATAAAATAAATGATTTCTAAAGCTTCCGCAACGAATTGTGTTTTAAAACAATCGATTAAATAAGTAAGCGATTTTGGAGTCAACAAGAGTAAATAAATGAAAACGGTATTATCGTAACAACTTAGTTTCAACACGCTATTATGTGACATCGCCAGATTCAGCCATAACGTCTAGGTCGGGTTTGGGGTGTTACGTAGTTTTTCTCAATTAACACTTTATCTAATCATTTTAAACTACTACACAACCTTTTCTATTCAGAATTTCAACACAAAACCCTAATTCTTAACTTTTTCACAATTAGGTCCTAAAAATCAATTTCTATTGAAATCACCTAATAAAATCATCACATAACAAAATTAAAGCTTCAAATCCATGTTTATTCATCATAAACTTCCAGCACTTATCCATGGTAACTATCAAAATTATTCATAGAATAAAAAACTAATGAATTCAATAGTTGGACTTAATTGTAAAAGTCACAAAAACATAAAAATTGTATGGAAAAAGAAAGAATTGAACTCACACGGTGCAAAAATATGAAAAAACAGCTTGTTTTAGACCTAGTATGGCGTTTTGGCTGATGAATTATGAAGAGATCTCTAGATTTTTCAATTTAGTCTTTGTTTTATTTAGTTAATTTGCAAAATTTCCAATTTTGCCCTTATTTCACATTATTTTCTTACTTATTTCTTTGCCCCTACCATCCAACCCATTTAATTTGGGTCTAATTTCCTTTTAAATCCTTCCTCATTAGACATTTAAGCTATTTAATCACTTTTGCAAGTTTTGCACCTTTTACAATTTAGTCCTTTTTTATTAAATAACTATCAAAACGTTAAAATTTTCTGACGAGACTTTAATACCAACTCAATGACACTCCATAAATATTTATAAAATTATTTATGGCTTGGTCTATAGATTCGAGGTCTCGATACCTCGTGTTTGACCCATTTGACCTAATAAATTTTTTTAATTCACATAATTCTCTAATTCAAAAAAAATTATTTCTAAATTCACACTTGACTCATTAATATTAATTTACTAAATTTTTAAACTCACTCGACGTATTTAGTGATCTCGAATCACTGTTCCCGGCACCACTAAAATTTAGGCTGTTACATTATTATTTTATTGTTTCGAATTTTTAATAATTATTAAGTAGTTTAAGTTATTTAGGAGTTTTATGTCAATAAAAAAGTTTAGTTTAAAACTACTTCTTGTTTAGATTAATTAGGGTTCTAGTATATTTAAGAGTTTTATTTAGATTTATTTAGCTAGCCTATATATAGATCTTTGCATTATACACAAATCAATCAATTCATTATTATTCAACTTCTCTTTTGAGTTAATAAATTCTCTTTGAGTTTTTATTTTCAAGAATTTCTCTTAAGTTTCTTTTAGAATAGTTTTAACAATATTTTCATATTGTGGGGATCATCTTCAAATTTTTTCTTGTCAAGTTTTCTATATTGGAGGGGAAATTAGAGCTCCTTGAAGGGGGTTGTGGATTCTTTGTGTTTCCAAGGCTTCTTAGGACTTCTACATATCACGTTCTATCTTTTCCATCTATCTTCCTTACTTTCTTCTTTATTGTTCCAATATTTGATTTATTATTCTATTTATTTATCTTAGTTGTTAATTTTTATTTATTTTATTTGACTTGGATTTGATTATGTTTCAGGTTGTGTCAAAATCCAAGTTTCATTCCGAATGTCTAGAGCCCTAAGTCAAATCCACGACTTGAACAAACTTTACGATCCGCTTCCATATTCATTAGCACTCATCCATATCATTTGGTATCAGATTTGGGCATTTTAGGTGTTCTTTCTATTCTTATAAAACTTATTTCCAACAAACAGCCTCAAAATAATTATTTTTACCCAAACAGTTTTCGAAAAAAATATTTTTTAGTGGGTAAATGTTTTTCAAATGATATAAAATTTTAAATAATGTTTCTCGACACTATTTTAGAATATAGAAAATATTTTTCACAAAAAAAGTGATCGAAAAAGTGAAAAAATAGAAAAATAAAAAAATAAAAAGATATTATATGGGTTGAATTTTGTGCCGAAACTTTTCAGATCAGATCTGCATTCTTTGAGGAGGCTCCAATTTAAATTTCGTGATTTTTGGAAATCGGGAACAGCTCGAATGAAGTTTGTCAAGTTGCTTCGCAATTTTTCGAGTTTTAGGAAATTTCATTTACTCTTAGCCTTAGGTTTTCATTTGTTTTTGCTTTTTATTGTTTATTTACACATTCTAACACTTTATTGTTTCTTATGTTAGTAGGTTAAAGCACGTTGCACATTCCTTCCTCCGTGCAACATAGTTCTTTGTTGTTTAGCCGATTTTGGACTCAAAGTGCTACTAGGTTTGCTTTGTTAGTTTGATTCTAATACATTCTGATTAATTGATATAAACATTTTTAAAAGACTCACAAGATTAATTCTTGCCTCATTGAGAATTTAATTTTATTTCTGAGTACATAAGGTTAGGTTTGCTTAATTTTTCTTTTGAGTGTTGTGTTTTTCCAAGCTTTCACAATGACTCGTGACACTCGTAACTGTAAAAACCATTATAAGACACCATCCGATGAAAAATAACAAGATGTTACATGTGAGAAAATTGTGGGGCTGGTAAATTATCGACATCAACAATTGAACGAGTTACATGATATAGTTGGGGCCAATTTGCCTTAGTTTTGAACGGAAAAAAAGAGAACATTAATCAGCTTGCTAATCAAATTCAAATGCTAACTCAAGTTGTTGCTCATTTGGAGATTTATTCGAACTGGCAGTCTCGTGCTCGTGATAGTGATGATGATGGGGAAAATGAACAACTTCGTATTCGTTCTAATAATGGTAGACAAAGATATCGTCTGTAACATCCTGAATTAGGGGTGTTTGGAAATTTAATTATTTGTTCCCATGTGTGTGAGTGTGTTTGAAGAGGTAAATATTATGATTTATTTGGCATGATCTAAGGTCTAGAATTAAACCCGAGCTAGGCCTGACCCAGTATTAAAAATTTCTTTTTAAGTGTCTAAAAGGAGGAAGCTAGGTGAGATAGGGCTTAAACAAAATTTTGGGCGAATTGTAACACAAAGAATGGGCTTGGCAAAGTGGCTTGGGCGCTAAGGTGAAAAGGGAGTGCCAAGGGAAGGAGTTCGAGTAACATGGGGAGCAGATGGGCTTATATTTTTTTTTAGCGTTAAAAAAAGGGATTGGTCTAAGAAGGCTTTAACGAAATTTTTGTAGGCATTTTTAGCATAAGAAAGGCTTTGGTAAAGTGGCTACCGTGTGCCACTTAAAGGCTTGGAGGTTGATGGGCGCAGGTTCGAGCTGCTGAAACAGCGTTTTGCATTTATTTTTTTTGGGGTAAACGGCCTAGGGAGGTCTTATAAATAAATAAGGGGGCTTTATGGCATGAAAGTCGGGCTGGAGGAGTGGCTTGGGGCGCCACTTGAGAGTTTAGAAGAGGCAGGTCTCGGGTTCGAATGACGCAGGGAGCATTTTTTTTATTTTGGGCTTTTGCGTTAGAAGAAAAAGGGCCAAGAAGTAGGTCTTATAAATAAAGAAAAGGGTTAATTGACATGAATGTCAAATTGGGAGAGTTGGTCTGGGCGCTTAAGGGGGAGGCTGCGGCATGGATCACTGGTTCGAGCCAGCATAGCAGCAGTTTGGGTTTTATTTTTCCTCTTTGCTGCTGGCGTGAAGGAGAGAAAGAATTGGCATGATTTTGGGTTCTTTGTTTAACATTCATCTGGAAGAGTTTGACAAGCACATGGTCTCTTTTATTTTCATTATTTATTTGATAAGATAAAAAGGGATAATATTAGCATTATTATTAGATTATTATGGGATTATTATTTGATTATTATTTGAGGTATTCAAATTATTTAGAATAATTTGAAATATGGGGTCTAGAGTAAATTAAGAAATTGGAGGAATTTTAAACTCTTGGTTGGGGTAGAGTGGACGGCAAGGATATTAGGAAAGTGCCAAAAGTTCAACCAAAATTCTTCTTCCTCTCTTCATTGTGCTGCCAAAATCTCCCTTAAACTCTTAGCCAAAATTGTTCAGAAAATTCCAGCACTGTTGTTTCTCTTAGCCGAATACACCCTCCTCCTTCACTAAAATTTCCAGCCCTTCCAATTGTGTATTAGGTCGAATATCATATCTCCAACAAGGTGCTGCCAATTTTCAATAAGTGTGGTAAGGGGTAATCATCTCTTATGGAATTAAAATTATGGCCTATGATTCGTATTAACTCTATTAAAACCAATTGTAGGGAAGCTTTCGGGATTTATTTTCCAAAGGACTAATTAAGGCTTCGAGATTTGTTAGGAAATCAAATCCGTTTAAAGTTAAGAGATCTAACGTTATAGATCGGCTTTTCGGGATCTAGGAATTACGATAGTAACAGGTGTGTAAGATCTCTCTACACACTTTATTAATTTACATGTTTGTTATTATTTGCCTTAGATCTTTTGTTTGTGGTTAGCTTGTGGCATAATCATGGATATCGGGTAGTCCCCTAACTTGTAATTTTTGATATATGTTTGCATGCCATCACATGATGTTTAATACTATGACATGATATATGAAATTTGTTGTATAAGCATGTGATGGTGGGATTGATGAGAGGAGGGGATGAACTATGGACTGTCGTCGGTGGTTTTGACCACAAGATGGGTTGGCCCCATCGATTATTTGTGACCTATGGTCATCGGTGGTTTTGACCACAACGATTAATTATTTGCGACTAAGTCCCAAAGTGGTTTGGTACCACCATGGTTTTGACCACATTTGATATATTGTGACCTATGGTCATCGGTGGTTTTGACCACCACGATGGGTTGGCCCCATCATCCGATTTGTGACTCTAAGTCATCAAGTGGTTTTGACCACCAAAGGGTTTTGACCACACGGGGTAGAAAAGGAGTATGGATGGTTAGGTTGGGTTGCATGTGCATGTTTATTAATGACTTGTGTATGAGTTACCTTACCGGGTGGGGATTACACACTGAGTCTTGGTGACTCACCCCTTCCTTTACCATTTTGCGGATGAGTAGAACGCAGAGATGGAGCCGAGAGGACTCGAGGTGGCCATGCAAAGGAAATTTTAATTAGACGAACTTGGACTTTGTTTTATTTTATTTAATGTTGGTTTATTTTAATTAAGTTGTAGTAAGGCCTAGACAAAATTTTATTATTCTATGTTTGGATTAATTTGTTAAACTATTTTCTAACATTAAATTAAGTACACGTGGTTTCTAAAATTTTAAATCGCAAAAATGTTTTATCGTGCCATCGGGCACATCTGAACCAAGCTACAATCTGGCTTAATAAATATTTTAAAATAAACCTAAGTATGGATTTTATACACCTCAAATGTTTCAAACAAAATAACCATCTTTTACCAAAAAGATAATTCGACTTAAAAGGATTTTCAAAGATGTTTTCTCTGTAGCACACCAAATTCGGTCGTAGTGTTTGGGCTGGGTTTGGGGTGTTACATCGTCACATTGATGAAACTTTGGGTGTTCCTGATTGAGGCCAGCCTTCTGTAGCTAAACCGAAATTCAACATTTCACCATTCTGAGGGAAGCATGATCACAAAGCATATTGTGAGTGGGAATCAAAATTTGAACTTATGTTCCGTTATTATAAATGCCCGGAAAAGAAAAAAGTCTCATTGGCGACCCTTGGATTTTCGGATTATGCATTGAGTTGGTGAATTCAACTTGGAATTAATTGTCAAATAAACTAAGAAAGGGTAATTGAGACCTGGGACGAGTTGAAGCAAGTGATGTGGAAGCGTTACGCTCCTTCTCATTACTACAAAGAGGTTTGTGAACCGAAAAAAAATGATGATGAGAAATTTTTCCTTGAATCTATAGAGTTAGATAAAATACAAATGTCAGGTTCTCCTACTGAGATATATTGTACTTAATTGAATATTCATAATACTTGTGAGGGGGTATGGGAAGTGAGGAAGAATCATCTGAAAAGACAAAGAGAAAAGAGACATTGAGTGATAAAAGTCTACTTGATGGTCCAAATTTGGTGAGTGAAAATCCATATGAGGTATAATTGGAGAGTTCCCAAGTGGAAAAAGAAAAAGAAAAGAAAAAAAATACCTATACAAAAGTGAGGAGTGATTATGTTTTAACTAACCCTAGCTAAAATTTGTTTAGTGTTGTTTCTTCATTAGAGGACTTCAATGATCCATTAACGGACTTCCAATTATATTACTCTACCATCGATAGATGATTTTACTTGTGGGAAAGAGGTAAATTGAATATTGATAATTCCCCACAAGTGTTACAAGGTAATAAAGGTAAGGAAGCATTAGAAATTGATTTAAGAAGGCATACCTTGAATGTTTTTGATAAGTATGTTACTGATTTTGTTTTTCCTTACAACATGCTTTCTCGTTGGTCAAATTTCATTAAACCTTGGTCTGAAAGTTCAATTGATTTTATGGGTTTATCTAGATTTGTAAAGGTTAAAAATAGTAATTTTCTTGCACTAGATAGGTTTATTAAATCATTTTTTATATTTATGTGATATTATTGACTCATCGTTGGAATTTCTTGATTTTTATAATTATGTGATATTCTTGACTCGTCATTGAAAATTCTTATGGATGACCATATATATTAAAAGAAAGTTATATGTTATTTTTTACTTGAACACTCATGTGCCTAGTATTTCTTTGTTCAGTGTTGATGGTTTGTTTTTGAAGGAGAGATATTTGATCCATGCTAATTTGGGAGATAAAAATCATATCTTTGATCCTTGAGATAGTTTTGACGCACAAGAAAGCTTAGGTAGATACTTTTTTAATTTTATTGTTATTTATTCTAATCCTTTTTTCTTTTTGTGCAGCTAAAGATTCGAGGACGAATCTTCTTGAAGAAGGGGGAATGATGCGAGTATTAAGGCCCAATTTCAGACCCATGAATGTGATGGGCTCGCACTACCTCAAGGCCCAACAACAATGTCAAAGGCCAAACAAATCAAACCAAGATTCGATCAAAGATAAGATTCGAGGATGAATCTTTTCAAGCAAAGAGGGAATGATACATGCACAGATGGGGTGAAATTTTATTAAATTCCATTCACCGAAGCTGTCAATTTTAAGTTTGGGAAATCAGCAGACTTGTGATAAATTTTTGGATGGAATCCATGCATTTCTGGGTTGAGATGTCTCATGGAATTCGAAGATCTATCTCTTAGTTTGGTAACTCACTTTGAATCACTCGATTTTGAGTTCGGGAGCTCAAGTTATGATCATTTTAGTTAAGGCTACGCGAGTACAATTTCTAGAAGGGAATTACGAGTTTCAGGCTTTTAATTCGAGTTTAAATCATATTGGGTTCAATTTTGGGGCTTAATTTTTATTATATATGGGTCCAATATTGTATTTATCAGCTCTAATTATTTTATTATTCTGAATTTTTAATCATTATTAAGTAGTTTAAGTTATTTAAGAGTTTTATGTCAACAAGAAAATATAGTTTAAAACTACTTCTTGTTTAGATTAATTAGAGTTCTAGTATACTTAAGAGTTTTATTTAGATTTATTTAGCTAGCCTATATATAGGCATTTGCATTGTACACAAATCAATTAATTCATTATTATTCAACTTCTCTTTTGAGTTAATAAATTCTCTTTGAGTTTTTCTTTTCAAGAATTTCTCTTTAGTTTATTTTAGAAGAGTTTTAACAATATTTTTAGATTGTGGGGATCATTTTCAAACTTTTTCTTGCTAAATTTTCTATCTTGGAGGGGAAATTAGAGCCGCTTGAAAGAGGGTTGTTGATTCTTTAATTTTCAAAGGCTTCTTAGGACTTTTACATATCACGTTCTATCTTTTCCATCTATCTTCTTTATTTTCTTCTTTATTGTTCCAATCTTTGATTTATTATTCTATTTATTTATCTTAGTTATTTATTTTTATTTGTTTTATTTGACTTAGATTTGATTGTGTTTCAAGTTGTGTCAAAATCCAAGTTTCTTTGCGAACGTTTAGAGCCCTAAGTCAAATCCGCGACTTGAACAAACTTTACGATCCGCTTCTGTGTTCATTCATACTTATTCGTACCATCGAATCCCATAATCATAAATCATTATAGATATCACAACTAACAGATATCACAATTCTTATTATTTCGTACACATGCATTTTCCCATGAGTTCAGGGCTCTTTACTATGGTTAACAACTAACATGTCCTACCATAGGCAACACCCAACTAACATGTCCTACCATAGGCAACACCCTTATCACTAGGCTGGTTAGCAACTAACATGCCCTACCAGAAACCTAACACTCACGCCAATTTGGTTAGCAGCTAACATACCCTACCAGTGGCCCATCATTCACACCAATCTAGTTAGCAACTAACACGTAATACAGACTGGATACTCACTGAGGATCTCAACTAAGTTGATTACACCATCATCTTCGCTACACTCTCAACCTTTTTCTTAATAGTCAAACCCTTACATGTTACCAGAGTAAAACAAAGCAAAAAGAAAGGAAAGAGGAACCCCCATGACAAAAGTCTCGCCAATATTTATAGTACACACTTCTCACAACAACTTACATGTTCCTAACATGCAAAGTTCACTCACCACCTTAATGTGGCCAACATAATAACTTCTAGGCAAAACCCACCTTAGACATCTAATGCATTCTAGTTAATATCAAACTAGATCATAACAAGCAACCAACTAAAATTGTATAGTAATCACATATGCTCAAACAGAAAACTATCAAGTCCAAAATCCTACAATCCACCACTGGCGGATACAAACATAAAGATTCGTTACACAAAACTTACCCAGAGAATCCTCAAATTGACGAGTTCCCTTAACGACCACGCCCAGACATATAGACCTAAACTTCACCAAAAGTCAAATCCTTCCACCAAAATATTATAGACTTATCTGATAAGCCAAACAGTTTGTCAATCATGGAACGACCACTAACACTTAACACCACACTGGCGGATAGTGCACAAATTAGCATTCTTTAGCCTACACTTAGTGTAACACCCCTAACTCGTATCCGTAGCCAGAACAGGGTTATGAAGCATTGCTGGAATATATAGATCAAGTAAACAGATATTTCATTTTATACAGTATTCATGTCAGAAATCAAACATAAAGTCCCTTATACGAACCCTCGAGGTCCAAAACATGCATTAGAAATGAGTCGGGACTAAACTGGGTACACGCCCAGTGTGGTCAGGCCATGTGGTTCACACGGCCAAGGGACACGATCGTGTCTCAGGCCATGTAACTCTTTGAATTGGGTCACACGGCCAAGCCACACGCCCGTGTGCTAGGCCGTGTGTAAATACCTGGGCATTCTGTTTTGAAATTTTAAAGATGCAAGGGACACACGGCCATGTCACACGCCCATGTGTTAGGCTGTGTGTCACACACAGTTGAGACATACGCCCGTGTCTCTGCTCGTATGGACGAAAATTGGCTATTTTCCAAGCCATATTTCTCATCCCATTTTTGTCATCCTCCTACACCAACACTTTAACACATTCACAAGCTATTATAGGTCATTTAAACCAACTCAAAATTAAGTCCTATACATTATATAATACCTCATATAATCAAGTATACATACTTATTTAAATTACCAAATTCATATAAATGCATATCTTATCAAATATGCTAACTTAATTCAATCATCAATATGCCAATATAATTTCTATCAATCAACCATTTCAAACACATACCAAACATATCCATCACAAGTCATTTCAATGGCTAGTTACACTTAAAGCATTTATATGTTGATACTGGCCAATTAACCGATACATGCCATTATAACCATAATTGATTTACCATATATATACTGAAATGGGCTGATGGATATGTGAGTGATCTCCGCCGAGCTTCCAATCCAATGAGCCTCCGAATTACTATAGAACATGGGAAAAAAACAGAGTAAGCATGAAATGCTTAGTAAGTTCGTATAACATGGTAATTAACTTACCACTCATTTAAATTCAATATAAACATATAAGGGACATTCAATCAACTTGATCACGAGCCCTAACACATATCCTCATCACCCTTGTTAGTCATATATTTCATATAAATATCAAGAAACATGTATGGGCTCAACAATAATTAGATTTCCATGTACATATACTTTCCACATCATGTATTCATATAACATAAACAAATCATATCCTTGTATTTCAAGTACATTTTCATAATAATTCATCTCGAGTTCAAATTATTTCATGTCGGAACTTTGCCCATTAAATCATTTGAAATGTTAGTGTCACACGGGTAATACACTCAAGGTGTACAAATTTATAATCATGGATGAACATATTCATCAAAAAAATTCCATGTTCATATATTTTCATCTCATATTTCCATATACCATGTATCACTATTTTCATATATTTCAGGCAGATACGTGTATTAATTCATTTCATGTTCATATTTTCTCATGTCAGGATTTTTCCCGTTGAATCATTGAAAACATCGATGGATACACAGGTAGTACACTCGAAGTGTATAAATCAGAAACCCGTCAATTCATATTCAGGAGTGCTCTTTAAAGCACATAATTGGGAAATCCTCTCTCAAGCCATATAATAGGAGGCTCACAAAGAGCCATTAATCGGGAAGCTCACAAAGAGCCTATCAGGAAGCTTATCCGGGCTATATAACAGGAAGCTCATAAGAGCCATAATCAGGAAGTTCACAAAGAAATTTTAATTAGGAAGCTCACGAAGAGCCTTTAATTAGGAGCTCTTGATAGCCATATATCGGGAAGTTCAAGTGAGCCATATCAGGACGCTCACAAAGAGCTGCGTTTGTGTCCGCAATATATGCAGGATCACAACCGATCATATAACAGGGCGCTTACTAAGAGCTGCGGTAGTTTGTAACACATGCAAGATCACTACTGATCAGGATGCTCATAGGAACCATGTAACAGGAAGCTCGAGAGGTCTTATAATAGAATGCTCGTAAGAGCTATGGTGTGTTCGCACCATATGCAGGACCATAACCAATCGGGAAATCTTGTATCCATCGAATTCCATTATTCAAACGGGATTTAATATTTATCGGGCTTTGTCGGATATGTAACCAATTTCATGTATACGACATTTATACAATTCACATACACAACATTTAATTCAAGCATATAAATATACACAATTTAGTTACACGAACTTACCTCGACAAATGTTCGTGTACGTAAAATCTACTAATCCGACATTTTCTGTTTTCCTCGTTCCACTCCGAATTTGGTCTATTCGACTCTATATAAATGAATTGAACATTAATTCATGTTCATTTCAATTCAATTCACATCTTAGGTAAAATTACCATTTTGCCCCTAAACTTTTAATTAATGACGATTTCGTCCCTATGCTTGAAAAATGAAAATCATGAAATTTAATCCTTATTCCAAGCCTAGCCAATTTTTACATGTGAAATTTATAGCCCATGTATTTCATCAAAATTTACAGCCCATGTATTTACAGCCAATTTAAAGCCTAGCCAATCTTTTCAATTTAGTCCCTAAATCATAATTTCATCAAAATTCCTTTTACAAAAGTTGTTTATCTATCAACAGCCTTTCATTTTCTACAGTAAAACTTCATAATTCATCTATGTTCATCCATGGCAAAACATTAGTTCTTTTATAACTTTACAAATTAGTCCCGAGATAACTAGATTAAGCTATTACGATCTCGGAAACATAAAAATTATTAAAAACGGGACAAGAAAACATACCTAATTGATCAAAATAAGCTTGCTTGAGCTACTTTCTCTTAGCTAGGGTTTCCATGGAAATAATTTGGGAAAGATGATGAAAAAGATGATATTTTCATTATTTAATTAATTATCATCTTTTATTTTTTTCACTTTCCAATTTCATCATTTTCTTTATTTTATTTTCCATGGATGAATCATCATCCTTAACCACTAAGATTTTTAAATGGTCTATTTACCATATAAGGACCTCCAATTTAAATTTCTATAGCTATTTAATCCCTTTAGCTATTAGAACTCAACTTTTTCACTTTGTGCAATTTGGTCCTTTATCAAATTAAACATGTAATCGGTAAAATTTCTTTACGAAATTTTTATATGACATTACTATCATTCTATAGATCATAAAATAATATAAAAAATATTTTTTCCTTCGAAATCAGATTTGTGGTCCCAAAACCACTGTTCCAATTTTACCGAAAACGGGCTGTTACAACTCTTCCCCTTAAGAATTTTCGTCCTCGAAAATCTTACCAGTAAAGAGGTTCGGATATTTCTTTCTCATTGTTTCCTCCAGTTCCCAGGTAGCTTCTTCTATATCGTGTCATTGCCAGAAAACCTTTACTAAAGCTACCTTTTTATTTCTCAGTTCTTTCACTTCAAGTGCCAGAATTTTGATCAGTTCTTCATTATAAGTCATGTCAGACTGAATTTTAATATCTATTGGAGAAATAACATGTGATGAATCTGATCGATACCATCGTAACATAACATATGAAAAACATTATGAATTCTGTCAAATTCCGGCGGTAATGCTAACTATACGCAACAGGTCTGATCTTTTCAATAATTTCATACTGCCTAATATATCGAGGACTCAATTTGCCTTTACAACCAAACCAGAAAATTTTCTTCTAAGGCGAAACTTTCAAGAATACCTTGTCGTTAATTTGAAACTGTATTCCTTTTCGTTTTAAATCCACATAGAATTTCTTACAATCAGATACTATTTTTAAACTGTCTCGGATCACTTTCACCTTTCTTCAATTTTACGAATCAGATAAACTCCATGTATCTTTTCTCACTGAGTTCAGTCTAATACAATGGAGTTCTACATTTACGACCATACAGAGCCTCGTACGGTGCCATTTTATACTTAACTGATAATTGTTATTGTATGCGAATTCGACTAACGGCAATTATTTCTTTTCCAATTGTCTTAGAATTCTAAAACATAGCACCGAAGTATATCTTCAAAAATTTGAATCATACGTTCAGATTAACCATCCATCTGAGAATGAAATGCGGTACTAAAATGTAACCGCGTACCCAGAGCTTCTTGTAACTTGTTCTAAAATCGGGATATGAACCGTGGATCTCTATCAGAAATAATAGAAACTGGCACATCATGTAATCTGACAATCTTAGAAACATATAATTCAGACAATCTATTAAGTGAGAAATCCATTCATACTAGGAATAAATATGCTGTAACACCCCTTACCCGTCTTCAAGTTGGGACAGGGTTCGAGGCATTACGTAACTAATCTTGCTTAATCATCTCAAATAGGGTTACAAAGTCTCGTTTAAACCCATCACTTACTTATACTTGGCCTAAGAGGCCCTAAACATACTTCCGAGAGGTATTGGGACTATTCCGGGGACATTTACACGTTCGAGAAACTTTTCAACAAAACAGGGGTTACACGCCCGTGTGAGTCTAGGGACACGCCCGTGTGCCCCTAAGACATGCCCGTGTCTACCACCCGTGGTCGAAACTGACTAATTTCAAACGGCCTTGACACGCCCATGGCCTTGGCCCGTGTGCCAAACCTTGGCATTCTGACTAATCCATACGGCCTACACACACACCCGTGTGTTTCAACCGTATGGCGATTTAAATTCCAAGTGCATGGTGCAGACTTCACACGACCTGGGCACACGCCCATGTGCTAGCCGTGCCGCTCACACGGTCTAGACACACGCCCGTGTGTCTACCCATGTAGAAAATTAGAAGGCTATCTACCAAGCCCTTTGCCACCCTACATTGCAAACATACATACTTCAATTCCATTCAACGTAATTCATGACCCAAAGACACATGTAAATACTCAATTCAACATTCATACACAAGGGCATACACTTCAAGAAAATCACGTTCATTAAACAAAAGAATTTGCCAAGTATTTGCCTAACTTAAGGCCATTTACAAAATGAATTTAGTAACATACATAACCAACACTTTGGCTAACAATTACAACTTAACAAAATACTCGAGTCCTATACATGCCATACTCAAAATAAGTCTAAATTCTTATACCAAAGTGATGTCGATAGTGTGATTTCTGAACTCCTACGTCCACGATCCTCGAGTTGTTTTGGCAATACTACAAGGAAGAAGGGCCATGAAAGGGGTAAGCATAAAGCTTAGTAAGTTTGCATGAATTTAAATAGCAAAAATAAGCTCATAAAATAATCCATCCATGTTATTAACTAACCATACACAAGTCATAGGCATCTTGCCATACTTACTCACAATTGCCCTTATTTAGTACATACCATGCCACATGTCGTAAACGTTTCTTCGTGACTCATTCACGAGTACCTGTATTCACTCATTCATATGACTTTAGTGCAAATCTCATTTCTACTTCTAAACTCTTCTACTTATCCCTTTAATCACTAGGGATAGTCAAAGACGTATATTCGATGTCGTTCATGTAGAGACGAAGCCAATGCCACATCCCTGAGGTGGTCTTACATGGAGTTACTTCTAAATGCCAATGCCATATCCCGGATATGGTCTTATATGGACTTTCACATCAATTATCGATGCCACATCCTGAATGTGGTCTTAACGAGTTTCTTATTCTTTTCTGAAGCTATATTTTGGATATGGTCTTATACGGGATCTTAACTCGGTGCCGAGGCCATGTCCCGGACATGGTTATATACGGGACTTTATTTGATTCACATCTCGATGATAGCAATCCCATATTCATTATAGTCCACTAGGACTTCAACATCATACTTAACATCAATTTCTCATTTCAATGAAGTATCATACATCAATGTGATACCAATCATTTTCGATTATGCTAACATAAATATTTCATTAATCACATACAAACTTACCTCGATTTCAAAATGAGCTAGCTCGACGATTTAGTCCGAGACTTTGTTCTTTCCCCGATCGAGGCGGATCATCGGTTCTTCTTGCTCTATAACAACAATTTAGCTCATTTAAATCATCTCATTAATAAAGCATCTTAATAATCATGCTTAGGCAAAATTACTATTTTGCCCCTAGACTTTGGCAAAATGACCATTTTGCCCCTAGGCTCAAAAATAAATTCTAATCACATTTCTACCTTCAACAAGCCTAGGTGAACATTTAATACTCTTATAGCTATCATCAAAACTCAACATTTCACATATTTACTACAATTTTGTAACCTTTTCATCAAGGTCCAAATTAGGTGTTTTCAAGACAACACCTTTCAGAAAAGTTGTTCATCCAACAACTAAGACTCATTTTCTTCCATAAAAATACAGAAAATAACAATGAAAGCTCTCATGGTAAAACTCTAAACTTTGCATCATATTGCACAATAGTCCTCTCATTTGAAAGCTTAAGTTCTAGGGGTCTTAAAAGTACAATTATCATAAAGAAAAATCATCAAAATCACTTACTAGAATGGAGGAGAGCTTGCTGAAAATTGTGAGCTTTCAAACCCCTATTTTGCTTGCAAATTTTGGTGGAGAAAGATGGAGAGAAAGATGATATTTTCTCTTTCTTTATTCTAATATTAAACTAGTCAAACAAGTCACCGACTATCAACTACTTTGACCAATTTTTTGTCCATCTTTGTCTCCTATGCTAGTCCATGGCCGGCCAAGCATATATTAGGGGTCTAATTGCCTTTTAAAGACCTCCAATTTACATTCTAAGGCTATTTGGTACCTTTATCTTATAGAATGGAACTTTCGCACTTTATGCGATTTAGTCCTTTTTCGCGACTAAACGTGAAATCGCTAAAATTAAAGCACCAAAATTCTCATGCACATATACTATCATGCTCTGACTCATAATATAACATGAAAATAAATTTCTCAAGTCTCAGATTAGTGACCTCGAGATCACTATTCTGACTAGCCCCTAAATCAGGCTGTTACAATTCTCCCCCTTAAGGATTTTCGTCCCCGAAAATCTTACCGGTAAAAAGGTTGGGATATTGGTTTCTCATCATTTCCTCGGGCTCCCATGTAGCCTCTTCTATTCCGTGCCTTTTCCATAAAACTTTCACAAGGGCTATGCTTTTTTTTTCTCAACTGCTTGACCTCTCGCGCCAAAATCTTAACCGGCTCTTCACCATAAGTCAAGTCCGGTTGTATCTCTACCTCTGTTGGTACAATGGCATGTGAAGGATCTGAACGGTATCGGCGCAACATGGATACGTGAAAGACATCATGAATCTTTTCTAGTTCAGGTGGCAAGGCCAACCGATAAGCTACCGGTCTTATCCTCTCGGTAATTTCATAAGGTCCAATAAAGTGCGGACTTAATTTGCCCTTCCGGCCAAATCTGAGAACTTTCCTCCAAGGTGATACTTTCAAGAACACTTTATCACCGGCTTTGAATTCTATCTCTTTCCTTTTCAAATCTGAATAGAACTTTTGCCTATCTGAGGCGACTTTCAGACAATTACGTATCACTTTTAATTTTTCTTCAGTTTCCTTAACCAAATCGACCCCGTGTATCTGTTTCTCTCTGAGTTCTGACCAATACAAGGGCGTGCGGCACTTACGCCCATACAATGCCTCATAAGGTGCCATCTTCAAACTTGATCAAAAATCGTTGTTGTAGGCGAATTCCACCAATGGTAAGTATTTCTCCCAACTACCTTGGAATTCTAAAACACAACATCGAAGCATGTCCTCAAGTATCTGGATTACCCTCTCCGACTGTCCGTCGGTTTGTGGATGGAAGGCTGTACTGAAATTTAATTTTGTGCCTAAGGCTTCTTGTAACTTTTTCCAAAACCGTGACGTGAATCTCGGATCTCTATCCGAAATGATCGACAATGGTACACCATGGAGTCTTACTATCTCTGACATGTACAATTTTTCCAATTTATCAAGCGAATAGTCACTCGTACTGGTATAAAATGGGCTGACTTTGTGAGTCTATCAACCACTACCCATATTGCATCTTTTTTCTTTGGAGTCAACGGTAAGCCCATCATGAAGTCCATGGTAATACGGTCCCATTTCCACTTAGGAACCATAATGGGCTGAAGTAAACCCGAAGGTACTTGATGTTCAGCCTTCACTTGCTGACAAATCAGGCATTTCGATACAAACTCGAAAATGTCTTTCTTCATACCAAACCACCAATACCATTTCTTCAAATCATTGTACATCTTCGTGTTGCCTGGGTGTACATTCAAACATCTGCTATGCGCTTCATGGAAGATTTTATGAATAAGCTCATTATTTCTGGGTACACAGACCCTATCTCAAAATGTCAAACATCCATCAGGATTTACCCGAAATTCTGACTCCACGCTCGACTCACATAAAATTCTCTTGGCTTGCAAACTGTTATCATCTTTCTGAGCTTCATAGATTTCTTGGAGAAACAAGGGTTTAGCCCTCAATTCGACTAAAACGGAACCATCATCCAACAAGGTTATCTGAGTACTCATGGCTCTTAGTGCAAACAATGATTTTTTGCTCAAAGCATCGGCGACTACGTTCGCCCTTCTCGGATGGTAGTCAATTTCTAACTCATAATCTTTAATCAACTCTAACCACCTTCGTTACCTCAAATTCAATTCCTTTTAAGTCATCAAATATTTTAGGCTTTTATGGTCGGTGAAAATCTGACACCTTTCACCATATAAATGATGCCTCTAAATTTTTAACGCAAACACAATTGCGGCCAACTCTAAATCATGAGTCGGGTAATTCTTCTCGTGCGGCTTCAGTTGCCTAGAGGCGTAAGCAATCACCTTACCCTCTTGCATGAGTACACAACCCAATCCGTTCAAGGATGCGTCACTATAAACCACAAATTCTCTTCCCGGCTCAGGTTACACCAAAACAGGGGCTTCAGTCAACAGTGTCTTCAGTTTCTCAAAACTCTGTTGACACTTTTCTGTCCAATCGAACTTCACATCTTTTTGCAAAAGTTTAGTCATCGGGGTAGCTATCATGGAAAACCCCTTGAAAAAACGCCTATAATAGCCAGCTAGGCCTAGAAAACTCCTTACTTCAGTTACGCTCCTCGGCGGTTTCCATTCAACAATTGCTGAAATCTTACTCGGGTCGACTCTAATCCCGTCTCCTGAGACAATGCGTCCCAAAAATCCCACTTCCTTGAGCCAAAATTCACTCTTACTGAATTTGGCATACAATTGTTTTTCTCTCAAAACTCGCAGAACCATAATCAAATGCTCGGTATGTTCGTTCTCGTCCCGAGAGTAGATTAGTATGCGTCGATGAAAACCACAACAAATTTATCCAAGTATGGCCGAAAAATGCTATTCATCAAATCCATGACGATCGTCGAGGCATTTGTTAGACCAAAAGGCATGACCAAAAATTAATAGTGGCCATATCTAGTCCCAAATGCGGTTTTCGGCACATCCGAGTCCTTGACTCTCAGCTAATAGTACCCTGACCTCAAATCTATCTCAGAAAATACCGTGGCTCCCTTCAATTGATCGAATAGATCGTCGATCCTCGGCAACGGGTACTTGTTCTTCACAGTTACCTTGTTAAGTTATCGATAATCTATACATAGTCTCATGGAACCATCTTTCTTCTTTACGAATAAAACGGGAGCACCCCACGGAGAGAAACTCGGCCTTGCAAAACCTTTATCCGATAGCTCTTGTAACTATTCTTTTAGCTCTTTTAGCTCGGTTGAAGCCATTCTATAGGGAGAAATAGAAATAGGGGTAATACCCAGAGCTAACTCAATCCCAAATTCGATCTCTCTAACTGGAGGTAGCCCTGGCAACTCTTCCGGGAAAACATCTGGGTACTCGCATACTATGGGTACCGACTCCATTTTCAATTCAGTCTCTTTAGTGTTCACACAAAGGCAAGATAGGCCTCGTATCCCTTTTTTAAATACTTCTGAGTCGACAAGGTTGACATTACTACTGGTAGCCTATCTGGCTTATCTGATTCAACACAAATAAGATTACCATTTTCATCTCTCAATTCAATATGCTTCTTTCCACAATTCACAACTACTCCATGAGTAACTAACCAATCCATCCCAAGGATGACATCAAACTCATCAAATGGTAATAACATAAGATCGACCGGGAAACAATGACCCTTAATCATCAAAGGGCAACCTTTGCAAACTCTATCAACCAACACACACTTGCCTAGGGGATTAGACACTCTTATTATGAATTCGGTAGACTCTATAGGCATGCTCATGCAAGAGACTAATTTCATGCATATGTATGAGTGGGTGGATCCCGGATCAATTAAAGCTATAACACGAGTATTATGGAGAGAAAAGGTACCCGTGATTACGTCGGGGGAAGATGCCTCTTCACGAGCACGAATGGCATATGTCCTCGCCGGTGCTCTACCCTCGACTCTAGCAGCTTGCTCTCTAGATGGATTCTTGCTACCCATCTCTTTTCCCGGGTTTTTCAGTGGTCTTCCCCTAGCAGTACTTCCCGATCTTGCATACTGAAGCTTTTCTTTCTCGCCCACCTCGAGGCAGTCTCTGATAAAATGGTCTAAGGACCCACATTTGAAGCAAGCTTTCTCATTAGCTCGAAACTCACCAGAATGGCGCCTGCCACACTGAGGGCATTCCAGTTTACTTGGTCGAACGTTGCCCACACTAGCAACTGATGTGGTCTGCCCTTTCGACCTCGAAAATTGCTTGCCTTTACTTCGGGTTGAAAACCCCGCTGAAGTGACTGATCGAGTAGCAAAATCCATCGATTTCTTAGATGAGGATTGGTGGGACTTATTCAGTTGTCTCTTCCTCGAGTCACGAGACTCATTCTCAGCTCTTCTCTTCTCTTTAGCCAACTCTTCGGCTTTACAGGCTCTATCTACCAATACTACAAATTCCTTTAGTTCGAGGACTCCCACGTATAAACGGATATCTTTATTTAATCCGTCCTCGAATCTCTTGCACATGACGGCTTCGGTAGACATGCACTCCCGTGCATACTTGCTAAGCCTTACGAACTCTCATTCATAGTCAGTTACTGACATACGGCCATGCTTTAGTTCCAAGAACTCCTTCCTCTTATGGTCAATGAACCGCTGACTGATGTACTTTTTCTGGTATTCCTCTTGGAAAAATTCCCAGCTAACTCTCTCCCTTGGCACCACCGACACCAGGGTGTTCCACCATAGATTGGCTGAATCTCTCAGGAGAGATACCGCACACTTTAAGCACTCTTCAGGTGTGCAGGATAACTCATTGAATACCCTGATGGTACTCTCGAGCCAGAATTCTGCTTTCTCTGGGTCATCGTTGATAAACCGTAAAAGTAACGTATTCTAAACCCACATTTAGTATGCTTTTGGATGATTTAAGCCCAATTTATGTAAAAAGGTGTTCTTTTCATGTCTTATACTTAGGAAAGCACCCGATGACGAAAAGAATGAGAAACGGGCTTAAAACGGGACAAATGGGCCAAAGCATGAAATTAGCACGGCCTGGACTTTAAGCCACACGGCCGTGCCACCATTCCTACTAGAACACGGCCTTACCACAACTTACACGGCCGTGCCTCATTTAGCAGTCTCGAACACGGCCTGGCCGCGATTTACACGGGCGTGTGCCATGGCTGTGCCTCTGCCGTGGAGAAGAGCAATTCCATTCGAGAAAGGATACTTAGGGAGAAAGAAACGTGTTTCAAGACCCTATAAATACACCCTAGGTACCAACTGAAAGGGGGGCGGAAAGCTAGGCTAAAAAGCCAAGCCGAAAAGGTCAGATTTGTGGGAATCACTCGAAGATAGCCAGTTGATCCATCTCAAGAAGTCAAAATTCTACTCAAGACGGAGGATCTCCTCTTCAATTCCTTCAGGGGGTTTTAGGGATTTCTTATGTTTTGTGTTATCTTTTCTCTTGAGATGTTTTCCTTTATTGTTATGAACTAAACCTTCGGATACCCGAAGGGGATGAAACCTATGATAAATCTTGTTATTTGATTTTTGAATTATATGATAATAACTTAGTTTGTTCTCAATTGTGTGAACTTAATCCAAATCTAATGTGCTTAGGTGGAGGAGGAATAGACCCTGCCTAAGAGTAGATCCAACATAATTAAGCGGAGTTGATCGGACGCCTAGAGATAGGGTGACGAGATTTTGCCAGATTAGGGTGAAACCTAATATGGGAGTCCACAGATCGATTTATCGCTATTCTAGGGGTTATTATAAGCGACGAGAGTTCCACTAATTAACCTAGGGTTAGACGTTATTCGCCTCGAGAGAGGGATTAATATACGTTAGGGAGTCTCACGGATCAAACTAAGTAAACAAATCATATGGTTCAAGGTTAAATAACAAGTGAAGTCTAGGTGGATTTTTCCTAAGGGTATCGCTTGAGTCAACTGAGTTTTTCCAAAAGTTATTTCCCGAATTCATTCTTTTTGTCTTTGCGTCTTAGCTTAGTAAGTAGATTAGTTTTAGTTTAAACAACCATCACTTTATATTAAGGCTAAATAATAAAAAGACGGTGAGTATTGGTACTTTTAGTTCCTTTGGGTTCGATAATCTGGTCTTGCCTAAACTATACTACTGTTCGATAGGTGCACTTGCCTTTAATCATTGTCAGAGTTGGTTTCCAGGTTCGATCAGTCTTTTATAAATTTTAAAACTCTGATTTACATCGATCAAGTTTTTGGCGCCGTTGCCGGGGAACTAAAATATTAAGAAAACTCTATTTTTATTACTTTAGCCATTATTTTTTTATTTTTCGCAATTTATTTTTCTTTTTAGTTTTAATTTTAATTTTTGCTAAATTTTATTTCTTTCTTTTCCAATCAGGTACCTCTAGTTTATGACTAGAAGAAACCCGAGAGGACCTTTAGAATACGACAGTGATATTGAAGCTACCGCTCGAAGAAATCGCAGAGAAATTAGGCGAGCCCTAAATTACCAAGGAGAGTAGGAAGACAGATCCAATCCTACTGAAGGGATGGACGAAAATAATCCACCACCACAAAATGATGTGGCGGATCAGAATGCTCCTCGTACTATGTATGATTATGCTAAACCTCATTTAACAGGGGCAGAATCGAGTATTGTTAGGCCTGCTATAGCTGCTAATAATTTTGAATTAAAGCCTAACACTATTCAAATGATTCAACAATTTGTTCAATTTGATGGTTTGCAGGACGAAGATCCAAACACTCATATAGCTAACTTTTTAGAATTATGTGATACCTTCAAAATAAATGGTGTTTCTGATGATGCCATACGTCTTCGGCTATTTCCCTTTTCATTAAGGAATAAAGCTAAACAGTGGTTAAACTTGTTACCACGAGGGTCAATCACTACATGGGAACAAATGACCGAAAAATTTCTACTAAAATATTTTCCACCGGCCAAAACGGCCAAGTTACGTAATGATATATCTTCTTTTGTGTAGATAGATTTAGAGACATTATACGACGCATGGGAGAGATACAAAGATCTCTTGAGGAGATGCCCACACCACGGATTACCATTGTGGCTCCAAGTCCAAACTTTTACAACGGTGTGAATCCTTCAACGAGGTAATTAATTGATTCAAAGAAATGGTGGAACCTCAATAATAAAACTCCTAAGGCAAACCTACGAGTTTATTGAAGAGATGTCATTTGAACAACTATCGCGGGCAAGTTACAAGAACAAGGCCAACAAAAACAGATTTGAGTTTACAACCTCGACGCAGTGAGAACCATGCTATCAAATCGTAGAGTTGATGAATAAAAAGATTGATAGTTTGTGTTCTTCGCAGTAAATCTAGTGATGCAAAGGCGACGCAGTGGAACCGTGGCGAATCCTCGAGTACCCACCCTACCAACCGGCACAGAGAGCGACAGATGAACTATATAGGTAACAATTTCAGATCTAATAATAACCCATATAGTAATAATTATAATCCAGGTTGGAGGAACCACCCAAATTTTTCGTAGGGAGGACAAGGAAATCAAGGAAATCAAAGACAACAACCTCCTCAAAATTTCCAAAATCAGCCCTATCCACAGGAAAAAAAGCCGAGTCTTGAAGAGATGCTAAACAAATTCATAGCATCGGCAGAGGCCCGCTTCCAAAAGACTGAGACAACAGTAGATAATCAACAAACAGTGATCAAAACGATCGAGAGTCAAGTTGGGGAATTTATTAAGTCAATCAAACAACTTACTCGAGATGGTTTTGAAAATTGATCAGCCAGCTTCTCTCTAAAGAAACAGAATGTAAAAAGCGCTACACACTAAGAAGCGGAAAGGAGCTAGTCGAACCAGAGAAAAGAATGCCACCCGTAGATGACAAAACAAAGGATATGGAAATTGAGGATGTAATTCCAGTCTATAAAGAAAGTAAACCACCGATCTCATATCCAGCAAAGTTGAAGAAAGAACGACTAGACTCCCAATATGGTAAGTTTATCGAGCTTTTCAAACAAATACATATTAACATACCTTTTGTTGAAGCCATTTCATAGATGCCGACGTACGCGAATTTCTAAAAAGAACTCTTGACGAATAGAAGGAAGCTTGAAGAGATATCAATGGTGGAGCTTAATGAAGAATGTTCGGCCATCCTCCAAAGCAAGCTACCAACCAAATTAAAAGACCCAGGAAGTTTTACTATTCCTTGTTTAATTGGCAGTTTAAATGTTAAGAAAGCATTAGCTGATCTAGGTGCCAGTATTAATTTAATGCCTTATAAGATGTTTAAACGACTAGATCTCGGGGAACCAAAACCCACTAGGATGAGTATTCAGCTAGCTGATAGATCTATTAAATATCCTAGGGGAGTTGTCGAAGACGTCCTGGTAAAAATTGATAAATTTATTTTTCCCGTTGATTTTGTTGTGCTTGACATGGATGAAGACATTGAGGTCCCCTTAATACTAGGGCGCCCTTTTTTAGCTACTGCTAGGGTTGTTATTGATGTAGGTGATGATAAACTTGCATTAAGGATAGGTGATGAGGAAATTAGTTTTCAAATTTATGATGCCATGAAATATTCCAGAGAACAAGATGATTCATGTTATTTTGTTGATACCAATGACCATCTTGTTCAAAACTCTTTACAGAAAATCATGCATGATGACACGATGGAACTGTGTCTCACTCAAGAAGAGGGGGAAGAAGATGAAGCTTCTGATCTAAAATTATCATCAAAACAAACGGAGAAAGAAAGCATCGAATTTTATGACGATTTCAAATAAAAACCCTCTGTTGATGAACCGCCCAATTTAAAATTAAAGCAACTGCCAAAGCACCTAGAGTACGCATTCCATGGGGAGAATTCTATGTTACCAGTAATTATCTCTTCAGAATTAGAACCCAAGGAAAAAGAGGAGTTGATACAGGTACTGAGGGAGCATAAAAAAGCCATAGCTTGGAAAATCTCTGACATTAAGGGAATAAGCCTAACATTTTGTACCCACAAAATTTTAATGGAAGATGAGTACAAGCCATGTGTGCAACCACAAAGACGTCTAAATCCCAACGTAAAAGAAGTCATGAAAGCCGAGGTAATTAAACTTCTAGATGCTGGAATAATTTATCCTATTTCCGACAAAGAAGTGGGTGAGTCCTGTGCAGGTTTGTCCCAAAGAAAGGAGGCATGACCGTGGTAGCTAACGAAAAGAATGAACTAATTCCTACCAGATACCACAAAGTTGGAGAGTTTGCATAGATTACAGTGAAACTGAATGACGCCACTAGAAAAGATCACTTTCCCCTACCCTTTATTGATCAAATGCTAGAAAGGTTATCAGGACACATGTACTATTGCTTCCTAGATGGACTCTCCGGCTATTTCCAAATCCCAATAGCACCTGAAGATCAAGAGAAGACAACGTTCAGATGCCCATACTGTGACGCTTTCTTATCGTAGAATGCCTTTTGGATTATGTAATGCTCCTGCTACTTTTCAAATGTTGCATGCTAGCAATCTTTGATGAACTCGTGGAAGATATCATGGAGGTATTTATGGATGATTTCTCAGTTTACGGTAATTCTTTCCACCTTTGCCTTAAAAATTTAGAACGAGTCCTAATGAGATGTGAGGAAACAAACCTTGTTTTAAATTGGGAAAAATGTCACTTCATGGTACAAGAGGGAATAGTATTAGGACATAAAATTTCTAGTAAAGGGATCGAGGTAGATAAAGCAAAGATTGAAACCATAGAAAAATTACCTCCTCCCAATTCAGTTAAGGCCATTAGAAGCTTTTTAGGACATGCAGGATTTTATAGAAGATTCATTAAGGATTTTTCTAAAATAGCTAAGCCTTTAACAAAATTACTAGAAAAAGATGTTCCTTTCAATTTTGATCAGGAATGTTTAGATGCATTCAATATCCTTAAGGATAAACTAATAAATGCTCCAATTATAATTGCACCTGATTGGAATCTACCCTTTGAACTAATGTGTGATGCAAGTGATTTCGCAGTAGGTGCAGTTATGGGACAACGAAGAGGCAAGCATTTTCAGCCAATTTACTACGCTAGCAGAACACTAACACCCGCACAAGAAAATTATACCACTACAGAGAAAGAATTGCTAGCCGTAGTTTTTGCTTTTGATAAATTTAGACAGTATCTAATATTGTCTAAAGTTGTCATTTTCACTGACCATTCAGCTCTTCGTTATCTTTTAAACAAACCTGATGCAAAACCCAGACTCATACGATTGATTTTACTCTTACAGGAATTCGACTTAGAAATACAAGATAAGAAGGGAGCCGAGAATCTTGCAGCAGATCACCTTTCTAGACTTGAAAATCCACACACCAAAGAAATCGATGAAGGTGAAATAAATGATTCGTTTCCCAAAGAACAACTCTTTTCTATAACACATTCTGAGGTACCATGGTTTGCTAATATTGCGAATTATTTAGCAGCTAACGTCTTGCCAAGGAAATTAACACATCACCAAAAGAAGCGATTATTTGCTGATGTGAAAAATTATTTTTGGGAAGATCCCTTTCTTTTTCGCATATGTGCAGATCAGATAATTCGAAGATGTGTTACAAAGATAGAAGCGAGCAAAAATTTGGAGTATTGCCATTCAGGACCATCAGGAGGACACTACAGTGGTATTAAGACAGCACACAAAATACTCGAATCAGGTTTTTATTGGCTCACTCTATTTAAAGATGCCAACAGGTATGTTACCTCGTGTGATAGATGCCAAAGAATAGGTAATATTTCTAAACGTGATGAAATGCCTCAAACATATATGTTATCATGTGAAATATTTGACGTATGGGGTATTGATTTCATGGGACCATTCCCTAGTTCGTTTGGAAACAAGTACATCCTAGTGGCGGTTGATTACATGTCAAAATGGGTAGAAGCGGAAACTTTACCTACCAATGATGCTAGGGTAGTAGTCAAGTTTCTCAAGAAACTGTTTTCCCGATTTGGCACACCAAGAGCCATCATTAGTGATAGGGGTACTCATTTCTGTAATACTCAATTTGCAAAAGTCCTAAAAAAATATGGAGTATACCACAGACAAACCCACCCCATATCATCCTCAAACCAATGGCAAGTTGAGGTAGCTGAACCGAGAACTTAAGTGCATTCTAGAAAAACGGTTGAATCAAATAGAAAAGATTGGGCGCTTAAAGTAGATGATGCTTTATGGGCCTATAGAACAAAGATTTAAAACACCCCTAGGGACATCCCCATACAAACTTGTATACGGGAAAAGCTGTCATCTACCATTCGAATTAGAACACAAAGCTTTTTGGGCAATAAAATTTTTGAATTCTGACCTAAAAATTGCAGGAAAAAGAAGAATGATGTAGATGAACGAGCTGGACAAGTGGAGAACGGAAGCTTACGAGAACTCAAAACTGTACAAGGAAGCAACAAAGCGACGCCACGATGCTCGTCTTAAGAGATCAAAGCAATTCGAAGTAGGAGACCTGGTCCTACTATACAACTCAAGGCTTAAACTATTTCTGGGAAAGTTAAAATCAAGATGGTCATGCCCATTTATGATCAAAACAATTTTTCCATATGGCACCATCGAGGTAACTCATCCCACTAAAGGCACATTTAAGGTAAATGGTCACCGACTCAAAATTTATAATGGTACAGATTTTGGAGATATGAGAGAGGAGCTTATGCTCCATGAGCCTTCTTTTAGAACCGAAAACAGGGAAAGTCTAGCTTAAGACTATAAACAAGCGCTTCTCGGGAGGCAACCCGAGCACTAATTCACTAACATTTTATTTTCAATTTTTTATTTTTATTTCTTTTACTCAAAGATCTAACTCCATACTAACTCGGACTAATAAAAGCACAGGTGTTTTAAACCACACTACCGTCCGACACGGGCGTGCTAATGGTCAGTATGGAAGACAGGGGATAAAACACGGGCGTGCCCGTAGCCGTGCACAAACAGGGACGAAACGATTTGCCCCACACGGGCTGCGACATCAGACCACACCCGTGCCAACCTTCCGTGCGAGGCTATCGACTTATTCAAAGACGGGGCTAAACACGCCCGTGGCTTACAACCGTCGCGAGGCTATCGACTTATTGAGCACGGGCTACACACGGCGTGGCTTACAAACCGCATTTGGGCTATCGACTAATCGAACACGGGTAACACACGCCCGTGCGACCTCACCGTGCCAACATAATGACAATTAAAACACGGGCGTGCTAATTTACACACGGCCGTGCCAAGAACCCTGAAACGCGCCCAAATGTTGGATATTGCAAAAAGTACGGGCATTTTCAAATGAACACGGGCGTGGCGATGGACCGTGCCACCTCCCCTATATAAAATCAACCCGTCTTCCCCCCCAAAACCTAATCCTAGAATCAGTTTTAAACACCCTTTTCTCCCAAATCTAGCCGCACATACACCCTCCCCCATCCAAAACATCCTCCCCTTGCCTTTTCTCTCCAAAATCATCCAAAAACCGCTCGCACGCCCGCACCATAGCCGTGCCGCCGAACGCCATGCCTCTGCCACCACCGTGTTAGTCCTGCAAAACCCGTCCCACCGCCGTGCTCCACCCGTGCTTGATCGTATCCCACCATCACAACCCCTGGTTCCTTTCACTACCTTAATTTCTTGACTAAAAACTGGATAAATATTATGCCATTTTGCTTTATTCCTTTTGTTTAATATTAAGCATGATTTATATTTAGAGATTTCTCTCAAAAACTCATGAATACTTAGTAAAAATCTCTGATGAATTGGTTGCTGATTGGTTTCATTTTAGGAATACACTTTTGCATTTGTTTTGATAAACTTCTTTGTGTGAAAGAATCATTACTGTCAATATCCACTAATTACCATTTCGCTTGATTTAGTACGAAATACTTTGGCTATATTATTGTTAAGGAACTTGCTTTATATTTGATTATTTTTTCAGGTACAAATGTCATCACCACGACCAAAGCGATCCACAGCCGCCCCAAGTAAGAAAAGAAAGGCGCCCGGATCGTTTTCCACGAGTGCTACTTCCGAGGTTAGGCATCCATTTCTCCGATTTTCTCATAACACTCAGGAAGAGCGTTACAAAGCACTCCGGGATAGACCCCTCGACACCGGTACGCGCATCGATTGGGCAGCAGTGGAACACGTCGGGCTCCCAACCGATATTCGAGCCTTTATTTCAACCGATCCGTGAAAGCAGTTCTTTTCCATCATCGAGCCCACATACATAGAGCTTACCCTCGAGTTTTGCACCACCTTCACTTTACAAACTGTGATGGCACATTTCGATGATCCAGGCACGGTACAGTTTCGTCTAGGGGGTACGGTACGTCGACTGAGCATACCACAATTCGGCACAGCTCTAGGACTTTACACACCGGAATTCATAGAAGAAAACCCACTCGATGATTTAAACCGTGAGCTCCACTGCACTCCAATCGAATGCTGGCGAAACCTACACCCCACTACAAGCATCTACGATCCCAGTCGCTCTAAGGCGACGGCACTTTCCCCAGCTCTAAGGTATATTCACGCCATTCTCGCGCACACCATCACAGGTCGCAGAGAAAGCATCGGCGTCGTAAACAAGCAGGACGTTTACTTCCTATCATGCATGTCTGAAGGACATGTTTTCAACTTAGCATATTTTATCGCATGTGCGATTCAACATCAGACAGAGCAACATAGGAAGGGGATTTTGTCAATGGGGCCATACATTACGAGGTTGGCTCGGCACTTCAACCTCCTCGACACTGAAGCTCAGATCACCTCCCTCACACTGATCGGCAACATGGTACCTCAAGGCATTTAGACAATGCTACACATGAGGATGATTAAACACCGACGAGGGACTGAACCCCCTCAATACCGATTAGTGACCGCCACGCATTTAGGAGGGGAGCGAGGACATTACTAATGATGTCCCACCACCATCACAGAGGTACCGGTTCGAGTCACGACCGTCCCGCATTTAAACCATCATTAGTGGACATCTCTCGCACGGCTTGACCGGGCGAGTCAGTATTTTTGCTGAAAACACTCGACGCTTTGACGGGTTAGAGGCCACCCTTCAACAAATATGCCAGCACCTTCATATCTCACCACCAGGACCACCACAGGACCCGACCGAGGATGAGGGCTTTTAAGTCATTTTATCTAGTTTCTTTTACTTTCAAGATTTTTTTTTATTTTTATTTTTAATTTTATTTTATTTCATCTTAAGTTTGAACATTTTAATCATACATTTGATAACTTTTATCATGATTATCATTAACTCCTAACCTTCGAGTATTCTTAACATTTATTTAATTACACCCCCAAAAGAATTCTAACTGATGACTTAGCAGTTTCAACGAGCAATAAACCACTACTCAAGTCATCAGCCAACACTAACACCATCCCGACGCCTCGCCGTGTTTTCCACATAAGAGATCATCCATTCATTTAGGGAGTGTCACTCTCTCCCCTCTCTTTTGATTTTACATATTAATTGTCATTATATATCTTTGTACATTGAGGGCAATGTACATCTTAAGTGTGGGGGTGAACAACCTAAAAAGATACCTAACAAAAACCCTGAATTTAGTCTTGTTTGAAAGTAAATTACTCATAATGCTAATTAGGATGAAATTTCTGATGATTTATGATTTTTATTGATATGTTTTAGATTAAGTCATTGATAATTGTGCATTGATAATTAAATTTGAAGAATACTAGAGAATCAAGCATGATAAGTTTATTTTTCAGAAATTAAAAATTTTCTAGGTTGTCGAACTGAGTTTAAATATTACTTTGAAGTTTAAAATTTACGAGGTTGACATCAAAATACCCATAATTTTTGTGAGTTTTTGAGCCTTATAGAGCATTAATTCTTTTTCTTGCTCACTTTATTGATTATGAATATGTCAACACTGATTTGTTATTCTAGAACTTGCATCGATTATACATGTCGAGACCATATTTTATGATTTGATTCACAGAGATGATAAAGGCACCTAGGATTTAACCCACTAATTCCCTAAAAAGCCTACCGTCACAAATTAACCCCTAGTTAACCCCGTTTTAACCTGACACCCTTTTTATTGACATACCCATTAATATTAACCCAGAACCCCTTTTGTTTTTGTTATCACCATTCCTTTTAACTACCCTTATATCGAGATTTGATCTGATTAGTTACCTAATTATGAATTTTAGTAGTTTATCCTTTATTATGTAGTTAGTTTGTTCTTAAAAAAAAATCAAAAGTATATTCATTATTCATTATTAGTTGTGATTAAATGAGCTTATATGCTTGAATCTCAGATATCAAAGAAGAAGCTCGTAGTGTTAGCATTATTAGTTTTCAATTGATGTAATTATTATTAGTCATTAGCTCCTAGTTAGGAAATTTGTCAATTCAATCTCGATTCTAACCCTCTAATTCAGCCTTACTCCACACCTTAACCCTAGCCCCATTACAACCCTAACAAAAACCTTTTGATTTGTGTTTCATCTCATACTTCAGTGGTGGAGATTTGATTTTCATGCAAGCCTATGGGATTAACTCTTCATGTTTGACTTTTGAGGGCCTAAATTTTGAACCTTAAACACTTTGAGTGATTTGAGCGGATCTTTTGTGAGGATGTCAATCCTTGTCGATTCTGAATCAGAGGTAATTATTTAGATAAAGGGAAACACCTATGTTTTGTGCTACAGAATCTATGACTTATACTGTTTGAATTTTTAGGACACTTTGAATTGGATTATCCATGTATAAATTATCTATGAATTAGGATGAGACACTATCAATGACTATTATGAATTGAGGAAAGTTCATTTTAATTGTAAGTTGAGAATTTTGCTTGAGGACAAGCAAAAGCTTAAGTGTGGGGGTATTTGATAAACCGTAAAAGTAACATATTCTAAACCCACATTTAGTATGCTTTTGGATGATTTAAGCCCAATTTATGTAAAAAGGTGCTCTTAATCCTTTCTTTTCATGTCTTATACTCAGGAAAGCACCCGATGATGAAAAGAACGAGAAACGGGCTTAAAACGTGACAAATGGGCCAAAGCATGAAATCAGCATGGCCTGGACTTCAAGCCACACGGTCCCATTCCTACTAGAACACGGCCTTACCACAACTTACACGGCTGTGCCTCATTTAACAGTCTCGAACACGGCCTGGCCGCGATTTACACGGGCGTGTGCCATGCCCGTGCCTCTGCCGTGGAGAAGAGCAATTCCATTCGGGAAAGGATACTTAGGGAGAAAGAAACGTGTTTCAAGAGCCTATAAATACACCCTAGGTACTAGCTGAAAGGGGGGCGAAAAGCTAGGCTAAAAAGCCAAGCCGAAAAGGTCAGATTTGTGGGAATCACTCGAAGATAGCTAGTTGATCCATCTCAAGAAGTCGGACTTCTACTCAAGACGGAGGATCTCCTCTTCAATTCCTTCAAGGGGTTTTAGGGATTTCTTATGTTTTTTGTTATCTTTTCTCTTGAGATGTTTTCCTTTATTGTTATGAACTAAACCTTCGGATACCCGAAGGGGATGAAACCTATGATGAATCTTGTTATTTGATTTTTGAATTATATGATAATAACTTAGTTTGTTCTTAATTGTGTGAACTTAATCCAAATCTAATGTGCTTAGGTGGAGGAGGAATAGACCACATAAAAAAGTAGATCCAACATAATTAAGCGGAGTTGATCGCACGCCTAGAGATAGGGTGACGAGATTTTGCCGGATTAGGGTAAAACCTAATATGGGAGTCCACAGATTGATTTACTGCTATTCTAGGGGGTTATTATAAGCGAACGAGAGTTCCACAAATTAACCTGGGGTTAGACGTTATTCGCCTCGAGAGAGGGATTAATATACGTTAGGGAGTTTCACGGATCAAACTAAGTAAATAAATCATATGGTTCAAGGTTAAATAACAAGTGAAGTCTAGGTGGATTTTTCCTAAGGGTATCGCTTGAGTCAACTGAGTTTTTCCAAAAGTTATTTCTCGAATTCATTCTTTTTGTCTTTGCGTCTTAGCTTAGTAAGTAGATTAGTTTTAGTTTAAACAACCATCACTTTATATTAAGGCTAAATAATAAAAAGACGGTGAGTATTGGAACTCTTAGTTCCTTTGGGTTCGATAATCCGGTCTTGCCTAAACTATACTACTGTTTGATAGGTGCACTTGCCTTTAATCATTGTCAGAGTTGGTTTCCAGGTTCGATCAGTCTTTTATAAATTTTAAAACTCTGATTTACAGCGATCAATCGTCCTTATTTGCCCGGAATTCCTCGGCTCCTTGCTTCCGAATCTTACCCACCTGAGCTCTTTCTCTTTTCACCACCTCAACTACTTGAGGAGTTACTAGAGCAGGTTGAGGGATTGGTGGGGGTGGAGGGGGTTGAGCGTTTGTATTTGCTCGGGTATACTCAGTATACCAGTTGCTCATCATGTGGAGAAAGGCTTCTTGAGCCCCTTCCCCCTGACCCAAGGTCTCGGGTCTACTATTAGTTGGCGCGGTCCCTTGGCGAGCGGTAGCGTTACTCACAAAGATCATCGGTACGCAGTTCGGTCTGGATCAAAATCTATATACCACATAAAACACAATTTCATACGTCAGAAGCCATCACACAATCATTACTTAGACACCCTTACATATGGCATGTATAGCTAGGCTCGTACTTACGCTACGTTAGTCCTAGAACCGACTAAACCGTAACTCTGATACCAATAAATGTAACACCCCTTACCCGTCTTCAAGCCGGGATAGGGTTCGAGGCATTACCTAACTAATCTTGCTTAAACATCTCAAATAGGGTTACAAAGTCTCGTTTAAACCCACCACTTACTTATACTTGGCCTAAGAGGCCCTAAACATACTTCCGAGAGGTATTGGGACTATTCTGGGGACATTTACACGTTCGAGAAACTTTTCAACAAAACAGGGGTTACACACCCGTGTGAGTCTAGGGACACGCCCGTGTGCCCTTAAGACATGCCCGTGTCTACCACCCGTGGTCAAAGCTGACTAATTTCACACGGCCTTGACACGCTCGTGGCCTTGGCTCGTGTGCCAAACCTTGGCATTCTGACTAATCCACACGGCCCACACACACGCCCGTATGTTTCAACCGTGTGGCAATTTAAATTCCAAGTGCATGGTGAAGACTTCACACGGCCTGGGGACACGCCCATGTGCTAGCCGTGCCGCTCACACGGTCTAGGCACACGCCCGTGTGTCTACCCATGTAGAAAATTAGAAGGCTATCTACCAAGCCCTTTGCCACCCTACATTGCAAACATACATACTTCAATTCCATTCAACGTAATTCATGACCCAAAGACACATGTAAATACTCAATTCAACATTCATACACAAGGGCATACACTTCAAGAAAATCACGTTCATTAAACAAAAGAATTTTCCAAGTATTTGCCTAACTTAAGGCCATTTACAAAATGACTTTAGTAACATACATAGCCAACACTTTGGCTAACAATTACAACTTAACAAAATACTCGTGTCCTATACATGCCATACTCAAAATAAGTCTAAATTGTTTTACCAAAGTGATGTCGATAGTGTGATTTCCGAACTCCTACGTCCACGATCCTCGAGTTATTTTGGCAATACTACAAGGAAGAAGGGCAATGAAAGGGGTAAGCATAAAGCTTAGTAAGTTTGCATGAATTTAAATAGCAACAATAAGCTCATAAAATAATCCATCCATGTTATTAACTAACCATACACAAGTCATATGCATCTTGCCATACTTACTCACAATTGCCCTTATTTAGCACATACCATGCCACATGTCGTAAACGTTTCTTCGTGACTCATTCACGAGTACCTGTATTCACTCATTCGTATGACTTTAGTGCAAATCTCATTTCTACTTCTAAACTCATCTACTTATCCCTTTAATCACTAGGGATAGTCAAAGACGTATATTCGACATCGTTCATGTAGAGACGAAGCCAATGCCACATCCCCGAGGTGGTCTTATATGGAGTTACTTCTAAATGTCAATGCCATATCCCGGATATGGTCTTATATGGACTTTCACATCAATTATCGATGCCACATCCCGAATGTGGTCTTAACGAGTTTCTTATTCTTTTCCAAGCCATATCCCTGGATATGGTCTTATACGGATCTTAACTTTCGGTCTTTGAGGCCATGTCCCTGGACATGGTCTTATACTGAGACTTTATTTGATTCACATCTCGATGATAGCAATCCCATATTCATTATAGTCCACTAGGACTTCAACATCATACTTAACATCAATTTCTCATTTCAATGAAGTATCATACATCAATGTGATACCAAGCATTTTCGATTATGCTAACATAAATATTTCATTAATCACACACAAACTTACCTCGATTTCAAAATGAGCTAGCTCGACGATTTAGTCCGAGACTTTGTTCTTTCCCCGATCGAGGCGGATCCTCGGTTCTTCTTGCTCTATAACAACAATTTAGCTCATTTTAATCATCTCATTAATAAAGCATTTCGATAATCATGCTTAGGCAAAATTACTATTTTGCCCCTAGACTTTGGCAAATTGACCATTTTGCCCCTAGGCTCGGAAATAAATTCTAATCACATTTCTACCTTCAAAAAGCCTAGGTGAAAATTTAATACTCTTATAGCTATCATCAAAACTCAACATTTCACATATTTACTACACTTTTGTAACCTTTTCATCAAGGTCCAAATTAGGTGTTTTCAAGACAACACCTTTTAGAAAAGTTGTTCATCCAACAACTAAGACTCATTTTCTTCCATAAAAATGCAGCAAATAGCAATGAAAGCTCTCATGGTAAAACTCTAAACTTTGCATCATATTGCACAATAGTCCTCTCATTTGAAAGCTTACGTTCTAGGGGTCTTAAAAGTACAATTATCATAAAGAAAAATCATCAAAATCACTTACTAGAATGGAGGAGAGCTTGCTGAAAATTGTGAGCTTTCAAACCCCTATTTTGCTAGCAAATTTCGGTGGAGAAAGATAGAGAGAAAGATGATATTTTCTCTTTCTTTATTCTAATATTAAACTAGTCAAACAAGTCACCAACTATCAACTACTTTGACCAATTTTTTGTCCATCTTTGTCTCCTATGCTAGTCCATGGCCGGCCAAGCATATATTGGGGATCTAATTGCCTTTTAAATACCTCCAATTTACATTCTAAGGCTATTTAATACCTTTATCTTATAGAATGGAACTTTTTCACTTTATGCGATTTAGTCCTTTTTCGCGACTAAACGTGAAATCGCTAAAATTAAAGCACCAAAATTCTCATGCACATATACTATCATGCTCCGACTCATAATATAACATGAAAATAAATTTATCAAGTCTCAGATTAGTGACCCCGAGATCACTATTCCGACTAGCCCCTAAATCGGGCTGTTACATATGCAGACTTTATCAAACGATTGATGATTACGCAATAGCATCTTTCTTTTTCAGAGACGGGTAATTTCAATACAAAATCTGTTTTAAATCGTTATGCATTTTATTATTCCTCGGATGAACAGACATAGTACTACTGTGAGCTTTCATGTAAAATTTTCTGTACAAGCTCTAAATCCTTCGATACACAGGCTCTGCCTCTGAATAATAGACAATCATCAAATTCAATCTAAAATTCTAAATCAAAAGTTGTCTTACTCTGTACCCGTTTAACTTGCAACTCATTACCATTTTTTTGAGCTTCACAGGTCTGTTGTAGAAACATCAGTTCAGCTTTAAACTCAACTAAAATTGAGCCATTATTAGACAATTATAATCGGGTATCCATGGCTCGCAAGGCAAACAGAGACTTTCTACTTAGAGTATCTGCAACCACATTCGCTTTTCCCAAGTGAGATTCAATTTTCAAATCATAATCTTTCAACAGTTCAAGTCATCTACACTGTGTCAAATTCAAATATTTTTGCGACTTCAGATAATTTAAACTTTTATGATCAATAAATATATGGTATTTTTCACCAAACAGATAATGTCAACAAATTTTTAGTGCAAATACAATAGTTGTCAAATCTAAATCATGTATCGGATAATTCTTTTTTAACGGTTTTTAACTGTCTGGAAGTATAGGCTATTACTTTGCCTTACAACATTAAAACACAGTCTAACCCATTCAATGATGCATCACTATAAATCACAAATTCCTTACCAGGTTCAGGCTAAACCATAACTGCTGTTTCGGTCAACAGAGCTTTCATCTAGTCAAAACTTTACTGACATTTATCAAACCATTCAAATCTTATATCTTTCTGTAATAACTGTATCATTGACGTGGCTATCATATAAAACCCTTTTCACGAAAATTGAAAAGAAATTATATAATAAAGCTATTTCAATTATTAACACCGAAGCTTTGAATTATTTCGAAGCCACAATCATCAGATAGATTAAAAACCATAGTGGCATAATAGGACTGACGTTTCAGCAGTATAGATGGAACAATACCTCAACATCAATAGTACTCTCCAAATAGAAGAGGAAAACCGAAAGTAGTCCTAATAACAACCAGTGCAGTAATACAACTTCTATAATCTGAGATCCATATTACTGAACTCTCATGATTGAGTCAGGATTTATAACAGTAATAAATGTAATTACCTCCGACCAATGAATATCTTTCACAGATAAACCATGTTTGGTAGATAAGATTAGACCATAAGAATGACAAGAAAATCAAGATAATGAAATCCAAAATGTGAAGCTTTACTAAATTTCCGAGAATAAAAAAGATCGATGATATCCTAGAGAAAATCCAGAAGAGTAATATTGCACATACGCACTAGAAATAGCTGTGATAGAGACAATATAAATTGCTTATTTTGTAACACCCCTAACCCGTATCCATCGCCGGACTAGAGTTAAGAGGCATTACCAGACAAATCGGAACATTTCACAAACATACATTATGCACCAACAAAACATCATCATTCATAAACACTTTGTCCCTTTAGAAGGTCTACAAAACCTTAAACATGCTTTAGAGTAGGTTCGGGACTAAACTGAGAACATACGAAACTTTTGCAAAACTCATAAAAAAATTTTCTTTCAAAATAGGGCACATGCTCATGTGGCTAGGCCATGTGCCTCACACAGCCGTGCCTTGGCCCGTGCCTCAGCCCGTGTACAAAACTGACTAGTACCACACGGCCTGTCACACGCCCATGTCTCTGGCCCGTGTGCAACACTAATTTGCTTCGAAATAGGACATTAAAGAACACGGTCGGGTCACACGCCCGTGTGCTCAACCGTGTGGGCAATTATAGGCCATTTGCAAGGCCAATTTGCCACCCATTAGAGTCATACCTACAAGCATCATTTTATAACCCAAAACATACCAAAATTGACCATTTCTTATGGGCATTCATAAGTACATCAAACATATCAACACTTACATCACATAGATTGAACTAAATTCACATATCTTCACATTCATCATTAAGCCATATCACATGGCTATATACACATGTTCCAAACATATCTTAATATTTCTAGCCTATACATGCCATACTTCAATATATACATTTTTTTAAAAGGTACCAAAATATAGTTTGATAGTGTGGTGATGATCCTCAACGATCCCCGAGCTTCCAATAGCTTCGATAATCTATAAAACAATGCAAACACACACAAAGCTTTCAAAAGCTTAGTAAGCCATATACAAATAAACTAATCACATAGAACATTTATAAGTCATTTCATATATATATATATATTATGGCATAACACAATAACAATTTCATACTTCTCATTTGGCTCAATTGTTCTTAACCATTTACTTACACACAAACCACATAACTATGTAGTTCATTTGATCATGGCACAATTTATTTCATTACTCTCATACATGTATCCCAATTCCACATTTTTCACATATACTTACTTTTCATACTCGTACTTTGTATACATTTCAAACGTACCTGCATCGGATGCACATTTCATATAAACATTCATTTCTTGGAATGCCCGTTGAACCATTCGGAATCCATAAGGATACTCGGATATCTCTATAAGCTCGTACAATGTCAATGTCCCAAACGTGGTCTTACATGTAATTAAATATCGATGCCACTGTCCCAGACAGGGTCTTACACGAAATCATATACGATGCCGATGTCCCAGACATGGTCTTACATGTATAACTCAAATCGATGCCAACGTCCCAGACGTGGTCTTACACGATAACACATATCGGAGACATATGTATCCTAACTATTCCTAAGGTTCGTACGGGGCTTTTCGGACATTAACACATTGTCAAAACTATCTCGGATTTCACATATACATCTTCCATAGTCATTCATCACAATTCAATTTCATATAAGCATGAATAAATCAACTCAAACACATTTATTTGTATATAATCTTACCTCATACGGATATGAACAGATGGAAACGACTACTCGACAACTTTCTTTTTCCCCCGATCCAATTCCGTTTTCTTTTATTCTTGATCTATATAAATTCAAATTTAGCTATTTAATAACACAATTCATTCATTTCAATCCAGATACAAACATTTAGGGCATTTTACAAATTAGCCCTCCCATTTTCACATTTTGACATTTTAGTCCCTATTTCATAAATTCACAAAATACACATAATTTCGTGTTTTCCAAACTTGGCCGAATATTCCTATAATTCATATAAGCCCATATATTTCACTTATTTCACATTTTAGTCTTTCAATTTCTCATTTTCACAATTTAGCCCAAAATAGTCATATTCATCAAAAATCCAAAGACAAAACATATTAATCTAACATCAAGCTTCCATATTTCACCATTTAACATCACAAAGCTTACAATATCAACCATGGCATAACTCAAAATCATCATCAATTTCATGAATTAAGGTATGGGCTTAAAAGAACACGAAGCAACGATCATAAAAACATAGAAATTATCAAAAACCGAACAAAATCCATACCTTAATCAATACTTAGAAGTGTCGAACCCTAAGCTTGAAGATGACTCTTTTTCTTTTCTTATTTTTGGCAAGAAAAAGATGATAATGGCTTCATTTTCATAAACCATTTACCAAAATAGCCTTATTAGAAACATTTAAAATCCACTAACTATTGTCCATACTTGTCATTCAAGGCATTTAATGGTTAAATAACCACTTAAAGACCTCTTCTTTATAAAGGCACATCAATTCAGCACTTAATCAAATGGAAGGCCACTTTTACATTTTTTTACAATTTAGTCCATTTTGCAAAATAAGCACACAAACGATAAAATTAATTCACGAAACTTTCACACATGCTTAATCACATACTGCAAACACAGAAAATAATATTAAAATATTTTCCAAACTCAGATTTGTGGTCCCAAAACTACTATTCTGACTAGGGTCTAAACCAGACTGTTACATATTTGCAATTCAGAGCTTCAACCAGTAGAAGTAGAAAATAGTATCATATGAATCTTATCATCAAGTCTTCTCTTAAACATAATTGATTAGAAAACCAAAGAAAAATAAAGCAATACCGCTCATGAATTAAACAGACTTACAATAATTCCGTCTATTGTTATAATTAGCCAGCCTTTCTATATGATAAGTATCGCATCTGAACATGAACAATTACATATTTCCCTGAGAATGACAGAACATATAGAATACCCAGAGGAGATCGCTGTAAAATACTCAACTATAACAGCTACTTTCAAATATCTTTGCAATTTCAACACTATCCCACTGACTACTACAGTCATCAATGATCCCACATTATTCCAATCACTAAAGAAATCAATTCAGAAGAAATTTTGGTTAACCCGTTCTTTAAATACCATACCATACCTGAATTTAAATACCATACCATACCTGAATAAATCGATTACTCGTGAACAACTTCTTCCTTAATAACAATATTGTATATCCCAAATAATCTTCAGAATAATTTGATATCTCTTCTAAAACCGTCTTTACTTGCTAACCCATTCTCAATTCTGACCACATTATTATTCATTTAACCACTGAACTCTTCGGTTTCACACTTGTGAACTTAATCAATATAAATCTTGTGAATTTCATTGTATAAGACTGTACTGGTGAGGGGGTGGAGGTTGTAAAGCCTCAAATTTTGACTTTCATATATACACACATGTATAACATGACATTTATCATCAACAAGTTCATTACAAACATTTATTCATACCTTTATGAGTCTCTACTCATCATAAGCAACCTTTTTAATCAGATACTTGAGTATCGCTTTCAACATTATCAGAATTAGCTCGGCTGGAAAGCATCTCTGTCTATTAGTAACACAATTCTCATTAGAGTCGGGAGATATCACACTATCACAAATTATATAATGGCATGTATTTGTAGACTTCACATATGCTACGTTCAGTCCGAGAATCGACTAAACCGTAGCTCTGATATCAATAAATGTAACACCCCTAACCTGTATCCGTCGCTAGAACAGGGTTACGAAGCATTACCATAATATACAGATCAAGTAAATAGATATTTCATTTTATACAGTATTCATGTCAGAAATCAAACATAAAGTCCCTTATATGAACCCTCGAGGTCCAAAACATGCATTAGAAATGAGTCGGGACTAAATTGGGTACTCAGAGAAATTTTCGCAAAATCTTAAAATTTTTCCTAGGTGGAAGGGTAACACGCCCGTGTGGTCAGGCCATGTGGTTCACACGGCCAAGGGACACGCCCGTGTCTCAGGCCATGTAACTCTCTGACTTGGGTCACACGGCCAAGCCACACGCCTGTGTGCTAGGCCGTGTGTAAATACCTGGGCATTCTATTTTGAAATTTTAAAGATGCAAGGGACAGACGACCAGGTCACACGCCTATGTGTTAGGACGTGTGTCACACACGGCTGAGACACACGCCCGTGTGGACGAAAATAGGCTACTTTCCTAGTCATATTTCTCACCTCATTTTGTCATCCTCCTACACCAACACTTTAACACATCCACAAGCTATTATAGGTCATTTAACCCAACTTAAAATCAAGTCTTATACATGATATAATACCTCATATAATCAAGTATACACACTTACTTAAATTACCAAATTCACATATATGCATATCTTATCAAATATGCTAACTTAATTCAATCATCAATATGCCAATATAATTTCTATCAATAAACCATTTCAAACACATACAAAACATATCCATCACAAGCCATTCCAATGGCTAGTTACACTTAAAGCATTTATATGCCGATACTGGCCAATTAACCTATACATGCCATTATAACCATAATTGATTTACCATATATATACAGAAATGGGCTGATGGATAGTGTGAGTGATCTCCGCCAAGCTTCCAATCCAACGAGCCTCTGAATTACTATAGAACAGGGGAAAAAAATAGAGTAAGCATGAAATGCTTAGTAAGTTCGTATAACATGGTAATTAACTTACTACTCATTTAAATTCAATATAAACATACAAGGCACATTCAATCAACTTGATCACGAGCCCTAACACATTTCCTCATCACCCTTGTTAGTCATATATTTCATATAAATATCAAGAAACATGTATGGGCTTAACAATAATTAGATTTCCATGTACATATACTTTCCACATCATGTATTCATATAACATATACAAATCATATCATTGTATTTCAAGTACATTTTCATAATAATTCGTCTTGAGTTCAGATTATTTCATGTCGGAACTTTGCCCATTAAATCATTTGAAATGTTAGTGTCACACGGGTAATACACTCAAGGTGTACAAATCTATAATCATGGATGAACATATTCATCAAACAAATTCCAAGTTCATATATTATCATCTCGTATTTCCATATACCATGTATCATCATTTTCATGTATTTCAGGCAGATACATGTATTAATTCATTTCATGTTCATATTTTCTCATGTCAGGATTTTGCCCGTTGAATCATTGAAAACATCGATGGATACACAGGTAGTACACTCGCAATGTACAAATTAGAAATCCATCAATTCATATTCAGGAGTGCTCTTTAAAACACATAATCGGGAAATCCTCTCTCAAGCCATATAACAGGAAGCTCACAAAGAGCCATTAATTGGAAAGCTCACAAAGTGCCTATCAAGAAGCTTATTCGGGCTATATAACAGAAAGCTCATAAGAGCCATAATCAGGAAGTTCGCAAAGAATTTTTAATTAGGAAGCTCACAAAGAGCCTTTAATTAGGAGCTCCTGATAGCCATATATCGGGAAGTTCAAGCGAGCCATATCAAGACGCTCACAAAGAGCTGCGTTTGTGTCCGCAATATATGCAGGATCACAACCGGTCATATAACAGGACGCTTACAAAGAGCTGCGGTAGTCCGCAACACATGCAAGATCACTACCGATCAGGATGCTCGCAGAAACCATGTAACAGGAAGCTCGAGAGGTCTTATAATAGAATACTTGTAAGAGCTATGGTGTGTCCGCAACATATGCAGGACCACAACCAATCGGGAAATCTTGTATCCATCGAATTCCATTATTCAAACGGGATTTAATATTTGTCGGGCTTTGTCGGATATGTAACCAATTTCATGTATATGACATTTATACAATTCACATACACAACATTCAATTCAAGCATATAAATATACACAATTTAGTTACACGAACTTACCTCGACAAATGTTCGTGTACGTAAAATCTACTAATCCGACATTTTCTCTTTTCCTCGTTCTAACTCCGAATTTGGTCTATCCAAATCTATATGAATGAATTTAACATTAATTCATGTTCATTTCAATTCAATTCACATCTTAGGCAAAATTACCATTTTGCCCCTAAACTTTTAATTAATGACGATTTCGTCCCTAAGCTCGAAAAATAAAATTCATGCAATTTAATCTTTTTTCCAAGCCTAGTCGATTTTTACATGTAAAATTTACAGCCCATGTATTTCATAAAATTCAGAATTTTTCCATGAATTTTACATCTTTTCAATTTAGTCCCTAAATCATAATTTCATCAAAATTCCCTTTACAAAAGTTTTTTTATCTATCAACAACCTTTCATTTTCTACCATAAAAATTCATAATTCATCTATGTTCATCCATGGAAAAACCCTAGTTCTTTGATAACTTTACAAATTAGTCTCCGAGATAGCTAAATTAAGCTATTACGATCTCGGAAACATAAAAATCATTAAAAACGGGACAAGAAAACATACCTAATTGATCAAAATAAGCTTGCTTGAGCTACTTTCTCTTAGCCAGGGTTTCCATGGAAATAATTTGGGAAAGATGATGAAAAAGATGATATTTTCATTATTTAATTAATTATCATTTTTATTTTTTTCACTTTCCAATTTCATCCTTTTCTTTATTTTATTTTCCATGGATGAATCATCATACTTAACCACTAAGCATTTTTAAATGGTCTATTTACCATATAAGGACCTCCACTTTAAAGTTTTATAGCTATTTAATCCCTTTAGCTATTAGAACTCAACTTTTGCACTTTGTGCAATTTGGTCATTTATCAAATTAAACATGTAATCGGTAAAATTTCTTTACGAATTTTTATACGACATTACTATCATACTATAGACCATAAATTAATATAAAAATAATTTTTCTTTTGAAATCGTTTGCGGTCCCGAAACCACTATTTCGATTTTACCGAAAATGGACTGTTGCACTTAGCCACCAATCCACCCACACAACATCAACAAGAACTACGCCGAGCGGGATTGTAACACCTCTATACCCGGTCTGATCGTATGGACCTGGTATAAGAATATTGCATTTGGTGCCAAAATGGTTTTGGCTAGACACTATTTAATTTAAACATTTATACATAGTATTTCAACTTATTTAACCCAAAAATTATTAATATAAACTTGTGGGGTCATTATTGGATGTTAGACTATGTTTGGAAATTATTTTAACACTATTTCTACTCAAAACAGGGGAAAGTATCGATACCAAAATAAAATGTATCGATACCTTTTTAAAAGGTATTGATACCACTACACAAAATCAATACCAGAATGACATTCTGGGACTCTAGAAATTCAAATTTTTGATGAAGGTATCGATACCTTAGACCTAGGTATCGATACCTAGCCTCCAATATTGGTGCCTATGACAAAAACGATACCAAAATCACATTCTGTTTTGGCAATTTTGTATTTCAAAGCCTAGGTATCGTTACCTATACCCTTGGTATCGATACCTTGGGTAAAATTTGGCAAAAAAATCAGTTTAAAAGTTCATTAAAACCCCCTGCAATACATATAGATTCTTCTCAACACATAAGACCAATTAAAAATGTATTAAAATTACTTAAAACCACTCCAAATAAATCATAATCATCATATTAGCAAACCACATTTGCCAACATACTTATAGTTTCAATAATTCATTTCATATAGAATCAAAATACTTCAAGTAAAACCAAAATAGATAGAGTTTCAAGATTTTGTATTTTAGTCCCTAACACATGAGAACACATTTGGTCTACCTATGTACATGCCATTTTAATTAAAAATATGGTACCTACTCTTGAAGCTCTTGAGGATGTGATGAGATGAGAGATCTCCTGGCCCGACTCTATCTCTTCGAGTCTAACTGTACCTACGCGTTAAAATAAACGCATTAAGCCAGTGAAGGCTTAGTAAGCACTACAAGAATAAATAGGTAAATGAATCATAACATAATATTTTAAACTTATTTAATTAATACATATTTACACACATACAAGTTTCTTCAACTATACCTCAATTTAATAAAATTTAACTTACCTTTTGTAAGTTATCAAACTTATCTCAACACATTGATGATTCACTTTTGTTCACAACTCATATTCTTAGCCCATAGTAGACTTTATAGAACACACCGGATATACAGATCAAATACAGAGGTGCATTATTATGCACTATTGAACAGAGAGCACTAAAGTGTTATACAAAGAGCATGAATGTGCTAAATGGAGAACACTAATGTGCTAATAATCGGAGAGCGCGCTAAGGTCCCTTAATGGCATGCCACTAATATCCTAGTAGTTCTAATTTTGTCTACTTGGGTGTAAAATTTGAATTTCATACATTTAAATACTTTACATAAGTATTTCGGAAAAGATTTCACATTTCTCCATCATCTACAATTTAGTCCCCATTTCACAGATCACAAATATCACACCATTTTCACACATATACTTTTACCACAACATCATTACTTAGTGCTCAAACAAATATACCAGTTCATATTCTCCACCTATAATTTTCTTTACAAATTTCATAATTTCATAATCTAATCCCCTTTTTATTATCTATTTACAAATATAAATATATATTCTACATTTCTATTCTAACTAATTCCATATTACAATATAAGCATTTAAATAAAAATAATTTAAAAATCTTGTAGTACTTACAATAAAAAGGTTGAAATGATGTATTTTCTTCTTCCTTCACTCCTTGACCTTCTCCTTTCTTTTTCCTTTAATTTTATCCTCTCCATTCTTTTCTTTCTCTTCAATTTCATATAAAACATATAACATTTATATGTTAAAAACCACAATCTAGTGACTTTCCTATACTATTTAATATAAATAAACATGTATGGTATGATAATTTCATCATCTCTTACCTTAGCTCTTTGAACACCCAAAACCCTAACTCATGTTTCTTCTCTTTTAACCCATCTATGGAAGTTTTCTCATGAAATAAAGTTGTTCACTAGCCTTCTCTTTAGTTTTTACTAAAGAAATTTCAAAGAAAATGAAGATTTGAAGCTTGGATGGTTCAACAATGGAGGAAGGACATAAAGGAAATTAAAAGAAAAGTTGGATGGAAGTTGGAGGGAGAAGTGACGGTTTGGCTTGGTGAAAAGATGATATATTTTCATCTTTTCTCCCACTTTCTACACCATTCCACTAAAATATCTCGCTTTTTTAATTAAAATGGTCAAATTGCTAATAAGTCCTTAAGCCATCCATCTTTTTACTTTTACCCATAATCATTACACCTAATAAATATCTACTTGGCTAATTACCACTTTGTCCTTCCTCATCTTTCATTTTTCCTAGGATGACTCATACAACAGTTTGATTAATTTTTTTCTTGATCCTTCCTTCATTTCCTCTACTACTATATATCTCCTAACTTATTATTTTTCCTACTATGGCCACAACAAATTCTCTATTCTTTCAATTAAGTCAATGTATCTATTTAAAATTTTCCTACCTAAGGAGTATTTTTTAATTTCTTATTGGATCTAAATACTTCCTAATTTAATACTCAAAATTCTTATTTATTATAATTCAAAAATTTTGCACTAATTCTTGATATGATCCATCACTATACCTAACCTTGAGTTAAAATGCGAATGTTACTGGGATGTCACATAAGTCATCTTAGATGCATCCAAAAACCCTAGTAGTTTAGGAGTAGGATTTAGATTAAGTGTTCGTTTCTTTTCTTAAACATGTTGTTCTTTCCTCTTGGAATCGGTTTCAATCCAAGAGTTCTTTTATAATATTGAAGTATTCAGTTTATTTCTCTTTTGCAATCGATGATATTCATTATTCCAATTGAGAGATCTGCTACTCCATTCTTCAAACGACATCAAATCAGGATTATTCTAATCTCTTCTATCTTCCGATTCATTCGTGTTGTTTAATTCAGTTGAGATTGAAATTATAAATACCATGAGTGGCTAAATCCCTTAGGGGAGATTAACGAGTGGATGAGGATGTGATTAACGAGGATTCAGGGTTTCTCGATAGGATTAGTTGGTCTAAATTATGTGTTCTTAAACCCTAAGCTTGACAACCCTAGGAAGTAATCATAGCTTAAGCGAGGTTGGGAGATAAGTTTTACCGAGTAAATCGTAATTTATCATGGTTGAGAGTTAGGTAGGGAGATAAGTGAGTATCAACCAATTAATTAATCAGTTAAAGGCCGAGAGGTAATAATTGGTTAGTTAATAGCTAATCTATCCTAAAACCCGAATCAGAAGTTAATTACAACCCCTAAAACGAGTTAATTTTCCTGATTTGTTTGATATGTTTAGTTGTTTGTTTGTTTTATTAATTATTTATTTTAGTTATTTAATTTCTAATCTTAATCTCTTTTATGATCTATCGCAATATATGATTTAATTAATATTATTTAGACTTATTATTGTAAAGAGATTTTCAATAGATTTATTACATCCTCCCTTGAGTACGATCCTCAGAATATTTTCCTAAGTTCTGTTGTAACATAAATATTATATTATAATTTGATTTATATACTTGCGGATACCACTGCTTAATTTCATATATGTTTAGTATAGTATTTTATAATTAAACGTTGGCACGTTTACAAATTAAAATAAATAGTAAAAGGAAAAAAAGGCAAAGTTCTCTTTTTCAATTTTAAGTGTGAACACAAAAGATACATTAACAACTAACAAGAACGTTCCTTCTATCACTCCAATAAAACAAGTAGGTTTTCTTTTCTTTTTTTCTGTCCTTTCCCTACTTTTACTGATAAACTTCTTTTGTTAAGGTGAAGGGATTGCCTAATTTAATCTCGAAATTTAATATCAATAAATGTTTAAATAAACCCAAATCATTTACTACTAGACCAATCATTAACTTACACCTACCAACAGATACATCTGGTAAATAATATGTGTCGCATTTTTTTTTGATTTGTGATGAATTACATAAATATCAAGCACTAAAAAATTTAATTTGACAAGCAAGTTTTAGTTATCGGCACATGTCTGATTTTATTTTTTCTAAAAAAAAACTTTTTTTTTATTTTAATATACTTAATGATTTTGTGTTACCCATTTGTAGGATTTTTAAACCTCATAATGATTGTTCAAATTTTAAATCTTAAACACGAATTCCTTACGTACTTTTTTTTTAATGTGTGTAATTTCTTCGTCATACTCATACCCGTTAAGTTTAATGATGTCATACCCTTCTATATTATTATTAAATACTTCATCCATTAGTATGAATGCGAAGTAAAAAGAAATAACATTCCAACAACTTTTGTCCGCGTTTAAGCGAGGGGAAGATAGTGTGATTAATTAAGATTTATCAAATTTATTACAAAATTATAATGTGTTTTTTTTTTTTTACGAGGTAAATTACTGAGTCCCCTACAAGAATATTACTGAATCATTTACATTTTTCTAGTGTTTTAAGTTATTTTATGTGGTCTTCGTCTAACGCCAAGACCAAAAAATTGTTAATTTTACCTTTATAAGGTAACTCATTTCCCTTTTGAGATTTTATGCATTTAAACACCTTTTAAGATATCAATTAAATTAAGCCTCGGATGGCAGTAAATTATAGTAGATAATTTTTATTTATTTATTTCATGATGTGAATATACAGTGAATACCTTAAATTAAATGCTGAAATTCTAATTAAATTATCAAAAATAAATTTACCATTCAATTGAAGGGCTGATAATTTAAGCTTAAAATTTCTAATATTTTCATAATAACATTTATAATACAATTCTTATATTAGAAATCACAAATATTTCAAATTTGTAAATGAGAAACAACTCATAATTTTTACATTATTATATGAAATAACTGTTGTTTGAATCGAATCAACTGAACATATCAATTGGATCGGGAATATGTTTAGGTATCAATTCGAAAAAAAAATTTAAACCGATTAAATAAGAATTGATATAAATTGATTCAACCCATTTTAAAATCAATTCAACCAATTAAAAATTGATTAAATCAAATTTTTAATATTTATTAATTAAACCAATTAATCCGATTAAATTAATAAACTACTGATACAATTTACAAAGCATTGCATGAAACTCAAGAAAACCATACAATGAACGGAAGTCACAAGGCATACGTAAGGCTTTGATCATATTAGTGGTGTGAATTTGGATCCAATTTACACATGTTTCGCGTGTGGTAGCTTTTCTGACTCTTACCGCGTACTAACATTTTTCACGCTACAAGCATTAAAATGTGCACTCGTTTTACTTTATTGAGATGATATTATAAATTAATTTTATTAATGAAATTATTTAAAACTTTTATTTATTGATTTTTGTATAAGTACAATCTAAATATTAATGATAAAATTTAGTATATTTAATATAATTTTTTAAAATTTAATATCATGAATTAATCATACACTAATTCAATTGAAAAAATGAAGAGGGTAAATGTTACTTAACATAAAACTTTAAATATTTTACTAATAATATTCAAAATTTACAATTATTAAAATACAACTTATTTCCTTTGCATTGTTTCTTCTCGAAGGTAATATTTTTTTTTTCTTTATCATTGTTAATTCACGTATAACTTTTTGTAATGATGACAAGTGTATAAATTCTATTTCATTATTTATGTTCCATGTACGTCCCAATAATTTCAAGAATAAAAATCAAGTTTCTATACAAAACTTTTTTTTAAAAAAAATCAAAACCAAGAAAAAAGTGTCGCACTCTTACTCTAACTCAAAGTCATCATTGGCTTCTTTTTCATAAACATACGTAGACTACTCGGTTTTCGATTATGTTTTTAGGACATTTAAATTAATGTAACTTTGATATACATATTAAAAGAATAGGGAAGAGAAAAAATAAATAAATCAAATTAAAAACCGATTTCAATCGTGTTTAATTTGGTTTTATTATATTTGGTTTTGTTTCAATATAATTATTATTTAAATTTATTTGGTTCAAATCAATTTCAATTTACAAAATAAACATTTATTATTATTTAAATTAGATTTTAGTTTGGGCATTTGGTATACTAATAGTGTATCTTTTTTTATATATATACTTTTATAGGATACTTATTAATCCTCTAATTTTGCTTGTGAAGTCTAAAATCTTTATTATATCAAATATTTTCGCTTTTAATTTTTCTTCCATGTATAATTAGTTTTTTTTTATAATATAAAAATAAATATTATATATAAATTACTGAAAATATTACGTAAAAAAAATATAGCATTTTTTATTTAAATTAAAAAAAATCAATGAATCTAGCCCATCCCAACTGATGGAAATTTGTTCTCTTAGCTTTAATTACTTTTTTTTCAATTTATTTGTTTAAGAATTAGAAATTTGCAAAGCAGCTACAATTCTTTTTCCAAAACCGATTTGAACTACATCCCGAATCAGATTGGTCCTATTCTTTTTTTATTAAAAGTATTTCTAAATAATTAATTTTGTCTTAATTAAAAAAAAAAACCAATACCACCCAATAAAAACATCACACATGGTGTGTTTTTATATACTTTTTTGAGAAAATGAAACATGTAAAAAATTAGTTACTATTTTTTGATAAAAAAATAAAAGTAAATACAAGATTTTTAGAATTAGATCAATGATCAAACTAAATATCTAATTAATTTCTTGGTCTAATAAGTTCGTATGACTTGAATAAATAAATAACTAAAAATTTCATAAAATTAAAAAATTATTAAAAATAAAAATCGTTTTAAACGATTTAACTATAGATTAAATTAATCTGTATCTATTTACAAATCTATTAATCCATTGCCTTTTTCGACGGATTCCAGTCCAACCATCCAGTAGAGTTAAAACAAGCATGAACGAGTGCTGGTAGGAACTTAAGCCGCAGGGCCGAAAGGAGACAAAGAAATACTGAAAGCAAAAGGGGGAAAAAAAAAAAAAGGATCGGACAGCGTGACCTTGACTTCCGTCTATAATGTTAAAATATCATCACTCTTGAAGAAGCTACGAAGAAGCTACTCAAAAACACCATCAGGCTCATTCTTTGTCTCTCTCTCTCTGTCTCTCTCAGCTCGTATTCTTGGCCTCAATTTTATTTTTTCAAAAAAACCCAATATGGAGAGTAGTAGTGGTAGCTTTGAAAGCAAGAAGAGGAAGATTTGCAATGATAATGGTGAAAACGAAGAAGAGGATGATGAGGAAGAGAAGATGGAGAAATTCTACGCTCTCATCAACAACATACGTGAGGCACGCGATCGTTTCATCATCAACAACACCAAGAAGCGAAAGCTTGAAGGAGAAAAGCATGTGGTTGCAGTGTGGAAGCCGTCGTTTCAACATCAAGATTTCATGGAAAAAGCCGATGATGATCAGCTGAAGAAACCCACTACCATGAGCGGCTTCACTGCTACTTCTCAAACCAAACAAGAAACTGGTAATTATGATGTGAAAGATGAGGGGGTTAAAGTTAAACAAGGATTAGACCTTACCCTTTCTCTTTAATTTTGAGGGATTTTATTTTCATCAAAGTTTATGAAACAAGGTCGAGAATGTAGCTTGGTGCAGAGGCGCCATGGCAGGGATCCAACTGTTGGTTTGCACCAAATAAAGTAGTTGAGTACTGCATGTTGCGCTCTAAAAGGTGAGACCACATCATCAAGCATTCAAGCTTTTCTTCTTCTACATTTATTAATTTTCATAATCACGAATGTAAAAGTCCTAGCTGTTTCTGTTACATCTTTTATATATACCTACATTTAGGCTCCATTTAAATTCTACTGAAACACCGTTTGCTAAATAATTTTCACTACAAATTGATTGTATTTTAGTAGTAATGTCTTGTGAGATCTTATTATAGTACTATAAGGTGAGATTCTTTTTAAATTAATAGTCGTGGTTAGATAAAAATGAGCATATTCTAATTGTTTGATTAAGCCACGTTAGAAATTAGAAAATTGTGCTGGTGACCTAGAACATGTTGAATCAATTACCTTAAAAGTCAATTTCTCTCCTTCTTTAGTGTTAAAACCGGTTGAATTGGTTTAAAAGTAAATTTATGTTTCTCAATGCAAATCTATGTGGCATGATCAACGATGGATTGCTGTTCCTTTTTCTATTTTTATTTCAACCATTGATTTAAAAGGATCCTATGAAATCCCATTGTGTCTATAATGGGATCTTTAAATAGATGCATATCATTTTGTTTGGATTGTTAAAATTAGTAAGGGAAAGGAAATTGAAGTAAATTTAACCATTTTTGTTTGGTTTATAATCATAACTTTTTTTATAAGGGTAAACTATATAAATATTCATTCTAACTATTAGCATGTTTTTGTTTTTGTCACCCAAGTTTAAAATTTTCTATTTTAGTCACTAACGTTATCGAAATTTAATATTTTTTGGTCACTCATTTGTTAAATCACTAGCAAAGTGCTGACATGGTTGTGTTTCATTCGCATAATAATAAATTTAGTCATTCAATATTTACATATTCTATCAATTTGGTTCTCATTCTAAAAATTCAACAATACATTACGTCAATTTAGCCTTAATTCTTAAAAATTAAAAATTAAAAAAAAAACTTTAAAAATAAAAAATATTTGACCATTCATTTTTCGATAAAAATACATACAAAATTATAAAAATATTTATAAATAAATGAATGTCTATTTTTCTCATTTTTTAATATGAAATTTATTTATTAGAATAAAAATTTTATAAATAAAGCAATTTAATGGAAAAACACCACGAAGAAAACTCGAGGGAGAGTTATTGTACACTCACAGGCATCGCCTTTATGTGCCTAAATATGGGAATTTGTGCAAGAAAGTCATGAAGGAATGCCATGATTCAAGATGGGCTGACCATTCAGGTATGCATTACACGTTGGCTCTTTTGGAGGACTGTTATTATTGGCCTCACATGGGTGATAATGTTGAGACCTATGTAAAGATTTGTCTAGTATGCCAATAAGTCAATGTGGAGTTAAAATCGCCAGTCGATTTATTACAAACTTTTCCATTTCGAAACGTCCATGGGAGAGTGTATCTAAGGACTTTATTATTGGATTGCCTAAATCTGGTGGGTTTGGAAGTATCATTGTTGTGGTTGACAAATTTTCCAAGTATGGAACCTTTATTCCAGCAACCAAGGAGTGCACTGCTGAGGAGGCAACTCGTTTGTTCCTTAAACATGTGGTGAAATATTAAAGAGTGACACAGTTTATTGTTAGCGATCGAGACGGGTGATTTACGGGTCAGTTTTGGACAAAGTTGTTCAAGTTGATGGGATCAGACTTCAACTTTCCTTTGGCATGCATCCGCAAACTGATGGACAAACCAAGAGAGTAAATGCTTTATTGTAGACTTATCTTCGGCACTATGTGAGTGCCTCACAGAAGCACTAGCCGAAGTTATTGGATGTGACCCAATTTTCTTATAACTTACAGCGTAGTGCGGCTATGAATTAGAGTCCTCTTTAAAATAGTGACGAGGCAACAACTAGTCATACCTAATGTTGTTGCTACCCATTATGAAGGATCAAATCCATCAACTTATCGATTTGCTAAAGATTGACAAGAGCAAAATGACTTAACTAGAGCTTGCCTACCCAAGACAAGTAAATGCAACAAGAATTAGGCTGATCACAATCGCAGAGATGTGCAGTATCAGGTTGGTGACTCAATCCTTGCTAAATTGCATTTGATTTTGCACCACACTAGCTTGCACAAGGGGCTTGTGTGGCGGTTTGAGGGACCTTTCAGAGTTCTAAAAAAGGTAGGCAATGTGGCCTACAAATTGGAGTTGCCAGCAAAATTCAGGATTCATCTAGTGTTCCATGTTATTATGCTTAAGTCTTAATTTCTATGAGGATCAAGAGGATCCAAATAGAGGAAAGTTTGAACGAGCACTAATGGGGGTAAGGGTTGCCTATGATCGTGATGTTGAGTGCATCATGGCAGACCGAGTAATCTGACAGAAGTACTACAGGCTGAGGCATGAGTCCCTTGTTCGATAGAAGGGACTTCCCGATAGTGAGGCTAGTTGGGAACCTACTAAGGCTGTAACACCCCTTACCCGTATTCATTGCCGGAACTGGGTACGAGGCATTACCGGACATAACTCACTCGAACATACAACTTTGAGCTATGGAATTTCATTTCCAAATTAAAACTTTCCAATTCAAATTTATAACATCCTTATTATGGGCCTACGATGCCTTAAACATGCAAACGGAGGATATCAGAATTAAACCAAGAACTTTGATATACTTAGAAAAATTTTGCCTTAACAGGGCCACACGCCCGTGTGAAATGGGACACGCCCGTGTGGGCAGGCCGTGTGGTCACACACGCCCATGTCCTAGCCCGTGTGGGATTTATTTTTCATTTCAAACCTACAAGGGTTTTCACACGGCCGGACACACGCCCGTGTCTTTAGCCCGTGTCCTTCACACGGCCTAGACACGCCCGTGTCCTCATCCGTGTGTGAAAACTTGGGTACTCTGTTTATGACGTCAGCAACCTCATAAGGGGCACACGGCCTAGGCACACGCTCGTGTGTCTAGCCCGTGGTCGACACTGACTTGAAACACTAGCATGCAAGGAACACACGGCCTGGTCACACGCCCATGAGACTGACCGTGTGTCACACACGGCCTAGACACACGCCCGTGTGCCTACCCGTGTGGATAAGAACAAGGCTATTTTCCAAGCTCTTTTATCACCCTAATTCACATAACATAAAATCCCATTCAACCATTTACCAAGCAACCCAATCAAGCATCAAACACATTCATGAATAACCTCTTCTTTTCATAAATTAGCATTAATGAGCCATCAACTATGGCAATATACAAAAGATTTCATCTCTAAAAGAGCCAACACACTTGGCCAAAACAACAAAACATTTCATTAAGCCTAGCCCTATACATGCCATACTCAAAATGCTAAGTCTAAATATACTGAGATGAGTCGATAGTGTGGGTGATCTCTCGATTATCTTCGAACCCCGAACTAGCTCTTTGACACTATAAAACAAGGGAAAAGAAAGGGAGTAAGCTTTAAGCTTAGTAAGTTTACATGTAAACAATAAGCATCATAACATATGCTAAACAATCAATAACATCATATACTAAGCAAGAATAATTCACAATTCCACAATCATGCTTACTCATTTCATTTCTTACCACAATCCAACCACCTAACAATTATATTGCTCACATTCATTTGTACACATTCCCTGCACTCAACACCACAAGGCAACATGAAACATTCACTTATACAAATTCTCGATGAACCTCTCAAAATAATACTAAGTATCCGGTGGTTTCACACACAGCCCACCATTAATCAATAATAGGGTGGTATCGCACTTAGCCCACCAACAAGAATATATATGGTGGTTTCGCACATAGCCCACCAAATGATAGTATAAACGATGGTATCACACTTAGCCCATCGTGAATAAGTAATAAGATGGTATCACACACAGCCCACCAAAAGAATAATTACGGATATTTTTCCGCACTTACATATCTATTCCGAGGTTCATACGGAAATTACTCACTATCTATCAATTTCCATCATAAATGATCTCATTCATACAATGCACCAATAATTAGCAACATATGTATTAAAGGCGTATCGTTTACACATAAAGTTACCTCGGTGCAAAATGTATAAGTCGACGACTTAATCCGTAACCTTGCCCTTTCCCCGGTCAAGGTTGTTTTCGCGCTCTTCTTGATCTATAATAATGAAATTCACTCATTTTATCACTTTATAATGCATGATACACCAAAATTTCTACTTAGGCAAAAATGACCATTTTGCCCTTATACTTTGGCAAAATTACGATTTTGCCCCTAGGCTTGTAAATCGTTTTTCATCACATTTTCTCATTAAGCAAGCCTAGCTGAACATTTATTCCTCTTACAACAACTCAAAAAATCAATTATTTTATGCATTTATTACACAATTACTACCTTTACAAATAAGTCCTATTTAGGTGTTTTCATGATAACACCCTTCACAAAAGTTGTTTCTTAACTCACTAACATTCATTTTCTTCCATAAAAACTCAGCAAACAACATGAACACTCTCATGGCAAGTCCCCAAACTTTCAATCATTTAGCAAAATAGTCCCCTCATTAGCTAGCTTAAACTTTGAGGGTTCCAAATGTACAAAAATTATCAAGAAAGACCTCTAAAATCACTTACTTGCAAGAGTTTTGCTTGGCTGATAATTTGAACTCCAAATACCCTTATTTCCTCTTCAATTTTTGGTGGAGAAGAAACATGAATAGTGAAAGATGATATCTCTTCTATTTGTCTTATTTTATTCATTTTTTTATCACCTAATTCCACCAAATTTGACCAAAATTTAATGCTCTTGTCTCCCTAGTCTATATGGCCGACCAACACACCCTTAATGGCCTAATTGCACTTTAAGTACCTCCAATTTAATATTCTATGGCTATTAGACACCTCTACCTTGCAAAATAGAACTTTCGCACTTTATGCGATTTAGTCATTTTTCACAATTAAGCATGCAATTGCTAAAATTAATGCACCAAAATTTTCATACATCCATATAATTATGCCACAATACATAAAATAATGTCAAAATAATTTTATTCAACCTCGGATTAGTGGTCCCGAAACCACTGTTCCGACTAGCCCCAAAATCGGGATGTTACAAAGGCTTTATGGCAGTTCCAAAAGAAGATAGACTGGTTCCATTCCGAGGACGCAATGAGGGTGTTGCATGAACATGTGAGGGAGAATGTAACAAGTCGCACAAAGAAGCCCACAGCCAAGGCACACTCTAATGTTCCCTCTTGTTCATTGGGGGTCATTCGGCCCGACAAGATAGGCTCATTGCTTGGAAGAGACTCAAGGCCCATCTACTTGGGTCCTGTTTAAATTGTAAACATTGTATTTTACTAGGGTAATTATTGTAAATCATAAAGGATAAACATGTATAAAATTTAAATCCTTTAAGACTCTCTTATTGTAAATGAGAATTAATCTCAACCATTGATGTAATTCGATCTGTACTGTTGGATCTGGGGGAAATTAACTATAAATAAAGCTCTCCCCCTTCATTTGTAATCATTCCATTCTTGAGTTAAAAAATACATTGAGAGCATTTACTCAAACACTTGGTGTGCAATATTTTTCCTTTGGCTTTTTTATTTTTTGTTGCTCTTTCTTTTCGAGTTTGCTTCCACTTGTTTCGATGCCTTAGAGAATTTTTGCGAGAATTCTCATTCCTCGAAAGTTAAGTTGATATAGGCAGATTTAAAGTAAAAAAGTCACTTAAGACCGTGCAGTTTGAGATACTAAAGTTCTAATTCCATGACATATGCATTTCTTAGCTTCTAGACTGCAACCTTCTTGTCTTCTTGATGGCTAGTAATGGCTTGAGCAATAACTGCATCTCAAAACCTGTATTTTGAAAGGATATCCTTTAATCTCAACTTATATTTAATATCCCATACGAAAAAAGCCTTAACCAAAATACAAATGGGTTTCACATAAAATTCAACTATGCTTCGTGGTCCTTGCACAGGCAAACACGAAATGACAACACCTCAACCACACTTCTAAGAGTATTTTATTCCACTTTCCCCTAAAAACTAATAAAAAGGTTAAACCATTTGAGAAGAAATCAACTTCAAAGTTTCAGTGAGTTCTCCAATGGCAGGTGAAATCTTCGCCTCGATGCTGAAATTCGCCACATAAAACCAATATAGTTTCTTTAGCTTTAAAATCTAATCAAAGAACCAAGTTTGATCAATAGGATTGTCCTCAAGGCTTAGAACAACAAGATTCGTCATGTTTTCATGCAATTTCCATAGGAAAATATCGAAGAATTTGCTTCCATTCAAGGGATATGTCTTCCAATGAAAAAGTTGTTTCTAAGATACAAATACTAAAGTTTTAAGCAATTATTCAAATCTCCGGTGATTTCACCATATGACAATTCTTGTAACGTTTAACAATTTTATATTTTTAAATACTTTTAATGATTTTTGTAATTTTTTAAATTTCAATAATATTTATAATTTTCTAATAGTTTTTTTTTTATGATTTTTTGTATTTTTTACTGAAGATATTTTTTTTTTACCCTTTAATCTTTTGAAATTAAATATGTACAGAGAAATAGATCGAGAGAGACGAAGGATTAGATAGATATGAGTATTCTCAATTATCTTCTTCTCCGATTAGATGTTCTTGAGTTTGGTTTCTCTTTAGTTATATATATATATATATATATTATTTTGGATTTTTAAATATTATTAGAATTTTCTATTTTTTTTAGATGTTTTTAGAATTTACTAAACTACATTACGAATTTGTGAGAAGGTACCAAATTCAAAGCCAAAATGCATTTAAACCAAAGAAAATAAAAGGAAAAAAATAAATTACTCAAAAAGACACAATATAAGGATTATTTTATGCAATTTAACCTAAATTTTTCGTAACATATATCATGATTAAAAATAGTTAATAGTTCATAATTAAAATATAAGAGATGGATAATATTTTAAAATTTAATATGAAAAACGAAATTTAAGGTGATTAAATCTACCATTCGCCTATTTTTAAACATTTCTCTACATAATTTTGCAGTGATTAATTTTGACCATGGCAGAAGCTATGTCGTCACCTCGCTAATTAGCCACGGTTGGATAAGAACAAAAATTAGCTAAATCGAAATGGAGTATCAATTTGAAAAGAAAATTTATAGTACCGTGTTTCTTTTAAAAGCAAAGTTCTGTTTTTTTTTAAGTATTTGCAATCTTATGAATTTCAAATTTTAGTTATTATATTTTAATTTTGACTTTGTATTTTTTTTTAAAAAAATTTAGTTCCTTTATTCAAAAATTTTGATATATTGATAATCTTTGTATTTTTAAATTTTTATAAAAAATTGATATTTTAATCTTTGTAAAATAATCTTTTTAGACCTCAACATCCACATTTTTATCAATTTGGTCCTTACCCTTTAAAAGTACATACAAAATTTTAATTTTTTTTTCCATATTTTAAATAAAAAAAATTAGAAATTAAAAAAATATATTTTTAAAAAAATTAAAATTAGAAAAAAAATAAAAATCTTTAAAATTTAAAAAATATAAAATATAAAATATTTTAAAATATAAAATTTCCAAAAATCAATGTTATCCAAACTGGACCGGACCAATCAATCAGACCAAGAATCATTGGGGTATCGATCCAATGAGAGGTAAAAATCCGATTGATCCACGAACCAATACGGATTGGTTGAATTGAGCTAAAAAAATCGGTTTAATCGATAGTTGAATCAATTTCAAACTAGTCTGACCAATTAGTTCCCAGAATAATTAGTTCGATTGGTTCAAAGCAAATAAATTTTAAAAAAAAAAAAAAATAAAAATTATAAAAATCGGTTCAACTAATAGTTCAACTGAATTTTTAGCTCGGTTCAACTAGTCTATACTAGTTCACAAGCCAACCAGTTTTTTTACCTCATTGGATTGATACCCCAGTTAGTTATTCATTAAATCGGTCCGGACTGGTTTAGATAACACTAAATTTTGAATTTTTTTATATTTTAAAAATATTTGTAAAATATCTTTGGCATAATGACAAAATTAGCCCCTAATGCTTGGGTGTTGGGTCACTTTGGCCCTTGAGGTTTTCTTTGGAGCACTTTCATACATAACATTTTGTTTTTTGGTCAAACTGGTCATTTTTTAACAGTCTTGCTGATGTGGCCGTTAAGGGACTAACGGCGCTGACGTGAATTTTTTTTCCACCTAGGTGCCACACGTATGTAGATGCTAGCGTGACATATAAGACAAAATAATGTCACGTCAGCAAATGAATTTAAACTTAAAAAGTAATTAAAATTAAAAAAAAAATTAGAAAAATTTTGGGGTTTACCTACAACTAAAATAATTAAAAAAATTAAAACAAGTTAAACATTAACCAGAAAAGAGAAGCCCGATCAATCACAACAAAAAACTGAACCCTCACTTTTGAATCAGTTAATCAAAACAAAATATTAGAACCCTAACTCGAGAAAGGAAAAAATTGGGGTATGATTTTCACTTTCAAACTATTATATATGTTATTTCGGTTAATGTTTAGGGTTCTTGGGTTTGGGGATTGATAAGCGATAAAAGTAACATATTCCAATCCTGTTCTTAATGCTTTCTTAGATGATTATTCATGGAAATTGGTGAATTTTATGCTCTTAATCCTTCGAATTCATGTTTCTATACTTAGGTGAGCATTTGGGAGCAAAAGGAGCGAAAAACGAGCAAAAATCAGACAAAAAGAGCAGATTTCAAGAGCCACACGGGCTGGACACACAACCGTATGAGCCACATGGGTTGGACACACGACCATGTGCCAGACCGTGTCGATTTCGCAACTTGCTTCCCAAACACGCGGAAAAATGCAATTTTTAGGCTTTCTGAGCATTCTAAAGTCTATAACTACCAATTAGAAGAAGAGATATGGGAGCGATAAGAGAATATTGAAGAAAATAACTCGAAAAACACCATTGGAGCCAACTCAGAAGCAGATTTCCATCAATATCAAAGACCTCCTTTTAATTTCTTTTGAAGTTTTTATGAGTTTCTTTATTTCTTATGGTTATTCTGACTTTAAGATGTTTTTATTCAAAATTATGAACTAATTCCCTAGATACCTAGGGAAGATGAAACCTATGATGAATTCTATTATTTAATTTCTTTTTTACACGATAAATACTTTATTCTTATTCTCAGTTATGTGGGCTTATTTCTTGTTTTAATATTTTCGAGATATTAATTCATGCTTAATGTGCTTAAATCAGATGAGAAAAGGTCCCTGTTTAAGAATAAATCTAGCACAATTGAGTGGAGTTGCATGCAATCCTAGAAATAGGGCAACATAAATCTACTAGATTAGAGTCAAATCTAATAGGGGAATCCATAAATCGAGTTAATGCAATAATAGGGGTTTTAACTAGAAAGAAATTTCAATTAATCAACCTAGAGTCAATTGCTCTTACTCTCGAAAGAGATGTTAATATAATTTAGGGATTTCTACGGACCAAGATACCAAGTGAATAAATCGTTTAATTTATATTCAAAATATTAGGGATTTCTACGGACCGAGATACCAAGTGAATAAATCGTTTAATTCAGATTCATAATATTAGATGAACTCTAGGTGGATTCTTTCTTGGGTATTGTTTTTCTCATTAGTTATCTTTCGATTATTTACATAATTCATTCTCTGTTGAGTTCTCCAGTTAGATTAATTTAGTAATTTTAGTTTAAAACCCATCACTACAATTTGTCGGGTAAATAATAGGAAAACGGTAATTACTAATAGTTTTAGTCCCCGTAGATACGATATCTCTACTCACCATAGTTATACTACTTATCGATAGGTGCACTTGTCTTAGTCGTATTTTTAGTTAGTTTAGTGACACATTAAGTTTTTGGCACCGTTGTCGGGAACTAAAATATTAGGAACACTTTATTTTTATTAATTTAGCCATTTTTATTTTATTTTATTTTTTATATTTTTGTTTTATTTTAATTTTTACATTCTAATTTTTCTTTTGTTTGCTTCTGGCATGTTCTTTTAATTTATGACTAGAGGAAACCCATCGGGACCATTTCTTTTCGACAGCGAGATTGAAAGTACTGCTCGCAGAAATCGTAGAGAAGCAAGGCAAAGTCAACGCAATATAGTAGACGAACAAGAGGACAACATTATTACTGGGGAGATGGGCGATAATCACAATATTCAGTTACCTCCTACAGCTCCTATTCCTCATAATATGTACGATTATGCCAAGCCCAGCCTAACTGGGGCTGAATCGAGTATTGTGCGACCTACCATTGCTGCAAATAATTTTGAACTAAAGCTGAACACTATTCAGATGGTACAACAATATGTTCAGTTCGACGGTTTGCAAGATGAAGACCTAAATACTCATTTGGATAATTTTCTAGAGATCAGTGACACTTTCAAGTTTAGTGGCGCCATTGATGACGCCATTTTCTTACGGTTGTTCCCATTCTCGTTGAGGAACAAATCAAAACAATGGTTAAACTCTTTACTACGAGGTTGTAACAGCTCGATTTAGGGTCTAGTCGAAATAGTGATTGCGAGACCACAAATCCGAAGTAGAAATATATGTTTTATGATTTTAAGAGGCTTATGATATTCTTGCATGATTATGTGAAGATTTCATGAGGAAATTTTATTAATTTGTGATCAATTTGTCTATTAGGACTAAATTGCAAAGATTGGAAAACATGAGATTCTAGAAGGTTTAAGTATGAAATAGCATTATAAAAATTATTAGAAGTCCTTATTTAGCAATTAGACCAATATATGTCAAGATGGACAAAAATAGACATGGGAAGGAAAAATATCAAGAAAGGGGCCTTAAGGGTATTTTTGTCATTTGGTTAATAAAAGAATTAAAAGGGAAAAAGAAGTCAAAATTCATGTCCAACTTCTTTCCAAGTGCCGAAATTTTCAAGCTCTCCATAGCTAGGGTTTCTTCATCTTTCAAGCTTGATTGTAAGTACCTCCTAGCCCCGTTTTTAATGTTCTTCGTATTTTTGAGATCCTCGTGGCTCTATTTAGTTATTTCTAGCTATATTTTGAGCTAGGGTTTATGTTTAAAAATTTACCCATGTATGACATGCATGTATTTTGATGTTTTATGGAAGAATATGAAAGTTTGATGTATGGTAAACATCTTTTTCTAAGTGATTTTTATGAAAAATTACATAAAAGGACCAAATTGTAAAAGTCATGAAAATGGTCATACATGAGTAAATTAGTGGAAATTGGGGGCTGTTGTAGTTAATAAAATGATTTGGCTAGGCTTAAAATACAAAGAAATTGAATAAAAATCATTTTACGAGCCTAGGGGCAAAAGTGTAATTATGTGAAAGTTTAGGGGCAAAATCGTAATTTTGCCAAAATATGATTCATGGGTTAATTTAGTCAATGTGAATATTAAACAAGTGAAATTTCTATTATAGATCAAGAAACATGAAGCCCGGACCGAAACCGAGGCAAGAACAAGGTTGTGGACTAAATCGAATATCTATACACATTTTGAGTACCGAGGTAAGTTTGTGTGAAATTAAAGCTACATAATGTTTTTATATTTTAAATTGCTTGATATTATGACAAATGAATATCATTTCTATGAAAATCGACTAATAATGCCTCGATGAGAATATGATGAGAATATGTTAAGATGAAGTCCCGGTTGAATATTTCGGAATAACAAGGATACCTATGTCACAACATGAATAAGGAAGGTCCCGTATAAGACCATGTCTGGGACATGGCATCGGCACTGAATAAGGAAGGTCTCGTATAAGACCATGTCTGGGACATGGCATCGGCACCGAATAAGGAAGGTCCCGTATAAGACCATGTCTGGGACATGGCATCGACACTGAATAAGGAAGGTCCCGTATAAGACCATGTCTGGGACATGGCATCGGCACCAAATAAGGAAGGTCCCGTATAAGACCATGTCTGGGACATGGCCTCGGTACTAAAGGAAGATCTCGTGTAAGACCATGTCTAGGACATGGCATCGACATCTATATACAATCTCGTGTAAGACCATATCTGGGATATGGCATCGTCATCAAGAGGTGATCCCATGTAAGACCATATCTGGGATATGGCATTGGCATTGTGACACATGTATGATGAGATTGAGTATCCTTCGATATTCCGAGTAGTTCAACGGGCCAAGAGCTAAGTTATTTAAAGATGACAAAGAGCTAAGTCTATGTTTAAAGAGTATAAAAGAGCTAAAGTTATGTGATGATGTGATACAGGTACCCATGAGTAATTTACGAGAAATGCATGCAATATGTGATATGTAACTTGGTAAGAGTATGCATGAGTAAGTTATGTTGATGTATTTGAGAATTTGAGTATCATTCGATGAGATAAATGGATGCTATTATAAGTCTTAATGTTGCTATTTATTTCATGCAAACTTACTAAGCTATATGCTTACCCCTCCCTTTTCCCTTTTTTTCTTGTAGTATCGCCAAGCTAGCTCAGGGATCGTAGGACGTCGGAGTTCGGATCACACTATCAACTATTCTTTTGGTATAGGAAAGTTGATTTATTTTGGGTATGGCATGTATAGGAACTTGGTCATTTTGTTATGTCATATTTGTTAGCCAAAGAGTTGGCTATATTTGTCACTCATTCATTTTGTAAATGGTCATTGGGAATTGGCCAATACTTGTTAAGTTATATACATATATATATATCCAATGATGATGATATTCATGAAGTGCAAGTTCGTGTAATTGATCGAGTAATATGTGAAGTGAATGCATGATGAATTAGTGATTCTTCACGGTATTATTGCTATGTTATGTGTTGCTTGTGGTGGTGTAAGTGTGTTTGTTTTTCAGGGTGGCAATTGGCTTGGTAAATAGCCTTCTAATTGTCCACACGGGTAGACACATGGGCGTGTGTCTAAGCCGTGTGTGACACACGGTCAGCCCCTTGGGTGTGTTGATAGGTCGTGTGTCCCCTGCATCAAATTTACGAGAATTCAATTCGTCACACGGGCCAGTACACGGGCGTGTGACTAGGCCGTGTTCCCCTTAAGTGTTTGCTGACATCATAAACAGAATACCAAGGTTTTCACACACGGGTGAGGACATGGGCGTGTCTAGGCCGTGTGAAGGACACGGGCTATAGACACAGGCGTGTGCCAGACCGTGTGAAAACCCCTGTAGGTTTGAAATGAAAATAAAATCCACACGGGTTGGGAACATGGGCGTGCGTGACCACACGGCCTGCCCACACGGGCGTGTTCCATTTCACACGGGCGTGTAGACCTGTTTTAAGCAAAAAAAAATTAAGTGCGTAAAAGTTTCCAGTTTGGTTTCGAACCATTCTGATTGTATGTTTAGGGTCTCGTAGACCCATAATAGGGACGTTATGAATATGAATGCAAAAGTTTTAAGTTAAAACGAAATTTTATGGGCCGATGTTGTATGTTTAAGCAAGTTAAGTTCGGTAATACCTCGTATCCGGTTCCGAAGTTGAACACGAGTAAGGGGTGTTACAAAGGTTCCATCACTACATGGGCTGAAATGACTAGGAAGTTTCTTCTGAAGTACTTCCCACTGGCTAAAACAGCTAAGTTGAGGAATGATATTTCTTCCTTCACCCAGATCGATTTAGAGACGTTATATGATGCATGGGAGAGATACAAGGACTTATTGAGAATGTTCCCTCATCATGGGTTACCCTCATGGTTACAAGTTCAAACCCTCTATAACGGTTTGAATCCCTCAACTAGGCAACTAATTAATGGAGTAGCCGGTGGAACACTAACAATAAAACACCCGAGGAAGCTTATGAGTTTATAGAAGAGATGGCACTGAATAATTATCAGTGGCAAGTCATGAGGACAAAGCCGATGGAAGCAGTCGGTGTTTTGAACTTAAATGCAGTCACCATGTTATCAAACCAAGTAGAAATACTAAATAAAAAAAATTGATGGTTTATATCTTTCTGCGCAGGTGAATCTGGTGATGCAATGCGATGCAAATGGAGGAGGAACAAATAATCTAGAATGTTTACCCTTCGGTCCTAGCATAGAGAATGAGCAAGTCAATTATATGGGTAATAATTCTAGACCTCGAAATAACCCTTATAGTAATAACTATAATGCAGGTTGGAGGAACCATCCCAATTTCTCTTGGGGTAGTAAAGGAAATCAAAGAGCACAATCACCTCTAGGTTTCCAACAACCTTATCAGCAAGAGAAAAATCCGAACATTGAGGAGAGTTGACAAAGTTTATCTCAGTGTCAGAATCTCATTTTAAAACACTGAGGCGGCACTGAAAAATAAACAAGCATCGATACAAGGACTCGAAAACCAAATAGGATAGCCTGCTAAACTAATTTTGGAATGACCACAAGGTAGCTTGCCTAGCAATACTGAACCTAACCCTAGGGAGCAACTTCACACAATTACTATTCTAGATGTGGAAGGGTTAGTTGAACCTGAACAAGAATCGAGGTAAGAAGTTGTGGTTAACAATGATGAGGTTGAGGAAGATAGGAAAGAGCAAAAGCTGGTTGTCAAAGAATACAAACCTCGAGTGCCATATCCTAACGCGTCGAAGAGAGACCACACAAACGAACAATATGGTAAATTTCTTAATCTTCTTAAAAAACTACACATTAACTTACCATTTGTTGAAGCCCTTTTGCAGATGCCAAATTATGTCAAATTCTTAAAGGAGCTATTAACAAACAAGAGGAAGATTGACGACTCGTCGACCGTAGAGCTCAACGTAGTTTGCTCAACCATTCTCCAAAATAAACTACCCAACAAACTAAAATATCCAAAAAGTTTTACTATTCCTTGCCTCATTGGTAGTTTAAGTATTGATAAAGCTTTGGTTGATTTAGGGGCTAGTATTAATGTCATGCCCTACAAAATGTTTAAACAACTAGGTCTTGGGTAACCCAAACACACTAAGATGAGTATTCAACTAGTGGATAGAACCATTAGATATCCTATGTAACACCCCTAACCAGTATCCGTCGCCGAAATAGGGTTATGAATCATTACCAGAGTTTACAATTCAAAACTATCAAAAATTAAACATTTTTAAATCACAACATCATTCATAGAAAAATTAATCAATAACATACATATTATCCCTTATATGAGCCCTCGAGGCCCTAAAAACACATTAGAAACAAATCGGGACTAAATAAAAAACATATAGAATTTTTAGGAAAAAGATGAAAATTTTCAAACTACAGGGGTCACACGACCGTGTGACTCACACAGCTGAGACACACACCCATATCTCAGGTCATGTGGGCATTCGAAGTAGGGACACACGGTCGTGTCCCAGCCCGTGTCTGTGCCCGTGTAACTTTGTGACTTGGGTCACACGGCCAAGCCACACGCCCGTGTGCTAGGCCGTGTACCCTTTGAAATGACCTCACACGTCTATGTGCCAGGCCGTGTAACTACTTGACTTGCAACCCTTTGTAAGCTACAGGGGACACACGGCCGTGTCGCCTGGCCATGTGTCACACACGGCTGAGGTACACGCCCGTGTCTCTGGCCGTGTGGACAAAAAATAGGTCATTTCCAAGCCAATTTTCTCAAACATGCACACACCTACGACCAATTTCCCACATATAATCAAGCATCCCAAAGTGCACCAAACCATGAAACATCAAGCTATCCAAATAAGATAAATGGGCATACAACCAATATGCCCAAAAGGCATCTCAATAACAACAATTAAACATGTACAACCATATGCATAGTTTAGCCAAAAGTTCAACCAACTTATAACTAAGTTTATTCCAAAAGTATCAAATTTACCATTCATCACTTAGCACCATTAGCCATATAGGTCAATTACATTTCACATACCAAAATGACCATGTTCAACTTCCATTATCTAAGCATCATAAAGGCTATAAAATCAACCATCATAAGGGCACATACATATATTAGCATATCAACCATTTCATTCATTCAAAATACCATAATTACAAGCCAAAACATAATGGCTAAAACATCAACCAAAACACCTATACATGCCATTATAACCAAGACTTTGAAACACCAAAATCTACCGATTTAGCCAAGGGATGGTGTGATAGAACTTCGACAAGCTTCCAACCTTAACGACCTTTTGATTCACTATAAAACATGGAAAATAACATCGAGTAAGCATAAATGCTTAATAAGTTCATATAATATAAAACTTAACTTACCGTTTAAATACATAACATTTATTAAATTAACATGGTATAATCCAACCAAAGCTTGGCCAAAGCTTATGCATCCACGCCAAACATGTTAGCATACAAGATATAAATCATAGGCACTTTAACATGAATAGCCATTTACTCACAACATATATCACATGAGTTTATTACTCATCTCAACTTACAATATTACCATGTATCACCATATCAAGGATTTTCATATCATGCTCTTACCATTTCCTTTTTGAATAATGCCCGTTGAACCATTTAGAATACCGTTGGATACCCAGGATAGCTCACACAAAGTGTGCTAACTCATTTAACTGTAATTCGTCAATTCATGTACATATATGCTCACATGAGCTGCGAATAAGTATTGTAACAGCCCGGTTTAGACCTTAGTCAGAACAGTGGTTTCGGGACCACAAATCCTAGGTCGGAGAAATAATTTAATATTATTTTTAATTTTTGTGGCATGTGATAAAGTATGTGTGAAATTTCTGTGTGAAAATTTTATCATTTGTATGCTTAATTTTCAAAAAGGACCTAATCGCGTAAAATGCAAAAGTTGTGTGCTAATAGTTAAAAGTGCTTAAATGCTATGTCTTACTAAATGTGAGGTCCTTATGTTGTTATTAGACCATTAATAGATTTGATGGACAAAAATGGGTTTAAGTTAGTGGAGTTTTAAATGAAATCATTAAGGTTAATTTGGTAATTCATGAAATAAGTAAATATTAAATTAAACAAAGCCAAATGATGCTTCATTCATCTTTGTTTTAACCGAAATATCAAGAAAGAATAGGGTTTTGACTGCTCAAACATTTCAGAAATAATATTGGGTGATTAAGGTATGGTTTTTGATCCGTTTTCGATGATTTCTATGTTTTTGTGATCGTTGCTTTGAGTACTAGATAGCCCATGCTTAAATTTCTAAATTTGATAATGATTTTGAGATGTGCCATTGATGAATATGTGAGCTTTGTGTTGATAGTTGGTGAAATATGAAAGCTTGATGAATGATAAATATGTTTTGTATTGGAATTTTTGATAAAATTGATTATTGTGGGCTAATTTGTGAAAATGAAACTTTGAAGGGTTAAAATGTGAAATAAATGAAAGATATGGGCTGCTAGGGACTAGTATGAAATTCGACCAAGCTTGGGTGTGAGTAAATTATGTGTATTTTGTGTAATTGTGAAAGATAAGGCTCCTGTGTTGTTTGTGAAAAAGAAAGATGGTACTATGAGGATGTGCATTGACTATCGACAGCTAAACAAAGTGACGATAAAGAATAAGTACCCTCTACCGTGAATAGATGATTTGTTTGATCAGTTAAAAGGGGCTACAGTGTTTTCAAAGATAGACTTGAGATCAGATTATTATCAGTTGAGAGCCAAAGAATCTGATGTGCTTAAAACTGCTTTCAGAACGAGGTATGGACATTATGAATTTTTAGTTATGCCTTTCGGACTAACAAATGCTCCTGCAGTATTTATGGATTTGATAAACCAGATATTCAAATCGTATTTGGATCAATTTGTCGTTGTGTTTATTGACGATATTTTGATTTATTCTTGTGATGAGATGCAACATGCCGAGCATTTGAGAATCGTGTTACAGACTCTGCGTGAGAAGCAATTGTATGCAAAGTTTAGTAAATGTGAGTTCTAGTTGCGCGAGGTTGGTTTTCTGGGACATATAGTGTCAGCTGCGGGGATACGAGTTGATCCGGGTAAGATTTCAGCTATTTTAGATTGGAAAACCTCCAAGAAATGTGACTGAAGTCCATAGTTTTCTAGGACTAGCAGGATACTATAGACAGTTTGTGAAAGGCTTCTCGATAATTGCAATTCCGTTGACGAAATTGCTACAGAAAGATGTTAAATTTGAGTTGACAGAAAAGTGTCAGAAGAGTTTTGAACAATTGAAAGCATTGTTGACAGACGCACCAGTGTTAGTTCAACCTAAATCGGGTAAAGAATTCATAGTTTACAGTGATGCATCGTTGAATGGTTTAGGTTGTGTATTGATGCAAGAAGGTAAAGTTATAGCTTATTCTTCGAGACAGTTAAAACCGCATGAAAAGAACTACCCGACACACGATCTGGAATTAGTAGCTATTGTATTTGCATTAAAGATTTGGCGTCACTATTTATTTGGTGAGAAATGTCACATTTATACTGATCATAAGAGCTTGAAATATCTAATGACTCAAAAAGATTTGAATTTGCGACAGAGAATATGGTTAGAATTGTTAAAAGACTATGAGCTTATGATTGATTATCATCCGGGAAAAGCAAATGTTGTTGCTGACGCTTTGAGCCGAAAGTCTTTATTCGCTTTACGAGCAATGTATACTCAGATAGATTTGTGTGATGATGATTCGGTTATAGCTGAGTTGAAAGCGAGACCGTTATTTATACAGCAGATTTGTGATGCCCAAAAAGTTGACAATGAAATGCTAGCGAAACGAGCTCAGTGTGATTTGAACTCTGATTAAGAATTTCGAGTTGATAATGATGATTGTCTGAGATTCCGAGATCGGATTTGTGTTTCGAGAAATTTAGAGTTGATTCAGTTGATTTTGAATGAGGCTCTTAGTAGTCGTTTGTCTATTCATCCGGGAAGTATGAAAATGTACAATGATCTGAAATAGTTTTATTGGTGGCCTGGTATGAAACGGGATATCTCAGAGTTTGTTTCGAGATGTTTAGTTTGTCAGCAAGTCAAAGCTGAACATCAGGTACCTTCGGGCTTATTACAACCGCTCATGATTCTTGAGTGGAAATGGGAGAGAATCACAATGGACTTTGTGTCGGGATTTCCTTGTCTCCGGGAAAGAAAGATGCAATCTGGGTGATAGTGGATAGATTAACGAAATCAGCTCATTTTATTCCAGTGAGAACAGATCATTCGCTTGATAAGTTAGCTGAATTGTATGTTTCCGAGGTGGTGCGATTACACGGTGTACCATTGTCTATTGTGTCTGACAGAGATCCGAGGTTTACTTCGCGGTTCTGGAAGAAACTGCAAGAGGCTTTAGGTACAAAGTTCGACTTCAGTAATGTTTTTCATCCGCAAACGGATGGTCAATCCAAGCGGATCATTCAGATTCTCGAGGATATGTTGAGATGTTGTATTCTTGAGTTTGAAAGTACGTGGGAAAAGTATTTGCCATTGATTGAATTTGTGTATAATAATAGCTTTCAGACAAGAATTAAAACGGCACCATATGAGGCTCTTTACGGTTGTAAATGCAGAACTCCATTGTACTGGACTGAGCTTAGTGAGAATAAGACTCACGGGGTTGACTTGATAAAAGAGACTGAGTAGAAAGTGAAAGTGATTCATGATAGTTTGAAAGCAGCGCCTGATCGATAGAAATCATACGCGGACTTGAAACGAAAAGATATTGAGTTTGAGATTGGGGATAAAGTATTTTTGAAAGTGTCTCCGTGGAAGAAAGTACTCTGTATCGACAGAAAAGGCAAGTTGAGTCCGAGATTCATCGTGCCGTATGAGATTATCGAACATATCGATCCGGTTGCTTATAGGTTGTTGTTGCCACCTGAGCTAGAGAAGATTCATGATGTGTTTCATGTATCGATGCTTCGACGATAGAGATCCGACCCATCGCATGTAATTGCCCCTACTGAAGTTGAGATTCAGTCTGATCCATCATATAGCGAAGAACCGATTCGAATTATAGCTCGTGAGTCAAAGAATTGAGAAATAAGAAAATTGCTTTAGTGAAAGTGTTGTAGCACAGACATGGGGTTGAAGAGGCTACATGGGAACCTGAGGATGCTATGAGAGAGCAGTACCCGAATCTATTCACTGGTAAGATTTTCGAGGACGAAAATCCCTAAGGGGGGAGAGTTGTAACAGCCCGGTTTAGACCTTAGTCGGAACAGTGGTTTTGAGGACCACAAATTCGAGGTCGAAGAAATAATTTAATATTATTTTTAATTTTTGTGGCATGTGATAAAGTATGTGTGAAATTTCTGTGTGAAAATTTTATCATTTGTGTGCTTAATTTGCAAAAAGGACCTAATCGCGTAAAATGCAAAAGCTGTGTGCTAATAGTTAAAAGTGCTTAAATGCTATGTCTTATTAAATGTGGGATCCTTATGTTGTTATTAGACCATTAATAGATTTGATGGACAAAAATGGGTTTAAGTTAGTGGAATTTTAAATGAAATCATTAAGGTTAATTTGGTAATTCATGAAATAAGTAAATATTAAATTAAACAAAGCCAAATGATGCTTCATTCATCTTTGTTTTAACTGAAATATCAAGAAAGAATAGGGTTTTGAATGCTCAAACATTTCAGCAATAATATTGGGTAATTAGGGTATGGTTTTTGATCTGTTTTCGATGATTTCTTTGTTTTTGTGATTGTTGCTTTGAGTACTAGCTAGCCCATGCTTAAATTTCTAAATTTGATAATGATTTTGAGATGTGCCATTGATGAATATGTGAGCTTTGTGTTGATATTTGGTGAAATATAAAGCTTGATGAATGATAAATATGTTTTGTATTGGGATTTTTGATGAAATTGATTATTGTGGGCTAATTTGTGAAAATGAAACTTTGAAGGGTTAAAATGTGAAATAAATGAAAGATATGGGCTGCTAGGGACTAGTATGAAATTCGTCCAAGCTTGGGTGTGAGTAAATTATGTGTATTTTGTGTAATTGTGAAATAATGACTAAAATGTCAAAATGTGAAATTATGAGGGCTAAAGTGTAAAATGCCCTAACTATGTGTTTATAAATTGTTTTGGATGAAGATGAAATTGAATGAGTTTAATTTGATATTATATAGATCAAGAAAAGAGAAATTCAGTCCTAGATTGAGGCAAGAACAAAGTGCTCGATTGATCGACTAGTGTCGTTATTTCTACGTTCGAGGTAAGTTCGTGTATAATACGTATTGTTTAAACAATGTTCTTATGTGATGAAATGAATGGAAATGTGATTGTGGAGTTTGGTAATGCGAAATGTGAGTTCGAAGATATGTGGCACTAAGTGTGCGAGATAAAGAAATGCATAAGCTTTATTAGTTGGCACTGTGTGTACGATACCGAGAAATCTTCGGTTTAATGTGATGGCACTAAGTGTGCGATATTATTGTAGCTTCGACTAATTAAATGGCACTGAGTGTGCGAATTCATCGAATGTTTAAAGAGGATCAAACGAATTATGGCATTGAGCATTGAGTGGTAAATGTGATAGATAAATATTTGATGGTACAGGTATGTACAGAACCTATGTGGTTGATGATATTGTGTATGAGATAAATGAATGATTATGTGAATGAATGATGGAAAGAGTTAGATTGAGTAGCATTGTAAATGCTTGTACATGAACATATAGTTATGGTATGAAAGTGAGTAGTAGTTATGGATAAGATTGAGTAATGATGTGAATTGAACTAAGTGTTAGTAACTTTGCATATTGAATTTGAATTTTTGAGTTAATTGTGTTATATTACGAACTTAATAAGCTTTAAAGCTTACTGTGTGAAGTCTTTCTCTGTTTTACAGTGTCATTAAAGCTAGCTCGGATCCGGGGATCGTCAGCAACTCAATCACACTATCGGACGTCTATTTTGGTACCTTTTTGGAAGTTGTATATATGGTATATGGCATGTATAGGCTAGTAAAGTTATGGAATGTTTTGAGATGTATAAATCTTGCCATGTGATTTGGCTTGATAATGGATTGATTTTGGTATGTTTTGCTATGTGAAAGTGGTGTAAGTGATGTGCATATATGGTCTTGAGTGAATGGCCAATATGGTATATTTTGGTGAAATATAAATGGTATGTTTCATACTTGATTTGATAGTTGAGAATGGTGAATTATTTGTATGTTATTTGATGTTGGAATTGAATCTATAGGGATGACCCAAATTGGGTGGCAATTTGGCCTTGTAAATGGCCTATGATTGTCCACACGGGTGACCACACGGCCGTGTGTCTCAACTGTGTCATTCACTGTCCCTAATCGAAGCAGATCAGACTTGCACACGGGCCAAACACACGGGCGTGTGACAGGCCGTGTGACCCAAGTCAGTGTTGCACACGAGCCAGACACATGGGCGTGTGACAGGCCGTGTGATCCTAGTCAGTTGTGTACACGGGGTAAGGCGTGTTCTAAGACATGGCCGTGTGAGGCACACAGTCTAGCCACACGGGCGTGTGCCCTGTTTTAGAAGAAAAATTTTCTAAGTTCAGCAAAGTTTCCGTATGAGATGGTTTAGTCCCAAACCTTCTCTAAAGTATGTTTTAGGTCTCTTAGACCTTCTAAAGGGACTTTGTGATATTGATTAATTATGATATGTTGATGTGTGAGAAATGAATGTTTAAATGTTATGTTTCGACCGGTAATGCCTCTTAACCCTAGTCCGGCGATGGATGTGGGTTAAGGGTGTTACAAGTATGCTCACACGAGTTGTGAAAATGGGCTTACTCACACGAGCTGTGAAAATGGGCTTACTCACACGAGCTGTGGGTAGGAACGTAGCTACGTGATGCTGCTCACACGAGCTGTGGAGTATCTGCAACACATGTCGGACCTCAGCCATCAGTAGGACGTTCAATACCAGCACCTGAATAATGTATCCCTAATGACATGTCATTTGTATCCTACGAATTCCTAAGGTTCAAACGGGGCTCGGTAGTCGATGTAATATCGTTGGATATGCGACAGATTTCTAGATAACAGTCTATGATATATAGATATTTCAAAACGAGACATATAAATGAAATATAATTACATGAACTTACCTCGACGATAAAATGTAGATACGAAGGCAATTAATCTGAAACTTTATCTTTTCCTCGATCTATAGCAGTATGAAGTTTTTCTTGATATGCAAGCCAAATAAGAAGAGCCGAATGTTCAAGCTTCCATGGCTTCTTTTCCTTTAATTTTCAATGGTGTTAAACCATTAAGAAAGATGACACTTTTTTTTCTTTTTTTTTAACTTAATTATTAACTGATTTACTAATTTAACCTTACATATAACCTTTAAAATTTCATAACTAATGTCCATATTTGTCCACTCAATAAAAAATGGAATAATTACCACATAAACCCCTTAACTGATTAATTTCATAGTCATTTGATACTTTTTAACTTATAGAACTCAAGTTTTGCACCTTTTGCAATTTAATCATTTTTATCAAATTAAGCATACAAATGGTAAAATTTCTTAAGAAATTTTTATACGATAATACTAACATGCTGTAGACATTAAAATAATAATAAAATAAATATTCTCACGTCAGATTTGTGGTCCCAAAACTACTGTTCCGGTTTCACTAAAAACAGGTTGTTACATTCTAAGGGTATTATTGAGGATGTGCTTGTGAAATTCCCCGTTGACTTTGTTGTGTTAGATATGGATGAGGATAGTGAGGTACCTTTTATTTTAGGTCGCCCCTTTTTAGCCATTGCTATGACTATTATCGATGTTGGTACGGGTGAACTTGTGCTTCGTGTAGGTGACAAAAAGATTATTCTCCAAGCGTATGATTCTGTGAGAGTCTCTAGTGATCGAGATGAATTTAAATGCTCTATTAATGTTAGTAACCATGTGTGTAACGACCCAAAATCCGTGGGCACCGAAAAAGTATGTTATCGGGCCTCCGTCTTAGTAAATCGAGTTAGTAAATAATTATTAGGAGTAATTATGAGTCTAATAGTGTGTTTAATTAGATTTTTATTTAGTAAATTTAGCTTAATTTAAAGTAATTAGAAAAAGGATCAAATTGAATAAAGGATGAAAGTTTAATTATAGATTAAAAGAAAGTAAAAAGGGCTAAAATGGCAATTAAGCCATTTAGCATAAGTTTAGGCGGCAAATGAAATAAAAATCTAAGATTTTTACTTAGATTTTAAATTATAATATATATATATATTAGTAATAAATTATAATAAACTAATTTAAAATAATTATATTAATTGATATTATGTTAGATAAACTAAATAAATGACAAATGTATGGTAAAGATTAAGGACAAGTGTAATTGTAATAATTATATAGGTACACTTGTAATAAAAATAAGCATTGCTTAAATAATAAGTAAAATATTATTTATAATATATTACTATTATTATTAGTTAAAATAAAAGAAATAAAGTGAAGTAAAGTAAAAAGAAAAACAAAAACAAAAGAACAGAGAAGTATTTCGAAACAAGCAGGAAAGAAAGAAGAAAAAGAAGGAAAAAGGAAAAACTAAAGATTCAAGGTTTAAAGCTTTAAAAGGTAAGTCAATCAAGTCCTATTCTATTAATTTTGATGTTTTATAAGCTTTAAAGCAAGATTTTGATGAAACTAAGTTGATATTTTGAGAGTTTATAGGTTTTCAAGTATAGTTGATGTTGAAGAAAAAGATGAATTAGAGATTAAATTGAATGAAATTTAAGTTAGAATTAGTAAAAGAATTAAATTGTAAAGTAAGCTATAAGTTTTGTATTATAGGGATTAATTTGGAAGAAATTATAAATTAGGGTTTTATTATGAATATTAGATAGTCAAGTTGAATATAGAAGGAATTTAAGTAGAAACAAAGCATGAATTAACTTAAGAAAATAAGTAAACTTAATTAGGATTTAATTGCAAAATAAGCTATAAGGAAACAGTTTTGAGACAGCAGCAGAAGAGTAACTTTGAAAAATCACAAAAAATGGTAGAAATGGAATTAGAAGTTGAGTGAGATATGAAATTAAATCTTATTGAGTCCATTTTTATATGAAATAAACAGAAAAAGCAAAGAGATTCTGTATTTTGAGATATTTAGATTTTTGTGAGACTGGTTCAGAGTGATTTCGAGATCCCCTGTTCTGACTTGGAAAAATCATTAAACATTTTACAAAAATAATTTTGGGACATAATTTATATGGTTAGATTCCTTAATGAGTCTATTTTTAAAATAAATAAACTAGAACATCATTTGAATTCTGTACTAAAAGGTAATTAAATTTTATCAAAGAGTGGTCGGAACTGTCAGACAACAGAATAGAGGTGATTTTAAAGAATAAAATGTACTAATTGGATAAATAAAAAATTCTTAAAATTTTATGGGAAGAAGATATGTGAGTCTAGTTTCATATAAAATTTATGGATCTTAATTTGGAATTCTGTAACTCAAGATATAGATAATTTAGTGACAATGACTCAGGTAGACAGCCTAGAAAGAACTTATAAGTAAATAATAGAATTGTGCATAAAGAATGCGGAATGAAGAGGAAGAATAGGAATTGAATAAAATTCAATTATTTATTTTAATTTAATTTTTCAATTAATAATTTAAATTATTATTATTTTCGTAGCTAAAAGAGAACTCGAGGCATCGACCCACAAAGGAAAGGAGAAGGTTACTGTGGAATAATCAAGCAAATTTGGGTTTGTATTACTATAATTCAAATTATTTATTATTTAATGTTAAATTTAAATTATGTGTGTGGTAAGTAAATAATAAGGTAAGTGACTTTATTGAATTGAATTTGAAAAATTGAATTGATTGAGAAATATGTGTTAGTATTGAATTATATTGTGGTTGGTGATGGGAAAAGTGTAATTGATATTGAAATTGAATTTGTTATGAAAATGAAAATGAAATTGAGAATTGAAATACCCTATTAACTAGTCGGGCTAAGTCGGATATAATTGGCATGCCATAGGATTTGGAAGAGTACGGGATTTATCGGCTTTGCCGATTAGGCACTTTATGTGTCGTATATCAGACACTTTATGTGTCATATTTCAGGCACCTCGTGTGTCGTATTAGGCACCTCGTGTGTCGCTTTCGTGCACTTATGTGTCGATATCTCGATCAGTACTATGTACGCTTTAGGCACAATGTGCCGTATTGGTGTGTTTGGGTTGGAATCCGTGTATCCGTCAAAGTCCGAGTCTGTTAATAGGGGTAACTAAAGAAAAGGTTAAATTGAATAAAATGAAATGGTTGAGCCATTGAAAGAAATGTGAAAATAGAACATGAATTGAAAAAAAATGTGATTTGAATATGAGTATGAGAATGGAAAGCATGAACCATTGGTTCATGAGATGGATAATGGCTCAACATGAATGTGTATTATTTCAATTGTTGAATAGCTAAAATTGAATTGTATGAATATATTAAGAATGACAGACTTATGTTTGATTTGATTTAGTAAAATTAAAGTTATATGATTTAATGATATGATTATTATATTTATAATTTGAATTATGGTAATACCACTGAGTATATGTATACTTAGCGTACGGTTGTTTCCGTGCGCAGGTTAATAGGTGTTCAAAGTCCTGGTTCAGCATCCAAGGCGATCCTGACTCCAGAACAAAACTCGGTGATGTATTCTTCTTTTGATAAAAGTGGCATGTACATAGGTGTTATTTTGGTCACTTTAAAATATTACATGACTTTTGTTGTAAAGAATGATGTTTGGTATTTTGGTGTTTAAACTAATGAAACGGTATGAAAATTTATATGATATACTTGGTATAATCGGTAAAAATAATAATAATAATAATAATAATGTTATAGGTATAATTTAAATATGATTAAATATGAAATTGCATTGGTTGAATTGTTGGATTTTGGAATTGGTTGAATTGGTTATATTTGAAATGAATACGGTTTTAATTGTAGGGGGTTTTGTGTGAAAATAAGCAGAAATGCTGTCAAAATTTATATAAAAAAAAATTTCTGGAATACTTAAACGAGTTCCGTTTCATTTTTAATATATGTTTTAAACTTCTAGAGTTCATTATAGGGACTTAACTATTAAATTATACTATGAATGTGTTTTTATTTGTGAATTATTTGTAAGTTGTCTGATATGTCCGGTAATGCCTCATAACCCTGTTCCGGCGACGGTTTAGGGTTAAGGGGTGTTACAATGTGGCTCAACCTTCTTTGTAGAAAATCCCTCGTGAAAACATGATGGAGCCATGTGTCATTCAAGGTGACAAAAACATAACAACATATGAAGAGCGAATGGTGCAACTTGATGAACTAGATGAATAGCGAACACATGTTAAGGAGAAACCGAAAAAACACAATGAAGAGCCAAAGCGACGCCATGATGAGCATGTGAATGGAACGAACCAATGTAACGTTGGGGACAAAGTACTACTAGACAAAATGGATCCACAAATTTACTCTTCGAAGCTCGAGTAAAACGGATCGAACCCATTTATGGTATTGAACGTCTTCCCCTACGGTACAGTCGAGGTAACACATTTAAGGTAAACAATACTCGACTCAAACCTTATTTTGGTAATAAAATTGATAACGAGAAAGAAGAGCTTTGGCTCTAAGAACCACCGTAATCGCGCGCATACAAGGTAAAGTCGAGCTTAGAATCTAAATAAGCACTTCTCGAGAGGCAACCCGAGTGTTTAACTTCTACTAATTCTTTTAATTTTATTGTATGCTAATTTAAAATTAATTACATTAAATTCTTAATTTAAAAAAGATATTTTTTGACCCATACGGTCTGGACATACGGGCGTGTCCTAGGCCATGTGCAAAAGAGGGTAATCGACAGTGAGTCATACAACCTGGTGACATGGTCGTATGCATAATGGACTAAATGACAGAGAGTTACACGGTGGGAAGACATTGCCGTGTAGGGCACACGGCCTGGACACATGGGCATGTCCTGGGCCATGTGAATCCTAGGACTTAATTTTTCCAATTTCGATTGTTACACGACTTAATGTGGTCCACACGGCCTGGTGACATGGTCGTGTTACACACACGACCTGGACACACGGGCATGTCCTAAGCCGTGTCACACAGGCGTATGTGAGACCGTGTGCTCCACACGACCTTCCAAACAAGCGTGGGAGAAGCGAAGGAATAACACACACGGTCTAGAAACACGAGCATCTCTAAGGTCGTGTGAAGACTGGACTTCAACTTTGAAATGCACACGGCCTGAGAGAGTGTCACACCGGTGTGCGACACGAACGTGTGGCCCAACATGGGCCTAAACATGATTGTGCCCTTTTAAAACCTTAATTTTCCCTTTTCCTTTTGTTTTGCCTTCTTCCTCACTTCCTTCTCCTAGCCGCCGTTCACCCAAGCTCCTCACAAAGCCCCGTCGCTGCCGTCCCTTTACCAATCTGGCCACCTTCATCACCCCATTCTGTCGCCGCCTGTCACTCCCCCCTTTTCCCTTCCACAAACCACCACCGCCCCCACAGCCCCAAAATGTCCCATCCCGCACGTCTCCTTTGTCGCGTCGGTTCCTTGAGTCGATCGCCGTGCCCACCACCCCGTTATAACTCCAGCCACGCCCTACCATCGGTCCTCCACTGTTTAGCCTCTCTTTTCCTTTTTATGTTCTATTATTTTTTATTTTCATTATTATTTATTTTTATTATATTTATTTGTTTTATTATTCCTATATATTTTTTCATTATTATTATTATTATTCTTGTTTTTTTAGTTTTAGTTATTATTATTGTTATTATTGTTTTTATTATTTACTTTAGTTTTTCCTGTTATTAGGTTTAGTCTTATTTATTTTACTGTTGTTTTCTTATTACTGTCATTATTCTTACTATTAATTTTATGTTTTTCTTTTTATTATGATTAGTATTTGCTTTAGTTTCTTTCGATTTATTTTCGTTTTGTGTTTATGTTATACTTCATGTGTTGGTATGCCTACTTAGTAAATTTAGTAACTAGTTTTTGCTTGATTAGGTATTAGTACATAATGTTGTGGGAGTCAATTTTTTATTTAGGTAGTTTGGATTTTGATGTTCGTCGTGAGAGGATTGTTAGTGACGTATTCTAATTTGCACGTGACTCGCCAGCCTCTCTATTTGTTTAATTGGTGATGCATACTTTATTTCTTTTCAGATATTGGACTATTTTATTTTTTTCAAGCACACCATGACGAACACTAAAGGCAAATCTAAGGTCTTCGTCCCCGCTTCGAAAAAGTGGATGACTCTAGGCGCGACCTCTTCCTTGAGCCCTTTCGATGATGCACGCCACCCGTGTCTCCAATTTTCACAGGGTCCTCAAGAAGACCTATATCAGCACCTTCGATAGCGACCACTAGGATTGGGCAGCCTTGGAGCAGATTCAACTAGCTGATCAAGTCCGCGCACTGATTGCTACAGGTCCATGGGACCGTTTCTTTTCCATCGTTGGTCCTACCTATTTGGAGCTGACCTTAGAGTTTTGTTCACCATTTGTCCTTCAGCACGTAATGTCGAGCCACAATGATTCGAGCACTATTACTTTTCGACTTGGCGGTACAACATGTCATCTGAGCGTCCCAGATTTCGGAGCTGCCTTAGGACCTTATACTGAGGAGTTCATGCGTGCTGAGGGGTTTCTCACTTTAGACCGACACAACTACTATTCACCGTCTCTATGCTAGATAGAGCTTACGGCTAGCAGACGCCCTATGATTCAAGTTGGTTGTAGGCGGCTTCCCTACCTCCGGCCTTGTGCTATATTCATGCCATCTTGGCTCACACATTGACTGGTCCGAGGGAGAGCACCAGCATCGTCGATACATTCGACGCTTACTTTCTGTGGAGCATGGCTACAGGGCGCACCTTTGATCTTGCCTATTTGATCGCCCTAGCTTGTTTCCATCAGACAGAGCGCAGTAGGAAGGGTCTTATCTATTTAGGCCCTTACGTGACTCACCTTGCATGACACTTCAGTATCCTTGACACTTCAGAGCAGTCCTCCTCCTTCACACTAGTTGGACAGATGACCTCACAGAAGTTGTTGAGTATGAGTCACATGAGGATGATCGAGCGACTGCGTGGAGTGGATCCTCCTCGATACCGATTATCTTATTCTAACCCTCAGGATGAGCATGAGGACTTCACTAATGATGTCCCTTTCCACCACGAGGATTCACCTCATCATCCACCTCCAAGTCATCGTCCTACTACTTCTGCTATTGCCCTCGCGAACCTCTCCGAGCTGCACTATTTTGAGCGGTTCGACAGTATTGATACGACTTTGCAGTAAATTTATCAACACCTCCACATATCTTCTTCAGTGCCAGCGCCTTACGATCTCAATGCCTCCGATGATGAAGATCACTGATTTTATTTAAAAAAAAAATTTTAGTTTTATTTTTTATTTTTATTTTTAGTTGTTTTATTTTTATTTTCTTAGACTTCTTTCGTTTATTATCTTTCGAACTATGTTTTTATTTTTATTGTTTCTTCTAATTGAGTTTGTAACCTCTTAATCTTCTTTACTATTTGTGTTTATTTTCTTATTAGTTTGTTCGAAACCATGCATTACATTTATATTTGCCTACAATTTCGATTTTCACTATTCTGGCGATTTCATCCATATTCAGGGCAGTTTCAATTTTCTCCCTCTCTTATGATATTTTGCTTATTCTGTGCTTATAATTGTTTGTACATTGAGGACAATGTACATCTTAAGTGTGGGAATGCTATTCATATAATTATTAGAAAATCCTTGAATTGTTTATTGTGTTTAAGTACTTTTCTCATACTTTCATTAGAGAGAATTATTTTAAATTTGGGATTTTATTGATGTTGTTTTGGATTAATTTGTAGATATTTGTGCATTGGTTGATTTAAACTTTAAGACGTGAGAGAATCAAGCATGATAAGTTATTTTTCAAAATTAAAAATTTTAGGTTGTTTCCCTGAATTGAAGTATTACCTTGAAGTTTTAAATTGATATTTTGACATCAAAACCATGATTTTTTGTGAGATTTTGAGCCTTTAGAGCATACATTTTTCATGTTCATTCTATTATTGGTTATGAGTGTGTCAACTTGATTTTTTATTCTAGAACTTGCTTCGATTATGCATGTCGAGACCACACCTTTGATTTGATATACTAAGATGATAAAGACACTTAGATTTTAACCCACTTATCCGATAAAAAGCCTACCTTTTGAATTAACCTTTAGTGAACCCTGTTGAGCCTAACACACCTTTTCTTGATTAACCCGTTAATGTTAACCCATGACCCATTTGTTCGTTGTGACTTTTTCCCATATATTGACTCCCTTTTTGTCGAGATTTGACTTGGTTAGTTGCCTAACTATATTCTTTTGTTTAAATTACTGAATTTTCTTTATTGATTCTAGTTAAAAAAATCGAAAAAGAAAAAAATATATATTTTGATTATTAATTAGTTTTATGTTGATTGAGCTTGAACAGTTAAATCCATATTTTGAAAAGAAGCTCGTTCTTTATTCATGTTTATTCTTGATTGTTGCTTCTTTTTAATTCAGCATTTGATTATTTTTTCTAGTTTGGTAATTTATCAACTCGATCTCAATTATAACCAACTTTTCTGGTCCTCTCCACACCCTTAACCTAAGCTTCATTACAACCTCTTAAAGACCTTTTGATTGGTCTATCATATCATTTTATAGCGATGGAGATTTGATTTTCAAGCAAGCTTATGGTAATGACATTTCTTGTTCGACTGTTGAGTGCTTATTTCTTGAACCTTAAACACTTTGAGTGCTTTGAGTGAATCTTTAGTGAGGATACCAATTCTTGTTGATTTGAATTAAAGATAATTACTTAAATAAGGGGAGACACCTATGTTTTCATACTTTAAAATTTTCGGCTTGGATAGTTTGAACCTTTAGTGCCATTTTAGTTGAATTGTCAATACATGATTATTTGGAAATTACTTTGAAACATTATTGATGAGAATTATAAGTTGAGAAAGATTAACTTTAATGTGAGTTGAGGATTTTGCTTGAGGACAAGCAAACGTTTAAGTGAGGATATTTTATAAGCGATAAAAGTAACATATTCTAGTCCCGTTCTTAATGCATTTTTGGATGATTATTCATGCAAATTGGTGAATTTTATACTTCTAATCCTTTGAATTCATGTTTCTATACTTAGGTGAGCATTTTGGAGCAAAAGAAGCGAAAAACGAGCAAAAATCAGACAAAAAGAGCAGATTTCAAGAGCCAAATGGGCTGGGCCTTCCCACACAGGTTGAACACACGGCCATGTGCCAGACCGTGTCAATTTCGTAACTTTCCTCCCAAACACGCTGAAAAAAAAATTTAGGCTTTCTGATCATTCTAAAGTCTATAAATACCAATTATAAGAAGAGATATGGGAGCGATCAGAGAATATTGAAGAAAACAACTCGAAGAATACCAGTGGAGCCAACTCTGAAGCAGATTTCCATTAAGATTGAAGACCTCCTTTTAATTTCTTTTGAAGTTTTTATGAGTTTCTTTATTTCTTGTGATTATATGATTTTGAGATGTTTTTTATTCAGAATTATGAACTAATTCCCTAGATACCTAGGGAAGATGAAACCTATGATGAATTCTATTATTTAATTTCTGTTTTAAACGATAAATACTTGATTCTTGTTCTCAGTTATGTGTGCTTATTTCTTGTTTTAATATTTTCGGGATATTATATAATACCCCTAAACCGAGCCTAGTAGTTTCAGGTATATTTTTCGGGTTCTGATCGTGAATTTAGGAATTTATCGGGTTAATAGTAATTTTTAATTTAATTTAGGAGGTCAATTTCATCTAAAATCGATTAAACAATAATCTAGAAAAATAAAAATATATTTGGAAAATTAACTTTAAAGTATTAAATAATTATTAGTGAAAATAATTAATTTTGGTTGAAAAAAAATTAAAATAAATTTTATTGAGGGTTAATTTGAGTTAATTTTAAATATTAATTAAATTGGATTTAATTGTAAAATAAGGGAAATTTTGGAGTATTTATTTGGCAAATAAATCTTTAAATTCAAGATTTTGGAGGGAAATGATTAATTGGTAAAGTAATGGAAATGTGGGAGTGGCCATTGGGCAAATTTTCCAATTTTTAAATTTCTAGTGGGTTGTTTCAGTTTTAAACACAATGCATCTAGCCTACCTTTCACACCATTTACATCAGATTAGAGAGCTATAAAATTCATTTTCTTTGCATGGTTTTAAAGATCTATCATCAGAGAATAGATTCAACAAATTTCCTTCCCAAAATACTCTCTTTTTTCACCTGAAATTATTTACAAAAGTAGCCAAAAATATTTTGAAATTTCTCAAGATTCTTGAATCAAGATTTTCAATCAAAGGATTTAGAACGAATCAAAGGTAATTATTATTTCAAAACTTATTTTTATGATGATTAGAAGCATATTTACATGATTTGAGTGATAAATACATGATTTTTTATCAATGTCATTTTCTTCAAAAGCTTAAAGTGCTTTAATGGTGGATCTTGAATTTTGAGAGGAAATCCACAAATCAATGGACATTCTAACTCAAAATGGATCTATTAGAAGGTTTTTGATCTTACTTATCAAGATTAAACATGCTTTGTAAAGTAATTTAAGGAAATTTGATTTTCATCATCTTCTTGAACCGATTTTTCGGATTTTTGTGAAATTGATGCTTAGTATATGTTTATTTGGTGTAGTATTGATGTCTGGAAATGATTAGGAGGGATGGACTGATCGAATTTGTGAGGAATCGAGTTTTCGACTTGATGATACAAATTCTGTAAGGTAACTTTGAGTGAGAATTTCGTGTAGCCTAGTTGATGAAAATTTGTGTTTATTATATCTTTTGAAAGGTGGTAATATCTATTTTATATTTGTTGAAGCTCCGAATATTGAAGAGGATTGAGCTAATCAAAATTGAAGCTTGGATTTACTTGGTTGATCACTTGGTTGTGGTTGAGTTAGTTGTGTGGTGAGTGTTATTAAAGGGCGATTTGGTAAATTAACCCTCAGTTATGCTTAATTGGATGATTAATTACTTATTGCAAATATTCAATTGAGTTTTGGTTGGTTAATTTTGCTAGATTATTGATATATGTTTAAGTGATGAATTTTTTGTTGAGTGTTGGTAAGTGAGTATCTAGTGATTTTATGTGCTTGATTTGATTGATTATAATGGTGAACTAAGCAAGCATGCTGCATTTTTTGGTTCATGGTGTGTTGATATTTCAATTGATAAATGAACATTTATAATAGGTAATTGGTATGCTAGATCTAATTTGATGTTAAAATGGCTATGTTACATGATTCACATATGCATTTTGGCACTTTAAATTGAGCACATTATTGATTGAAATTATATTATGATTGATTGATTATATTGGCATTAGAGCATGGTGGATCCATTGGATATAGTTGGCATGCCATAGGATTTGTGAGTACTCACCATATTGATATGTTATTTTTGAGCAACGAGGCTCTAGGTGGACTGATTTGGAGTCGATAAGTGAGCGCTGAGCTTGTGTCTCCACTCAACGGGAGTGATTTGAGGTGATATAAGGGAGCGTGTGGCATTAACTCACTTAATCCAGGACTGATTCTGATTCTGATTAGGAGTAAGAAGATCCATTTATCCGATGTATGATCACCCGATTAAGCCATGATTGTATAAGCCAATATAAATGTATGAAATATTATATGCTAAATTGATGATTATATGCCATGATTAATTATGATTTTTGATACATGGTTGACCATATGACATTGAACTATTATGTATTAATATTGTGATTAAAAATTTTTATTTGATTGGTTTCAATTTAAGCATGATTTGGGTGCTAATTTACTCGTCGTTTTATTAACATTCACTGAGCTTTTTAAGCTCACACCCTCACATTCGTGTAGTTAACTGACGAGATTGAGGATGTGAGGAGCCGATCAAGAGAGTTCCAAAATATTAAGGCTAGGTAGAGATTTAGTTACACATTTTGGAGATGTTAATCGGGCATTGTGGAACTTCCGGGACTTAGTTTAATTTTGGTTGTAATTGGACTTGGACATCGGACATTTTTTATTTTGGATGGTTTTATAATATCATATATGCATGTTTGAGTTTGATTATTGAATAATTTACGGTGTATTGTTGCTTGGTAACATGGTGATTGCTAACATGGTATGTGAGGCATGATGTTTACACTAACGATTGTTTAAATGAAGCTTCCATGGTGTGGTTTATTAGCGAATAAGGTACGCCACTTGCTTGAATTAACTTGTGGGTGATATGCATGAAATTAAATGTTTAATTCTATTTAATTGAAGCTTGATTGGTGTTAATAAATTCAATTGAAGGTGTATGAATATGTATGATATTAATTGTAGCTAAATCGAGTTTAATTAGCCATTAAAATACTCAAAATCGGGTTTAAAATTGATTTTTTCGCACAAAAAAATGTAGTGGATTGTTGGGGGTTTGAATTCTGGTTTTTTTTTAAATTGGTTCTCTAGTCTGTTTAAATTACAAATTAGTCTTGTAAATTGATAAGTCTAATTAGAGCCTTAAATGATAAGGAAACTTGATAAAATTTTAGGATTAGACTTGTAATTGATAAAATTTGTTAGAAATGCACTCAATTTAATATTTGGGTATAGTACTAATAGTTCGAAATTGTTATGATATAGTCCTTAATGATAAAACTTGAATTAGACATAGAAAATAAACTCGAATTAAGTTGAAATTTTTAGGGCTTACATAAATTGACTAAAAGAGGGTTGGTAAATGTATAGATCTAAATTCAGGTTAGTTTAACCGTAGGTGGTAAGATGACAAAAATGCCCTTAGGTTAAATTACTTATAAAAAGTTTAAAATTGGTTCATAAGTTGCTTTCGCATTAATAAATAACTAATAAATGGATAATATTGAGGTGTTATAAGGTTGAGGTGTGTCTTGGGAGGTCGTTAGCCGGAGAGTCACTTAGGTGGCTAATGTAACGCTTCGAATTTGGGCCGATCCGTCCCGGTCGGGTTTGGGGTGTCACATATTAATTCATGCTTAATGTGCTTAAATAAGAGGAGGATAAGTCCATGTTTAAGAGTAGATCTAGTATAATTGAGTGGAGTTGCATGCGATCCTAGAAATAGGATGACATAAATATACTGGATTAGAGTCAAATCTAATAGGGGAATCCATAAATCGAGTTAATCCATAATAGAGGTTTTAATTAGAAAGAAATTTCAATTAATCAACCTAGAGTCAGTTGCTCCTACTCTCGAAAAATATATTAGCATAATTTAGGGATTTCTACCGATCAAGATACCAATTGAATAAATCATTTAATTCAGATTCATAATATTAGATGAAGTCTAGGTAGATTCTTTCATGGGTATTATTTCTCTCATTGGTTATCTTTCGATTATTTTCCTGATTAATTCTCTGTTGAGTTTTTAAGTTAGATTAATTTAGTAATTTTAGTTTAAAACCCATTACTCCAATTTTTCGGGTAAATAATAGGAAAACGGTAATTACTAATACTTTTAGTCCTCGTGGATACAATATCTCTACTCGCCATAGCTATACTATTTATCAATAGGTGCACTTGCCTTAGTCGTATTTTTAGTTAGTTTAGTGACACATCAGGGATTTTGGTTTATGTTTCAAGATTTTGGCGATTTTCAGGGATTTTCGGGTTATGGGATTGTTGATTTTGGGGAATTTCAAGTTTAGGGTTCATTTATAATGTGTTTTCTCTTAGCTCTTTTGCAATGAATATTGGTGAAGGTTCATGCTCCAAATCACAGAGAAGAAAAGGTACAAACAAATAAACTATTCTTCATTTTAATGCTTTGTTTTGTATGATTTTTTTTTTGTATTTGTTGGGATTTGTTTTTTTTACTATACTACAACTTTTTTATGTATTTGGAGTTAAATAAATTTGTCTAAAGAAAGATTCCCCTCGATAAATTAGTTTATGTAAGCTTTCCCATCCCCTCAATAAACTTGTCTATGTCTTGTCTTCTTGTACATTGAGGACTGACTAAAGGAAGATTCTCCTCGAGCTAATATGTTTAATATTAAGCAATAAAAAATCTTTGAAGCGAGAGAGAAGTGAGAAAGAGTGAGAAGGAAAAGCAATAAAAATTTGAAGTTTGAAAAATTTTGAAGCCTTTAGGTTTGAACATAGATATATCCTCTTTGCCAGATTTTGAATTCCATCATTTTGCTTTGTGTTGCTGGTTGAAATTGTCATGGAATGTAAAATTAATTTCACTAAAAACAATTTTATTTATTAATTGAAAAGATTTTGGGAATTTAAATTGAGCTTAAATTATAGGCCTCTTTAGTTTTTGTCTGCACTCTCGACAGAACTTTAAGGATAGATCCACTAGGGAATGGCCTAATGTCCTGGGAAAAATTAAATAAATGAAAATCTAGTACTGTACTAGTTTCTTTATTTGTTCAAATATTATCTGTCTTTCCATGGTTTTTAGTTATCATTAACTGACAATTGGAGGAGTTGAATTATTTTTTTTTCTAAAATTTAGTTATTATAATGGTATATAATTGAATGGCTTTACAATTGAAGAGTATTTGAGCCTTCACAATTGCTGTCAATTTATACTCACTTTACCAATATAACTACAGTTTTGTTGAGCTAATAACAAATACTACTACTTCTTGTTTGGTTTAAGAATTCTTTTTTATGTTTAGTAAATAATTTGTATTTTTTTAATTTAAATTGAATTCTATATGCAGTTCCTTTTGCTAAGAATTTTTTCTGCCTGCTTTGCCAAACTCGTAGTTTTATTGAGTTCTGCATCCTTGGTATAGACAATTTTCCAAGGACTTTGCTAGTGTATTTGGAAAATATGCCTTATTCCTTCACCAATTATTTCTCTACCATCCTTTGTAACTCTAAGTTCAAGAGCACTGTTATAAACTATAACCTCTAGTATGTAGCCTTCAACATGTCCTTTTCGAAGAAGAAGTTTTATGTTTAATATGTCTACTGGTTGTTGTTTCTGTTTGTTGTTGCTGATAACTTTGGTGGGGGCAATAATCTTGGATTTTCTGTGAACTTAGTAATAACTCTTGGTAGGGGCAATAATTTTAGATTTTTCACTGCACGAGGAATGGAAGTGGTCCCTTCACGTTTTATTGTTGTGCTGTTATGATATATATAATTATTAAATCATTTAACTTTATATGAATTGTTTATGATTTATATTATTTAATAATTTGTTTGTATATACCTTTTTTGGTTGCACATTGTTTGTCATTATGCTTATGTTTTTTTATTCTTTAAACTGCAGATGTCTGTAAAGGAGGAATATTACATCAACTTGCATGTTGGGGGTAAATTTGTACGTGATCCCCATGTTAGGTATTTAGGTGGTGAGATGGTGAGGCTTAAAGAGGATATCATATTTTGAGTTGTGTAAAATAGTTAAAGATGGGTTAGGGTTTAATACAGTGCAACTAATTTATTTCCATGTACTTGGTAGTAGGACTTTGCAAGATAACCATAGGGTTTTGTGGAATGATAGTAGCACTATTGACATGATAAACTACTGGGTTAAGCATAAGGAGATATACTTATATGTAGAGCATGAGATTGACACTACTGTTTTTGTCGATGATGAATCAATGTTAGTTGTAGCATGTTTGCAATTTGGTGGTGATGGTAATGAAGGTGGTGAAGTTGTTGGCAGTAAAGGTGGTGAGGGTGAGGGTGAGGGTGAGGGTGAGGGTGGCGAGGTTGCTGGCAGTAAAGGTGGTGAGGGTGTTGAGGGTCAAGGTGTTGGGGAGGGTGGTAAGGTTGCTAAAGGTTTAGGTGGGGAGGGTGATGATGTTGCTGTCAGTGAAGGTGGTGAGAGTGATGGAGGTGGTGAGGAGGGGGTTAGGGAAGTGGAGGGGAAAACCAGTGGGAAAGGTAAGGAAACATTACTTGATGAGACTGAAAGTGAAAGCTCTGGAGAGCAGTTTGAGGCTGAGGTCCCTGAAGAAGTCGATGGTGAAGGACTAAATCAAAGTGTTGATAGGGAAGAAGATGGAAATGAGACTGAATATTTTGATATGATGATCATGGGAGCATACTTGGGTCAGAAGATTATGACAATAGAAGTAGGTTCTCCACATACAATCCAAACTCAGCAAGTCCACACTTCTGTATTAGGATGTTGTTTAAAGATGGTGAGCAATTCAAATCTACAATTCGTAAGTACCCAATGTGTTGTAGAAGAGAACTTAAGATAATTAGGAATGAACCAAATAGGGTTAAAGTTAAATGCATTGCATCAAAAATGTTTAAATGGGGAATATTTGCAAATTAGAGTAACATGGCCAGATGCATGCAAGTGAAAAGTTTCCATGATGAGCACAACTGTTGTGTTAGTTTTAGAAACAAAATTGTCAATCTAAAAGTTATTGTAGAACATTTTGAATCTACTATTGGGGACCACCCAAAAATGAAGCTAAGGGAGATACAAAGAAGGGTAGCTTCAAAAATGCATGTCAATGTTAATATGACAAGGTGTAGAAGGGCCAAGAAAATGGTGAAGGATAAGTTGGCAGGGAACTTCGTACAGGAATTTGTTATGCTGTGGGATTATGTTGATAAGTTGAGACTAAAGAATCCTGGAAGTACTATAAAGATGGCAGTGAATAGAGTCACACCTGAATCTCCACTACATTTCAAGAGGTTTTATGTCTGTTTTGAAGCAATGAAAAGAGGCTTTAAAGAAGGGTGCAGACCTATACTAGGTTTGGATGGTTGCTTTTTAAAAGGTCCATTTAAGGGTGAGCTGTTGGCTGCTGTTGGGAGATATGGAAACAATCAGATGTACCCAGTTGCCTAGGCTATTGTTGAGGGGGAATACATTGATTCTTGGGCATGGTTTCTTAGTCTATTGACAGCAGACTTAGGAATGAAAGATGGTTTTGGGTATACCATCATCAATGACCAACAAAAGGTAAACTATTTATTTTGCATTTATTTATTACTAATACTATTAATTATTATTGATGATTTACTTGTGTTTTGTAAATTAATTTGTAGGGTCTCGAGATAGCCATTAATGACATTATGCCTAGAGTAGAACATAGAAATTGTAACAGCCCGATTTTGGGGCTAGTCGAAATAGTGGTTTCGAAACTACTAATTCGAGACCAGAGAAATTATTTTTAATAATTTTTATGTGTAACATCCTGGAAAGGGGCTATGCATTTTCGGTTTAATTACGAAATGACAAGTCTTAAGCACTATGGATAAATTTTTGGTATTTTTGGAATTCTAGAAATGCATAGAAATGGAAATGAACATTTTTGGAAACTTGAACATTTTTGGAAACCTGAACATTTCTGGAAACCTGGAAATGTAAGAAAATGGTCAGCAAACAGAGCCGATCGAAAATTTTAGGAAACTTAGAAATGATGCCGAAATGTCAAATTTTAAAGTTCAAAATAGGAAATAAGGGCTAGAGGGCCTTAAAAGAAAAAGTTGGAGAAGTTTGACACACAAACAGGCTTGGAAAAAGTGGCCTGAAGATGCCACTTAGGGCCTCTAGAAATGGCGCCACATGCAGGGAAATAGGCCTGAGTTCGAGTCACTTGAGAAGCAAATAAATAAGTTTTATTTTTGCTTCCGGCATAAGGCCGAGGTGGACGGCATGGGTTTCTAGAAAAGGAAGAGTTTTATTTGCATAAATATGTGAATAATAAGGGATAAATAATGGATTTATTTTAGATTATTTTCAAGAGATAAATGTGGATATTATTTCTTTTATTTTGATAGATAAGGAAGAGATAAAAGAGGATTATTATTAGTATTATTTTTATTAAGAGATAATTATTGGATTAAGTTTTATTAAAGTGATAAATCAAGGGATAAAGCTATCAAAATAGAAGAGTGGTGGCCAAGTAAAGGACTCTAGCTAGTAATTTTGGCTATAAAAGGAAGAGTAAGGCTATTCTTCATTCATTCTTTTCTTTTCAAGAAAACCTCTGCCGAAATTCTCTAAAGTTTCTCCTCTTCTCTCTGCCGAATTTTCTCTGCCATTATTCTCTTTTTCTCTTTTCTTTTCTTCTTCTATTACAAACACAATCAAAAGCCGAAGATACCAATAGCCCTAGTCGATTTCTCACTAAGCCTCAAGAGCCGAAATTGTTATCCACATCAAAGCCATAGCCGAATACTGCCAAGGGTTCAAGCAAGAGCTCCATCAAATTCTTCAGTAAGGGTAAGATTAGGTTAGATTCTCATTCTATTTCTTTTAAGGTTGTCGAAATTAAGATTCTAATACCCTTAATATCTGTTGCCGAAGAGATCTTTCGGGATTTACTAAGTGTCGACTACAAGGAAGGAGAAGTTCTTTTCCCAAAGGTACACCATAAGCCGCATGTTCCCTAGTTATTCGGTGAATTTCGGGATTTAAGAATCTAAGGTAAGTCATATTTAACATACGGCTAAGGGTTATTTGTTGTGAATAAATGTTAGAAATTGATCTAACATGTAGTTATAGGGATTTCGACAGAGGGATACAAGGATTTTGGGATTTGAGAATTTCAAGGTAAGTTTTAAGAATACTAATCCTACTAGGATTTGGATTTATGGCCGAATGGCTTTTTATTAAATTAGTAAGTGATTAATCAAATGTAGGAATTTGAGATCTAAGGCGATAGATCGATTTCGGGATTTCAAGGAATTCGTTAAGCAAATCGTCAAAAACCCTACCCTAAGTTTTGATATAGGTTCATGGCTATGTTTAAATTAAATGTATTATTAAGAATGTGTGTACTCACACTAACTTTCAATATATCATATGGCAATTATTTTAATATATGAATATGCATAAGAATGTGAATGTGGCTAAGTACCACAAATGTGGTAAGAGTACCTGTGCACGCTTCCTACTTTCGATAGGATTACGAATATGTTATATTGTTAACATGTGAATAATGAGAAATTAAGTATGTTATGCATTTATGGGGCATTCGGGATATATGAGAAAGGAAGAAGGTGTTGACTTCGGTCTCACCAACGGAATATGGTGACTACGGTCACAAAATTTGAATATGGTAACTTCGTTACATTATCCGAATTTGGTAACTTCGGTTACATTATCTCGAATATGGTGTCTAATGACACAAATTATATGGGCGATGAGCACGCCGATCGCAGCGATCGCCTTCGATGGTGTGTAGCGGATGGAGGGTTGACTTAGTAGTCCCCACGGTGTACCCGGCGAGTGCGGGTGGTGTGTAGCGGATGGTTAATTAGGTTTGGGTTTGGGAATGCATCATTAATTGTATTCTATGATTTGAATGTGTATCATTTGCATGCCTGATTCTATTATGACTTAGTGTTGTGTACACATTGAGTCTGTTGACTCACCCCGCTTTGGGGAATATTTTTCAGTGATGAGCGAGAATGGACCGGGTCGGCAGGAGCTTAAAGGTGGCCATGCATAGCAAGAAATTTATGATTTGGACTTTCAATTTATTTTAAGTATTTTAAGTTTTACTTTGGAATCATTGATATAATAAGGCCATTGTGGTTTACTTTATTTTTCTTTTATTTATTATGTTTATGGATTTTTATCAATTAAAGTTTAAGTAAATTCCTTTTTAAAATTAACTCTAAATGTTTTGTCACCTTAAATAAATGGGTTTTAACATAAGATAAATTTGTTTTCAACTCAAGCCCAACCCAAACAATATTTTTTGAAATCATACAAGTTTTTCCTAAGTAACAAAAGAATTTTGAACCGGTTTACTTGAGGAACATACCAAATCTGGTCAAAGCTCGTGGGCCGAGTTTGGGGTGTTTCACTTTGGTATCGAGCCCGCTTTTAAACTCTCTTTGTGGTCTAAAGCTCAAAACATTTTCAAATCGAGCCCAAATGAGTTTTATGAAAATATTTTTGGAAATAAGCAGGTTTTTCTGGCATGGCACCTAAGTCTCCGACCCACAGTCCACCAGGTAAGTACTTCGATCTCTTGTGTGATTTATATTATGATTTGTAAAAGGGTAGAAATGGAATGGAACGTAGATTAGTGAACTAGAATCTATTGAACCATAGGACTAGTCTATTCAAACACAAGTGCATAAGACTTAAGGACCATTAAACAAACCTATGACTAAGTCGCCGAAGTTAGGGTGTGGCAACCATTGTGCGCATGTCTAGGATTGGATCCTAAGAGCCTGGTATTTAAGCAATCCTAGTGACTCACCTCCTCTTCGCAGAATCCTACCTGCAGTGCGTAGCTTCTGCTCACCCTAACCAAGAGGACTTATTCATAGGCTAAACCCCAACTAAAACCCGAAAGGGAACTAGCCGTATTTTCAAAAAAAAAAAAAAAAAAACTAGTTTTAAAACTCTTAAAATTATCCTTTTGAATTGCAAACATGATTCTATAAAATTTTCTCAAGTATTCTTGATTTATAAAAATTACTAAAATACCCCTATTTGCAAAATTACTAAATTGCCCTTGGTTTATGAAATTTCCAAAATACCCACAGTTCTTATCAAAAATTCATTACTTTATAAAATGTCCAAAACCCTAATTTGCAAAATATCAAAATACCTTGATTTTGGAAAATTACAAACCGCCTCTAACTTACAAAATTACCAAAATGACCCTAATTTCCAAATTTTTGCAACATCACCGCTTTTGGAAAGTACAATTCTTAAAAAGAACCCTCAAAGTTTTGCAAAATTTGGAAATACCCCAAAAATATTAAACTCTACAAATTTACCATGGTTTATTACCAAAATACCCCGAGCTCCAAAATTACCGAATACCCCTGATTTCAAAATTTTTCAAAATACCCTGAATTTAAAAATTCCAAAATACTTTTTGACAAAATCACCAAGGAACCTCATTTTGACAAATTACAAAAATACCCCCTCGTAGGGCAAATTACTAAAATACCCCTGGGTAGTGGAAAAACAACAACAATGAAAACTACAACATTTCTCCGAATGAACGAAAGTTCATAATTGATTGATGGATGTATGAATGTAAAGACTGTGTGCATGTATGGATACGAAAGAACCACTCCTAAAATTTTTCCATAAAAATTCTTCGCGAATAATCAAGTGAAACAAGGACTAATTCATAAAACTTTTTACTCTGGATTAAATCGCGACGTTAGAAATAAGTTCTAGGGACGTGAACTTAGGGATTGTGCCTAGAAAGTATGATGGTTCTACTAAGATCAGAGTGCGCAAAATGAAAGCATAGTGCGGTGAGAAGGATTGTACAACAGCAATAAGTAATTTCGAGGACGAAATTATTTTTAAGGAGGGTAGAACTGTAACATCCTCGAAAGGGCCTATGCATTTTCTGGTTTAATTACGAAATGACAAGTCTTAAGCACTATGAATAAATTTTTGGTATTTTTGAATTCTAGAAATGCATAGAAATGGAAATGAACATTTTTGGAAACTTGAACATTTTGAAACTCAACATTTCTGAAACTGGAAATGTAAGAAAATGGTCACAAGAAACAGAGCCGATCGAAAATTTTAGGAAACTTAGAAATGATGCCGAAATGTCAAATTTTAAAGTTCAAAATAGGAAATAAGGGCTAGAGGGCCTTAAAAGAAAAAGTTGGAGAAGTTTGACACACAAACAGGCTTGGAAAAAGTGGCCCGAAGATGCCACTTAGGGCCTCTGGAAATGGCGCCACATGCAGGGAAATAGGCCTGAGTTCGAGTCACTTGAGAAGCAAATAAATAAGTTTTATTTTTGCTTCCGTATAATTTGAGTGGACGGCATGGGTTTCTAGAAAAGGAAGAGTTTTATTTGCATAAATATGTGAATAATAAGGGATAAATAATGGATTTATTTTAGATTATTTTCAAGAGATAAATGTGGATATTATTTCTTTTATTTTGATAGACAAGGAAGAGATAAAAGAGGATTATTATTAGTATTATTTTTATTAAGATATAATTATTGGATTAAGTTTTATTAAAGTGATAAATCAAGGGATAAAGCTATCAAAATAGAAGAGTGGTGGCCAAGTAAAGGACTCTAGCTAGTAATTTTGGCTATAAAAGGAAGAGTAAGGCTATTCTTCATTCATTCTTTTCTTTTCAAGAAAACCTCTGTAGAAATTCTCTAAAGTTTCTCCTCTTCTCTCTGCCGAATTTTCTCTGCCATTATTCTCTTTTTCTCTTTTCTTTTCTTCTTCTATTACAAACACAATCAAAATCAAAGATACCAATAGCCCTAGTCGATTTCTCACTAAGCCTCAAGAGCTGAAATTGTTATCCACATCAAAGCCATAGCCGAATCACGCCAAGGGTTCAAGCAAGAGCTCCATCAAATTCTTCAAGAAGGGTAAGATTAGGTTAGATTCTCATTCTATTTCTTTTAAGGTTGTCGAAATTAAGATTCTAATACCCTTAATATCTCATTGTCAAGAGATCTTTCGGGATTTACTAAGTGTCGACTACAAGGAAGGAGAAGTTCTTTTCCCGAAGGTACACCATAAGCCGCGTGTTCCTAGTTATTCGGTGAATTTCGGATTTAAGAATCTAAGGTAAGTCATATTTAACATACGGCTAAGGGTTATTTGTTGTGAATAAATGTTAGAAATTGATCTAACATGTAGTTATAGGGATTTCGACGAGGGATACAAGGATTTTGGGATTTGAGAATTTCAAGGTAAGTTTTAAGAATACTAATCCTACTAGGATTTGGATTTATGGCCGAATGGCTTTTTATTAAATTAGTAAGTGATTAATCAAATGTAGGAATTTGAGATCTAAGGCGATAGATCGATTTTCGGGATTTCAAGGAATTCGTTAAGCAAATCGTGTGTACCTACCCTAAGTTTTGATAGGTTCATGGCTATGTTTAAATTAAATGTATTATTAAGAATGTGTGTACTCACACTAAATTTCAATATATCATATGGCAATTATTTTAATATATGAATATGCATAAGAATGTGAATGTGGCTAAGTACCACAAATGTGGTAAGAGTACCCAGTGCACGTTTCCTACTTTCGATAGGATTACTTAATATGTTATATTGTTAACATGTGAATAATGAGAAATTAAGTATGTTATGCATTTATGGGGCATTCGGGATATATGAGAAAGGGGAAGAAGATGTTGACTTCGGTCTCACCAAATGAATATGGTGACTACGGTCACAAAATTTGAATATGGTAACTTCGTTACATTATCTCGAATTTGGTAACTTCGGTTACATTATTCGAATATGGTGTCTAATGACACAAATTATATGGGCGATGAGCACGTCGACTCGCAGCGATCGCCTTCGATGGTGTGTAGCGGATGGAGGGTTGACTTAGTAGTCCCACGGTGTGACCGCGGTGCGGGTGGTGTGTAGCGGATGGTTAATTAGGTTTGGGTTTGGGAATGCATCATTAATTGTATTCTATGATTTGAATGTGTATCATTTGCATGCCCGATTCTATTATGACTTAGTGTTGTGTACACATTGAGTCTGTTGACTCACCCCGCTTGGGGAATATTTTTCAGTGATGATGAGCAATAATGGACCGGGTCGGCAGGAGCTTAAAGGTGGCCATGCATAGCAAGAAATTTATGATTTGGACTTTCAATTTATTTTAAGTATTTTAAGTTTTACTTTGGGATCATTGATATAATAAGGCCATTGTGGTTTACTTTATTTTTCTTTTATTTATTATGTTTATGGATTTTTATCAATTAAAGTTTAAGTAAATTCCTTTTTAAAATTAACTCTAAATGTTTTGTCACCTTAAATAAATGGGTTTTAACATAAGATGAATTTGTTTTCAACTCAAACCCAACCCAAACAATATTTTTTAAAATCATACAAGTTTTTCCTAAGTAACAAAAGAATTTTGAACCGGTTTACTTGAGGAACATACCAAATCTGGTCAAAGCTCGTGGGCCGGGTTTGGGGTGTTTCAGCTTTGTATCGAGCCCGCTTTTAAACTCTCGGCTGTGGTCTAAAGCCCAAAACATTTTCAAATCGAGCCCAAATGAGTTTTATGAAAATATTTTTGAAATAAGCGTGTTTTCGGCATGGCACCTAAGTCTCCGACCCATGATCCACCACTGTAAGTACTTCGATCTCTTGTGTGATTTATATTATGATTTGTAGAAGGGTAGAAATGGAATGGAACGTAGATTAGTGAACTAGAATCTATTGAACCATAGGACTAGTCTATTCAAACACAAGTGCATAAGACTTAAGGACCATTAAACAAACCTATGACTAAGTCGCGAGTTAGGGTGTGGCAACCATTGTGCGCATGTCTAGGATTGGATCCTAAGAGCCTGGTATTTAAGCAATCCTAGTGACTCACCTCCTCTTCGCAGAAATCCTACCTGTGCGTAGCTTCCTGGTTCACCCTAACCAAGAGGACTTATTCATAGGCTAAACCCCAACTAAAACCCGAAAGGGAACTAGCCGTATTTTCAAAAACAAAAAAAAAACTAGTTTTAAAACTCTTAAAATTATCCTTTTGAATTGCAAACATGATTCTATAAAATTTTCTCAAGTATTCTTGATTTATAAAAATTACTAAAATACCCTATTTTGCAAAATTACTAAATTGCCCTTGGTTTATGAAATTTCCAAAATACCCACAGTTCTTATCAAAAATTCATTACTTTATAAAATGTCCAAAAACCCTAATTTGCAAAATATCAAAATACCTTGATTTTGGAAAATTACAAAACGCCCTAACTTACAAAATTACCAAAATGACCCTAATTTCCAAATTTTTGCAACATCACCGCTTTGGAAAGTACAATTCTTAAAAAGAACCCTCAAAGCTTTGCAAAATTTGGAAATACCCCAAAAATATTAAACTCTACAAATTTACCATGGTTTATTACCAAAATACCCCCGAGCTCCAAAATTACCGAAATACCCCTGATTTCAAAATTTTTCAAAATATCCCGAATTTAAAAATTCCAAAATACTTTTTGACAAAATCACCAAGGAACATCATTTTGACAAATTACAAAAATACCCTCGTATGGCAAATTACGAAAATACCGGTAGTGGAAAAACAACAACAATGAAAACTACAACATTTCTCCAGAATGAACGAAAGTTCATAATTGATTGATGGATGTATGAATGTAAAGATGTGTGCATGTATGGATACGAAAGAACCACTCCTAAAATTTTTCCATAAAAATTCTTCGCGAATAATCAAAGTGAAACAAGGACTAATTCATAAAACTTTTTACTCGGATTAAATCGCGACGTTAGAAATAAGTTCTAGGGGACGTGAACTTAGGGATTGTGCCTAGAAAGTATGATGGTTCTACTAAGATCAGAGTGCGCAGCGAAAGCATAGTGCGGTGAGAAGGATTGTACAACAGCAATAAGTAATTTCGAGGACGAAATTATTTTTAAGGAGGGTAGAACTCGTAACATCCTCGGAAAGGGCCTATGCATTTTCGGTTTAATTACGAAATGACAAGTCTTAAGCACTATGAATAAATTTTTGGTATTTTTGGAATTCTAGAAATGCATAGAAATGGAAATGAACATTTTTGGAAACTTGAACATTTTGGAAACTCAACATTTCTGAAACTGAAATGTAAGAAAATGGTCAACAAACAGAGCCGATCGAAAATTTTAGGAAACTTAGAAATGATGCCGAAATGTCAAATTTTAAAGTTCAAAATAGGAAATAAGGGCTAGAGGGCCTTAAAAGAAAAAGTTGGAGAAGTTTGACACACAAACAGGCTTGGAAAAAGTGGCCTGAAGATGCCACTTAGGGCCTCTGGAAATGGCGCCACATGCAGGGAAATAGGCCTGAGTTCGAGTCACTTGAGAAGCAAATAAATAAGTTTTATTTTTGCTTCCAGAAGGCTGAGGTGGACGGCATGGGTTTCTAGAAAAGGAAGAGTTTTATTTGCATAAATATGTGAATAATAAGGGATAAATAATGGATTTATTTTAGATTATTTTCAAGAGATAAATGTGGATATTATTTCTTTTATTTTGATAGATAAGGAAGAGATAAAAGAGGATTATTATTAGTATTATTTTTATTAAGATATAATTATTGGATTAAGTTTTATTAAAGTGATAAATCAAGGGACAAAGCTATCAAAATAGAAGAGTGGTGGCCAAGTAAAGGACTCTAGCTAGTAATTTTGGCTATAAAAGGAAGAGTAAGGCTATTCTTCATTCATTCTTTTCTTTTCAAGAAAACCTCTGCCGAAATTCTCTAAAGTTTCTCCTCTTCTCTCTGCCGAATTTTCTCTGCCATTATTCTCTTTTTCTCTTTTCTTTTCTTCTTCTATTACAAACACAATCAAAAGCCAAGATACCAATAGCCCTAGTCGATTTCTCACTAAGCCTCAAGAGCCGAAATTGTTATCCACATCAAAGCCATAGCCGAATCATCGCTAAGGGTTCAAGCAAGAGCTCCATCAAATTCTTCATGAAGGTTAAGATTAGGTTAGATTCTCATTCTATTTCTTTTAAGGTTGTCGAAATTAAGATTCTAATACCCTTAATATCTGCATTGTCAAGAGATCTTTCGGGATTTACTAAGTGTCGACTACAAGGAAGGAGAAGTTCTTTTCCGAAGGTACACCATAAGTGCGTGTTCCTAGTTATTCGGTGAATTTCGGATTTAAGAATCTAAGGTAAGTCATATTTAACATACGGCTAAGGGTTATTTGTTGTGAATAAATGTTAGAAATTGATCTAACATGTAGTTATAGGGATTTCACAGAGGATACAAGGATTTTGGGATTTGAGAATTTCAAGGTAAGTTTTAAGAATACTAATCCTACTAGGATTTGGATTTATGGCCGAATGGCTTTTTATTAAATTAGTAAGTGATTAATCAAATGTAGGAATTTGAGATCTAAGGCGAGGATCGATTTCGGGATTTCAAGGAATTCGTTAAGCAAATCGAGTGTGTACCCTACCCTAAGTTTTGATAGGTTCATGGCTATGTTTAAATTAAATGTATTATTAAGAATGTGTGTACTCACACTAACTTTCAATATATCATATGGCAATTATTTTAATATATGAATATGCATAAGAATGTGAATGTGGCTAAGTACCACAAATGTGGTAAGAGTACCCAGGTACGTTTCCTACTTTCGATAGGATTACGAATATGTTATATTGTTAACATGTGAATAATGAGAAATTAAGTATGTTATGCATTTATGGGGCATTCGGGATATATGAGAAAGGGGAAGAAGGTGTTGACTTCGGTCTCACCAACGGAATATGGTGACTACGGTCACAAAATTTGAATATGGTAACTTCGGTTACATTATCTGAATTTGGTAACTTCGGTTACATTATCTGAATATGGTGTCTAATGACACAAATTATATGGGCGATGAGCACGCCGATCGCAAATGATCGCCTTCGATGGTGTGTAGCGGATGGAGGGTTGACTTAGTAGTCCCCACGGTGTGACTGGCAGGTACGGGTGGTGTGTAGCGGATGGTTAATTAGGTTTGGGTTTGGGAATGCATCATTAATTGTATTCTATGATTTGAATGTGTATCATTTGCATGCCTGATTCTATTATGACTTAGTGTTGTGTACACATTGAGTTCATGACTCACCCCGTTTGGGGAATATTTTTCGTGATGAGCGAGTAATGGACCGGCCTGGCAGGAGCTTAAAGGTGGCCATGCATAGCAAGAAATTTATGATTTGGACTTTCAATTTATTTTAAGTATTTTAAGTTTTACTTTGGGATCATTGATATAATAAGGCCATTGTGGTTTACTTTATTTTTCTTTTATTTATTATGTTTATGGATTTTTATCAATTAAAGTTTAAGTAAATTCCTTTTTAAAATTAACTCTAAATGTTTTGTCACCTTAAATAAATGGGTTTTAACATAAGATAAATTTGTTTTCAACTCAAGCCCAACCCAAACAATATTTTTTAAAAATCATACAAGTTTTTCCTAAGTAACAAAAGAATTTTGAACCGGTTTACTTGAGGAACATACCAAATCTGGTCAAATCTCGTGGGCCGGGTTTGGGGTGTTTCATTATGTGTTTTATATCAAGATTATATAGGTGCATGAAAATTTTGGTGTCTTAATTTTAGCGATTGTATGCTCAATTGCAAAAAAGGACTAAATCGCATAAAGTGCGAAAGTTTCATTTTACAAGCTAGGGGTATCTAATAGCCATGGAATAATAAATTGGAGGTCCTTAAAGTGCAATTAGGCCTTTCTAAGGGTGATGGCCGGCCAAGGGGACAAGAGCATTAAATTTAGTAAAAAATTTGGTGATATTAGGTGACTAAAATGAATAAAATAAGATAAATAAAAAGGCTGTCATCTTTTACTATTCCTATTTCTTCTTCCACCGAAAATTAAAGAGAAAATAGAGGTTTTTGGAGCTCAAACTTTCAGCCAAGCTATCCCCTTGCAAGTAAGTGACTTTAGAGGTCTTTCTTGATAATTTTTGTACTTTTGGAACCCCTAAAGCTTAAGCTAGCTAATGAGGGGACTATTTTGCAAAATGGTTGGAAGTTTAGGTATTTTCCATGAGAGTGTTTATGTTTTTTTGCTGAGTTTTTATGGAAGAAAATGATTGTTAGTGGGTTAGGGAATAACTTTTGTGAAAGGTTTTTCCATGAAAACACCTAAATGAGACTTATTTGTAAAGGTTGTAATTGAGTAGTAAATGCATGAAATGATTGGTATTGTGAATTGTTGTAAGAGTAATAAATGTTAATCTAGGCTTGTTTAATGAGAAAATGTGATGAAAAATGATTTACGAGCCTAAGGGTAAAATCGTAATTTTGCCAAGGTATAAGGGCAAAATGGTCATTTTTGCCAAAATAGAAATTTTGAAGTGTTATGATTTATGTAGTGATTAAATGAGTGAATTTTATAATTATATATCAAGAAGAACGTGGAAACAACCTTGACCGGGAAAAAGGCAAGGTTTCGGACTAAACTGTCAATTAACATATTTTGTACCGAGGTAAGTTTACGTGTAAACGATACATCCTTAATACATATGTTTTTACCTATTGATGCATTGTATGGATGTAAATTCTTATTGGTGAGATTGATTGAAAAATGGTAGAAAATGGGTAATTCTCGAATGAACCTCGAAATAGAAATGTGGGTACAGATAAATATCCGTAAATATGTAATTTTTGGTGGGCTGTGTGCGATACCACTTTGTTATTATTTCACGATGGGCTGTGTGCGATACCATCGTTTATATATTATCAGTTGGTGGGCTATGTGCGATACCACCGTAATTATCATTGTTGGTGGGCTGTGTGCGATACCACCCTATTTGTGATTAATGGTAGGCTGTGTGCGAAACCACCGGGTATCTTGTATCATTCCGAAGGGTTCATCGAGAAACTTGTTTAAGTAAATAATTCATGTGGCTTTGTGATGATAAGTGCAAGGCATATGTACAAGTGAATGTGAGCAATGTGTATGATATGTGGTTGGGTTGTGGTAAGAGTTGAGATGAATAAGCATGACTATGAGAAAATAAATTGTTTTTACATAGTATGAGATGTTTTTGATTGATTAGCATATGGTATGATGCTTATTGTTTACATATAAACTTACTAAGCTTAAAGCTTACTCCTTTGTAACATCCTGGAAAGGGCCTATGCATTTTCGGTTTAGTTCTACGAAGTGACATGTTTTAGGTACTAAGAATAAATTTTGAATATTTTTGGAAACCCGGAAATGAATGAAAATGAGTTAGAAATGAACATTTTTGGAAACCTGAAAATGTATGAAAATGGATGGAAATGATTTGAAAATGATTCAAAATAGGAAAGTGAACATTTCTGGAAACTTGGAAATGTAAGAAAATGTCAAGTTTACAGAGCCGAACGAAATTTTTTGGAAACTTAGAAATGACCTAGAAATGACGAGTTTTAAGGTTTAAAAGGGGAAATTAAGGCAATGTGGCCTTAAAAGAAAAAGTTTGTGGAATTTGACACACAAAACAGGCTTGGAAAAGTGGTCCAAGAAGATGCCACTTAGGGCCTATGGAAATGGCGCCATATGCAAGAGGAATGGGCTGAGTTCGAGTCACTTGGGAAGCAAATAAATGAGGTTTTATTTTTGCTTCCAGAAGACTGAGGTGGACGGCACATGGCTATAAATTAGGAGCTTTTATTATTTTATAAATAGTGGATAAATAAGGGATTTATTTATCATTATTTTCAAGAGATAATTGTTGGATTAAATTCTTTTAATTTGAATAAAGAGATAAAGAGGAAAATAAGGGAGAAGTGATGGCCAAGTAAGGGACTTTGAGTTTAATAATTTCGATTAAGTAAGGATAGTTGCTGAATTATCTTTTATTTTAAGTGATAATTAAAGGATAAAGTTATCAGATAGAGGAGTGGTGGCCAAGTAAGGGACTCCTTAGATGATAATTTCGGCTATAAAAGGAAGGAAGGAGGGCTACTCATCAATTTGTGCTTCCTCCTTTCTCTGCCGAATCCTTAGTGCTCTCTTCTCTTCTTTTCTTTCTTTTCTTTTGTCAAGTCGAGATTAAGTAATTGTTGGAACCTAGCCGAATATTTTCCTCTCCATTAGAAGCCATAGCCGAATCTCCCTGTGAATCTAAGCAAGGAAGTAGTCGATCAAGTATTAAGGGGATCTCTCGGGTTTCTACAACCTGTCGACTACAAGGAGGAATATTTCGGGATCTAAGGTAAGAAACTATAAGATCCAAAGGTCTTGTTTTAAGTTTTAATGTTATATTAAACCTAACATGTGATTATAGGAATTTCGACATCCCTAGGAAAGCAAGGAATACTTTTCGGATTTGAGATCACAAAGAAGGAATACAACAAAGTTTTGGGACTTGATTCTTAAGTCAATCGGCAACAAGGTAGGTTTTTCAAGATACAAATCCTACTAGGATTTGGTTTTAAAGCCAAAAAGGTTTATTAATGTGTTTAAATGATTGGCCGAATATAGGAGTTAAGGATCTAAATCAGTAGATCGGTTTCTTCGGGATTTCAAGGACTTCGTTAAACGAATCAGTGTGTACCCCACACTAACTTTTAATAAGATTGATGGTAATATGTAAAATATGCATGTTTATAAGAATGTGGCTAAGGTACCATAATATGGTACAAAGTACTCAGGTACGTTTCCTACTTCCACTAGGATTATGAAATATGTTATTTATAACATGTGAAAATTTATAAGAATGAGAATTTAAGTATGATATGCATGATATGAATAATATGGGTCATTCGGGATATATGAAAAAGGGGAAGTGAAGGTGATGACTACGGTCTCACTATCTGAATGTGGTGACTTCGGTCACATTATCTGAATGTGGTAACTTCGGTTACATTATCTGAATGTGGTGTCTCATGACACAATTATCTGGTGGCTATGCCACAAATTTTATATGGGCGATGAGCACGTCGACTGCAGCGACTGCCTTCGATGGAGTGTAGCGGATGGAGGGTTGACTTAGTAGTCCCCACGGTGTGCAGGTTGGTACGGGGATGTGTAGCGGATGGCACCTAGGTTTGGGTTTGGGTTGCATCATCATTTTTATCTGTTATATGAATAAGTATTGGATATGAAAAATGTATGCCTGATCTATTGAATTTTAGTGTTGTGTACACATTGAGTCTGTTGACTCACCCTGCTAGGGACTATTTTTCAGTGACGATCAATAATGGACCGGGTTCATGGAAGCTTAGGGATGGCCATACTCACTTGAAGTTTTATTCAATATGGATATTTAAATTTATTTAAGTATTTTAGAATTTTATTTTGGGATTCTACTTGATGTAATAAGGCCATAAGTTACACTTCTTTAATTTTATTTTTAATTACTATGTTACGAATTATTTTCAATTAAAGTTAAGTTTAAAATTTATTTCCTTTAAAATAAACCCTAAATCGTTTTGTCACCTTATTTAATGGATTTCAATATAAGATGAATTGGTTTTCAACACAAGCCCAACCCAAAACAATATTTTTTTAAAAAAAAAAATCGCACAAGTTTTCCTCTGGTAATAAAAGAATTTTGTAACCAGTTTACTTAAGGAACATACCAGATCTGGTCCAAGCTCGTGGGCCGGGTGTGGGGTGTTTCATCCTTTCTCTTTTCCCTTGTTTTATAGTGTCGAAGAGCCAGCTCGGGATACGGAGATAAGCAAAGGATCACCCACACTATCAGCTCATCTTGGTATAGTTAGACTTAGCATTTTATGTATTGCATGTATAGGGACTAGACTTAGTTAAATGTCATATTGTTTTGGCAAAATGTGTTGGTTCATTCAAAGATGAACTCTTTTGTATAAGGCCATAGTTGATGGCTCTTCCCTATTAATCTATAAAAAGATGAGGTTATTCATGAATGTAAAAGATGCATGATTGGTTTACTTAGTCTAAATATGCATGAATAAGTTAAAGGCTTGATGTGAATCATGTTTGTATGTGTTGGAGTGATAGAAAGAGCTTGGCAAATAGCCTTGTTCTTGTCCACACGGGTAGACACACGGGCGTGTGTCTAGGCCGTGTGTGACACACGGTCAACCACATGGGTGTGTGGTTAGGCCGTGTGCCCTCTTGCATGCTAGGTTTACAAGTCAGTACGCTCAGTAGTAAACACACGGGCAGAGACACGGCCGTGTGTCTCAGTCATGTGGAAGGCATGGCCATGGACACGGGCGTGTGCCTAGGCCGTGTGACATTTATGGGGTGATGACGTCAGAAACAGAATGCCAAGGTTTTGGCACACGAGCTAAGACACGGGCGTGTCGAGGCCGTGTGAAGGACACGGGCCAGGGACACAGGCATGTGTCCGGCCGTGTGAAAACCCCTGTAGGTTCGAATTGAAAAATAATTCCACACGGGTGTGGAACACGGGCATGCGATATGCCACACGGGCGTGTCCATTCTTCCACACGGGCGTGTGGACTGTTTAGTGAAAATTTTCTAAGTTTTTCTAGAGAGCTTCAAAAGGGGTTTGATTTGATCCTGAACCATTCCTAATGTGTGATTTGGGCCTCGTAGGCTTGTTTAAGGGATATTACGAAAAGTTTTAAATTTGAATGGAAAGTTGTGTCGCGGTACTGTGTAATTGTTGGTATATAAGTCTGGTAATGCCTCGTACCCTGTTCCAGCGTTGAATGCGTGTAAGGGGTGTTACAGAAATTGTGCTAGGCATGTCTTATCAAACTGGTCTGGTAGGAAGAAAACAAAGACATTCGAATTTACTTTTTGGAAAGTTGTGAAGTCTACAATAGAGAGGGAGTGGGAACAAAAAAAAAAGAAGACTTGTATAAGCTTGATGAAGGCGTTGCAAAGGAGTTGTTCTTTAAGAATTCGAAAGCTTGGACCAAGGCCTTCCAAGGGTTACACTCGGTGTCAGATATTGTAGACAATAACATCTCTGAAGCATTTAACTCCAGCATCGTGGAGTCTATATTTAAGAGCATAATAACCATGTTGGAAGAAATTAGAGTTAATATGATGACCAAAATAGTGGCTAAGAGGAAGCAATGCAGTTCATGGGAATATAATTATGGTCAAGTAATAAAGAAGAAATTTGATGACAACAACAAGGAAGGTGTTGATTGGAAGATGATCTGGAATGGGAAAAATGGGTGTGAAGTTAAGAAAGGAAGAAAATAGTACATAGTAAACGTAGAGCATAAAACCTACAGTATAACACCCCTAACCAGTATTCATCGCCAGAATAGGATTACGGAGCATTACCGGACTTAGCAATTAAACAATCATACATCTTTCATACCTTTTTCATATCCAATAAAAAAAATCATTCACAATCAGTCATATTGTCATTAATACGAGCCCTCGAGACTCAAATCAAACATTAGAAGTAGTTCGGGACTAAACCAATAACTTGGAAAAAATAGAAAATTTTCAAATTACAGGGGACACACGCCCCTGTGGCTCAATCGTGTGTCTCACACGGCCAAAGACACGCCTGTGTCACAGGTCGTGTGGACATTCAAAATGGGATCACATGGCCGTGTCCCAGCCCGTGTCCGACCCCGTGTAACTCCCTGACTTGGGTCACACGGCCAAGCACACGCCTGTGTGACTAGCTCGTGTACCCTTCGAAATGGCCTCACACGCCCGTGTGCCAGGCGTGTGCTAGGCCATACTAAAACTGTAGGGTATACTGACTTATGCCACACGGCCAAGTCATACGCCCGTGTACTGAGCCGTGCGGAGCTACTGACTTGGTTTCTAAATAAATATCAGGGGACACACGGCCGTGTCATCTAACCGTGTGTTACACACGCCCGTGTGGACAAAAATAGTCTCTTTTCCAAGCCATCTTTCTCACCTAAATTTGCATCAATCTAAACATGTCAAATAGCATATAACATAGCATCAATAGGCATTCAAACAGATCTCAACTAAGCCTAAATCATGCTAATTCAATACCAACAACTATATTGCTCATAACATCATGTTTTGCCAATTCAAAACATACCAAAAATGCTTCCAAAGTATACCTAAATGGTCAATTACCTATTTTAGACTTTGTGCCTAACTTAGCATACATGCTCATCTCAATTCCAACCATTTGCTATACGAGATATCAATCCACAACAAGATATTTCCAAATCAATTATACACCATAAATCAAAAGGCCATTTGCACATATATATATTCATCACCAAGTATACCAAAATAAGCCAAATCACATAGCTATACACATAACAAAAATCATATATCATTTACAAGCCAAATCAAATGGCTATCAACATTACAAACATATAAGCCATATTAACCACAACCCCTATACATGCCATATAACCAAATTCACAAGTTCAAAAGTACCAAAGTGGCAGCTGGATAGTGTGATGAGATCTCCGACAACTCCCAATCCGAGCAAGCTTCGAAATCACTATAAAACACAGAAAAGTAAACAGAGTAAGCTATAAAGCTTAGTAAGCTCGTATGGTTAATAAGTAAAACTTACCATTCAACTACAATTCAAGTACTTAAACATCACATACTGCAACTCAATTTAAATCCAAAATCCTAAGACATATTCAATCCAAAGGTTAGACATGAATTTCATCAATTTCTTCTATTCAATGATTGTATAGTTCACGTACATACCTGTACTAACACGTATCAATCTCTTACCCTTTCATATCTTCGATATACCCGTTGAACCATTTGGAATAATATCGAATACTCGGGAATCTTGCACCCTAAGTGCCAACACATGGCCGCAGCCATCTCAATCTCATATCTCATATAATGCTCACTCTTAAGCTATCACAAGCTGACGGTCAAGACGTAGCTACACGGTGCTGCTCACACAAGCTGATAAGAATCCGCAACACATGCCAGAAAACTCAGCCATCGGTAGAACGTACGGACCAGAACCCAAACACAATAACCCCTAATGACATGCCATTTGTATCCTATCTATTCCTAAGGTTCAACCGGGATTTCACATTGCCGAATCTTCGTCAAACATATCCGTAAGTTTTTATTCATTAACAATACAATTATAAAGCATTTAAAACACAATTACATTAATGCTTATTAACATACGAACTTACCTCGAATTTACACGGAGAAAATCGAGTTATCAATCAACTATCTTGTTTTTCCCCCGATCTAATTTCGAACTTCGCTTTTCTTGATCTATATATAATCAAATTTAACTTATTTATTATTCATTCTATTCAATTCAGCCCAAAATACATATTTTTTCCAAATTTACACTTTTGTCCCTTAAAATTTGAATTCTTTACAATTTAGTCCCTGGCTCATAAAAATGCAAATTCATGCCATTGAGTCCACACCCATGCTATCCAAATTTCCTATAGACCCATAGCAACCCAAAATTTTCATTATTTCACACATTTCACCATGAATTTTACATATTTAACAAGTAAATCCCTAATTTGCAATTTCAACCAAAATCACTTAACAAATGTTGTTTATCTAACAACAACCATTCATTTTCTATCATCGAACATCAAAACACATACATATTTATCAATGGTAAAACCCTAGAATTTTAATAGTTTTGCAAATTAGTCACTAGGCTAGCTAGATTAAGTTACAACAACTTCAAAAATATAGAAATCATCAAAAACGGGACAAAAACACATACCTAATTGGAGAAACTAGGGTTGCCGAATGTTTAAGCTTCAAAAATGGCGTCTCCCCTTTTAAAATCGGTTGAAGAACATTAAAAGATGATGACTTTTAATTTGTTTTATTTATTATATCCTTTAAATACTAATTTCCAAAATTAACTTTTTAAATTTAACAAAATTTCAATAATACCAAACCAACATCTTCCACTAACTAATTAATGGGTTAATTACCACTTAAGGACCTCCACTTTAAAGTTCTATAGCTATTACACACCTTTAGCTAATAGAACTCAACTTTTACACTTTACGCGATTTAGTCCTTTTTATCAAATGGAGCATTCAAACGATAAAATTTCTTAACGCAATTTTCATACAATTATACTATCATGCTGTAGACCTCAAAATAATAATAAATTAAATATTTCAACCTCGGATTTGTGGTCCCAAAACCACTATTCTGATTTGACTAAAAACAGGTTGTTACTTGCAGTTGTCGAAGATGGCAATTATCTGGGATCCCTTGTCCCCATGTCTGCTGTGCTATATATGTAACACCCCTAACCCGTAACCGTCACCGAACTAGGGTTAAGAGGCATTACCGAATCATCGGAACAATTTACATTCACTTCACGACACAAAGTCAATCATCAATCATACAACTTCAATCACAAACATATAGTCCCTTATCGAGGTCTACGAGACCTTAAACACGCTTTATAATTAGGCCGGGACTGAACCGATCACTTATGAAAGTTTTCAAAATTTCAAACATTCTTCAATACTGTTGAGGTCACACACCCGTGCAGTCAGGCCATGTACCTCACACGGTTACCAGACACACCCATGTGTCAAGGCCGTGTCAAAACAAAGCATGCATACTGACTTATCCCCACGGCCTCTAGACACACCCGTGTGCTATGGTCGTGTGAAATTAGGCTAGCTACTGACTTGGTTGCACGGCCACCATGCACGCTCGTGGGCCTCGACCGTGTACCCTGTCCAGACACACCTAAAAGTGATCCTTAAACCACACGGCTGAGACACAAGCCCGTGTCTCTTAGCCATGTGTGCAAAATAGGCCATTTACAAAGCCAATTTGCCACCCACACAAGGGTCAACCAACAAGCTTCAATACAACACCAATTCATGCTTCTAAATGCATTCAAACACACCATTTCATGCGTTATTCATCCACCAACTATACCATCTACTTCTATGCTCATAATCATCACAACTAAGACCATTCAAAGTGATAATTATACATCTCAAAACATATGTATATATCAAGCATTATATAATCCATACCAAAATTCATCTTCAATACACATCTTTCATCAACTACATAATCATGAAATATACCATACTCACTACCCATTCATAGATTCAACATCATTCAACTTCCAAGCCAAATCACATGGCAAGGATTTAAACACTTCCCAAAACATACCATAACTTCTAGCCTATGCATGCCCTATTTCGTCTATATACATCTTTCCAAAAGTACCAAAATAGCTTGCCAATAATGTGATAGAGATGCTGACGATTCCCGGATCTGAGCTAGCTTTACTGACACTGTAAAACAGAGAAACAATCACACAGTAAGCTTTTAAAAGCTTAGTAAGTTCGTAACATAATACATTATACTAAAACAAACCATCACATTGATTAATTCACAATCACATATATCATACCATCCAAGCTAATATGTTCAATTAACCTTCCATAAACTCATTCATATTCTCATCAACCACATAGGTTCCGAACGTACCTTAGCCAACACTTAGTTTTCGATCACTTATGTCACTCAGTACTCAATATTTCATTTCGATCAACTTTCATTACTTCTTCGATTCAATCACACACTTAGTGCCCAGATCATTATCCGAAGTTTATTAAACATCGCACACTTAGTGCTTCTATATCAACCGATCTTAAATCGGTATCGCACACACAGTGCCAACTACAAAGCCAAAGCTTATATTACTTCGCGCACACAGTGCTAATTATCTCAGTCACATTTTCGAATACGCACACTTAGTGCCACATAACTTGAACCCTCACATAGCATTCACAATTAAATAATATCATATCATTCATCTCATAACATTAAACATAGTTAAATACACGTATTATGTCCGAACTTACCTCGGACGTCGAAATATCGATACGGTCGATTAATCGAGCACTTTATCTTTGCCTCGATCTCAATCCGAACTTCTCCTCTCTTGGTCTATATACATTCAAATTCAATCCATTCAATTACAATTTTATTCAATTTAGTCCACACACACATATTTAGGGCATTTTATAAAATAGCCCTCACATTTTCACATTTCGACACTTTAGTCCCTATTTCACAAAATCATCAAATTCACCTAATTTCTTTCCACACAAGCCTAGCCGAATTTTCCTTGTGTTCATACAAGCCCACACATTTCATTTATTTCACATTTTAGTCCTTCAATTTATCATTTTCACAATTTAGCCCTAATTAGCTAAATTCACCAAAAATCCAAGAACAAAACATGTTCGTTAAACACATATCTTCCATTTAACACTAATACTCATCACAAAGCTTATCATTTCATCAATGGCACATCTCATAAACTTCATCAATTCTTCAAATTACCACATGGGCTTGATAGTAGACTAAGCAACAATCTCAAAAACATAAAAATCATCAAAAACTAAAGTCAACACATACCTTAATTTGGATCAAAAGCTAACCGAACCTAGCCTATTCTTTCTTCTTTTTCTTTGTACATTTTCGGCACAAAAGGTGATAAGAATGGCTGGTTTTTAGCCTTTTTTTTATTAATCTTATGTTATTAATCCATTTACAAAAATAACCTTCCATTAAACATATAAAACATATACATAATAAGGCCATTCATGTATTTTAACCATCCACTATCTAAATATTGGCATAATTGCCTCATAAGGCCTCCACATTAATAAGACAACAACACTTAGGTACTTATAAATCAGCACATAGCTTTTACACTTTACGCGATTAAGTCCTTTCTCTCAATTCGGCACACAGTCGATAAAATTACCACATAGAATTTTCGCACAGGCTATATCACATATAATCAACACCAAAAATAACATTAAAATATTATTCAGACCTCAGATTTGTGGTCTCGAAACCACTATTTGGACTAGGGTCTATACCGGGCTGTTATAACTCTCCCCCCTTAGGGATTTTCGTCCCCGAAAATCTTACCAATGAATAGGTGTGGATACTGCTCTCTCATAACGTTCTCAGGCTCCCACATAGCCTCTTCCACTCCGTGTTTGTGCCACAACACTTTCACTAAGGAAATTCTTTTGTTTCTCAACTCTTTAATCTCTCGTGCCAAAATTCGAATCGGTTCTTCACTATATGACAAATCTGACTGAATCTCAACCTCAGTAGGAGCAATCACATGAGACGGATCAGATCAGTACCGTCAAAGCATCGAAACATGAAACACATTATGGATTTTTTCTAACTCAGGTGGCAACAACAATCTATACGCAACTGGCCCAACACACTCGATAATCTCATATGGTCCGATCAACCTCGGACTCAACTTGCCTTTTCTGCCGAATCGAAGTATTTTCTTCCACGGAGACACTTCCAAAAACACTTTATCACCAACTTCGAATTCAATATCCTTTCGTTTCAAATCTGCATAAGACTTCTGACGATCTGAGGCCGCTTTCAAATTGTCATGAATCACTTTCATTTTCTGTTCAGTTTCTTTAATAAGATCAACCCCGTGAATCTTATTCTCACTCAGCTCAGTCCAATACAATGGAGTTCGACAATTTCGACCGTAAAGAGCCTCATATGGTGCAATTTTGATACTAGATTGAAAAATGTTATTATACGCGAATTCAATCAACGGCAGATGTTTTTCCCACATACTCTCAAACTCAAGTACACAACACCTCAATATATCTTCGAGAACTTGAATAATCCGCTCAGATTGTCCATCTGTTTGCGGGTGAAATGCAATACTGAAATACAATTTTATGCCTAAAGCCTCTTGCAATTTCTTCCAAAATCGTGAGGTAAATATCGGATCTCTGTCAGACACTATAGATAGTGGTACACCATGCAATCTCAAAATCTCAGCTATATATAATTCAGCCAATCTATCGAGTGAATAATCTATTCTCACAGGAATGAAATGAGCTGATTTCGTCAATCTGTCAACTATCACCCAGATTGCATCTTTCTTTCCCAAAGATAAAGGAAATCCCGACACAAAGTCCATCGTAATTTTCTCCCATTTTCACTCAGGAATCATGATCGGCTGTAACAAACCGGACGGAACCTGATGTTCAGCTTTAACATGCTGACAAATTAAACATTTCGACACAAAGTCAGAGATGTCCCGTTTCATACCATGCCACCAGTAAAACTGCTTCAAATCATTATACATTTTCGTACTCCTCGGGTGAACAGTCAAACGACTATTATGAGCTTCATTCAAAATTAACTGAATCAACTCTGAATTTTTCGGAACACAAATCCGATCTCTAAATCTCAAACAATCATCACTATCCACTTGAAATTCTGAATCTAAATTCAAATCACATTGAGCTCGTTTTGCTATCATCTCGTCATCACTTTTCTGGGCATCAAGAATCTGATGTATGAACATCGGTCTTACTTTTAATTCAGCCAAAACTGAACCATCATCACACAGATCTATTTGACAATTCATAGCTCGCAAAGCACATAAAGACTTCCGACTCAAGGCATCAGCTACAACATTAGCTTTTCTCGGATGGTAATCAATTATAAGTTCATAGTCTTTCAACAATTCTAACCATCTTCTCTGTCGCAAATTTAATTCTTTCTAAGTCATCAAGTACTTCAAACTCTTATGATCAGTATAGATGTGACATTTCTCACCAAATAGATAGTGACGCCAAATCTTCAATGCAAACATAATCGCAGCTAATTCAAGGTCGTGCGTCGGATAGTTCTTTTCATGCTGCTTTGGCTACCTCGAAGCATAAGCAATAACTTTGCCTTCTTGCATCAGCACACATCCCAAACCATTCAACGATGCATCACTGTAAAATATGAATTCTTTGCCCGATTCAAGTTGAACTAATACTGGCACTTTCGTTAACAATGCTTTCTACGGATTAAATCAAGTGAATAAATCATATGAATCAAAAGTAATAAGTGAAGTCTAGGTGGATTCTTCCTTAGGTATTGCCTATCACATAAGTTGTCTAAAAGTATTTTCCCAATTCTTTCATTGTTGTGTTTTTAATTAAGTTTTAGTTTTAAAGAATCACTCCAATTTTTAGGCTAGATAATAAAAAGATAGTAACTACTAGTACTCTTGGTCCTTGTGGATACGATATTACCGGTCTTACCATAACTATACTATTAAGCGATAGGTGCGCTTGCCTTTATTGTGGACATAGTTAGTTTTAGACACATCAAGTTTTTGGCGCTGTTGTCGGGGACTAAGATATTAGGAACACTAAATTTTTATTAATTTAGCCATTTTTATTTTATTGCAATTTAATTTTTACTTTTTATCTTTTCTACTTTTCTAATTTTTCTTTCTTTGCTTCTAGCAGGAACTTTTAGTTTATGACTAGAAGGAACCCGTCAGGACCCTTGATTTATGACAGTGAGATAGAACATACCGCTCGCATAAACCGAAGAGAAATAAGGCGAAGCCTACAATACATAGAAGAAGAGCAAGAAGACAAACCCAATACTACCGAAGAGATGGCTGATAATAATCTGCTACCTTCCGTAGTTGCCGCAAACCCGGTGAATCAAAATCCTGCTCCTCGCACTATGTATGATTATGCTAAACCTAATTTAACAGGAACTGAATCAAGTATTGTTAGACCTGCTATTGCAGCGAATAATTTTGAACTGAAACCTAACACTATACAGATGATTCAGCAGTTTGTTCAGTTTGATGGTTTACAGGATGACGATCCAAACAATCACTTGGCAAATTTTCTAGAGTTCTGCGATACTTTCAAAATTAATGGCGATTCTAATGATGCCATTCGCCTTCGGTTGTTTCCCTTTTCATTCAGGAAAAAAGCTAAACAATGGTTGAACTCGTTACCACGAGGATCAATCACTACATGGGATCAAATGACCGAAAAAATTTTACTTAAATATTTTCCGCCGGCTAAAATGGCTAAGTTGAGGAATGGTATCTCTTCTTTTGTGCAGATGGATTTAGAGACATTTTACGATGCATGGGAGAGATACAAGGATTTACTAAGAAGGTGCCCTCACCATGGGTTACCTTTGTGGCTACAGGTTCAAACCTTTTACAACGGTGTAAACCCCTAAACTAGACAGTTGATTGATTCAGCCGCCGGTGGAACCTTAAATAACAAGACCCCTGAAGCGGCTTATGAGTTTATAGAGGAGATGGCACTGAATAACTATCAGTGGCAAGTTATGAGGACAAACCAACAAAAGCCGCCAGTGTTTTCAACCTCGACGCAGTGACCATGCTATCAAACCAGGTAGAGCTTTTAAGTAAAAAAATTGATGGTTTATGTGGTTCTTCGCAGGTACATCCAGAGATGCAGTGCGATACGAATGGAGGAGGAATGAGCAATACAGAATATCCATCCTACAACTCTGGCATAGAAAGCGAACAGATGAACTATATGGGTAATAATTCTAGACCTCAAAATAACCCTTATAGTAACAATTACAATCCAGGTTGGAGGAACCACCCAAATTTTTCGTGGGGTGGTCAAGGAAATCAGAGACAACAACCCCCTCCAAGCTTTCAACGGCAACCCTACCCACAAGAGAAGAAGCCGAACCTTGAGGAGATGCTAACAAAATTTATCGCGGTGTCAGAAACTCGTTTTCAAAACACCGAAACAGCACTCAAAAATCAACAGGCATCGATTCAAGGGCTCGAAAACCAAATAGGCCAGCTAGCTAAGCTGATTTCAGAACGACCATAAGGTAGCTTGCCAAGTAATACTGAACCTAATCCAAGGGAGCAACTCAATGCCATCACGGTGTGCAACAACGAAGGGTTAGTAGAATCTGAATCTGGATCGAGGTAAGAACATGTGGTAAATAAAGGTAAGGGTGAGGAAAGCCACAATACACAAAAACCGGTAAGTAAAGAGTATGTACCTCGTGTACCATACCCTAACGCGACGAAGAAAGACCACACAGATGAACAATTCGGTAAATTTCTTAAACTTTTAAAAAAAACTACATATTAACTTACCGTTTATTGAAGCTCTTTCGCAGATGCCCAACTCAGTCAAATTTTTGAAGGAGCTTTTAGCAAACAAGCAGAAGTTAGATGATGTGTCGCACGTGGAATTAAACGCAGTTTGCTCAGCCATTTTACAGAATAAACTACCCGATAAATTAAAGGATCCAGGGAGTTTTACTATTCCTTATTTAATTGGTAGTTTAAATGTTAAACATGCTTTAGCTGATTTAAGGGCGAGTATTAACGTCATGCCCTATAAAATGTTTAAGCAACTAAGTCTTGGGAAACCTAAACAAACTAGGATGAGTATTCAACTCGCAGATAAAACTATTAGATTTCCTAGGGGAATTATTGAGGATGTGCTTGTAAAAATTGATACATTTATATTCCCAGTTGACTTCGTTGTTCTAGACATGGATGAGGACAGTAACGCACCTTTAATTTTAGGCTGACCCTTTTTAGCAACTGCTAATATTAATAACCTTGTGGCTCAACATTCTTTGTAGGAAACACCTCGAAAAAACGTGATAGAGCCACGGTCCAATTTATATGACACGAACAGAACAAATCATGAAGAAAGAAGACTACAAATCGATGAACTAGATGAATGACGAACACACGTCAAGGAGAAACCGAGAATACACGATGAATCAAAGCGACTCCATGACAAGCTTAAGAATGTGACGAGCCAAATTAAGGTTAGAGACCGAGTTCTAGTGGATAATACAGATCCTCGTGTTGCCGCTCCTGAACCTAATAGAACAACCCCTTTCATGGTACTTAATATTTTCCCATACGGTACAGTCGAGGTAACTCATTCCAAATTTGGCACCTTTTGTAACACCTCAAACCCAACCTAGACGTTATGACCGGATCTGGTATGTCACATAGAAGGGTTGTTTAAAAGCTTGCGCGTTTGTTAAAATGTTCGTATTCCTTTTTGAAAACTTGATCTTTGTTGTTTGAGAAAAATCAAATTTTTTTTTGTGGTTTCCTTGTAAAAACATTATTGTTGTTAACATTGTTATTAAACCCAAAAGCTCGTTTAAAATAGAAATCAATTTCAGTGAATTACGAAAATGTGATATATTTGAAAACAGTAGGTGTCGTTTTGGGAAAACTACGTATTTATAAATTTAGTAGTTATCAAGGAAAACTTAAAAGAAAATAAACCAATGGCCTTTTTACAGAAATATTAACCCAAATCAATAATTAAACTAAAATAAAGCAAAACGTAAATTTACTAAGTTCACGAGAATAATTCCCGGTGTATGGCCACCACAGAGTCCTCCACAGCTCCAAATCCACTAATAATGGGGATCACCTGCAAGGTTGAAACAACGGGGTGAGTTACAAGAACTCAGTGTGTAATCCCAATTCTAGTCACAGTCATGGACTCGATCTGGGCCTAAGCCCCATACAGTATCAGTTTGGGCCCACGGCCCCAAAATCATGGTAATGCAAACAGAAAATGCAGCTCCAACCTAATAGTCCATCCGCTACACTCCACCCGTACCAGCCCTACACTCCATGTGGGGACCAAGTTAACCCACCCAACCCTACACTCCAAAAATGCAGTCGAGCTACCAGTATAAACGCAGCAAAGCTGCCAGTATCAGTATAAGTGGCTGAGCCACTGAAATTAGTATATTGTGGCATAGCCACCAGTACAGCACTTCCTCCATCATTATAACCCATCCCAATGCAACATGTCATAGCATAATATTTCAGTGTATGCAAAATGTATCATCATGGCAATTAATCAAGTTATACACAATCATACCAAATCTGCCCCTAAGGTATAACAGTAATTTTACCCAACGAGGGTATCTCAGTAATTTACCCACTAGGGGTAATTCGGTAATTTACCCACCAAGGGTATTTCGGTAATTATACCCACCGAGGGTATTTCGGTAATTTAGCACTTAACGACCTTTTCGAAGGCCTACTGTCACCTCGAGTGACATGAAACCCTATTTGGGTCTCTACGGAACTATTGGGCCTAAAATCCATTTTAGGCCCAAACGGGCCCACACGCTCGTGTGGCCCAAAATACTTGGTTTCGGTTTTGGATTTGTAGATCTCACCTTCGAACTTATCATGTGACAGTTTTCTAACAGTTTGGCCCAAATGGGTTGGATAGCCCATTGGGCCCATTTGGCCCGTTTCAGCTCGGTTAGGCCCGTTATGGCCTCAGTATCGCGAGAGTGCTCGTGACTCTCTCAACAGCCTACCATCATTATTCGTATCTCGATTTACCACTACAAGCGTTCGCACGCTCGAGTGGTCACAGATGCTGGTTTTCCAACTTTTCGGCTTTTGACCGAATCTCAGAACATTGCAAACATGCATTAGAAAGGGTGTGAGATTACACACCTGATCACGTAAAGTACTATGCATTCACTTTCGTCGTCACCTTCACTAGCGCGAGCAACTTTGATTTGTCTATCTAAATTAGATGACGATGCCCTTCCGCATCCAGGCAGAAAGTCTCGCACTGCTGACACTCTACGTCGCTTGAACTTGGGAGCGGAGGTCACAAGTCCACTTCCATTAGGCCCACTTTTTATTCCCCCCTCAGACTGGCTATTTCCTGTCTCCATGAAGAACTCTCGAGATTACGCACCTAACATCAATATATTCTAACTCGTTAGTCTTAACCAAAATAGGGCATATTCAATAGATCGACATCAACAACTCAACTACACCACCTATCAGTAGCCAAGCGATCACTGCAAAAGAAGATGTTTAATCGACTGTTTGGTTAGGCACGTCGAGACCCTAGTAGTGTTTGGAACAAAAAGAGATGTTAATACCCTTTACTCTTGGCCCTAAAAGAACTCAAACAGCCATTCGGCTTGAGTAAGAAACAACCGAATAAATAAACTCTCTTACCTACATTCGGCCAAAGAAATACTTACCAAAGTGCCACCGATTCGGCAATTGCTCTGAGTTTCGGCTTCCACACGAAAGAAAGAACAGGTAATACTCAAGGTGGGAAGGAGTATTCAGGTTCGGCCTTGTAACTATTCAGCTAAGGGGGAAGAGATTGAAGTAGGGACCGATGTCACAAATGGATGAATGAGTGGGAGAAGTTTCGGCTGATAGCAAGGGATAGAAGAAATAGTTTCAACTTGGAGAAGAAAGGGAAGATTCGGCTTAAGGAGAAGAAAGAGTAGCAAAAAGAAAATCGGAAGGCACAAAAAGAAATGGACGGAAAGAGAGAATATGAGAGTAGAGAAAAGATTCGGCTATGGAGAAAACAAGGGAGGAAGATGAAGTGAAAAAAACAAGAAGAAAAAATAGATGGACAAGGAAAGATGAGCAAAAGAGTTTTCGGCCTACACTTGCTTAGGCTACCAACCAATAAGGAGAAAATATTTGAAAGGAGAGAAGAATAGGAGAAGAGAGGTTAAGTTTTTGGCAAAAGAAAAGAAAATGAAAACGAAAGACCCAATATGTTATCGTCCAAACGCAAAAAGCCGAAATTTTCACCCAAGAGAACTTGAAAAATCGGCACCTCCCCTCTCAAGGCCGAATATGCACCTTCAAGTTACCACTCTGGCCGAAATTCCCCCCTTAGAGACCCCCACACTCGGCCAACACTTCCTTCCACTTGAATCCCACGATTCTCTCCCCCATTTGCTCCACTATTCACTCTCCTCCACACATTCGAAAACGTTTGACCACTTCTCCATCTACCATGTAGAGTTCTAGCTGAACTCTACTTCTTCCACCTGCTTAGCACAAAATAAAAACTCCCCACATGCTGCTTGAGGGATTCGAACACTCTCCCTCTCTGCTACCCTTGTGACGCCACACCACTAGGCCACCTTGCTCTTTGTGTCTAAAATCATACGCAACTAAATATGAGTCTATGGCCAACGTCTAAGTTCACTTAAAAAAATAAATCAAAATGAAATGCAAGCGCCAAGACTTGAACATTGGACCTGTAACTGCCCGATTTAGGGGCTAGTCGGAACAGTGATCTCAGAAATCACTAATTTGAGGTTAGAGAAAATTATTTGCATGATATGTTATGTGTTATAACATGTTTATAAGGAGACATGAGAATTTTGGTGCTTTAATTTTAGCGATCGAGGGCTTAATTGCAAAAATAGACTAAATCGCATAAAGTGCGAAAGTTCTATTTGAATTGCTAGAGGTGCCAATTAGCTAAGGATTATAAATTGGAGGTCCTTAAAGTGATATTAGGCCATTGAATTAGTGATGGATGGCCACATAGGAAGCTAGGGGGACAAAGGCATTAAATGATGGCCAAAAGTTGGTGATATTAGTTGACAAATGAATAAAATAAGATGAAATAAGCCAAGGCTATCATCTTTTCACTTTGCCTTCTTCTCCACCGAAAATATCAGCAAGCTTAAGGGTTTGAAAGCTTAAAAATTTCAGCTACATCTCATCCTTACAAGTAAGTCAATTTGATGTTTATTTTTGATGATTTTTGCATATTTGGAGCCCTCAAAGCTTAAGCTAGCTAATGAGAGGACTAGTTTGCAATATGGTTGAAAGTCTAGGGACTTACCATGATAGAGTTTATGTTGTTTGAAGATTTTTTATGGAAGAAAATGAATGATAGGGAGGTGAGAAACAACTTTTGTGAAAGGTGTTGTTATGAAAACACCTAATTAGGACTAATTTGTAAATGTTGCAAATTGGTAATAAGTGCATGAAATAGTTGAAATTTTGAGTTTCTATAGAAGAGAATATGATTCGGCTAGGCTTGATTAGTAAAGAAGATGGATGAAAATTTATTTACGAGCCTAGGGGCAAAATCGTAATTTTGCCAAAGTGTAGGGGAAAAATAGTCATTTTTGCCTAAAGTGTATATTATGGTGTATTACGATTTATAAATGATTAAATCAACAAATTTCATTGTTCTAGATCAAAGAAAATGAGTTTCGAACCTAGAACGGATGAAAAGAGAAATGTGGGCAAAAAGGTCCATGTTGGCCCTTTCAACATCGAGGTAAGTTCATGTGCAAATGTTGCAATTACGTATGAGTTAATTTAATGTTCCAATGTTGTATGGAATGTATATTTACTCTACGAATGCATGAAATATCTTTGATGAGAGGTCAAAAGAATTGAATCTAAGAGTAATGGGAAATGTATGTAGAATGAGATGATGATAGTTAAGGCCTCGTGTAAGACCATATTGGAATATGGCCTCGATGTAAGAATTCGTATAAGACCATGTCAGGGACATGGCATCGACATGTTAATACAAGTAAGACCCTATTGGGGTATAAATTCTATGTGACATTATGAGTATGAGACTCAAGAGAGTTATTTAATAACTTGAGTGATTCAACGTATATGTTGAAAGAAAGAAAATATGTGGTTGTACCACGAAAAGCACATGTGTGTGTTAGAATTGAATTGATATGGATTCAGTATATGATGAACCTTTAGTGGGGTATGTGTATTCAATACACCTTAGTTGCATGAGATAGATTTATTAATGTATTGTGTGAATGCAAACGAGTATCATAGAAAGTTAAGTAAGAATAGAAGTATGTGAGGATGTTCTCAGATGAACATTTGAAATAGAGATATACATGTGGATTATATTCCATGAATGTAAAATAACGGTGAGCTAAGTGTGAAATCACCAAAAGTATAAATGATTGGTGGGTTGTGTGCGATACCACCCTATTAAAGATTCAATGGTGGGCCAAGTGCGAAACCACCGAGAGATTAATAGTATGAGTATCTTATTGAAAATGCTTGACGAGTTGTTTTATATGATCATGTGGTGATCAGTGCAGGAATATATGTACTAATTAAATGAGCAATTGACTTGTGGCATGGTAAGAATGTGGTAGGAGATAGAATGAGTAAGCTTCACGAATGGTTGAGTAAGTTACCGTGAGTTAATGAGAAAACTCGGTACAATACTTTGTGGTTATGTATATTCAATGAATGTCAATATTTGTCAGATTATGCATATGAACTTACTAAGCATTATTGCTTACTCCCTTACTTTTCTCATCTCTTATAGGTTATTTTAATTAGCTCAGGTCGGAGACCGCCGAAGATGTTTTCACACTATCGAGCAGACACTTGGCATGAGGTATCAAGTCCTTATGAGTCATGGCATGTAAAAGGATTCTTTTAAAGTTGATTAAGTTCTAACCGATGTAGCCAAATTGTATTGGCCTAAGAGAATCTAGAGTTGGTTGTGTATGACCATAGATGATGGCTTAAGTTGGTTGTATTGGTATTGGGAGTGGTTCTCCCTAGTGAATGGGATAAAGACTTTATCTCTTTAATGATTAAATGTGTTAATTCATGTGTTTAAATTGATGATTTGAGAATGTTTTGAAGTAGTATATGAATGTACGCAAACGGGAGTGGTAAAAGGCTTGGTGAGATAGCCTCTAAGTGCCCACACGGATAGACACACGGGCGTGTGTCCAGGCCGTGTGTCTCCTACACCTTAGTATCTTAAGTCAGATTCGACCACAGACTGGTCACACGGCCGTTTGTTTAGGCCGTGTGATACACACGGTTGGCACATGGGCGTGTGCCAGGGCGTGTGAAAGTCCGCACTTGACACTTAGAAATTCAATTGTCACACGGTGGCGCTTACACACGGGTGTGTGTGCACCGTGTGGATAAGTCGAAATGCCAGGTTTGGCACACGCCGTGGCCACGAGTGTCGGCCGTGTGGACTTTGCCAATATCCTCCACGGGTGAAAGACACGGGCATGTTTTAGGGTGCACGGCGTGTCCCAAGTCACATGGACGTGTGACCCCTGCTTTTGGAAAGTTTCGGATGAGTTTCAAAGTTTCTAACGTAAGTCCGAGGCCTCGTAGGCCCATGAAATGTCTGATTTGACTAAGAAAGAGAAGTTTTTAATTCGGAATGAAATTTTATAGCCCGTAAGTACATGTTTAAGAAAGTTCAAGCATAGTAAGGTCTCGTATCCGGTCCTAACCTCAGACTCGGGTATGGGGTGTTACAGGACCCCTTGGTCCCTTGTGTGGCGTCATTCCCTTGTCTTCCATGTGGCGCCATTTGCCACTAGACCACAACTCCTTTTGTCATTTTTTTCCTCATTTTATTCTTAAAGCCTATCTTCTAACTCTCAGGGTTTTATTCACCTAAAACCAAAATTTTTCCTAAAGCTCAGGTTTGATCCCGGGACTTTATGGAAGCCCCGTAACCTTCCAAATTCACTTAACTAATAAGTCCAACTTGCAATTATACCATTCTTATATTCTCAAAAATTTTAAAATGCTTCTACGCTCGGGGCCCAATAGGCCCAACTCTTCTAGGCCCAATTTCGGGATGTTACAAATCTACCCCCTTAAAGAAATTTCGTCCTCGAAATTTCCAGCTATCTAACAGTGGTTTAACACAGACTACTTTACCACGCTGCCGCTGCGCACTCTGATTTCAATAACACTCATTCCCTTCTAACCTAATCTAGAAGTCTCTTTACCCAACTAGATATTTAACCACAGAAGCAAACAGGTACTTATCACACATCATAAAATTTACCACATTCAAACACCACATCCAACCGAAACATACCTGACTTAATGGTGATGGAACAATCCCGAGCCCTATGCTTCTTAGACCCGCATCTCAAGCATACTCCTGACCTCCTCCAGCATTCACCCGGATGACGCCTTCTGCAGTATTTGTAAGCTGAAAAGTTTGGACGTGCCTTAACATGCTTCACAGAACGAGACTGCGACCCTAGAGAACCGCGATCTCCTTTCTTCTTACAGTCCATGCACCCAACTCGAAGTGTTTCACCAATTTCTTTGACTTCCTTCAATACCTCCCTAACTAGCTGAGTCAGCACATCCGTTCTGGCTCGGTCATGAGACCCCGTCTCAGTCACTGACGATGCCGGCGCCTCCCTCTCGGACATATTCCCCGATGCTGAGAATCCAGCCCTAACATCCCGGCCTCTACCATGGCCGCGTGTACCACGTCCACGTCCTCTTGTACTCATATTGCTGAATCGATTTGATCTGATTAAAAGTTTTATGAATCAGCCTATAATTCCAATGTTTATTAACAAATGTCTTATGATAAGCAGGTATAAGAGTTGTTTTTATAGATCGAATTTTCTAATGTCTCAATCTCTACAGTCTTAGCTCCTATAGCTAACAGTTCTAATATACTACCACTAATAGGAATTTCATCATATAATCAAACATAAAGTAAGTGGACTTACGGATTTGGTGCTGGAGACTCGAGGTGCCATACTTCTACTAAAGATGTACATATTTTCTAAATCATATTTCGAACAAATTTTGGAAAATATTTTCGAACCCATTCCACAGCCGAGTTTTGCAACTAGGCTCTGATACCATAAAATATAACACCCCAAACCGGGCCTAGACGTTATGACCGGATCTGGTATGTCACATAGAAGGGTTGTTTAAAAGCTTGCGCATTTGTTAAAAAGTTCGTATTCCTTTTTGAAAACTTGAGCTTTGTTGTTTGAGAAAAATCAAATTTGTTTTTGTGGTTTTCTTGTAAAAACATTATTATTGTTAACATTGTTATTAAACCCAAAATCTCGTTTAAAATAAAAATTAATTTCAGTGAATTACGAAAATGTGATATATTTGAAAACAGTAGGTGTCGTTTTGGGAAAACTACGTATTTATAAATTTAGCAGTTATCAAGGAAAACTTAAAAGAAAATAAACCAATGGCCTTATTACAGAAATATTAACCCAAATCAATAATTAAACTAAAATAAAGCAAAACGTAAATTTACTAAGTTCACGAGAATAATTCCCGGTGTATGGCCACCACAGAGTCTTCCACAGCTCTAAATTCACTAACGTTGGGGATCACCTGCAAGGTTGAAACAACGGGGTGAGTTACAAGAACTCAGTGTGCAATCCCGATTCCAGTCACAGTCATGGTCTCAGTCTGGGCCTAAGCCTCATACAGTATCAATTTGGGCCCACGGCCTCAAAATCATGGTAATACAAACAAAAAATGCAGTCCCAACCTAATAGTCTATCCGCTACACTCCACCCGTACCAGCCCTACACTCCATGTGGGGACCAAGTCAACCCACCCAACCCTACACTCCAAAAATGCAAATCAAGCTACTAAGATAAACGCAGCAAAGCCGCCAAGACGATATATGTGGTGAGCCACTGAAATCAGTATATTGTGGCATAGCCACCAGTACAGCACTTCCTCCATCATTATAACCCATCCCAATGCAACATGTCATGGCATAATATTTCAGTGTATGCAAAATGTATCATCATGGCAATTAATCAAGTTATACACAATCATACCAAATCTGCCCCTAAGGTATAACAGTAATTTTACCCAACGAGGGTATCTCAGTAATTTACCCACTAGGGGTAATTCGGTAATTTACCCACCAAGGGTATTTCGGTAATTATACTCACCGAGGTTATTTCGATAATTTAGCACTTAACGGTCTTTTCGAAGGCCTACTATCGCCTCGAGCGACACGAAACCCTTTTTGGGTCTCTACGAAACTATTGGGCCTAAAATTCATTTTAGGCCCAAACAGGCCCACACGCTCGTGTGGCCCAAAACACTTGGTTTCGGTTTTGGATTTGTAGATCTCACTTTCGGACTTATCATGTGACAGTTTTCTAACAGTTTGGCCCAAATGGGCCGGATAGCCCATTAGGCCCATTTGGTCCGTTTCGGCTCGGTTAGGCCTGTTACGGCCTTAGTATCGCGAGAGTGCTTGTGACTCTCTCAACGGCCTACCATCATTATTCGTATCTCGATTTACCACTACGAGCGTTCGCACGCTCGAGTGGTCACAGATGCTGGTTTTTCAGCTTTTCGACTTTTGACCGAATCTCAGAACATTGCAAACATGTATTAGAAAGGGTGTGAGATTACACACCTGATCACGTAGAGTACTACACACTCACTGTCGTCGTCACCTTCACTAGCGCGAGCAACTGCGATTTGTCTATCTAAATCATATGACGACGCCCTTCCGCATCCAGGCGAAAAGTCTCACACCGCTGACACTCTACGTCGCTTAAACTTGGGAGCGGAGGTCACAAGTCCACTTCCATTAGGCCCACTTCTTATTCCCCCCTCAGACTGGATATTTCCTGTCTCCATGAAGAACTCTCGAGATTACGCACCTAACATCAATATATTCTAACCCGTTAGTCTTAACCAAAATAGGGCATATTCAATAGATCGACATCAACAACTCAACTACACCACCTATCAGTAGCCAAGCGATCACTGCAAAAGAAGATGTTTAATCGGCAGTTTGGTTAGGCACGTCGAGACCCTAGTAGTGTTTGGAACAAAAAGAGATGTTAATACCCTTTACTCTTGGCCCTAAAAGAACTCAAACAGCCATTCGGCTTGAGTAAGAAACAACCGAATAAATAAACTCTTACCTACATTCGGCCAAAGAAATACTTACCAAAGTGCCACCGATTCGGTAATTGCTCTGAGTTTCGGCTTCCACACGAAAGAAAGAACAGGTAATACTCAATGTGGGAAGGAGTATTTAGGTTCGGCCTTGTAACAATTCGGCTAAGGGGAAAGAGATTGAAGTAGGGACCGATGTCACATATGGATGAATGAGTGGGAGAAGTTTCGGCTGATAGCAAGGGATAGAAGAAATAGTTTCAACTTGGAGAAGAAAGGGAAGATTCGGCTTAAGGAGAAGAAAGAGTAGCAAAAAGAAAATCGAAAGGCACAAAAAGAAATGGACGAAAAGAGAGAATATGAGAGTAGAGAAAAGATTCGGCCATGAAGAAAACAAGGGAGGGAGATGAAGTGAAAAAAACAAGAAGAAAAAAATAGATGGCAAGGAAAGATGAGCAAAAGAGTTTTCGGCCTACACTTGCTTAGGCTACCAACCAATAAGGAGAAAATATTTGAAAGGAGAGAAGAATAGGAGAAGAGAGGTTGAGTTTTCAGCAAAAGAAAAGAAAATGAAAACGAAAGACTCGATATGCTATCGTCCAAACACAAAAAGCCAAAATTTACACCCAAGAGAACTTGAAAAATTGACACCTCCCCTCTCAAGGTCGAATATTCACCTTCAAGTTACCACTCTGGTCGAAATTCCCCCTTAGAGACCCCCACACTCGGCCAACACTTCCTTCCACTTGAATCCCACGATTCTCTCCCCCATTTGCTCCACTATTCACTCTCCTCCACACATTCGAAAACGTTTGACCACTTCTCCATCTACCATGTAGAGTTCTAGTCGAACTCTACTTTTTCCACCGCTTAGCACAAAATAAAAATCCCCACATGCCGCTTGAGGATTCAACACTCTCCCTCTCTCACCCTTGTGACGCCACACCACTAGGCTACCTTGCTCTTTGTGTCTAAAATCATGCGCAACTAAATATGAGTCTATGGCCAACGTCTAAGTTCACTTAAAAAAGATAAATCAAAATGAAATGCAAGCGCCAAGACTTGAACCTTGGACCCTTGCTCCCTTGTGTGGCGTCATTCCCTTGTCTTCCATGTGGCGCCATTTGCCACTAGAGCACAACTCCTTTTGTCATTTTTCTCCTCATTTTATTCTTAAAGCCTACCTTCTAACTCCCAGGGTTTTATTCACCTAAAACCAAAATTTTTCCTAAAGCTCAGGTTTGATCCCGGGACTTCATGGAAGCCCCGTAACCTTTCAAATTCACTTACCTAATAAGTCCAACTTGCAATTATACCATTCTCATATTCTCAAAAATTCTAAGATGCTTCTACGCTCGGGGCCCAATAGGCCCAACTCTTCTAGGCCCAATTTCGAGATGTTACACCTTCAAGGTAAATATTACTCGTCTAAAACCTTATCTTAAAAAAATTGATAGCAAGAATGGGAGTTTCAACTCCTCAAACCACCATGATCATGCGAATGAAAGGTAAGTCTAGCTTAGGACTTTAAACAAGCGCTTCTCGAGAGGCAACCCGAGCACTAACCTCATTAAATTTCATATTTTCGACTTTTAGCACCTAACTAAAAACTAACCATATTAATAGGCGCAGGTTTCCCTACCCACACGGCCTTGCATACGGGCGTGGCTGTGGCCGTGTGACGACCACGAGTAGGCACAAGGGCGGAGCGGCGACCGTGCGGGCCAAGGACAAATTTTTTTCCCAAAACACGGGTTGCGATAAAATGCCACGGCCGTGCGATGTGGCCGTGTTCAAATCTGCCTAAAGAACACGGGCTGCGATAAACCAACACGGGCGTGCGACACGCCCATGCCTAAAAGCCGTGGTTGAAAATGAATGAGTTACACGAGCATGCGACACGCCCGTGCCTATAAGCCGAGGTCGATACTGATCAATCAACATGGGCATGGAAAGTCCATTTTTTTTTCTTTTTCTTTTATTTTATTTTAAATTTTGAACTCTTTCTTTTTATCTTTCTTGTCTTAAATTTTTATTAGTATATTTTGATTTCTTTATATCTCTAGCTGTCTATTATCGAGTAACCATAACAACGACCATTAATAAAACTCCCTAAAACTTTATTGATGTCTTTGCAAGGTTCAAGGTGCTACTAAGGAACGACCAAACTACCGGAGTATTCTCCCCCACCTTCACCTCTGCCTAGTTCATCAGGCTTCTTTTCACTTTCTAAGGATTTCATTCATAATTCAGGAAGTTTCACTTCTCTCCTTCTCTTACGATATTCTTATTATCTTATCATTATCTATTTTTGTACATTGAGGACAATGTATATCTTAAGTGTGGGGAGGTTATTTAAGTATATCATTATCAGAAAATCCCTGAATTATTTCTTGTTCTTAAGTAAATTTTCTCATAATACTAATTAGAATAAAACTTCTATTGACTTATGATTTTCATCGATATATTTTGGATTAAGTCATAGATAATTATGCATTGATGGTTTAAACTTTAAGATATTAGAGAATCAAGCATGATAAGTCTATTTTCAGAATTAAAATTTTGTTAGGACGTTTCCCTAAATTTAAGTATTACTTTGAAGTTTAAAATTTGCAAGGTTGACATCAAAAACCATAATTTTTTTGTGAGATTTTGAGCCTTTTAAAGCATATTCTTTTCTTGCTCACTTTATTGATTATGAGTGTGTCAATATTGATTTGTTATTCTAGAACTTACTTTGACTATACATGTCGAGACCACACCTTTGATTTGATATACTGAGATGATAAAGGCACCTAGGATTTAACCCACTTACTCCATTAAAAGCCTACCCTCATAATTAACCCCTAGTGCACCCTTTTTAGCCTAATAAACTGTTTTCTTGACTCACCCATTAATATTAACCCGAAACCCATTTTGATTTGTTATCCCCATTTTTCTTGACTACCCTTTTGTCGAGATTTGATTTAATCAGTTGCCTAACTACATTCTTTATTTCAGTTGTTAAATTCTATCTTATTATTGTATGTAATTGTTCTTATTTAAAAAAAAAAAAAGTGGAAATTTATTCATTATTAGTGTTGTGAGCTTAAACTGTTAATTTCATTATCTTTAGAAGAAGCTCGTGTTATTAGTATTAAATTTTCAATTGATGTAATCATTCAGTATTAGTCCAATTTTTCTAGTTAGGTAATTTATCAATTCAATCTCGATACTAACCCTCTAATTCAGCCTTTATCCACACTTTTAACCCAAGCCCCATTACAACCCTTTAAAGACCTTTTGATTTGTGTATCATCTCATTTTATAGTGGTGTAGATTTGATTTTCATGCAAGCCTATGGGATTAACTTTTCTTGTTTAACTTTTGAGTGCTTAAATTGAACCTTAAACACTTTGAGTGATTTGAGTGAATTTTTAGTGAGGATGTCAATACTTGTCGGTTTTGAATCAAAGGTAATTATTTAGGTAAGGGGAAACACTTATGTTTTCATGCTATAAAAATCTATGACTTAGATTGTTTGAATCTTTAGAACTCTTTTGGTTAAATTATCAATGTATGAATTATCTGTGAATTATGATGAAACGTTATTGATGAGAATTATGAATTGAGGAAGTTAGTTTTAATTGTGAGTTGAGGATTTTGCTTGAGGACAAGCAAAGGCTTAAGTGTGGGGATATTTGATAAACCATAATTTATACATATTTTAACCCCATGCTTAGCTTATTTTTGGATGAGTTTTCATTAGATTTGATGAATTCGATGCTCCTAATCCTTTAATTTCATGTTTTACACTCAGGAGAGCTTAGGGAATCGAAAAGAACGAGAAACGGGCCAAAATGGGACAAAATGGGCCTATCTTGGAATTCAACACGGCCTGGGCCATTGGACACGGCCGTGTGTTACAAGCAGGATCGAACACGGCCTGGATCAACGTACACAGGAAGACCACACGGCCGTGTGTGGTGAGCAGGAGCAAGCACGGCCTAAGGCTATCGAGCACGGGCGTGTTACACGGGTGTATCCCTACCGTACGTAAGTGTAATTCTATCCAGAAAAGGTTACTTGTGGGCAAAGAAAGACGTTCCAAAGCCTATATAAACACCCTAGGGGGTGACCTAGAAGGGGACGCCGAGTAGAAGGCAAAAAATACTTGGAGACAGCCATCGGGAGCAGCTCGGAAGAAGGATCTCCATCAAGACTGAAGATCTCACATCAAGTTCTTTAGAAGTTTTTGGGTTTTCTTATATTTTGTAGTTTTTCTTATTCTATGATGTTTTCTTCTATCAGTATGAACTAAATCCCTTAGATACCTGAGGGGATAAAACCTAGATGAATCTTATTATTATTTGATTTATAAGATAAATACTTGTTCTTATTCTTAATTGTGAGTTCTTATTCTTGTTTTGATAATTCAGGTTATTGATTCAAGTCGAATGTGCTTATTCAGTGGAGCAAAAGTCCCTGTTTAAGAGTAGATCAACATAATTAAGCGGAGTTGATTGCAACCCTAGAGATAGGGCGACAAAAATCTGTCGAATTAGAGTCAAATCTAATAAGGGAATTCATAGATCGAGTTAATGCGACAATAAGGGTTTTAATTAGAAAGAGATTTCAATTAATCAACCTAGAGTCAGTTGCTTTTAGTCTCGAGAGAGATATTAACATAAATCATGGATTTCTATGGATTAAGTCAAGTGAATAAATCATATGAATCAAAAGTAATAAGTGAAGTCTAAGTGGATTCTTCCTTAGGTATTGTCTATCGCATAAGTTGTCTAAAAGTATTTTCCCAATTCTTTCGTTGTCGTGTTTTTAATTAAGTTTTAGTTTTAAAGAATCACTCCAATTTTTAGGCTAGATAATAAAAAGATAGTAACTACTAGTACTCTTGGTCCTTGTAGATACGATATTACCGGTCTTACCATAACTATACTATTAAGCGATAGGTGCGCTTGCCTTTATTGTGGACATAGTTAGTTTTGGACACATCAGTATCTTTTTATAGATGAACCATGTTTGATGGATAAGATTAAACCACAAGAATGATAAGAAAACTGAGATAATGAAATCCCAGATGTGAAGCTATACTGAATTTATGAGTATAAAAACCACACTGAATGGTAAAGAGATCAATGATATCCCAGAGAAAGTCCAGAAAAAGAATATCGCTCATACGCACTAGAAATAATTGTGATATAGTTAATGTAAATTGCTTATATGTAATTCAGAACATCAACCAGTAGAAGTAGAAAATAGCATCATATGAGTCTTATCATCAAGTCTTCTATCAAACATAATGGATCAGAAAACCAAAGAAAGATAGAGCAATGCCGATCATGAATCAACCAGACTAACAATACTTCCATCTAACGTTATGATTAACCAAACTTTCTATATGATAAGAATCACATCTGAAAATGAACAGTTGCATATACCTCTGAGGATAAAAGAACATATAGAATACCCATATAAAATACCCAGAAGAGATTACTGTAAAATACCTGACTATAACAGCTGCTTTCAGATATTTTTGCAATTTCAACACTATCCCACTGACTACTAAAGTCATCAATAATCTCACATTATCCCAATCACTAAAGAAATCAATTCAGAAGAAATTTTCGGTTAACCCATTCTTTAAATACCATACCTGAATAAATCGATTACTCGTGAATAACTTCTTCCTTAATAGCAACATTATCTCTCCCAAAATAATCTTCAGAAAAATCTGATATCTCTTTTAAAACCATCTTTACTTGCTAATCCATTCTCAATTCTAACCACATTATTAATTACTCAGTCACTGAACTCTTTAGTTTCCCACTTATGAACTTAATCAATATTAATCATGTGAATTCTATTGTATAAGACATACAGGTGAGGGGGTAGAGGTCGTAAAGCCTCAAAATTTTACTCTAAAAAATATACACACGTATAACGTAACATTTATCATCAACATAATCATTATAAACATTTATTCATACCTTTATGAATTCCGTCTCTACTCATCATAAGCAACTTTTTAATCAAATACTTAAATATCGCTTTCAGCATTATCGGAATTAGCTCGGTTGGAAAGCATCTCTGTCTATTAGTAAAACAAATCTCATTAGAGTCAAGAGATATCACACTATCACTGGTTATATAATGGCATGTATTTCTAAACTTTACAAATACTTCGTTCAGTCCGAGAATCGACTAAACCTGCAAAGCTCTGATACCACTAATTGTAACACCCCTAACCCACATCTGTCGCCGAAATAGGGTTACGAGATGTTACCGGAGTTTACAGAAAAATTACAGATAACTCCACTATTTACTTATGTTCATATCAAAGCTGTCCATTTGAGTCGTAGTCACTAAATTATTTATATCTAGAGCTACAGATTTCTAAATTGAGATCCGCTTAATGTTTTTGAAACTAGACTCAAATATCTTTCTACCATAAAAAATTCAGAATTTATAATTTAGTCAATAAGTATAGTAAAATCTTCAAATTTATCCCTATTCTGCTATTTGACAGCTTCGACCTTTCTTCACTAAAATTAATTATCTCTTAGTACGAGATTTGGATGATGTTTACGTTTGTTTCTATTGAAAATAGACTCATTAAGAATTTAAACATATAAATTTAAACCTCTAATTATTATTTTTTAAAATTTTTGATGATTTTCCAAAATCAGAACAAGGGAACCCGAAATCATTCTGACCTTGTCTTACAAAATTTATTATATCTCATAATTTACAATTCCGTTGCTTACACCGTTTCTTCTATGAACAACTAGACTCAATAAAATTTAATTTAATGTTTTATTAAACCTCTAATTCGATTTTCACATTTTTTTGTGATTTTTCAAAGTTGAACCATTGCTGCTGTCTAGAAACTATTTTAATGCTAATTTTATTCTTTCTTGATTCTTTGTATTAACTTTTATTTAGACATACATAATCATTATACTTTTAGGCACCTCTTATCCATATTCGACTACTATTTTACCTCTCATCATTCAATCACATCAACATTATAAGGCAAATCATGCAAATACCACAATACCAAAACGCAAACCAAATAAATGACTAATATCTACATAACACCTATAGACTAACATTTAATCAAAATAACCTATACATGCCATTATAACTAGAATCAAGTCATCCATAATTACCGATAGAACCAATGGATAGTGTGATATAGCTCCGATAAGCTTCCAACCCGTTCGAGCTTTCGATAATCTGTAAGGTAAATAAATAAAATAAACACGTAAGCAATAAATGCCTAGTAAGTTCGTATAATCTTTAATCATATTAATTTTTTGCAAATATAAAATTATATATATCCAAATATTTCCATATTGTTTTTCTCTAGTACTTATAAAACTATATTCATTAATTCACAAGGTGAATAAATCCATAGTATCACACACATAAACTTATTACCCAAGCTTAGTAAAATTTTATATAACTTTAAATCTTCTACATTTATTCCATATGCATATCATATAGCCATGATCGTAAGTTAGTGCATTTAACCAAGCATTTTTCGTATTGAACACATAATAAGTCATTTCATATGAAATTCCATAATTTAAGCCTTACCATTCTTTCATGAGTACTAACTTATTTTCACTTAAATACTTACCATTCCAGTGCTTCAAACAAATAAACATACTACTATTCAATCAATAGCTTGGCACTTGCCTAATCATCAAGCAACAACAATAGTTAGCATACTTGCACATCTTACATATAAATTCAATATTGATAAACTTATTTTCACGACATATCACACTTGGGTTTATTACTTATCACCATATACATAATTTCTTTGTATCAATATATTAAAGTTAATCACATATTTACATGTCACTTTCAATATATCAAGTAAATATTATTACCAAGTATTTCAAGTATATACCGGTAATAACCATCACTACAGGAAAACAGGTTTTTAGCGGCCTTTTTTGCCCTATAGCGACGCTTGGCGCATATAAGCGCCGCTAAAACAATTTGTGGCATTATTTAAACGCCGCAAAAAACGCTAATAAAACTTGCGACGTTTATGTGAAAAAACGCCACTATAGAACGTGATTTTTAGCGGCGCTTTTTCCACAAACGCCGCTATAGAACATGACCTTTAGCGACACTTTTCCCACAAACACCGCTAAAGAACATGACATTTAGTGGCGCTTTTCCCACAAACGCCGCTAAAAAACATGACCTTTAAGAAAAATTATTTTAATTAAATAATATTTATTTCTACGATAAATATTTTATTTTATTTTATTTTATTTTTGAAATTTGAACTTTAAACTATATATTTTTAAGGATAAATAAAAAAATATTATTTAAATTAAATTTTCTATGAAAATTTTAACTTTAAAACTAAATATAAAAATTGATGAATTTAAATTTAGAATTTAAAATAATAAATTAATAGCACAATTAAAATCCAAAAGTTAGAACTCACATTATCTTGAATATTAAAATAAAAATAAAAATATAGAATCAAAATTAAAATAAATAATAAAAATTAGATTAAATATAAAGATATAAATAAAATACAGCAAGTCCTTTACTAACAGCAAGTCCAAATACAGCATCTTGTTTGCGAACCTAAACAACATTGAAAATTGGAAATTTGGTCTTTTATAAAAGACAAATTGCTAAGTTTTGAACTAGGAATTCTAATACCTTGGAGGACAATGCAAAGTTTAAAGCTCAATAAACTACACTCTCATCAGGACAAGATGCCAATGAACCTACAAACAGAGGGGAAAAAATATTATAGATTTGAATAGTATGCAAGTGTCTGAAGGATTTTTGTACACTACTCCAGTCTGTTAATGCAGAAGTCGTTGAAAAGGCTGTGCATAATATGTACCTACAACATACTAAATAATGTAACGTGAAACCCAAATCCGTTAACTACAAAATTGCAGGAAAAGAGAGAACAGCTTAATATTTCGATTAATTTGGTTGGTTTTCGTTAACGAAACAAAATTAACCTTCAACATTTTTTCAATGGATAATTCTACATATCCAACCAAAATATCAGAACAAATCAAAATCTAGAAGCACAATACAATGAAGATATTAATCACCATCAGATGTTAAATTAACACAGACTAAAAGTTCAAAACAAATAAAATGAAGTATAAAAACTTAACAGGACTAATCCTAACTGATAACCAAAATAACATTCAAATATCAAATTTTCTTAAAATCTCTTCTGTTAACCAAACTGAATTTTTTATGGTTAACCAACAAACCGAATTTGGTCGGTTAATTCAGCTAAAAACAAAATAATATTAGCAACAAATTATATAGCAACAAATTATAAATTGAATTTCAGGCCCATGTCAAATTTTCCTAGAAAACTTCTAGTCAATCAAAATTTTGAGAAAGCAGTCCAAAAACTCCAACACTCAAATAAACTACATATGAAAATTACATAAAAATTGTTTAAGATAAGGATTGATGTATCAGTATCTTAACCTCAGTTTTCTTCAAGTAACCAAGTTACATACACTCAACACCTCAAACAGATTATGAAGGTATAACTCTTCAAACAGAACGAAAAACAAAGTAAAATTTAAACATGCCCATGCGGAAAAATATCTATAAACCAAACATATATCAAACAACGAAACCAACCATCTAGAAGCATATATGTCAGTTCTTCCTTCAGCCTCTCTAGAAGAAAGGGAAAAATATATATATACACGTCCATTAGAGAACCGTAGAAAAAGATACGTCAACTTTTATGGTATAAGAGGTAAGAACTGTTTGATATACGTCTCAAAACATGAAAATGTTTTGTAGGTATATAGGCTTACCTGACTGAAATACTAGAAGCTTCGCCCCAGTACTTTTCATGGCCAAGTATGAAGCCTGAAATATAAATAGAATAGTGAGATATAAAATTTTACACTTTTGTATACAGGAATTACCATATATTCTAATTATCATCAGGCCTTACTTTCAGGATAACCATAAAAGTCTAACTTTGATCAGTGATCATAGGCTTGAACCCCAGTGATCTCTTCTGGTATCGGATAAAGATATAAGTTATCTCATTAAGGATTAAAATCTACAAAGAAAAAGAAATGCTATACTAATTTATAATATAACATTGTAATGACTTACCTTGATTGCAGCACCAAAACATGACTCAGCAGTTGTACTACTCTGAAACAATGTTGGGATGTTTTCAAGCAATAGTTCTAAATGTTGGCGGCACTGAATCCTCGGAACAAAAAAAACCAAGTCAGTACAAAATACTCGAAAGGTCTTAAATATGACATCATAGTAAATTAATAATTAAGAAACTCCAACTGGTATAAGAAAAAAATTCTCATATATTAAGAACTAGCCTCAGAAAGCTGGACGATAACATCTGTTTCAGGAGGGGTATAGACGTCTTGTATGTCAGGAACAATAAGCATCAATGGCTGAAAAATTTAAGACATCAAAATCAGCTAACATTTTCAGGAGGTTCTTCAGTAGATAAAATCAGTGAAAAAGATCATATAAAAAATAAATGCAAAGAGCTTTTAGTGATCAATAAAATTTGGAAATGGACACAATGCATTCCTGTCACTCAAAATAAAATCTCGATTTCCAGAGACAGAAACAACTAATGGAAGAAGATGGACCAAGTGAGATGGTCTCCTCAAGAAAACCATGAAGGTTAAACAAAACCTTCTCACAGCAACCCCAATCCCCCAATGTAATGTGGGTTCACAAACACATCTGACACGTTATTAGCAACCCTAATGGGGGAAATTTATAATTGGGAAACGAAAAAATTAATAAGAAATAAATAAGAAAAAGGGCAGTTAGCTGTTAACAAATCTCTCTGGAAATGAAATGAAGAAATTGTGAAAAAAGAAAGGGTAAAAGAACAAGAAGAAAATCTTACCTCTGTAAAGAAATTCCTCTCCTTCGAAGGATGTAGTATACGAGAAGGACCAGACAGCCAATCAAGATTTTACCAGTTGATATGACCACCCGATGATTACCGAACTTCAAAGTGATATTAGAAAACCAAGATAGAAAGCCGTGGGGTTGTCTGTACAGTTTCAAATTTGCCTGCTTTGAATCTCTCTCTCCATTAAGCAGGCTGCTGGTCTGTAACAAAATTCTCCATTCTCACTCCCTTCCATTCTTCATGCTAAGCAAAGCCACCCTTTCTATACTTGGAAACAAGCAAAGGCAAAAGGAACTAAGTCAGTCACTAATTTCCCACTAAGTCAGTCACTAATTTCCCACTCCCGGATGCCGAATACTTGGAATGCAGAAATCCCACAAAAATTATACAAAGCAAGTCAGTGAGGCAGCAGAGGAGAGTGTAACGGAAAAAACTTACCGATTGGTTGCGGCAGAGGAGTGCGACGGCGACGCAGCAGAGGGGAAATTTTAGGGGTGGCGATGGAGCAGATGGGTTGCGATTTTGATTTTGGGAAAATTTAAGGATTTGGGGAAATTTTAGGTATTTGGGGAAATTTTTTAGGGAAAAAAAATGAGGTGTTTCAGGTATATGGCTGGGATAAACTTGAGGAAAACAAAATGACAGTTTGCTGCGTTTTTTACCTAGCGCCGCTAAAGATCGATCGCGATTTTAACATAGTGCCGCTAATACTATTAAAAATCCCTAAAGTGATTATCTATTGTTTACCTTTTGTGGTATTTGTATTATAAACGTCGCTAATGCCTTTGATACTAATAAATATTTATATTTTAATTATTTATTAAATTCCTTTAAATTAAGTTTGTTTTATTTCAAACAATATATTTAATTTGTAAAATTTTATAATTGTGTACGAAAATAATTTTAAAAAATGAAACCAAACTTCCTTACGAAGAGTTTGAATCCACGAGTTTAATTTTTTGTGCAGCTGATAGAATTTATCCAAATTGATTTTAATAAAATTTAACTTCTCAAATTCTTTTTTAATATTATGTCTACAACTACTCATAATTCCTCCCCAATTCATAAACAGGAGGATAATGCATTTTAACACCCTCAAACTCATGTTCCCTTGTATTGACAACATTAATGTTCACACTAATTGAGCAAAAACTCAATCTGCTTAACTTTCCAAATTCTAAATTACCAAGAGGTGGATTTTTGTATACGGAAATGTGATAATAATGAAATTCTCTCTCATTTTTATCCAAAACCCCTAAACCCTAAACATAACATTAAACCCTAAGACATTAAACCTTAAACCATAAACATTAAATCCCAAACCTTAAAATATAATCACTAAACCCAAAAACACTTGACACTAAATCATAAACGCTAAACCTTAAACTTTATACCTTAAATCCTAAACCCTAAATCATAAAATAAAATAATTTTTTTGCGGCGTTTGTATAAAAAACGCTGCTATTGCTTACCTTTTGCAGCATTTTTCTCATAAACACCGCTAATGCTTGACTTTTTTACAATTTTTATATTGAATTTTTATATCTTTCATATCAATTTTAAATAAATATTTTTTTTATAATTTAAGTAATAATTAAAAGAATTAGATAAAATTTGATATTTTTATATAAATTTTTATGTAAAAAAAAACATAAACAAAAAATTTCAAAATATGAAAAAAAAATTTCTCTTTTGTAATTATATATTCTTTCAATATTTTAGGAAATTTAAATAACTTTTTCAATTTACTAATTAATTTTGTTTCTTTAGACATGCGTGGGTTAGCAATTTTTTTAAATTTTAATATATATAAAGTTTATTTATTAATTATCTCTTAAATAATTTAAACTATAATGATAAGTTTAATATATTAAAATTAATATTATCTCTTTTACAATTATATAAGAAATTATTTAATATATAAATTAAAAAATAATTAGTCATATACCCAAAAAACTTTAAAATTATTTTAAATAATAGTATTTTAATTTTTTTCATTTTTAACATATATTTTTTTATGTTTTTACTTTCAAATTTTTCTGAAGATTTTAAATATTCAATTAAAAAAAATTGTATTTTAATTAATATAAAGAAACTAGTTAAATAATAAATAGACAGGGAGCAAAACGGCACCGTTTTGTTTAAAATAAAATGTTTTTTGCTATGCTTGACTTTTTGCTGCGTTTTAAAAACGCCGCTAATGCTTGACTTTTTGCGGCGTTTTTGAGCTATTGCTTGACCTTTTGCGGCGTTTTTCTCATAAACGCCACTATAGCTCTAACCTTTTGCTCCGTTTGCCTGTTAGCGCCACTAATGTATAACTTTTACGGCGTTTTTGGTCCAAACGCCGCTAAAAACGCCGCTAAAAATCTGTTTTGGTGTAGTGCATAAGTCTTTCAATATTAATTATATATATATCATTCTTAGCACATACAATTCTCATCAATTTACTATCTCAAATAGATTATTACAATTTAATACACAATCATTTAACAATATCAATGTCCATTTAATGAACTCATGATTCATACATCTCATTTATATAATTCAATCCAATATCTCATTCCAATTCATATTCAATATCGATTATATTATCAATTCATTTGTTCACCCCTATTAACCCAACTCGGACTCGGACAGATACACGGATCCAACCAAAACACACTAGTTTGGCACCCAGTGCCTCATCGGATAATTCAAAGTAACAGATTGACACTCAGTGTCTCATCGGCCATGCCGAAGTAATTTGGTACTCAGTACCTCATCAAATTTATCCGAAGTAACAATTTGACACCCCGTGTCTCATCGACTCGAGGTCGAAGTATCCCTGAACACTTCCAATCCTATGGCATGCCAACTATATTCGACTCAGCCCGAAACAGTTAATAGGGTTTCAATTCATCTTTCAATTTCAACAATTTTCCAATATTCAAATATCACAATTCCACATACATTCAATTCAATAACAATCAATATTCCTTATACCATTATTTTCATGAATTTCGTGTATATTTATTTTGATAACAATTCATAATAATGAATGTACATAATTATCAGACAAGTTTCATATACATGAATTTTTCATGTCACTAACCAAGTCTTTCCGAATCGGAGAACGACTTACGGATATGAGTACATCGTTCTCTTTGTGTCATAACCCAGTTATGGTCTTTTCATTAAAATGCCATAGCCCAGCTATGGTCTTACATTTAAACATTGCCATGGTCCAACCATGGTCTTATCCGTCAATTCATCCTTTGCTACAAACGATGGTACTCAAATCCCGCGTTCCATAAAATTCGAACATTTACTTTAATTTCATTATATAATAATATTTCATGTTTTTTAACAAATAGTATAAATAAATATATAATATCATCCATCAATTCAATATAATTATCAAAGTTCAACCATACAAACTTACCTGGGAATATTTGTAGAATTCGTAAAAATTCAGGGACTAGTCTGTTAATTTCTCTTTTCCCCGTTTATCTCCGGTTTCTTGATCTATAATATAAAATTAATCATTCATTAGCATCTACTCCATTTATAATTCACTTTACAATTTATACCCTTTAATTTTTGAAATTATACTTTTACCCCAAATTTTACAATTTTTACAATTTAGTCCCTATGCAATTAACCCATCAATTGAGCTATTTTTTCTCAATTGACAATTTACCTAATTATTTTAGGCTACCATACAGCCATTAATATTCATAATTTTAATACCAAACCCTAATTCTTAATTTTTCATAATTAGGTCCCTAAAATCAATTTCTATTGAAATTACTTGATAAAATCATCATATAGTGAAATTAAAGCTTCAAATCCATGATAATTCATCATAAACTTCCAGAACTCATTCATGGTAACTTTCAAAATCACTCATGGAATCAAAAAAAACAAATGAATTCAATAGTTGGACCTAATTGTAAAAGTCCAAAAACATGAAAATTTCAAGGAAAAAGTAAGAATTGAACTTACTTGAAGCTAAAATATGAAATACCAGCTCAAACTCTCTTCAATGGCTGTTTTTGACAGAAAATTGATGAACAAAATGTCTAGAAACTATTAAAATAACATTTGGCCATATAAACTTTATTTTAATTCTAATTTTGTCCCTAATCACATAAATATCTTTGATTTTTTTCATGTTATGCCGCCTCAGCCATTTAAGATGGTTCATTTTCCCTTTTAGTCCTCCTTTATTTACCATTAGGCTATTTAATCACTTTAGCAAGTTTTGTACCTTTTTCAATTTAGTCCTTTTTAATTAATTGACTACCGAAACGTTAAATATTTCTGACGAAACTTTAATACTAACTCAATGACACTCCATAAATATTTCAAAAAATATTTATGGCTCGTTTTATAAATTTGAGGTCTCGATACCTCATTTTCGACCCAATTTACGTAATAAATTCTTTTAAATCACAAAAATTCACTAATTCAAAAATACTTCTAAAATCACACTTGACTAATATATTAATTTATTAAATTTTTGAACTCACTTGTCGGATTTAGTGATCTTGAATCACTGTTTCCGACACCACTGAAAATCAGGCTGTTACATACCATTACTGCTATAGCAGTTTTTTTTAACATGAAATTAGTGAAGCCCCACATATGAAAAGAGTGAAGATCAAATTGGCAAGTGTACTAGATTTTTGTTTTGTGGGGAAATATTTTTATACTAATGTCAGCCTTACTTGCTAGTTTTAGTTAAGTTTCTCAAATTCGTGAAACTAAAATCAAAACAAAGTATAATGGAATGACCAAATCCAATAAAAATTAAATTATAGAGAGCAGTTTTAATCTAATGAATTTAGTCCAATAAAAATCAAAATGGAACTGCACAAAACCATCTTAGAAGACTTTGTTTCTAGAAGTTTTAATCTAATGGTTTTCTTCATGTAACACTATCATCCATATTATGGATAGACTATTCATTAGACAACTAATGACCCAACAATAATCCACAACATTAAAAAAGTCCCCTTAAGGCTACCAAAGCCTAAAAAAACATTAAAAATGTTTGCAATCCCCAAACATTTAGTACATGTAAATGGGTCAAATTATAACATTTCTAAATAATGTGACAAATAAGATAAGCAATACACTGTAAATAAACATTTTCTTATAAAACTCTTTCTCTTTCTTGAGTGATTTACATTTTTGCTTCAAGCTCTTAATCTTTGTGTTTAATTCAATGTTATCCACAATATCATGATTCACCTCTTTTGTTTGGTTGTCCTTACCCACATTTTGCACACTGTCACTCTCAGACATCTCAACATTACTGCTTCTACTGTCACTCGCAAACATCTCACCACTTCCACACTTCATTATTTGCTTCCTAAGTCTTGTATTATATTTTGCAAGTTTTCTTTCGCTATCACGTAATTCATGTATTACTTCATTTGCCCTGTTACACAACTTATCAACATACCACTTAAAAAAATCCGCATCCACCAACCTATATTTCACACACAAAAAAATTGACTTTTTATTATATAAACTCTATAATTCTCCAATTTAGCACAACTAAGTTCATATACAATGACTACTCTAATATTCATGCATGTGAAAGAAATGTTTCATCAATATCCAATTAAAAAAAAAATCTCCAATTTCTTATGAACCCTAAAACAAATCGGCTAAATATGCTTACCTGAATACATTTCACGCATAGGAATTAAAAAATAAAAAAATAAAAAAAATCACATAATTTCTTATGAACCCTAAAATAAATCGGCTAAATATACAGTAACTAGCCCAATCTTAATTCTAATGTTATGATGAATTGTAGCACCAATTTAGTCCAGCCGGCACAATAATCAAAAAAATAAAAAATAAAAATTCTCCAATTTCTTATCAATCCTAAAACAAATCAGCTAAATATATGCTTACCCGAAAATTTGAGCAACAATAATACCTTCTGCCTGGGTTTAAATTGCTCCACGATGTCTCTCTCGGAGCTAACTTGTTACAAAAACATCTTCTTTTCTCTTCATCATAAACGAACTCCTCTCGTGATGATGAAACCATCTTTGAATAAGACAACTTCTCCATTGATGGCTTCTAATCACTTTTTTCAAACAATATTTTCGATTCTTTTACAAACCCACTAAATTTCAAGCTTCAATTTCTAAAGAATTTCAATTGAGAGGGAGAGGATTTGAGATTTAAGGTTCTTCATTTAAAAGCTGCTAATTTCTTTTAATTCTACCCATATGTGTTAGTTAGGGGTTTTAAATGTTTTTTTTAAATTTTAATTACTTTTTAAGTTTAAATTCATTTGCTGACGTGACATTATTTTATCTTATATGTCACGTCAGCATCTACATACGTGTGGCGCCTAGGTGGAAATAAATTTTCCACATTAGCGTCGTTAGTCCCTTAATGGCCACTTCAGTAAGACCGTTAAAAAATGACCAATTTGATAATAATAAAAAAAAAGGTTATGTATGAAAGTACTCCAAAAAAAAAAAACTTTAAGGGCCAAAGTGACCCAACACTCAAACGTTAGGGGCTAATTTTGTCATTATGCCAATATCTTTTTATTTTTTATTTTTAAAGAGTTTTTATTTATCATATTTTTATATATTTTTAGAAAATTATATTTTTAAAATTTTTGTTAAATAATAAAAAATTACTTTTTTATTGTTAAAAAAATTATGTACTTTTAAAGGGTATAGACCAAATTGGCAAAAAAATGTAAATGTTTAAGGCTAAAAAAATTAAAAAAATTTAAAAACTAGTTGACCAACGAACCAGTATGGACCGGTTAAAATAGTAATTGAATCAATTTTTATAAATTTTAATGTTTTTATTTTTTAATAATTTATTTACTTTGAACTGGTTGAATTAGTCGTTCTCGGAACCAATTGGTCTAACTAGTTTGAAATTGGTTCAATTGGTCTTTTAGTTCAGTTCAATCAGCTTGAATCAATTCACGAGTAAACCTATTTTTTACCTCTCACCAAGTCAATACTCCAATCGGTTCCCAGTCCGACTAGTTGGTCCTACCTGGTTTAGATAACATTGAATTTTGGAATTTTTGTTTATATTTTTTATAATCATATTTATTTCTTTATTTTTTTAAAAAAAATTCAAAGAGTTTTTATTTTTATATTTTTTAATTTTTTAAAATTATAATTTTTAAAGAAAATTATAATTTTTTAATTTTTATGGTTTTATTTAAAATATGAAAAAAAAAATTGAAATTTTTTTGTACTTTTAAAGGGTAAGGACCAAATTGACAAAAAAATATAAATGTGAGGGCTAAAAAAGCTATTTTACCTTTGACATTGTTAACTTTAATGGCAAAAATTAAATGGAGGGACCAAAATTTTTAAATAAAAAAAGTATAAGGACTCAACGTCTCAAAATTAAAATATAGAGAATAAATTTTAAATTTTAAAAAAGTACAAAAACTTTGCTTTGAGGAAATAAGATTATTTTATCAACGACCTCTTAATTTAGTGGCAAGAGAATTTATATTGCTACAATCCTTAGCACCCTCACCCCTACCCCAATTACAATAAAGAAAAGGTGATTATTAAAGGAAACATCTTTTGTTGAAAATTAAAAAATATTTTTAAATGAAAATGAAAATTTTTGAAAATTTTTGAAAATTAGAAAATAAGAAAATTTTATTTTTATTCACTAAAAATGTTTTGTAAAATTAAGAAAATGATAACAATTGTTTTTTTTAATAACAATTGTTTTTAACTTTAAATGATTTGATATTGATTTAAATTCATAAATATAAAAATATTTTTTACTGGTTTTTAAATATAAAATTTGTTATTTTGCTTTGAATTTAAATAGATGTAAGAATTTTTTTTTTCTATTTTTATCATGTTAGTATTATCGAAAAAAGTTATTTTTATTTATTAACGTATTTTTTATTTTTAAAAAATAAAATTTATTTTTTAAAAATGGAAATAAAAAAGTACTTTAGAAGCTAAATCAAACTAGATTTCTGGCTTTATATATTGTAAATTTAAACAGCGGTCATTATTCAGTTTTATTTGCATTTTTAACTCAACTCGTAGTCTATAATTATTACCGTTGAATGTGAATGGTTATAAAAGATTAACTGTTTACAATACTCTTTTAATTTTATTCTGTGAAATTAATAATAGTATTCATTATTTAATTTTCTATAGCATAACCAAAAAATTTTGAAAACTAAAATTATTTTTAAAAATACTTATTAAACGTGCACTATCAAGGGTTAGCTCAACACTTATTACTAATCTCAATGGAAGGGTTTAAACTTACCACTATCAGAAACAATCAACTAAAGGTATAAATATCAAAATTATAAATTAATTTTGGTTTAATGTGTAATTTGATACATGAACCTTAATTTGGCATAATTATACACATGAAACTTAAATTTTGGTTCATATGTATACATGAAACTTTGATTTTGATTCAACTACATACATTTATTTTCATATTGGATTAATATAAATATTTCTGTATGCAATATATTAACCTAAAATGGTGCTAATTCGATAATGTTGTCAATGATTTGTGAAAATTGAATCAAATCAAAGTTTTATGTATAGAATTTCACAAAATCAAAGTTCATGCTAATGGCGAAGTTAAGGAGTTGGCAGGGGGCCCAACCCCCTAAAATGGAATTCTATTTAGGCCCCTTTATAATTTATAAAATATTAAATTAGTAATGATAAAATTACATTTTGGCCCCCCCAAAAATGATAAAAATCTTATTTAATCCTTTAAAAATTATAAAGATATAGGCTATCAAAATAGTGAAATTGTATTTTTACTATTGTAAAAATATACAATTTAATTCTGGCCCCTTAAAAAATTTTCAAGCTTCGCCCTTAGTTCTTGTATAATTTTGTTATTTATGCTCAACTAAACAACATTTACGTATCAAAGATATATATTCAATCATTTCTAGATTTTTATATATGTTTTAATTTTTTTATAAAAAAATATTTTCATTTTTATATTTGAATATGTATACGAGATTTTATAATAAATGTAAGTATTGAATAAATTAATGATTGCATAATAATAAGAGTAAGGAAATGCACAAATTTTTTTTATACAATATCAGAGGTAGGGGATGGAAGTAATACAATTTAAATCCATGCCAAACATGTGTCTAACGAGAACTTTAACTATCATTCTATTCAAGTAAAGATAAATGCAATTTTTATTAAAAAGAGTAAACTACACATATTGTCATTAAATTATTAGTAAGCTTTTATTTGGGTCACTAAATTTCAAAAAGTTACAAAATGGTCACTGAACCATTTGAAAGTTTTCATTTAAGTCATTGGGCTATTAAATTTGCTATTGTATGACCTATGTTCGCACTACCTGCACCAATTGAAAGTTATCCTCCCTCTCTCTTCTATAATTCAGTTTTTTTATGAAACAACTTTAAATGTCACGAATTTGAGAACCAAAATTGAAACAACTTTCTTCTTTAATCTCTGACACTGATTATCAGATTGACTTAGATCTAATGTATATTCTTTTACTCATTGATGGGTACTGATTCACCATACCGATTGTCGAATCGTCACTTGGAGCTCGCTAGTCGAACTTTTAAAAAAAAAACTTAACAGCCTAATAACTAAAATAAAAACTTTCAAATAATTCAGTGACTATTTTGTAACTTTTTGAGTGACCGTTTTGTAACTTTTTGAAGTTAAGTGACTAAAACATAAACTTACTAATAGTTTAGTGACCTTAGGTATAATTTACCATATTAAAACTAGAAATGGATTACAATAAAACATTTTTCTCGGGTCTTGCCGAAGAAAACATTTCTTTTAGGTGTCAGAGAAAAACAACCATTTTACTAAGAAAGGCTCATTTCCTACTTTATTTACGGAAACGGGCCACTTTATTTATTATTTACCGAAATGGGCCGAAAACACTAAAATTCGTCTACGTAGGAGCGTTTTAAGGGGAAATTCCAACAAAACGCGTGTCAACAAAAAAAGTGCTGACGTGGACGCGCTTTGCTGACATGGCAAAAGCGCTCCCTCAAGGACGCATTTTAGCCTGTGTTTTTCTAGGGTTAGGGCTATTTGCATGTTTAGTGCCTAGGATTTATGTGCTTAGGATTTTAGTGGTTTAGGGTCAGGGTTTTGTTAAAATAATTTAGGAATTTATTTGTTTAAGGTTTAGGAATTTTAAAAAATAAATTAGGGTTTAGAATTTTTAAAAAAATAATTAAATTAGGTTTTAGGGTTTTTAAAAATAATTTTGTGTTTAGCGGTTTAGGGTTTTTGTAAAAGGGTTTAGGGTTGAGCTTTGAAAAAAAAATATTGACAAGAAGGATTTTGGTTTTTTTTCTACCATAGTTTCTGAAAAATTAATTTTGAGAAGACGGTTCTAAAAAAATAGTGACAAAAACGTTTCAAGCAGGATGCACTATCAGCAAAAGTACTAAAAAAATCCCCACGTGGATGCTCTTTTTCTACAGTAGTTTATGAAAAATAATTTTGAGAAGACGGTTCTGAAAAAATAATGTAAAAAATGCTTCAAGCAGTATGTACTGTCAGCAAAAGTACTGAAAAAGGTTACCGCGTGGACGCTCTTTTTATACAGTAGTTCTTGGGAAAATAATTTTGAGAAGACGATTCTTAAAAAATAGTGTAAAAAACGCTTCAAGCAGGATGCACTGTCAGTAAAATTACTGAAAAAAACTCCACGTGGACGCTCTTTTTCTACAGTAGTTCCTGAAAAATAATTTTGAGAAGACGATTTTGAAAAAATAGTGTCAAAAATGCTTCAAGCAGGATGCACTATCAGCAAAATTACTGAAAAAAACTCCCACGTGTACGCTCTTTTTCTACAGTAGTTCCTGAAAAAATAATTTTGAGAAGACGATTTTGAAAAAATAGTGTCAAAAATGCTTCAAGCAGGATGCACTGTCAGCAAAATTGCTGAAAAAAGCTCCCATGTGTATGCTCTTTTTCTACAGTAGTTCCTTAAAAAATAATTTTGAGAAGACGGTTCTGAAAAAATAGTGTCAAAAATACTTCAAGCAGGATGCACTGTCAGCAAAATTACTGAAAAAAGCTCCCACGTGGACGCTCTTTTTCTACAGTAGTTTCTGCTTTGCCTTAGGCTATAAATGAGCCAAATTTCATTCTCATATTGCATAAGTTACAGTAAAAAAATTAGAGAGGCTAAGCAAAATAGAAATTGAAGATGAGTGAACGTATTGGTGTTGTTATTTACTATGATAGTGAAGTCCGTGACACTGAGAACGGCGTTGTTTTTTTATCGGAGAATACAGTGCTACTAGTTTTTAACTAGAACATAGATTTGACAGAACTTCATAAAAGAATTAGGCGAAAAATCTTCAGAACGATGCCAATGAGAGTATCGTCTATTAAGTGTCAATTTTGTGCTTCGGTTGATCCTATGATATATGTCTCATTTGATATCAAAGGTGATCGTAGCTTGGAGGCGATGGTGCAGACTTATATTGCTAGTGGATCACCCTATCTTGAGTTATATGTACAATTTTCATCGCCAAATCAAGCATTTGCGACTTCAACATCTACTGCTGTTCAGGAGGAATACACGACCCATGGCCGACACTCCGTTAGTGGGAGGCAGAACATGGAAGCGCCCGTGTTTGGTGGTAGTATGAAATACACAACTCCTGCACGAAACTTGGTTAGTGGATGGGACATGCACCTCGGTGGGTCGATGTTCGATGCTGGAAATACGTACTGGGAATGGCATCAACTTCTAGTGGTTGGCAATCCACATCTGATTAGGGACGTTACGAAACGTCCACAAGAAGGGATGATGTACTCCCTACGACGTCCACTGGCGAGGGGACCTCATACATTGTACATAATGGTGGGTTGGATGATGAGTCCGATGTGGATCCACCTTGAGAGCCCGGCCCCGATAGTGTAGAAGTTACATTATTTTCTGAATCGGAGCCTGTTCCAACTGAACCTGAAGACGGTGAAGGGGGTTCAGATGAAGAAGAAGAAGATTCGCGATTCACAGCGTACTCGCCTCTAGCCCACATGTATAATGTTGATCTATTGACAGATAATACGTTGGAGTTTTTAGATCTACCATACAGAAGGCGTGACCGTACAAGTTCGTCGTTGCATTCGGGTGAATTGAAAGTTGGTAAGGAGTTTTCCAGTAAGGATAGTTTTCTTGGTGCAATGAAACAATATAGCATCATGAACGGGGTTAACTACCACATGGTTAAATCTAAATTCGAGAAGTTCGAGGCCAAGTGTGCAGTGCAAGATGGTACATATTCATGGAAAATCATGGCTTCGGTTAGGAAAAAGACAGAATTGTGGAAGATAAAAAAGTACAAATGTTCACATATGTGTGTTGCCGATACAGTATCATTAGGTGTTTAGGGTTTTTGAATAATATTGTTATTACTTAATGTTGTATTATTTAACATACTTCGTTGACAGGTGTTTTACAAGATCATCCCAAGATGGATTCAGATATTATAATTGGCTTAATACTACCGATGGTGAAGGCGGATCCCAGGACTTCTGTGTCGGTCTTAATTTCCAATATTCGTAGCCAATTGAGGTACACGCCCTCTTACCGCAAGGCCTGGATAGCTAAGCAGAATTCATTGGAAAAGATGCATAATGGGTGGGACGCTTCATATAATGAGGTGTGGCAGCGGTGCCAGGTGCTGGAGAGGTATGTTTTAGGTTGCATAACAGACCTTGAAATGGGCCATGCGTACTACAACGAATACTTGCTCCGTGGATGCCAAGTGTTCAAGCGTCTGTTCTAGAACTTTAAGCAATGTCGGGACGCATTTGTGTACTGCAAGCCATTGATAAAAAATTGACGGTACCTTTATGTATAGTAGATATACCCATCGACTATTGCTAGATGTGGCATGGGATGCGGTGGGAGAATCCTTCCAATTGCATTTGTAATAATACTGGGGGAGTCAGGTGACGACTAGAATTTCTTTCTTTCTAGGTTGAGGAGGCATGTCTACCCCAAACCTGATATCTGCGTTATATTGGATCGAGAAACTAGAATACTAGCCGCAATTGAGCAACAGGGAAGCCTATGGGATCGCACACACCATCGGTATTATCTAAGGCATGTTGCGTCGAACTACTACGGGCAATATCAGTCTACCACTGAACGACGACAAGTGACCAACATGGATATTTAATCTCCACTAATATAATTTTGTTTGTAATATTTAATTTATTCTGAATGAAAGAGTGGCATGTAATTTTCGCTATCAACTTATATTGATAGGGTATGAGATCAATAAAGACCGTTTTCATGATATGTTTGCGATTTTGCGGTCAGTTAATGATCAAGGCGTAAACTACCTCTGTAACATACCTTTCGATTAGTGGACACAAGCATACGACGGCGGCCTACGATATGTCATATGATCTCAAACCTAGCTGAATGCATAAATTCTATTCTAAAAGGAACGCGTCATTTGCCAATAATTTTGGTTGTGCGGGAGACATATTTCCATTTGACGGCACTCTTTCCAAAGTGAGTAGCGAGTTATAAAGGCCAAATGCAGGGAGGCCATGTATGCTGTCGGAAGGTATTGCAAGAAATTAACAAGGCGAAGACGCGGGCCAACATCATGCGCACAGTGTGTCACGATCACGACAACCTATGGTTTCGTGTGGCGGAGTTCGACAGACCAAACCATGGTATTACCGACGCGCAAATATTGTGTACACCTGAGAAATAGGACTTGCGATTGTAGGACATTTGATGCACTTCGTTATCCATGCGCTCATACAATTGCAGCTTGTCAGAATCTCCGTTCGAATCTCATGAGCTATGTCGACGAAGTGTACAAAACAGAATACATGTACAACGTGTGGAGACACGTATTCCCATCGGTCCCAGATGAATGTAAGTGGCCATCTATATCGCTTGCTCCGTTTAAGTTGTTACCGAATAGAGAATTGCGTCCCAAACCAAAAGGTCAACCTTGCTCGAGTAGAATATGTGATAATATGGATATCCAATAAAGAACGAACCAACAGAAGTTGTGCAGATGATGTAGGAACCCAGGTCATACAATTCGAACATGTCCAAATCAAAATAGTTGATAATTGCTTAAATGAAATTATGTTGCATTATTTCTATTGCTTTATTCAAAAGAACTTCTATTTTATTAAATACAACAAAATATAAAAATAATTGACTATTAAAATATTCAAAACAACTTTTATTTTATTAAATGAAACAATATAAAAACAGTTTATACAAATATATTAAAAAATCAATGCATGTGCCGGTCGGAATCAGTGCCACATGGGGGTGGTCGACGTTACGCGCTGGATTCCTTCTTAGTTCAGCTTCCGCTGGGGGTTGTGGTTGTTCTAGTTATGGGTGTTGGGAGGATGACCCACCTTGATAGTACAAATAGTGCGGAGGTGTTTGCATCACCCACGACGGAGGTGTTTGAATCTCATAAGGCGATGGGGATTGGAAGTGAGATGAGCTCCCTGATAGTGCCTCGTGCGATCCCTCCTACGACGATGGCCTATATATCGTCGGTTGAGTTGGAGTCAATGAGAAAGGAGATGCACCGGGCCATGCATTCTAACTTGGCATAAGACTGGGAAAAGGAAACATATAAGGATTAGGATACATATAAGGGCTAAGATACGCACCTGGCATAATCTGAAGGGGCAGTGGTGTGGGCGTCGTCGCTTAAGGCGTCGGGCTCGGTGATTGTGTAGGCACTGTTGATGGGCCCGCCCCATCATCCCTTCTCCTTAAATTTAAAGGGCCCCATTGTTCCCTTTCGACATGGATTTGCCGATGCCTCTGTTCTTCCAAGAGCAAATATGACTTGTCATGGATCCTAAACCATAGCATGTAATTCAGCGCACACGCTAACTCTAGGACGATGATCGGTTCGCGAGTAGGTATATGATCATATTGATTTTCTCACATTTTGATATATTCCGAGAAGAATAGCGACCAATGCGTATTTGATTGCTATAAGTCGATTTTGTGCTCATCATCGGGCACCTCATGTAACACCCGCTAACCTTAAACTGTCGCCGAAACAGGGTTACGAAACATTACCAGACATATCGGACAATTTACTAATATTATACAATTAATTAACATTTATAATTTAATACATTCATTAAGTCCCTTTCATTGACCCTCGAAGCCCAAAATATGAATTAGAAGTGAATCGAGACTTGATCGGGTGCTCCGAAAATTTTTCGTAAATTTTTTTTTTGAACTCAATATAACCCCTTTATACACATCTAACCTTCCCTGAAATTTCAAACCACAACCAATCTAAAACCAATGGCACAACCAAAACAATTTATACTCAAATACACCTAAATCATAACAGATTCATTAACACTATAATTTAATAATTAAACATTCATAATATCATTCAAAATTTACTAATAACTTCATTAATTTTCCATTCAATCTTAATACCAAATTTTATAGTATACTCTTTACCATTTCTCTTAGACTAAGTTCAAAACACTACAAACCATCCATACTTTATAATTAAAATCATATGACCTATGTATATAACCTAGGTACATGCCACATTTACCTAAAGGAAAAGTACATCACCAAAGTTGTGCTGAAGTCAGGATTGATCTGGATGCTGGACCGGGACCTTTGACTTCTATTGACCTACGCACGAAATCAACCGTACGCTGAGTATGCCTATACTTAGTGGTATTACCATAATTCAAATTATATAACATTAATAAATTATAACATCAACTTGTAATATAGAAAATCATAAGAACAAAATTTACAATCAATTTAATATCTCATTTATAATAGTCTATCAACAGATATCATATATCAACAATTTGCATTTTTGATCAATTCATGAACCTTAAGTTCATGCTTTCAAATCTCATATCTCATTCTCACTTCACATTTTGATTCATAATTTCACTATCTCATTTCTTCCATCAACTCATTCAAATCAAGATTTATTCATTTTTTTTCATTTAATTACCCCTATTAACAAGACTCGGACCTTAGCAGATACACGAATTCCAACCAAACACACCAGAATAAATAATCCTCAATCCTCCCAAATACACCAGAAGGCATTAAATGCCTCTTCGGATAATCTGAAGAAATATAGTAACATCAGTATCTCCTCGGCCAAACCGAAAAGTCCCCTGAACTCTTCCAAATCCTATGGCATGCCAACTATATCCGACTCAGCCCGACTAGTTAATAGGGTATTCAAATCATTTCTCAATTCAATCTCATTTCAATTCAAAACACATCTTTCAATTTAATCACAATTCAATTTAATACATTTTTTTCCACTTTCCAATCAATATATGATTTAAATACTCAAACATATTCATACTTCATTTCTATTTCATTCATGTCAATAGTAATACTTACCTTATAATTTACTTACCATACATAAAAATTTAAATATAACATTAACTAAATAGTAGTTTGAATTATAGTAATACAAACCCGAAATTCGCGATTACTCCTTGATGATCTTCTCTTTTCCTTTCTGTGCCGATGCCTCGGGTTCTTTATTAGCAACGGAAAATTAAGATAATTTCATAATCATTAATACACTATTAATTTATATCTAATTAATTGAATTTCTATTCAATTTTCTACTTTAATTTTAATTTTAAATACACTAAATTCACTTACTTTTCTATCTCAATTCATACTTTATTTCTATTCAAATTTCAACCAAACTTAGACATAACTATCTAAATTTCATCCTAAAACCCTAATTTCAAAATTCTTGCAATTTAGTCCCTACTATGTAGAACTAATAGCTTCTTTTACAATTTAATCCTTTAATCAATTCAAACTAAAAATTCATTCAATTAAACCCCTAATTCAACAATTTGTTCAACATGAATCATGTTAATAAATATAAGAACTTCCAAAATTTCAACTTAAATTCAACAAAATTTTATTCTAAAGCTTCTAAAACATCAAAATTAAAAGAAAAGGGATTAATTGACTTACCTATTAAAGCTTCAAACCTTAAAACCCTAGTTTTTTCTTTTATTTTTCTTTCTTTTATTTTTCTCCTTTCCCTGCTCTGTTTCGAAATGGCTATTCTGTTTCTTCTTTTCTTTATTTGTTTCCTTTCTTTTATCTTATTTAATTTATATTATATTTAATTTAATTAACAATTAATAATTATAAAATATCTTTATACTTAAATTATAAGTAAATTATGTATTTAAATTATAAGTAAATTATGTATTTAAATTACAATTGTACAAATATGGTTTTTACACATGTATATTTTTATTACCATACATTTGTTACAATTCAATATTTTATAATATAATATAATAATATAATATAATTTAATTTATAATATACTTTTTATCTAATTGATATAATATTTTATTAATATAATAATTTAATATATAAAATATATTTTACTTAAAATTTAAGAAAATATACAATTATATTACAAGTGTACAAATACATATATTACACATGTACAATTTTATCATTATACATTTGTCTTTATTTTAATTTATTTAATAATAATAATAGTAATAATAATATAATTAATCTAATAAATATCATTTAAAAATCTTAGATCTTTTAAACATATGCCGCCTCACCTATTAAAATGGGCATAATTGCCTATTTAGTCCCTTTTATTTTATTTTGATCTATAATTAGACTTTTACCCTTTATTCACTTTAGTCCTTTTTGCTAATTACTCTTAATTAAGTTAAATTCACCTAATCAAAACCTAATTGAATACATCACTAGACTCATAAATATTTATAATACTTATTTACGAACCCATTTCGCTAAGACGGAGGCCCGATAATGTACTTTTCTGATGCCCGTGAATTTTGGGTCATTACACCTTAGGTGTCACGGGAATAGATTGTCGGAATCCAAATTGCCACAACACTTTATCCGTCTGGTGCATCTCGATAGTAGCGTAGTTGACCAATGGGACCTTAACATGCCAAATGTTCAGATTTTGAAAGAATTCATCCGGAATTACTGCCCGAATTGTTGGATCCTCGTATGATGTCCATCGGCCACCTCAGGTGTCACGAGAATCGATTGTTGGAATCCAAATTGCCACAACACTCTATCCATCTGGTGCATCTCGATAGTAGCGTATTTGACCAATGGGACCTTAACATGCCAAATGTTTGGATTTTGAAAGAATTCATCCGGAATTACTGCCCGAATTGCTGGATCCTCGCATGGTGTCCATTGAAACTATATGAAAGTTGTAGCAGACCCAATCTGCCCGGGCCCGAATAAACCAAAATCATTAAAAAAAACCAAAATTAAAAAAACATTAATAAACCCAAAGTTTTAACAGTCCAAAGAATTAATCAACAATCTTTTAGCCCAAAACCCTATTACAAGCACAATCCACCACCCAATTCTGGAACTAGCCCAAACGGCCCAAATAACTTTGGCAGATAGAAACCCTTAGGGTTCCGTGTCGTCGTCCAAATACAAGACGCGTGCGTCTCTCACGCTGCGTGCCTCCACGCAGCCTCCGTACCGCCAGTAAGCCTCCGTACGCCACGTCCGCCTTTCGTACCTGCAGGCAAATAGCAGAGAAACAGCAAAAAAACGGACAAAGAGAAATGTATTTTTGGTTTTTTTTTCTTTCTTTTTTGATTTCCGATCTTCGGCCTTTAAAAAGGGAAGAATCTATTGTAACTTTTTTACACATACAGAGAATACAGCAATAGAAACCAGAAACAGAGATTCAAAAAAGGTTTATTTTCGATTTCATCCTTTTATTGTTTTTTTATCTATTTCGGTAGCATTTTTTCTCTCTATTTCTACACGCGAAATAAAAAAAAAAGAACTTACCTTTGAAAGTTGAACCGACGTGCGCCTTTCTTCGCGTCGAAATCGAAGCAAGGGTGGTCGTTGAGGTTAGTATTCGAGTCCGCTTGAAAGGAGGCGATCGATCGAGATCGAATCGGTCCATCGATCGCCGATTAATATGGCGTTGAAGTGGCCGGATTTTTTTTTCTTCTTTGCGGCCGAAAATGAAAACAAATAGGGCTAGGGTTCGGTTTAAAGTGAGGGTTAATTCATTTTTAAACCTGGTATTAACCTATTACAGAAACGACACCGTATTGGCCATTGCCCAATGACCCGACCCGAATGCGGCCAAGATCCGCGTGTATCGGTTTCTGAGGGAATATTGCGCATTTAATCCTTCCCTGTTTAGCCGCATTTTTATTAAGTCATATAGATGTTCCCTATTTCCTTAATTTTGCACCCGAATTTTATATGACGTTTCAATTTCGTCCGCTCTTAAACGCTGCGTTTAGGGGACTTGAATATTCGCGCTTTTAGTCCTTGTATATCAGGGCGTCTTTTATTTTGGTCCTTATTTTTAACCTACTGACTTTATAAGTTTCTTTTTAAATTGGTCATTGGACTTTGAATGTGTTTCGATTGAACCTGTCACATTTTTACTTATATTTTCATTATTGATCCATTTGTAGTTTATTTCTTCCTAAAAATCGTTTTAAAATATTATTTTGAACCATTTCATCTTTTTATATTTTCATTTATAAAAACATTTTATTGATTCACTTAGTTATTTTTATATATACATCTTTTGATTCAAAATTTATATGATATTCCTAATACCTTGTTAATTCCTCATTATTTCATGTATATATTTTTTTAATCCATGCACATTTTATATTTCCTTTAATCTTTTAAAATCTTTTTGTATTAAAACATGTTTAAAATCACTTTTGTTTATTTCGAATATGTCTTACATATGTTATACCTGTATGTATTTTATTATTTTTATTGTTTTGCTATTCGTGATTCGATAGTCTGTATTTCACTTGTAAATAATTGATTATTGCTATTATGTATGTTTTAATTCTCATTTTATATTTATTTGCTATTTGTGATTCAATAGTCTGTATTTCACTTGTAAATAATTGATTATTGCTATTATGTGTGTCTTAATTCTCATTGCATATCTATTTGCTATTTGTGATTCGATAGTGTTGTATTTCACTTGTAAATAATTGCTCCGCATTGCATGTTATTATGCCATCGTATTTTATTCACTTAAAAAACACCATGTTTTAACACCATTTAAGTTTTAAAATCATTTTTACTCAAAGTTTCAAACAAGGCAATATTCGTGTGTTTGGAAATTCGAGAAATCGTGCCCTATCGTGCTGGGTTTCGGTTTTCTGTTTGACCAAATAACCGAGTATCCTTTCAAAATCTTGCCCATGTTTTCAAAATAAGGCAATATTTCGTGTTTAGAAACTCAAGGAATCGTAACCTATCGTGCTGGATCTCGGTTTTTGTTTGTTTCTCCAAATAATCGAATATCCTTATAAAAATCTCAATGTATGAATTTTGGAAATCATGAGAGGATCTTAGCATCGAAGGTTTGAAACGCCATATCCCATCGTGCTGGATGCGATATTTTATTCCTCCGGAACAAAAGAATCTCAATATCCAATTCGAGTTATTTAAAGTTCTTCAAAAAAAACGAAGTTTTAAAATCGCTTCAAACTTTTCAACATAAGGACATCAATTAATCAATTTGGTACCAATTTTGGGCGTTGCGAGGGTGCTAATCCTTCCTCGTACGTAACCGACTCCCGAACCCGTTTTCTTCTTGAAATTCGTAGACCAAAATTAATTTCTTTTAAAAATAAAACAAAATGTTTTATAGGTGATCCGATCACACCGAAACAAAAAGATTGGTGGCGACTCCATATTTTTTAAAGTCGATCCCCATTTTTCCACAAATAGAAAAATGGTTTAGACAAAAGTGATAAAAATATTAGTTATATACATAATACTAAATATTAAATACGAAACGACTATGTTATGTGTATATATTTCATTTAATACTTACATGCGCTTCTAACCGTTGGTCTAATAAAAGCCGTATATCTTCAAGAGCGATAGGTATTCCAACATAACTCGCCGAATGGTTCCACCTAATTAAATAAATTTTTAGCATAAAATTATATTTTAAATCTATGTAATAATTGTAAAATCTAATATAAATTTTACCTCGTTATGAGTGGGAATGTATATGGGTGGTTCACTCGAGGACATAAAAATAGAAAGCGAAACCGAGCCCATGATTGTAGTAGTGATAGGCAACCTCCGATTGTGACTTTATTTGGTTTCGTCGCCCCGCACATCTCCCGGTACAATGTTGCTAACACGGCAGACCTCCAACTAAGTTCGCCAGCTACTCTAAAATCAACGAGTTTCAGCAGCCACCTCAGATGTATGAGGTTTCGTGACAAGTTCGACATCAGGTAACCTCTAATGATCTCAAGGATGTATGCCTGAGCATATCGTATTCTTTCTACTTCAGCCGAATCATCCCTCGGCTCCAGGAATATGTCTCGTAACCAGCCTATCTCGATCCGACCTCCATAAATATTATCCAAAGTCGCACCCAAAAGATCGTAGCATATGGCTCTCCAATCAGCAGATTGAGCGGACCCGGTGAGTACGGACCCATCCACCGGCAATCCCAATTGTAACTGCACGTCCTCCAAAGTGATGGTACACTCCTCGCATGGAAGATGGAATGTGTGCGTCTCGGGTCTCCACCTCTCTATGAACGCGCTGATGAGTTTCGGGTCCAACTTGCACCCCCGGCCTATATTGGCCACGTGCCAAAAACCCGCTTCCCTCAAGTAATTTTCTATTAACAGTGATGGAGGACCAGACATATTACGAATATAACATTGTAACACCCGATCTACAGACTGTTATAAAAAATTATAAAATTAAAATTAATTAAACTTACATAAATAAAAAAATATTAAATAATATTCAAAAATTGAAATTAACTCTTACCATTTTCATTTGTTTGACGGAGATATGTTTATGACCGAGACGAATTAATTCCCCAGCCATAGCTAACACGATCAAATATCTTAGAAATTATAAAAAGAATAATACTAATTTAGAAAAAAATATTAAAGGAAATAATTAATTAAAGAGAGCTTTGAGAAATTTAGGGAGAAATTTGATAGCTTTTTTTGAGAATTTTGGAAGAAATGTTTGTGTGGAAAAAATAGGAGGGGGTTTATAGTTTTTTTTTTTACCGTTGGACCCCCCAACGGTCAAAATTTTAAATGACCATTGGGGGTAAAAAAACACGGGCTAAAACGCGTCCCTGATGGAGTGTTTTTGCCATGTCAGCAAGGCGTGTCCACGTCAGTGCGTTTTTTGCTGACATGGCAAAAACGCTCCCTCAGGGACGCGTTTTGCTGAAATTTCCCCTTAAAACGCTCTTACCTGGACGTGTTTTAGTGTTTTCGGCCCATTCCGGTAAATAATAAATAAAGTGGCTCATTTCTATAAATAAAGTAGGAAATGGGCCTTTATTGGTAAAATGGTCAAGAAAAACATATCTAAACTGTTGAATTTTTTTTTTAAAAAAAATTGAAGCAACCAAGTAAAAGGTGAAATGTAGGTGACCAACCAACACCGGTTGGAAGGGGCAAAAGTAATTTTTTTTTTGGTGAAAAAAGAAATTACAACTTAGAAATTAAGCATTAAGAAAACTCAAAATATAATCCTTATCCACTAACCGAACCCTGGTTCCCTATCTCTCCTAAGCTTGACCATCTTATCTGCCATTCCATTCTCTTCTCTTGGAATATGTTGAAGATTCCAATGACTCAGAAGCTTTAACCGCAAAAGAATTCTCGTAACTAAAGCAGAATTGGAACCTTCACGAAATCCTTCATGAATGAGATTAACTGCTTCAAGACTATCTGTCTGAATGAGAACTTTCCGGAAACCATGATCCAAGGTAATTTGTAACCCATCAAGAATGCCCCATAATTCTGAATCAATAACTTCACAATTTCTCAAATACCTTGTGAAACCAACAATTCAAGATCCCTTTTGATCTCGCAGAAACCCTCCAGCTGCCGCAAACATATCTTCATAATTGATCGAACCATCAGTGTTTAAATAGATCCAACCATCCGAAGAACCAGGAACAAAAGCCGTTTTTGAGAGTTTAGTGCCTTTCGATTCGGATACCGCGACATATTGCTTTGCCCAACATAAGGAGGCCTTGATAACCTCATCGGAACTCCAAGAAAGTCCTTGAAATATGTGTAAGTTTCTGTTCTTCCACATGCGCCAAATGATAATCCCAAACAGACAAGGCCAATTAATTCCACCTACTAGCTTTTCGGCATGCTGATTTCGTAAAATATTTTTAAAGGGAAATCAGAATAAATTTTAAAATTATGAGGGTTAAAATATACTTTTATTATTATATTAATTTATAATTTTTTAAAATTATGACTTTTCCCTGGATATTTGAATCAAATTTGAATTTTAGAGTCAAAATTGATAGAAAGGGTTTTACCTAAATACCACCTCAACCTAAATAGGACTATACTCATATGGTAAAATGGATGAAAACATCGGTAGTTTATAAAAGGAAACACAATTTCATCTATTTTGAGGGGCCAAGGCTACTACTTGCCTCCCTAAGTTCTCCCTATAATTATGGAGCAAGATGGGATAGGCAGAGGTGTTCGCCTCAAATGAGCAAAATTAATGCATGTGCCGGTCGGAATTAGTGCCACATGGAGGTGGTTGACGGTTACGCGCTGGATTCCTTTTTGGTTCAGCTTTCGGTGGGGGTTGTAGTTGTTCTGGTTATGGGTGTTGGGAGGATGACCCACATTGATAGAACAAATAGTGCGGAGGTGTTTGCATCACCCACGGTAGAGGTGTTTGAATCCCATAAGGCGATGGGGATTGGAAATGAGATGAGCTCCCCGATGGTGCCTCGTGCGATCTCTCCTACGACAATGGCCTATATATCGTCGGTTGAGTTGGAGTCATCGAGAAAGGAGATGCACTGGGTCATGCATTCCAACCTGGCATAGGATTGGGAAAAGGAAACATATAAGGGCTGGGATACATATAAGGGCTAGGATACGCACCTGGCATAATTTGAAGGGGCTGTGGTGTGGGAGTCATCACTTGAGGCGTCGGACCTGGTGATTGTGTGGGCACTGTTGATAGGCCCGCCCCATCATCCCTTCTCATTGGATTTAAAGGGCCCTGTCGTTACCTTTCGACACGGATTTGCCGACGACTCTGCTCTTTTGAGAGCAAATATGGCTTACCATGGATCCTAAACCATGGGATGTAACCCGGCGCACACGCTAACTTTAGGATGATGATCGGTTCGCTAGTAGGTATATGATCATACCGATTTTCCCACATTTCGATATATTTCGAGAAGAATAGCAGCCAATGCGTATTTGATTGCTGTAAGTCGATTTTTTGCTCATCATTGGGCACCTCAAGTGTCACGGGAATTAGTTGTCAGAATCTAAATTGCCACAACACTCTATCCGTTTGGTGCATTTCGATAGTAGCGTAGTTGACCAATGAGACCTTAACATGCCAAATGTTTGGATTTTAAAAGAATTCATCTAAAATTACTGCCTGAATTGCTGGATCCTCGTATGGTGTCCATTGAAACTATATGAATGTGATAAAAATATTAGTTATATACATAATACTAAATACTAAATACGAAACGACTATGTTATGTATATATATTTCATTTAATACTTACATGCACTTTTGACCGTTGGTCTAATAGAAGTCGTATATCTTCAAGAACAGTAGGTATTCCAACATAACTCGCCGAATGGTTCCACCTAATTAAATAAATTTTTAGCATAAAATTATATTTTAAATCTATGTAATAATTGTAAAATATAATATAAATTTTACCTCGTTATGAGTGAGAATATATATGGGTGGTTCACTCGAGGACATAAAAATGGAAAGCGAAACCGAGTCCATGATTGTAGTAGTGATAGGCAACCTCTGATTTTGGCTTTATTTGGTTTCGTCGTCCCGCACATCTCCCGGTACAATGTTGCCAACACAGCAGACCCCCAACTAAGTTCGCCAGCTACTCTAAAATCAACGAGTTTCAATAGCCACCTAAGATGTATGAGGTTTCGTGACAAGCTCGGCATCAGTAACCTCCAATGACCTCAAGGATGTATGCCCGAGCATATTGTATTCTTTCTGCTTTAGTCGAATCATCCCTCGACTCCGAGAATGTGTCTCGTAACCAGCCTATCTCGATCCGACCTTCGAAAATATTATCCAGAATCGCACCCAAAAGATCGTAGCATATGGCTCTCCAATTAGCAGATTGAGCGGACCTGGTGAGTACGGACCCATCCACCGGCAATCCCAATTGTAACTGTACGTCCTCCAAAGTGATGGTACACTCCTCGCATGGAAGATGGAATGTGTGTGTCTCGGGTCTCCACCTCTCTATGAACGCGCTGATGAGTTTCGGGTCCAACTTGCACCCCCGACCTATACTGGCCACGTGCCAAAAACCCGCTTCCCTCAAGTAATTTTCTACCAACAGTGATGGAGGACCAGACATATTACGAATATAACATTGTAACACCCGATCTACAGACTGTTATAAAAAAAATATAAAATAAAAATTAATTAAAATTACATAAATGAAAAAAATATTAAATAATATTCAAAAATTGAAATTAACCCTTACCATTTTCATTTGTTCAACGGAGATATGTTTATGATCGAGACGAATTACTTCCCCAACCATAGCTAACACGATCAAATATCTTAGAAATTATAAAAAAAATAATACTAATTTAGAAAAAAATATTAAAGGAAACTGTTAATTAAAGAGAGCTTTGAGAAATTTAGGGAGAAATTTGATAGCTTTTTTGAGAATTTTGGAAGAAATGTTTGTGTGGAAAAAATATGAGGGGGTTTATAGTTTTTTTTTTTACCGTTGGACCCCCCAACGGTCAAAATTTTAAATGACCGTTGGGGGTCAAAACATGGGCTAAAATGCGTCCCTGAAGGAGTGCTTTTGCCATGTCAGCAAAGCGCGTCCACCTCAGTGTGGTTTTTGTTGACATGGCAAAAACACTCCCTCATGGACGCGTTTTGCTGGAATTTCCCCTTAAAACGCTCCTACATGGACGTGTTTTAGTGTTTTCGGCCCATTCATCAAAATTGATAGAAAGGGCTTTACCTAAATACCACCTCAACCTAAATAGGACTATACTCATGTGGTAAAATAGATGAAAACATCGGTAGTTTATAAAAGGAAACACAATTTCATCTATTTTGAGGGGCCAAGGCTACTACTTGCCTCCCTAAGTTCTCCCTATAATTATGGAGCAAGATGGGATAGGCAGAGGTGTTCGCCTCAAATGAGTAAAATTACTTTAAAGTCCCTTTAAAATTTATAAAAATATAAATCAATATAACGATAAACTTGTATTTTGGTGTTTCAAATATTTATAATTTAGAAGAAAAAAATTGGGGTTCACCCTTGCTAGTTGGATCAAGTAATAAAAGATCCAATATAGTTTTAAATTTAAGTATTGGGGATGGAGATAATAAAATTAACAAAGATTGGCATGGAGAGTTTTGGAGTCAAACACATTAACGTTATATGTTGATTTGGGTCTCAAGAAATAATTAAAACCTATAATGGGCCCTTCACAGAGGAATTTGAATGGGTGGACACATTTTTAATAACTGCCCAATTGCCATTTTCCAAACGAAATGAAAATGGAAAGTTTTTAACATAAATATTTTATTACGGAGGTGTATTATTTTAGGATTTTATGAATATATTCATACTTGACATCGGATAAATTACACATTTCTCCTATTTCTTCTTTTTATTTTATTTTAAATAAAACAGAATAATTCAATCCCACACCACTCCTCCCTAACTACTGAAAGATTTTTGTTATTATTAACGCCAAGAAAATTATAAATCACGTTGGCTGTATTTGGGCTATCGAAAGACTGGAGTGTAGGAAAAGACGCCAATGAAAGAACTCCAACTTATCCTTTTCTACAAACTACATCTCTCACATTAATTTTTCATCACATAAGTAATATATTTAATCAAATTCATACCTAATTTCCTTTAAAAATTTGGTAAACTACGTCTGTTTATCTCACGTTACATTTTAGTCATTTATATTTTAAATGTTACGTTTTAATCACTTACGTTATCAGAGGCGGATACAAGGGGGGGCTGGCAGTGGCTCTGGCCCCCCCTAAAATGGAAAATTTATATTTAAGCCCTTGAATTTTTTTTTTTAAAATTTTAAATTAGTAAAGGTAAAATGATACTTTGCCCCCCCTAAAATTATAGAAATTCGATTTAATCCTTTAAAAATTATAAAGATATAGACCATAAAAAATTAAATTTTCATTCGCCCCCCTAAAAATTTGTTCTGGCTTCGCCCCTGTGTAACGTTATCGTGTTGTAATATTTTACTCACTAAGCTGTTAACCGTGTAACGGTAAGTTGACGTGGCATGTTAAATCATCATTTCAAACAAAAAATTTAGGTTAATTATACAATTGGTCCCCATATTTTTTCGTTTTGAGCAATTTAATTTCTTTTATGTTATTTTAACTTTCCTTTTTTTTCCCATTCTCTTTTGCTTCTCCCTTTGTTTTATTACCTTTTCCATTTCTTTTAACATATAAGGAAGTCAAATTGGCAGTGAAGAAAGAAGCATTGTATGGGTTTATGGGTTTTGGTTATAGGCAATGATGGCTTCTGATTTCTTGCTTCTTTCTTCACTGCCAATTCAATTTTCTGATATGTTAAAAGAAATAGAGAAATTAGGAAAACAAAGGGAGAAACAGAAGAGAATGGAAAAAAGAAGAAGGAAAGATTAAAGAAAAAAAAAGAAAAGAAAATTAAATTGCTCAAAATGAAAAAAATATAGGGACCGATTGTATAATTTAACCTAAAATTTTTATTTGAAATGATGATTTAACGTGCCATAACAGCTTATTGTTACACCATTAACGACAATTAACGATTCAGTGACTAAAATGTTACAACATGATAACGTAAGTGACTAAAACGTAACATTTTAAACATAAATGATTAAAATGTAACTTAAGGTAAACAAAAGTGACCATGAGTGTAATCACTCTTGTTAATCCTTGGATGCTTAAAAACTTGGTTGACTATTAAATTCTTACCTTAATTATTAAATATGTTTAAAAAATTGAAATTAATTAAAAGCATATGTGAAAGGTTGAAAGGTTAATATTTGACAATAATTTAAAAGAAATGTATCAGAATAAGAAAATGATAATACTACCTAAAATGAAGTTTATTTTATCATAGAATGAAACTAAAATAAACTTGAAAAGAAAACACAGCTTATGTCATCTTCATGGCTTTGGCACTAATTTTTTTTATTAAAATATGTTATAGGTTTTTTTTTTTATATTTTTCATAAATTTAAAATTTAAAATTTATACTTTTATTTTTATAAATTTAATTCCTTTACTTTTTAAATTTTAAAATTCAAGTCTATTGGTAACACTACTTTCTTTTTTTGTTAAATTGGTTGATATGGCATTTTAAAATTAAAAAAAATCACTTAATAGCAATGTAATTTGAAAAGAAATTTGTAAGAACCTAAATTTAACAAAATAAATTTAATGACCTGAATTTTGAAATCTAAAAATTAAGAAGACTAAATTCTTAAGAATAAAAGAATAAAAGTATAAAGATTAAATTTCAAATTTACGAAGAGTAAAATGACTTATAACATATTTAACCCTTAATCTTTTTATCACTTTTCATCTTATCAAGGAATATCTTAAATTATATATAATAATTCTATAAAAATATGTAAAAAAATAATAAATAAAGATGGAGTTTAAAATGAATTATTATTATAAATGTTAATATTAAAAAAAATCCTACACCATTCATTGCTATTGTAAAAGAAAAAAATTAGAAATGATTGTAGTGCTTACCAAAAAAAAAAAAAAAAGTGTTCACCAGCATCATAATAACAAGAAGGTGGATAAAAAAAAAGAAAAGGTTATGAGGTTATAATGTTTCCTTTTATTTTATTTATTCAAGATTACTTTAAACCAAAGCAATATGTTAATCCCATTTGGATGATTTTGTTCCACCAACCGAAGCATTTATTAAAATTGCATATAATATGAATCTAATAAAGCCAATTAATTTTGATAACTTTTGTCTTTCTTTCCAACTTTTAGGACAAAAAGAAGCATTTTCATTTTGTATTCTCAACCTTTCACTTTGAAGAAAAGATGTGATGAAAATTATTGATAATATATTTTCTTCATTACTCTTTTTCTATTGAGGTTTTCCTAAAGAAAAAAAAAACAAAAATTCAAATAACACATAATTAAGTATTGCAGTAGTTGCTATCACAGTTTTCATTTCAAACCACTTTCTGAAGGAATGTATATGTGGATGCAGTCTCCAACTTTTGTTTATTGTAATTGTATAAAATTTGTTAAGAAAATAAATATTTCTTTTAATTTTTATTAACATTATATAATTTTTTTTAACATAATTGTTCATGCACTAGATACTTAAATACTTATAATTTAATTTACGTATTTAAATACATTCAACATCACATTTATTGTTTGATTAATAAAAAGAATTAATTTACATTATCATTTATAAATCTCATTGATTTAAACCAGACAAATGAGTAAACTCAATTTCTTTTCTTCTTATGAATAAAACATTCCTTGATGGCATATTGCTTTTTTTTTTTTTTGGATAGTTTCATGTCAGCTCCAAATGTTTATCACCAATCCCCCACCATCTCCATGACTGACCCCTAACCTACCCAAAAAGGAAGAGTTTGAGTAGCCCACCCTCAATAATGTTCATGATTGAATTCAAGTGGTTCATATGAAGGCTCGAGTGATTTGGACAGTGAAACTGATTTGATGCCAAATCCATGTTGTCTTTAGTGGTAATTGGTAACTTTTCTACCTTTGTTACCCACCACATGTTTTTTTTTATTTTTTTTTGGCATTGGCCATACGTGGATCACTGGTCAACTGATGCGTCCAATCTCAACTCAGATCACCAAATTTCTGATTTTTCTTAATTTATTTATGAATTTCATCCCTCTCCTTTATCAAATTTGAGAAATTAGTTCTAAGTCTTTATATTTTACGAAAACTAAAATATTAATCAAATTAAGTAACATTTTTAACCATCATTGTTAAATTATTGACCTAGAAATCAACGGTTTAATGATTCATATATAAAGAACTAATAAAAATCAATAGTTCAATGATTTATATATTATAAATTAGCAAAAAAAAAAAATAGTGTGTTTATCAATATATAGGCTTAGCTTTCAATTTTATAAATAATAAGAATTAAATTATGACAAATTCAAATAGAAAGACTGTTGATACTAAAAGGTGGTGATCGAAGATGAAGGATGAGGGAAGAGCTTGAGGAGAAAGGGAGTTAGGGTGAAAATTCAGAGTAAGGGGTAGGAGAACATGCTGGATCATTGGGGTCAGAGAGGTATTTATGAGTTCACCTCAATGGAAATATTTCACTTTTTGAAGAGCTACCTATCCCTTTCAAGATTCTTATTAGGTGAGTAATATGAAAACACATAAATTTTAGGACATGTGGATAGCAAGTGATGTTTATCTTGCCGAGATGTTTATCTTGTCGAAATGATTTAATTGTCAGGAATAGTTAGTTTACATATTCGGCCAAGTAGCTATAGTTGGCATACTTCAATATCTTGTCGAAATGATTTAATTGTCAGGAGTAGTTAGTTTACATATTCGGCCAAGTAAATTATATGTATCATGGCAGAGTTCGTTGGTTGGCGGAGTATATGTGCATGACAAAGACTAATTGCACAGTTTTTATAAAGCTGAGGGATAAAATTAAGGATTAGACCATTTTTCTTCATGTTTATCAGTTTTTTTTTTTTTTTTGGAAAGGACCAAAAGTTGAACTATACTCAAAAGACAAAGATACTGAAATCATCATCAGCTTAATGTGATAATGAAAAAAAAATGATGTATTGATGTATCATTCATTCATTCCCATTTCCCATCAAAGTCAAAGCTATTGAAAACAACAACACACCATCTCCACATTTTCCCTTCTAGCAATTGAGAATGTAGGGTCCTCCCATATCTTGCAGTTTACTTGAAATGCCTGCAAGGGAAAACAAATTCTGGCCATTGCTTTATTCTTTTTTCTTCTTTCAAAAAACTATTATCAAAAGCTCCCTTCTTTTCATCTCAAATGCTGTCTTCTGTTTTTGTTTTTTGTTCTTTTTCAAGCTTTCATAATTGTGCTGGAAAATGGACCTTTTCCATTGTTTTTTTTTCTATTATTTTAGTGGAAATGACAAGAGGGTTCTCAGTTGCAAAGCACTCTCGAAGAAGAAGCTTTTTACATACAGTAACAAGGTAGCCGCTTCAGGTGGTGAGCATGTTCCAACATGCACTTAAAAAGGTAATGAAGAAACTGTCAGAAAATTCACGGTACATGCATGGGGATGACATTATCCCATATGCTTTGATCTAAATGAATTAGTGCTTATGGATGCCTTCATCATCTGGTCCTTTGTGAATTTAACTCAAGGAATATCATATTCACAAATTCCATAATTGTTAATGTGATTTAGAACCTTTTGCTTGCTTCCATATGTCATAGGATTTTGAAAAACAAGGGTCAGATACTATGTTTAAATTTGAAAATTAATCCAGCATAAATTGGTCCTTTTACTATAATAATTTCTCAGTCTAAATAGTTAATACTATATTAACTATTTCATTTGAAATATCGACTTCCCTTGGAAAAATTAATTTCAACGAGGAGATTCTACACGCACCCGTCATCAGCATCTTTATTTTGTTAATGCTATATAGACTTCTATCTAATTATTGAGAACAAAGATATTATGCACAAGGTAACTATTCCACCAAAAAGTTTCTTTTTTTTTACTTCAAAATGATGAATATGTAGAATAAGAACATGTGATTGCTGAGATTTGTGCGAGAACATACACTTTAAATTTGAAAGTGAGGGTTTAAAAATATATTTATTCTGACTCAAAAGGGAAAATGCACTGGAGTATCGATGTGTACCATTCACCCGAATTTATATATAATGATGTTCATATCTTACCAAAAACAAGCCATTTGTAGATATTATCACGGGTTCCTACAAATTCAATTTTTCTTTTTGTGTTGGAAGGGTTTAAAAAAAAAAGTATAAGGCATGTTTCGTCCCTGAATTTAACAATTTTTCTCAACTTGGTACTTGAATTTTTTTTATTCACATAAATTTTGGAACATAACAACTTTTTTGGATTTCAGTCTTTGTGATGACATGACACTTTGAAATTGTGCTACGTCATCACTCAAACTTTTAAGAATGCGATTTCACTCAGAATGCGATATCATCACATGGACCCAAATTGAGAAAAGTTGCCAAATTCAATGACTAAACGTTGCTTTATCCCCCAAAAATTCACATCAACATTTTAATTTTAACAATTAGTGGCATCTATTTGGAATAACTAAAGACATTATAACAATAAAATGACTCAATTATGTTAAATTAAAGTATAGGGACTAAATGTTTGATTGAGCTTCGGTAGTGGCATCGTTGCTGTTGCAATAATCAGGAGGATGTGAGTTTAGACATGTTTAAACGCCATTTTCCTCCGATTTAGTAATGCAATTTACTCCTTTTAGTATAAAATTTTTTAAGTTTGCTCCCCCTGCCGCAAGTTATATTCTTATCCGGACTCCAGTAAAAAAATTCCTGGCTTCACTCCTAGGGTTATGGAGTTATAGATACAAATAGGTATTTTATAAAAAAAAAGTATAGGGACTAAATCTCAAATTTGAGTATAATAGAGAGATAAAAACCAGAATTTGACACAGACAAAAGGAATAAGGGCTAACATTTTCAAGCAAAAAATATGTTTTAAGTATTATATATTTCTGGCAAGAAAAGCAAATGGAATCTTTTGTTACATATGAAAATGGGATATAAGAAGGAAGAGGGAACATTTTACAGTTCTGCTAAGCCAAGCCAATTAACACACTCAAAACAAAAGACTGGGAAATGAAAAACCATTTTAAAAAACACATTATGCCAACAGAAGTTATCAGAATATTCGACAAATATCCCCACTAATTCGATCCTCGGTTAAGAGGACTTTTCCTCAGATTAGATGGTTTCAGCTCCCCAGTCCTTGGACTGTGTGATCCATTTCCACTCGCCCGAGGGCTTCTCTCTCCTTTCAGCTCACTCAGACGAGGGCTATTACATGAGAGCCGCGGGCTTTGATGGCTTCTCGGGCCATTTGCTGGCGTAGCAGTGGAGCTTGTGATTTTAGGACTGCAAGTATGTCTGAATTCACCCCGGCTTCTTGTAATAACTTCATCTAATATCTCACTGTCCCCTGCATAGGCTGCTCCTTGTCCCAGCTCTGTCTCCTGTAAGCCAAAGTTTAAATGATTAATAATAAGCAATGGAAAATGGGGGAAAGGTTTTTTGGTTGTAGGAGAGGAGACGAGTATCTTACTGTGGCAAGATTATATGGCAAAGCGGGTGCCTCTTCATACTCTGCGGCATCCAAGTCATAAAGATGCGCCCCTTTGAAAAACTTGGGCAGGACGTATTGTCTTACTGGTACTAAAAGCATGATCATCAAAGGAAACATAACCCCGGCGATCGGAATCCAGGTTAGACCGAAACATACGAGCAGATACGCCGTTTGGAAAATGGTGAACATTGCAATAGTCTTGAATGGAACTGTTTCCACAAAGGTTGCATGTTGCTGCTCAAGGACCCTGCAGGAAAACATAAGATGGGACAATGGATACTTTTAAACTATACAAGTATAAAATGTCTGTTTTGGAATATCTTACTTGTATCTTCTGCTTGGTGCAGTGAAGAGCAATAAGATCCTTTCCCAAAATTGGTTACCCGGTAAGCTTTCAATAGCCATGAATGCGAAGTAGCCCCAGAGGACTGAAGTCGGGATCATTTTAAGGATAGGCATTGCTGCAACACATCCTCCTACCATGGTGGCTTGAAGCAAGTTGCTGAGACGCTGTTCTTTTACTTCAACAGGCAATAGATTATCAATCTCTTTCTCGATATCAAACAAAGTTTCGTCAATAGGGGCATCGATGTTTCCTGTACACGTAGCAGCTTGAACGGTTGATTCTTTTAATTCATGTAGTCCCTGCTTAAGACAGTTTACTATCAGTGAACTCAGAATCATAAATTTAGTGATTTCATTAGTTAATCATGCATATGCTTTGATTATGCCAGGAAGCAGGTACATGATCTATATGGTCATAGACACAGTCTTACTCTAGCTGAAGGCTCCTGGTAAACTAAAGGGGTCTGCATTTGCTGATAGGCTTCTTGCATATTTCCATACAATTGTCCCAAGCTAGCATTCTTTCTTATACATTTGCGTGCTGTTGCAACCAGTCGATTACGAAGCAGCTGCACCATAACCATGAGTCAGTCTCTGCTGATCATAAATGAATTGAAGACTGAACAAAAAGGTTCAGAGGGTTTAAACAAGGAATTATACTTGATGTTTGAGGGTAGCCAAGCTCTTGGTATGCATCGGTGATTGCGGAATGACCCCATTTGCCGGAGGGATGCCGATAAGACCACATAACAATGTCTGCCATCAAGAAACAAGCAAATCAAAAAAGTGTTCCCAGGGCAAATTTTAGATTAAGGGAAGAGATCAGGAAGAATCAGTGCATTACCAAGAATCCCAAAAGAAGCAAGTCATAATGGTAACACGATGGTTTTCTCAAATTAAACTCTTTCTGCTGAGCAAGCTGAGATGCTACGCTATGGTCAAAGTAATAAAGTACTGCAATCATTGTGGCTGGAATGAAAGCTCCAATGATATACACAACTGGAACATTTAGCATGTCCTGTCATTTTTTTCAAGCTCTTTGTGTCAGTTTATTTGTCCAATAAGAAGACAGATTATATGTGTGTGCAGTGTTGATTGGCAATGGTATTTGGTTAAACATGCCTTGATTACTGTCCAATTTTCATAAGCACCAGGGGACCAGGGATTCGGGCTGAAGAGACGACGTGGGACTCCTTTCGGAACACTTGCGGAAGGTATGTAAGACGCTGCTGTCCACACAAGTACCATAAATGGCACACCATAGTCTGCTATAAAGCTTCTAAGCCAACCTGTCAAACAAGCTTCTTTGTAAGTTGTCAAAAGCAAATGGTGCAATATATACAACCAAACGGTGATCAAGGAAAAAGTTAGCTTACCAGTCCCGTAGCGCCAAGACCTTGCTTTTCGGCTTCTTAATGCCGAAAAAAGAAGGCCAAATGACAAAACCAAAGCAAACATCCCATTGGCAAACCTCCATGAAGGTGTAAACTCTGTGAGTTTGGGATTTTCGTGTTGTGGAATTCGGAACTCTTCCACAATGCCCTGTATATGAAATTTATCAGAACAAACAACTTAAAAAGGGTATGGTTTACAGTAGAAAATAAACATGAGATGATAAATTATTGATCTTACTTTGATAGCTTGCTGCATAAACAGCATAGCTATAAGCAGACCGAACAATTCGCCTGCCACACGGGTAAACCTGTTGATAATGGAACATGCTCCCAAGATAGACAGTAAGAACAGCAAGGCTGCAGTCCACACACATACCCTACAAACAATTTAACACAAAAAGGAAGACAACTTTTTTCAAATATAGCAGCGAATATATATGATTGCAGAATCTGAGGAATATTAATATGGTATGGCTCATTATTGATCAAAAGAAAATTAGAGTTAACAGCTCACCATCCAGACCAAGCTAGAAATAGGTCCCGACCCAAATCCGGTACGTCTTTAACGAAGTTGAACATGAATGTATACATAATGACAGTTGGCTCAGCAACTCCTAGTATCAGCAAAGGTTGACCTCCGATTATCGAGTGTATGATCCCACAAAGTGCTGTAGATGCTAAGGTTTGAACTGCTGTGAGCACTCCATCTGCAGATAATTAAAAAGGGAATATAAATAGACGACCGAACCGACCGAATGCACACACGATTAAGCATTTAAAATACCGGTATTTCTCTCGAGTTGTTCACCAAATGAAATGACGGGAATGGCAGAGGCGAAGAAAATGTAAGTGGTGGGAGCCAGAATCCTGTAATAAAACAACACAGTCGAGTCGTCGTCAGCCTCAATAAACAAGCATATAGCAAAGATTATATTTGTATATATATACCTGAAGCCTGCTTTAAAGCCACCAGTCCAGTCTTGCTTGTAACACATCAATCTGCCTCTGAGGTCATTTTTGATGCCTCGTAAAGGCACAAAGGTCTCCTCCATGGTTAGTTTTTATCTAAACTCTAAACAACTGGCTTTAGTTCCCTCTTCCTTCAATAATCTTCTAAGTGAGGTAAAAGAAAAAAAGACTGAAAATGATCAAGAATATCAGCTATTGGAAACAAACGAGAGTTTTGAACCTGCGATCATGCAAATTACATGACTTTGTGAGTTTCAAAGTAAGATAAAAAGGTTTAGCGAAGATAGAAGATGTTCATGTTGAACAACTTTTTTTTTTTTTCCAGGAAAATGAGCAAAGAAAGTTAAAGATGATGGATCAGAGTATAAGGCACTAAATTTACATAATTGTAGTATGTTTGGGAAGACTGAAAATTCTTTTGGGTAATGTGTTTATGGAAGAGAAGGCACCGTTAGGGGTTGAAAATGGGTTCTTAGATGCAATGTATGGGGCGTAGGAGGAGGGAAGGAAGGATCCAAATATATAAGCAGCTGGAAAAGTGGAGGTAACATTTTGGTGCAGACAACTGTGATGGTGGAATCACATGTCAATTTTTTAACTTGCCAATAATTTAGGATTATGTAATATATATTATATATATGACATTTTAAATGTAATTGTATTTTTCTCTTTTTTCTTTTTTAAAAAATAAAGTGGAAAAGACATGACAGGAACATACGTGAATCTAATTATGACAAATCCAAGAGTGAATTTCATTGTCAATTCTTTTGACAAGATGTTAATCCTCTGCTAAACCAAGGTCGTCCATTTCTGTGCCTTTTTTCTTTTTGAATTTGATTGGATCATCCCATTATTCACAGTGTTGGTCTCAGCTGGACCCACGACTGTTTCGTGTCAACACTCTGAGTTCCAAATTAGCTTACTAATTATTTTAAAAAGCAAGGTAGGTTTTAATTAAGATTTTAAAAAATAAAAAATAGATAATAGCTTTTTAACCTCCATATTTACAAACTTGTCAATGACATAGTTTGAGTCAAATTAGGTTTTAAAATTTATTGGATGATTTTGAATCTAATTGGTTTATGTTTGAATTATTAAGAGTTTCAATATGATGAGGGGAAGTTAAGTCTGTTAAAAAAAATCTTTTTAGTCTTTTAAGTATTACTTGTCGGAGATTTATAAATTTTTGATTGGATAATGTAATATGATATATTTACGAATTTAGATGACGTAATTAATAACCTCTCTAATTGGAATATTATAATAAGAAGAAAAGTAAAAAATTATGAGATCAACTTGGTTTCAATTAGTCAAAACCCAGGAAGTTATAAACGCATTTACGTATCCATTAACTACAATAGATCTTACTACTAATGGTTTCGTCCATGTGCTGTGAACAACTAATTTGTTGTATAAAATGGGAAGTCAAAAGCATACGCAGATATTAATATTATCGCCGTTCCTCTCTCTTGAAGAAAAATGGGGGTCTTGCTTACCTGTAGGAAACAACCAAATAAAATATATTTTGAGCGTGAAGTCAATTTCAAGCATCACCCTATTTTTTGAAACTACTTTGCAACTTGCTGCTCTCATAACACTTCAGATTTCACCCTTCACACTTCGCTTTAATATTATGGGATTTGTCGTTTATGCTAATTCGCTTATTTACTTAAATTCGATTAAAATGATTGAGTTGTCGCTTAATACAACTCATAATTGAATTTAATGTGTATTATTCTTATTTATTAATTTATTTATTTTAGCATAAAATGTTTTATTAAGTTTTTGTCACGAGTCATCTTGACACCAAATTAATTAGGTAATTACTTAAAAAATCTCATTTAATAATGAATTTTATGCTAATATAATATTGTTTTCATATTTTATTATTTTTATACGAAATGTTTAAATAAAATAACTAAAAATGTGTTGAGGTAGTTCATGAGCAGTGTCCATAGGTGTTTGCCACTACTCAAACTCATAAACCTGTCATATATGGACTTGGCAAATTTTGGTAATAAAACACTTGGACTTTGATCTTTGTTGATACTTTGGACGTATGTGTGGAGTTATGCCTCATATTTTTCGGTTTTTCTTTTTCCAGTTAAAATTTGTTTTTAGTTTCCAATTTAAATTATGATTAGTGTATGTTATTTTAATATTATTTGACCTACAAGCTTTTGGAGAATTTTGTGTTTACGTTTTGAGGGTTTTTATTTCGGATTTCGGCGTTTAGTTTTATCTCCATCTTTTGTACTCATCGTTTTTGCCGTTATAGTGAAATTATATTTGCTCGTGGTTTTTTATCCTCTTCGGAAGGGTTTTCCATATAAAATATTTGCGTTCGATCTTTTCAATTTCTTTATTATTTTACTTGTTTATTGCTTAATCAAGTTTATCCCCAACAAACTTATATCAGAGCTAGGTCGATTTCCACAATCAACCCATTCAGAGATGACAACAACAAGGTTTGATATTGATAAGTTCGATGACATCACAAATTTTAATCTGTGGCAAGTCCGGATGACAACAGTTCTAATTCAGAGCGATATTGAGAAGGTCCTTACAAAGAAGAAGCCTACATACATGGATAAATTAGAATGAGATAGGTTAGATAAAAAAGCTCTATCTGTGATTCAATTATATCTAACAAATAATGTGTTGCAAGAGGTTTTGATGGAGAAAACGACATTCACCTTATGGAAAAGGTTAGAAACCCTTGACGCGACAGAGTCTCTGGCTAACCGATTAGTGTTGAAACAACGTCTATACATACTTCGCATGGATGAAAGTGAGCACCTTAGAGGCCACATCAGTCAATTTATTATTCTTTTGAATGATTTAAAAAATGTTGAGGTTCAAATTAATGATGAAGATCAGGCTATGCTATTATTATGCTTTTTACCCCCTTCATACAAGTCTTTCAGGGAAACCCTGATTTATGGTAGAGATAATCTCTTATTCGAGGATGTGAAAGGTCATCTGTTGAGCAAATACAAACTCGACAATGAGTTTGGTTTGGACAGCAAGTCAGATAGGCAAGCCTCAATTTTGGTAGCATCAAAGAAAATAGAAAATAGATGTCGCTATTGTAAGAAGTTAGGTCACGTCAAGATAGATTATTACAAACTGCGAAATAAAAGGGTTGCTGAGAGCAATGAGGAAGATTTAATTGGTGCTAATTTGGCCAATGACAAGGGTGATGATTTCTTATTGGTGACAATAAGTGAAAGCTTTGAGCTTACATCCGAGTGGATTCTGGATTTGGGGTGTTCTTTCCACATGTGTCCTAACATAGATTGGTTTTCCACATACAGTTCAGTTGAAGGTGTAGTTGTGCGCATGGGGAATAGTTCACCCAGTAAAGTAATCGATATTGGTACTGTTTAGATCAGAATACATGACGAGACAATTAAGACATTGTCAGATGTCAGACATGTGCCTGACTTAAAGAAAATTCTTATCTCCTTGATAATTTTGGACTTAAAGGGTTATAGAATAAACATCGATTCAAGTGGCATTAAGTTATCCCGTGGGGCTCTCATTTTGATGAAAGATAAAAAGATTGGCAATATTTATGTTTTGGAAGGATCAACGGTGACCGGTGAAACAGGACGTCCCTTGTCTGTTAAGGAATCAAAGTCGACTTGTTTGAAGCGGAGACAACTTGGTCATAGGAGGGAAAAATGTATCATCATTTCGTATAAAAGAGGTTCTCTTTTGGATGCAGTTTTGAAAAGATAGGGCACTACGTTCATGGAAATCAGACCTGGTTCAGTTTTGATTTGGTAGTGCATAAGTCGAAGACTAGAAGACTTCCAGCTTCTAAGCACAGCTTTGACTCAATTAATATCCTACATAGTTCGAGATAAGCCCGTGGTAGACTTTGGGAAAGAAGGCGTTGTAGAAATACGAGTCAAGGTGGAGATTTGTGGAGTTATGCCTCGTATTTTTTGGCTTTTCTTCTCCCAGTTAAATTCTGTTTTTAGTTTCTCACTTAAACTCTGATTAGTGTAGGTTATTTTAATATTATTTGACCTACAAATTTAACCTATAAATATGCCCTTTTTTCCACCTTAGAAAAATAACCCATTACACATTTAGGTATTAGCTTTTACAAGCTTTTGGAGAATTTTGTGTTTACGTTTTGAGGGTTCTTATTTCGGGTTTTGAGGTTTAATTTTATCTCCATCTTTTGTACTCATCGTTTTTTTTTTGTTATAGTGAAATCATCTTTGCCTGTGGTTTTTTATCCTATTCTGATGGGTTTTTCCATGTAAAATATTTACGTTCGATCTTTTCAATTTCTTTGTTATTTTACTTGTTCGTTGCTTAATCAGGTTTATCCCCAACAATATGCAAGTGCATCTATGATATCTAAACCGTTTATAGCAACATATCTTGAAGACTGGTTTGGATCTAATCAAGGAAATCGACTTCCTTATTTTGAAGAAATTAGATTGGATTCGATAAACTTTGAAGCATATTTTAAAAATTCAAGACTTATCTTGGACTCATTAAAGATATTTTCTATATTAATTATCTTGCTATTTTAATAGGAATATTGATTGTAATTGATAATGTAACATCCTGGAAAGGGCCTATGCATTTTCGGTTTAATTGTACGAAATGACAAGTCTTAAGTAATATGAATAAATTTTTTTATATTTTTGGAAATTCGGAAATGTATGAAAATGAAAATGGAAATGAACATTTTGGAAACCTGAAATGCATAGACATGAACATTTTTGGAAACTGAAATGTAAGGAAATGATTCAAAATGGAAAGTACACATTTCGAAACTTGGAAATGTAAGAAAATGGCAAGTTTACAGAGCCGATCGAAAATTTTAGGAAACTTAGAAATAACCTGAAAATGTCAAGTTTTAAATTCTAAAATAGGAAATCAAGGCAAGATGGCCTTAAAAGAAAAAGTTTGTGAAATTTGACACACAAACAGGCTTGGAAAAGTGGCTCAAAGATGTCACTTAGGGCCTCTGAAAATGGCGCTACCGCAAGGGGGTTGGGCCTGAGTTCGAGTCACTTGGGAAGCAAATAAAGGAGGTTTTATTTTTGCTTCCATAAGCCAAGGAGTGGACGGCAAGGCTTCTAGAAAAAGGAGGTTTATCCTCTTTAAAATTCGGCTATTAAGGATAAATAAATGTTTTTTTAATTGGAGAGATAAATGATGATTTATCTTAAGTATTTTCAAAAGGAATTTATTTATCATAATTTCCATGAGATAAAGGCTGGATTAAACTCTTTTATTTTATGATAATTAAAGGATAAAGCTATCAAATTGAAGAGTGGTGGCCAAGTAAGTGACTCCTTAGCTGATAATTTCGTCTATAAAAGGAAGGAAGGAGGGATACTCATCAGTTTTCTTTTTTCTCTGCTCTGCCGAAATTCTTAGGGTTCTCTCCTCTTCTTTTCTCTTTTCCTTTGTCTAGCCGAATTCCCTAGCCTCCTCTCTCTTTTATTCAAAACCAAAAACACAATCCAACCAAGCCGAAATTCTGCCAAAGCCGAATCTTTGTTGTGACAGAAGGGTGTTGCCGATTTCATTCAAAAAGGTTTTCTTCGGGATCTAGTAGTTGTCGACTACAAGGAGAAGTACAACGAAGTTTCGGGATTTCTAAGACTCAAGGATTTTTGACAGACTTATAAGGCAAGGTTTCGGGATTTGGACAAAAAGGAAATTGACACCAAGGTAAGTGTATAAATCCTACTAGGATTTGGATTGTGGTTGAAAAGGTTTATTAATATGTTTAAATGATTGACCGAATATAGGAGTTAAGGATCTAAATCAGTAGATCAGTTCTTCGGGATTTCAAGGACTTCATTAAGCGAATCAGGTGTGTAATCCCCACTATCATTTAATATGATACATGGCGATATTTAATCTATGTATATATATATTAATGTGAATATGGCTAAGTACCCTAATGTGGTACAAAAGTACTCAGGTACGTTTCCTACTCCCATTAGGATTATGAAATATGTTATTTTATAACATGTGAAAATATATATGAAGGTGAATTTAAGTATGAGATGCATGATATAAAAAAATATGGGTCACTCGGGATTTATGAGAAAGGGGAAGTGAATGTGATGACTTCGGTCTCACTATCTGAATGTGGTGACTTCGGTCACATTATCCGAATGTGGTAACTTCGGTTACATTATCTCGAATCGTGTCTTTTGACACAACTATATCTCTGGTGGCTATGCCACAAATTTTATATGGGCGATGAGCACGTCGATCGCAGCTGATCGCTTCAAGGTGTGTAGCGGATGGAGGGTCGACTTAGTAGTCCCCACGGCAGCGAGTTGATGTACGGGGATGTGTAGCGGATGGCATCTAGGTTTTGGGTTCGGGTTGCATCATCATTGATATCTCATTTGTATGAATAAGTGTTTGATATGAATATGTATGCCTCGATCTATTGAATGTTAGTGTTGGTTACACATTGAGTCTGTTGACTCACCCCGTTGTGGGAATATTTTTCAGTGATGAGCATTAATGGACCGGGTCGGCAGGAGTCAAGGTGACCATGCATCGCAAGGAGAAATTTAAAGATTTGGACTTTTATTTTTACTAAGTACTTTAATTTTATTTTTGGGTTTGATTGATGTAATAAGGCCATAAGGCCCAAGTTGGATTTCTTTACTTCTGTTTATTTTAATTTATTATGTTAAGAATTATTTTTGACTAAAGTTTAACTAAAATTATTTCTTTCAAAATAAACCCTAAAATTGTTTTGTCACCATAATAAAATGATTTCTAAGTAAAATAAATGGGTTTCCAACTTAAACCAACCCAAAACGATAATTTTCTAAAATTACACAAATTTTCTCTAAGTAACAAAGAACATTGAAACCGGTTTACTTAAGGAACATACCAGATTCGGTCCAGGCTCGTGGGCCGGGTGTGGGGTGTTTCAATTTGGTATCCGAGCCCATTTTTAAAACTCTCGGCCTGTGGGCTAAGGCCCAAAACATTTTCAAATCGAGCCAAGTAAGTTTTTTTTGAAAGTATCTTAAGAAATAAGCGGGTTTTCCTGGCATGGCACCTAAGTCTCCGACCATGATCCACTGTAAGTACCCCAACCATCCAGTATGATTATGTGATTTATGAGCTATGGAAGGGTAGAAAAGGCATGGAACGTAGAATAGTATGATAGGAACTTGAACCCTAGGACTAGTTTACTCAAACACAAACACATAAGACTTAATGCACTAAACAAACCTATGGCTAAGTCACCGAGTTAGGGTGTGGTAACCCCGCAATGCGCATGTCTAGGATTGGATCCTAAGAGCACGGTATTTAAGCGATCCTAGTGACTCACCTCCTCTTCGCAGAATCCTACAGTGCGTAGCTTCGGTTCACCCTAACCCAAGGGGCTCGATGGGTATGGCAACTTCGTGTGCATGTCTAGGAATGGTTTCGGTGGGAGCTTGGTATTTAAGCGATCCGCTTGACTCACCTCCTCTCCCACTCGAATCCCGCACAGTGCGTAGCTTTGGTTCACCCCCGACCAAGAGGACTCGGTCATAGGCTAAACACGATAACTAAAACCCGAAGGGAACTAGCCGTGTTTTCTATAAACACAACAAAACCCTAGTTTTTTTTAAAAAACTTTTAAAATTACTCTTTAAATTCATGAAAACTATCTTTACAAAAATTTTTCAAAAAAAAATAAAAATTCTGATTTATGAAATTACAAAAATGCCCCTAGTGGTAAAATTACCAAAATACCCTTGGTTTATAAAATGACCAACTACCCAACAATTTTGCCAAAATTTCATTATTTTAGAAATGTTCAAAAACCCTAATTTGCAAACTATCAAAAATACCTTGAATTTTGGAAAATTAAAAAATTGCCCCTAACTTACAAAATTACCAAAATGACCCTGATTTCCAAAATTTTTGCAACATCACCATTTTGAAAAGTACAATTCTCAAAAAGAACCCTCAAAGTTTTGCAACTTTTGAAACGACCCTGATTTATTAGATTTTACAAATTTACCCCGATTTGTGAAAAATCACCGAAATACCCCTAGATTTCAAATTTTTTTTCAAAATACCCCAAAAATTTAAAAATACCAAAATACTTTATGAAAAAATCACCAAGGAACTTTTTCCTTTTGAAAAATTACGAAAATACCCCTATAGGATAGAATTACGAAAATACCCCTGGGTAGTGGAAGAAAAAAAAACAATAACAATGAAAACTACAACCTTTCTCTGAATGAATGAGAGTTCATGATTGTTTGATGGATGTATGGATGAATGAATGGAAAGACTGTGTGCATACGAAAGAACCACTCTTAAAACTCTTTTCATAAAATTTCTTCGTGGGTAATCTAGTGAAATAAAAGTACTAATTCATAAAACTTCTTAATCAGATTCTGACGTTAGAAATGAGCTCTAGAGGACGTGGTCATCGTGGACGAGGTAGAGGAAGGATGACGAGTCGAACCCGTCGACGATCGGGTCAAGGGTCCGACAATGAGATACCATCGCCACCACCACCCCCACCGTTGGTGTGTTGAGCAAAGAAACTCGCATGAGGATGATGCCGTGTCACAGTCGTGTTGTGAGTTTTGGAGTTGGTGGTGGTGCGGGAGGAAATTCGGAAATCGAAAGTCCGTACTCGAACGGCTCGAGCTAATGGAGCGGAAATGTTTCGTAGAGTATCGGGTGTGGCACCCAGTTCACCGAAAGTCTTGGTTGGAAGCAACAGAGTGCATCATGGATGAGATTGATTTGACCCCTGAGGAAAAGTTGAAAGGGATGGTGGCACCGCATTCTGCGATGAAGCGTATCAGTGGTGGTTAACTGTTCGGGATGGTGCCACGGTTGAGGATCTGACCTGGGAATATGTTAAGGAAGCATTTCAGAAGAAATATGTGGGAACCAGGTATACAGATGAGCAAAGGAAGGCTTTTCTGGGCCGGTGCAAGTGAGCAAATCCATTTGCGGAATACGGTTGAATTCTCGAGGTTGAGTCGCTATGCTCGGGAGTAGTGGCAACCGAGCATGAGCACTGTGTCCGTTTTGAGGACGGACTGAGGGACGATCTGAGACTGTTGATAGCACCGCATCAGGAGCGGGAGTTCTCTACTTTGGTAGAAAAGGCCAAGGTGGCCGAGGGAATTAAGGATTCTACCAAGCAGGCTGTGGATAGGAATAAGCCCAAAAGAGGTTTTGGACCATCTGGAAAGGTTCATAAGAGGCCTAGAGTTGATGGGCCGCGAAATCGCTAAGCTAGTACAGGATGGCGATGATCGTCCTTGTGAGCATTGTGGAAAGAAGCACTTAGGGAGTCTTTGGAAAAAGACGGAGGATGTTTTCGGTGTGGGTCCAAGGACCATATGCTCAAGGATTGTCCCAAGAAACTGATGAGAGTCGACCGGCACTCGCATCGTTAGTCAGCCGGTAGTAGGCGACAACAACCTCAACGGGGTCGTGGTTCGGGCAACAGAGGTAATGGTGCTGCCAGAGGCCGTGGAACACAGGGCCGAGGTGCTGCTATTACTGAGGCAAAGCAACCGGGTTTGGTTTATGCGGTTCGCCGGAGGGAGGATGGTGACGCGTCGGATGTTATAACCCCAGTGCGTTCTTTATTTTTGACAGCCTTATTATGCCTTAATTGATGTGGGCTCGACCCATTCCTATGTTGCATGTAGTGTAGTGGAAACACTAGGCCTAGACTCTGAACCTTCTAATAGGCAGATGATCAGTAGTAAGCCCATTAGGCCAAACCGTAGTGGTAGATAAGATCTTTCGGAATGTACCCTAGAGATTCAGGGAGTGAACTTTCTGGGCCGACTTAATGGAGTTACCCTTCTGGAGAGTTTGAACTTATACTCGGAATGGATCGCTAGTAGAACACCGAGCAAAGTGTTGGATTGTGCAACTAAACGAATGGAACTAAGGACTCCGGAGGATGAAGTAGTAGTAATGATCGGAGAAAGGAGAAATTACTTGTCTAATGTAGTTTCAAATAAGTAAAGGTGAGAAAATGGTTACGAAAGGGTGCAAGGCGTTCTTAGCCTTTGTAAGTGCGTTGGGTGGAAAGGAAGAAGGTGTTAGCGGAGTTAGAATGGTTAAGGACTTTGAAGATGTATTTCCGAGGAATTACAGTGAATACCCCAGATAGGAGGTGGAATTTGGAATAGATTTATTACCGAACACTCCTGTGTCAATCACTCCATACCGAATGGCGCCAAAGGAGTTAGTGGAGCTCAAGGCTCAAATCTAAGAGTTGTTGGATCATGGATTCATTCGACCCAAAGTGTGTCTCCATGGGAGCACCTGTCCTGCTTGTAAAGAAGAAAGAAAGACGGAACTATGCGTATGTGCATAGACTATCGTCAGTTGAATAAGCTGACCATTAAGAACAAGTATCCATTGCCAAGGATCGATGACTTGTTGGATCAGCTGAAGGGGGCCGCAGTGTTTTTAAAGATCGACTTAAGGTCGGGATATCATCAGTTAAAGGTGAAGGAGGCTGATATCCATAAGACCGCTTTTAGGACAAGATATGGCCATTTTGAGTTTGTGGTGATGCCGTTTGGATTGACGAACGCTCCAGCCGCGTTCATGGATATGATAAATTGGGTTTTCCAACCCTATTTGGATAGGTTCGTCATTGTGTTCATCGACGATATTTTGGTGTATTCTAAATCGTAAGAGGAGCATGATGAGCATCTCCGAGTTGTGTTACAAGTGTTAAGGGGAGAAGAAGCTTTATGCCAAATTCAAAGCAAGTGTGAATTTTGGCTTAAGGAGGTGGCATTTTTAGGACATGTGGTATCCGCAGAGGGAATAAGAGTGGACCCTAGGAAGATTGAAGCAGTGTTGGATTGGAAACCACCTAGGTCCGTGGCTGAAATCCGAGTTTCTTAGGTTTGGCAAAGCTATTACGAAGGTTCGTGGAAGGTTCTCGTCAATAGCCGCGCTTTGACAAAGTTGCTAAGGAAGGAAGTACCATTTGAATGGACAGATAAGCAACAAGAGAGCTTTGAAAAGCTTAAGAAGGTGTTAACTAAGCTCCAAAGCTAGTTCAATCAGAGGCGTGCAAGGATTTTGTGGTGTATTGTGACGCTCGCATACGGGGATTAGGATGTGTGCTAATGCAAGATGGTAAAGTGGTCGCTTATGCGTCTCGGCAGCTTAAGGCCTCATGAGGTTAACTACCCAACTCATGACTTGGAAGTGGTCTTTGCCCTTAAGGTTTGGAGGCACTACCTTTATGGAGAAAGGTCGATTATCTACACAGCACCACAAAAGTCTTAAGTACTTGTTGACTCGTATGAGTTAAACTTGAGGCAACGAAGGTGGGTGGAATTGTTAAAGGATTACGATCGCTTCGATAGAATATCATCCGGCAAGGCGAATGTGGTAGCCGATGCCCTAAGTAGGAAGGTTGTGTCGGATTTAAGGGCTTTGTTCGCTCACTTAAGTCCGTATAATGATGGAAGCTTGTTGGCGAGATGCAAGTCAAGCGTACATGGTCAAGGAGGTGAAAGAGGGACAGCTTGGTCGATAAGGACCTAAGTGCTAAGTTACGACAAGTCTAGAACGGAGAATTAAAGGATTATGGCGTCAATGATGAAGGAGTATTGTGCTACAAAGGGAAGGTCCAGTATGCCGAGGGACAAGGAGTTGAGACAAAGGATTCTTCTGAAGTGCATGGTAGCCCTTATGCTATGCATCCCGGAGGCATTAAGCTATATAGAGATCTAAGGGAACAATTTTGGTGGTCCGATCTTAAACGAGAGGTGGATCAATCTGTGGGGAAATGTTTGACGTGTCGCCAAGTTAAGGCTGAACACCAAGTCCCATCAGATTGCTTCAACCAATCAAGATTCCACAATGGAAGTGGGAGAGAATTACCATGGACTTCGTTAGTGGGCTTCCCCTTACGCCTACTAAGAAGGACTCGGTATGGGTGATAGTGGACCGTTTGACTAAGTCCGCGCACTTCATCCCGGTAAGAGTTGACTATTCTCTTCAGAAGCTGGCTAAGTTATATGTGGCGGAAATCGTGAGGTTACATGGAGTACCGGTATCAATCATCTCCGATAGAGACCCAAGGTTTACGTCTTGGTTTTGGAAGGCACGCTGAGAGGTTGTGTGATGGATTTCCGAGGAAGTTGGGAAGATTATTTGCCTCTAGCTGAGTTCGCCTACAACAACAGCTATCAGGCTAGCATTCGGATGGCACCATATGAAGCATTGTATGGTCGGAAGTGTAGAACTCCTACTTGTTGGACTGAGTTAGGAGAACGGCGAGTGTTAGGTCCAGAGTTAGTGGCAGAAACTGAGGAGAAGGTTGAGATAATTCGGGCAAGGTTGAAGGAAGCCTCTGATAGGCAGAAATCGTACGCGGACCTTAGGCGGAAGGAAATAGAGTTTGAAGTGGGAGACCAAGTGTTCCTGAAAGTCTCGCCTTGGAAGAAGGTAATGAGGTTTGGGCGCAAAGGGAAGTTAAGCCCAAGGTTTATAGGGCCCTATCGAGTACTGAAGCGAGTTGGGCCAGTGGCATACCAATTGGAGTTGCCACCAGAGTTACAGCAGATGCACGACGTATTCCATGTATCCATGTTACGTCGCTACCGATCGGATCCGTCTCATGTGGTACCTGTTGAAGAGGTGGAACTAAGGCCAGACTTATCCTACGAGGAAGAGCCGATTCGGATCTTGGAACGTGATGTGAAAGCACTACGAAGGAAGTCAGTTCCTCTAGTCAAAGTGTTATGGCGCAATCATGGATCGGAAGAAGCTTCGTGGGAGTCAAGAGAGACAATGCGACAACAATACCCTCAGTTATTTTAGTTAGGAAATTTCGAGGACGAAATTATTTTAAGGGGGGTAGAACTGTAACATCCTGGAAAGGGCCTATGCATTTTCGGTTTTAATTGTACGAAATGACAAGTCTTAAGTAATATGAATAAATTTTTTATATTTTTGGAAATTCAAATGTATGAAAATGAAAATGGAAATGAACATTTTGGAAACCTGAAATGCATAGACATGAACATTTTTGGAAACCTGAAATGTAAGGAAATGATTCAAAAATGGAAAGTACTCATTTCTGGAAACTTGGAAATGTAAGAAAATGGCAAGTTTACAGAGCCGATCGAAAATTTTAGGAAACTTAGAAATAACCCAGAAATGTCAAGTTTAAATTCTAAAATAGGAAATCAAGGCAAGATGGCCTTAAAAGAAAAAGTTTGTGAAATTTGACACACAAACATGCTTGGAAAAGTGGCCTGAAGATGTCACTTAGGGCCTCTGAAAATGGCGCCACCTGCAAGGGGTTGGGCCTGAGTTTGAGTCACTTGGGAAGCAAATAAAGGAGGTTTTATTTTTGCTTCCATAACCCAAGGAGTGGACGGCAAGGCTTCTAGAAAAAGGGAGGTTTATCCTCTTTAAAATTCGGCTATTAAGGATAAATAAAGGTTTTTTTTTAATTGGAGAGATAAATGATGATTTATCTTAAGTATTTTCAAAAAGGAATTTATTTATCATAATTTCCATGAGATAAAGGCTGGATTAAACTCTTTTATTTTATGATAATTAAAGGATAAAGCTATCAAATTGAAGAGTGGTGGCCAAGTAAGTGACTCCTTAGCTGATAATTTCGTCTATAAAAGGAAGGAAGGAGGATACTCATCGGCTTTTCTTTTTCTCTGCTCTCTGTAGAAATTCTTAGGGTTCTCTCCTCTTCTTTTCTCTTTTCCTTTGTCTAGCCGAATTCCCTAGCCTCCTCTCTCTTTTATTCAAAACCAAAAACACAATCCAACCAAGCCGAAATTCAGCCAAAGCCGAATCTTTGTTGTGACAGAAGGGTGTTGCCGATTTCATTCAAAAAGGTTTTCTTCGGGATCTAGTAGTTGTCGACTACAAGGAGAAGTACAACGAAGTTTCGGGATTTCTAAGACTCAAGGATTTTCGACAGACTTATAAGGCAAGGTTTGGGATTTGGACAAAAGGAAATTGACACCAAGGTAAGTGTATAAATCCTACTAAGATTTGGATTGTGGTTGAAAAGGTTTATTAATATGTTTAAATGATTGACCGAATATAGGAGTTAAGGATCTAAATCGAGTGAGATCAGTTCTTCGATTTCAAGGACTTCATTAAGCGAATCAGTGTGTAATCCCCACTATCATTTAATATGATACATGGCGATATTTAATCTATGTATATATATATTAATGTGAATATGGCTAAAAGTACCCTAATGTGGTACAAAAGTACTCAGTGCACGTTTCCTACTCCCATTAGGATTATGAAATATGTTATTTTATAACATGTGAAAATATATATGAATGTGAATTTAAGTATGAGATGCATGATATAAAAAATATGGGTCACTCGGGATTTATGAGAAAGGGGAAGTGAATGTGATGACTTGGTCTCACTATCCGAATGTGGTGACTTCGGTCACATTATCTCAATGTGGTAACTTCGGTTACATTATCGAATCGTGTCTTTTGACACAACTATATCTGGTGGCTATGCCACAAATTTTATATGGGCGATGAGCACGTCGATCGCAAATGATCGCCTTCGAAGGTGTGTAGCGGATGGAGGGTCGACTTAGTAGTCCCCACGGTGTGCGCGGTTGGTACGGGGATGTGTAGCGGATGGCATCTAGGTTTTGGGTTCGGTTGCATCATCATTGATATCTGTTGTATGAATAAGTGTTTGATATGAATATGTATGCCTGATCTATTGAATGTTAGTGTTGGTTACACATTGAGTCTGTTGACTCACCCCGTTGTGGGAATATTTTTCGTGATGAGCATTAATGGACCGGGTCTGGCAGGAGTCAAGGTGACCATGCATCGCAAGGAGAAATTTAAAGATTTGGACTTTTATTTTTACTAAGTACTTTAATTTTATTTTTGGGTTTTGATTGATGTAATAAGGCCATAAGGCCCAAGTTGGATTTCTTTACTGCATTTATTTTAATTTATTATGTTAAGAATTATTTTTGACTAAAGTTTAATTAAAATTATTTCTTTCAAAATAAACCCTAAAATTGTTTTGTCACCATAATAAAATGATTTCTAAGTAAAATAAATGGGTTTCCAACTTAAGCCAACCCAAAACGATAATTTTCTAAAATTACACAAATTTTCTCTAAGTAACAAAGAACATTGAAACCGGTTTACTTAAGGAACATACCAGATCCGGTCCAGGCTCGTGGGCCGGGTGTGGGGTGTTTCAGATAAAGTATGGTCGCAAGTCTCAATTCCATATAAATTGAAAAGACTTGTATAAGTGATGTACTGATCTGAGAGCACTTATTCTTGTTCATCGAGGAACATTTCTTGTGAGTGCAGTAAGTGTAAAATTAAGTATGTTACTTGGTTTTTGTCCTAAGTTTTTAAGAAAAAAACTTCGAGAAGAGTGATATAGATCTTAGGTGAAAATATGAGGGTTCTAATTTGGTGAGTGTTAGAGCTTGTAGTCACTTATGCGAAGTGTTAAAATAGTGAATTATCTCTCTGAGCAAGATCCCACAGATGTGGAGAAACTTAACTGCATAAATATATCATGTGTTTGTCTTTATTCTTCATTGTTAATCATCAATATCTAAAGCAAATTGCACTACTGTTAGTACTACTCAATTTATTTGCAAGTAACATTTTTGTTCTTTCAAAATGCAATGTCAAAAACTAAACTCACACTTAAAAAATGTTTAACCACTAACATTTTACAATTTCACTTATAATTCACTTATTATTTTTTTATAAATAATTTTAATATCATGTTTTTCTCAAAATCTAGTAATAATGTAAATTTAAAATGTCACTTTTAGATTGATTAAAGGTATAGTTGTCAAAAATACCTTCAATGTTTATGGGTTTTTGGGTTTGAGCCCTTAACTTTCTTTTTTTGGATTGATGTCCTAAATGTTACGATTTTTTCAGAAATTAGCCCAATTTTATTGGGAAACGTGAGTTGACTGTCAGCCAAGCAAGGTTAACGGAGTAGCCTATGTGGCGTGCTAGGATGAAGATGACATGTCATAAATAAAGAATTGAATATGAAATTAAAAAGAAATAAATAATGTCAAAAAATTATTCTAGGTAAAATTAAAATCGATCATAAAATCTCTAATCCTTTATTCCCAACGAAGTAGCCATGTTTGTAAGAGCTTTAGGGATTTTAAAAAATTTTAAATCATAAACCCTCAACCTAGGGAAATTTTTGAAATTTGAACTTGAAAATTTTTGAAAGATGAAGTAGCAAATAAAATTTCCAATTTTTTTTTTGAAAGCTGAAATAGCACATAAATTTCTTCTTCACTTACCTGAAAATCTGAACAACCATAAAATCTCTTCCCCTAGTTTAAATCGCTCCATGAAGTGTCTCTTGGAGCTTGGAGCTAACTTCTTGCAGCAACATTGTACTTCTTCCCCATCGTACACATACTCCCTCCGCGATGAAGTAAAAATATTTGAATACCTCGATTCCCCCCCCACTACAGTAAAACAGACTTTTAGCAGCCTTTTTTTAGGCCTTTAGCGGCGTTTTTAAGCGCCACTACTAGTATTTGCGGCGCTTTTAGAAGCGCCGAAAAAAACGCCGCTAAAACAAACGCCGCAAACTTTAGCGGCGTTAATGAGAAAAAATGCCGCTAAAAGTCATGACTTTTAGCGGCGCTTTCCCCACAAACGCCGCTAAAGGTCATGACTTTTAGCGGCACTTTCACCATAAACGCCGCTAAAGGTCATGACTTTTAGCGGCGCTTTCACCACAAACGCCGCTAAAGGTCATGACTTTTAGCGGCGCTTTCCCCACAAACGCCGCTAAAGGTCATGACTTTTAGCGGCGCTTTCCCCACAAACGACGCTAAAGGTCATGACATTTAGCGGCGCTTTTCACACAAACGCCGCTAATTTGTACAGATTTGCAATGTACAATTTTTTCAATATCATACCCCTCCTGCATTAAAACCAACCAATAACAGCAAATGCAGCATATAATTCCAACCCAAAGAAGCAAATGTAGCATAAAAATCACACCAAATGCATTAATTCTAATTGATACTTCAAATTCAATAAAAGATATGTGATATAAATGAATTATAACTTAAAATATTCTTACAATAATGTTAAATGTAATAATGTTAACAATAATCTTACAACGAGAAACTAAATGTCTAAGATGGCGAAACCTCGCGATCACTGAAAAATCTGCATCATTTGGTCAAGTCAGTGTCTGAAGCTCATCGTACTTTTCTCTCCGCTCTGCTAGCATATCATCTTGCCTCTGCCTCTCTCATTCTGCCTCAGATTCGCTCTAAGTCATTCTTTGAGTTCTTCATATTTTTTTTGAACATCAGCAATTTGCTCAACCGTGCTCGCTTGCATATGAGCCATCTGGTCTTTTAACCTCTGAACTTCAGCTCGAGATTGACTCCCGGAAGGCATGTATTACTGGGAGCCGGATCTAAAATATTAGGTCGGGGTAACACCAGAGCCTTGAAATCGAACCCGACCATACCTGAAAGGACCCAAAAACATCAGTAATAAAAAACAGCAAATGTAGCATAAAAATTCCGACCATACCTTTCAGGACCCAAAACATCGGTAATAATTCTGTTATCGATATCCTCAAGATTAACAGAACTATCACTCGAAGCAGCCGCTTCATACTGTGCCTTCTTCTCCTTTAGTTTCTCCTAATAAATCAATTAAAAAGTTAGAAACGAAATATACAATAAGAAAGAATGGAACATAACTTAACATTATTAATTTATAACTACTAACGAATAATTAAACTATTATAAGTAAACATTATAAATATTTATAATAAATCAAATTTTATTAAGTAAATATACCATAATCTCTCCAGCTTCGGATGTCATCGGAGACCCATTCTTCTTCCTATGCGTAATGTCAAAAAGCTGAACGCGTCCAACTTTTTGACCGGTGGAGGCTTCCTACAGTGTAGAAGTAAAAATATAATTTAATAGTATAAAGTCATTAATATTTGACAGAATTAATAAATTATCATACCTCGGCATCAGCTACAGAAGAAAAACTTCGGACCCCTGCCGTGTGCGTGAATTTACATTTCTGCTGCTTTGCTTGCTTCAACACGCTCACGGTCCTACATAATGAAATTATTATTACGTATATAGTAAATACTATAAACCAAAAATTTATAGGAGTTTACAACTAGGTAATACCTCTCCTTTCTTTGAGTTCCAAAATCTAACCGCATTTTCCCATTGATACCTCAACATTCCCTGTGGGACATTTCGCAATTTATCCTCGAGGCTTATTTCTTTCTTAAAACAATCTTTCTTCAATGTGCTTTTATGGTCTCTCCATTTTTTTCCCAGTGTCTTCTTTATATAGTCATCGGAGACCTCCAAAGCAAATCTCTCCTAAAAAAACATAAGTTTAGAAAGTAAATATAAATGAAACTTCAACCAAAGTATTATAAATTACATTCACGTTTTGTTACCTTAATGTTCTCGAGAGCTTGATTTTTGTTTGCATCAGGCATGTGATGCCATGACTCGTAATTGATGGGCAACATATTTGCATTCCGTGCAATAATGCCAAAATAGCCTGCTAGAAGTCGAGCTTCAGGGCCAACAGGCTGGCCAAGACTGTTTCTCCTTACTTTCACACCCTCACGGGATTTAGTTCATATAAATCTCTAACCAGCGTACGTCTGCGACCTCTGCGCGTCCCACCACTCTCAGCTGAACAATTTATTGTTATATTAAAATTGAAAAATGAATCAATAATAAAAGTCAACATGCATGTAAAATAAACTTAACATTACTTTGTAATTCTGCAGAGCTCATCATCTATGTCGAGCACACTCGAGGATCCAACCATTGTTTGTCGCTCACTATTGCCCTCTTGAATTTACTGATTCTGCATAAATATTTAAATCTCGCAATCTTCTACTCATTTTTCCTGCAATACACATAATATATATAAATTTTAGTAACAAATAACAACAGTAATGGTACATATAAAATAGTTAAAATATATAAAATGACCAAGATTAAAATTATAATATTACATATAAATAAGAAATCGTAAAATCTTACTACATCATAATTCGTAAATATCTTCGTCCACGTCCTGACGAACCCATTAAAATTATGTACTAGTACTAGGGATATTTTCATTTAAGTTTTGTTCTGGAAAAGGCAGAGTTTCTGATCTATCGACGATGTCATCTCTACTTCCATTGCCCATGTCAAACAAGTCTCTAGGGGTGTTTCGAAGTACAACGTACCAACCCTTATCAGTTGGATCTTTCGAGTAAAAAACTTGTTTCACTTGAGAAGAAAACACATACGGCTCATCCATCAATTGTTCTCCAGTGTGAATCAATCGAGAGAAATTCACCATTGTAAAACCATATTGATCGTTTTTAATTCAAATGAGCATTATTCACATCAGCCCAATCTCCTCGAAATAAGACAACTTTCCATTTGCCGTAATAATCCAACTCAATGATGTCAGTAAGAAGCCCGTAATACTCCACATTCCCCACGACAGGATTACTGTCCCTAGCACTAGCATAACTTGTAATTGAAGAATTAACAACAATTCCACAATTTTGGGTTCTCCTCAATCTCTCGCGATACCTTGTATGAAATCTGTATCCGTTGATGAGGAAGGCACTATATCTTTTCACTACTCTGCTTGGACCTTGTGAAAGCCATTTAACTTCGTCATTTACTTCATTCCGACTCCAAACCTATTGAATCGAAAGTAAATTGAGTAATTATAAATGTTACGAGAAAACATTATTACTTGTAAATGAAAACTTCAATTGCATACCGTTTGGCTTAACCATTCATGAAATGATTCCGTGAACAACTTATTAATTTCTCGTCGATGTAATCTTCGGATCGTGAAACGAGCTCTCAATATTTGTTTATACTCACTATGTTAAAAAAGGGTTACTTTGTTAGAAGACAGACAAGTTATAATTGATGAGTATTTATCAAATTCTACAACTTACTTGCATAATGGTTCCATTGAATCGTGATGAAAAAGAACGTATCGATGTGCTTGGACCCATGATCTATCGTCTAATTCTACAATTTTGACTTTGCCGATTGGTTCTCTGAAACTTTAAAATAAATAAGTTTCGGCCAAGTTATGATCTGTGAGCCCAGCATTTCTACTTGGTCTGTTCATTCTTGTTTCGACATCTTCCAAATACCTCGAACAGAAAGTCATACATTCCTCTGCCAAGTAGCCTTCGGAAATTGATCCTTCCGGATAACGCTTATTGCGGCAGTAAGACTTCAATTTGGATAGGAACCTAAACACGGTATAGAATATTATCAAAAGTTGCAACCAAAGGCATTTAGGTGAATGAAGGAATAATTTGCAAATAAAGTAATACCTTTCTATGGGATACATCCATCGATAGAAAACAGGTCCACCAAGTATTGCTTCACGAGGGAGATGAATTAACAAGTGCACCATAATTGTGAAGAAGGAAGGCGGGAAGATCTTCTCCAGATTGCATAAAGTCAGTGCGGCTCGATCTTGTAGTGTCTCAAGTTCTTGAACATCCAAAACTTTGCCACAAATGCCTTTCATTATATTGACAGATTCGATTACACAAGACGTCACCTTTTTCGACATACAACACCGCATAGCAACTGGCAGTAAGTCTTGCATCAAGATGTGATAGTCATGCGATTTTAAGCCATATAGTCTTCGATCTTTAAGACTCACACATCGAGGTATATTTGATGCATACGCATCCGGGACCTTTATATCCTTCAACACCATACAGAACAATTCTTTCTCCGTCTTCGACATTGAATAAATAGCAGGCGGCAACCGATATTTCATATTCGGAAGTGCTTGGGGATGAAGCTCACGCCGAATTCCCATGTGGACTAAATTAAGTCGACTCTGAAGATTGTCTTTCGATTTTCCATCGACATTCAAAATAGTCCCAATGATGTTCTCGCAGACATTTTTCTCAATATGCATGACATCAAGATTATGGCGTAAAATCTGATGCTCCCAATAAGGCAACTAAATAAAAATATTTTTTTTCCACAAATCTGCCTCATTAGGATCATCCTCTTCATCAGATTCTTCATCAGATTCATCCCTTGATCTTCTATTTCTTTGCGTGTTGGCCGGTTGATTCATCTTTCCATAAATGAAATTCATATATTTCAACATGAACAATATTTCGGATCCAGCAGTGCATGAGGCGTTTCTCCGAACTCTTGATGCACCAAAACCGAGCACTCTAAAATCTAAATCTATGATTTTTCAGTAACCACCGATGATGCCCCATGTAAGAGAACTTCTTCCCATTATATAACCATTGCGAACATGTTTGCGCAGCACAACAAGGGCAAGCATAACGTCCCTTGGTACTCCAACCAGATAAATTGGCATAGGCCGGGAAGTCATTAATAGTCGACATCAAAGCCGCACGTAAATTGAAGTTCTCCTTTCTCAGTACATCGTATGTCTCAACACCAGCCCATAATTATTTTAACTCTTCAATAAGTGGCTGCAAATATATGTCAATATCATTCCCGAGCCCTTTTTCTCCAGGGATAATCATAGACAAGATAAAGGATGATTGTTTCATGCAAACCCATGGAGGCAAATTGTAAGGAACAAGCACCACAGGGCCAAGCAATCATGACGCAGTGCTCATTATTTTGTAAGGGTTAAATCCATCAGATGCTAGTCCCAGCCTCACACTCCGAGGATCGCTTGCAAAGCTTGGAAATTTGGAGTCAAATGATTTCCAAGCTAAAGAATCTGCAGGATGCCTTAACAATCCATCATCGGTTCGTCCATCATGGTGCCAGGTCATTGACTCGGCTGTCTTCGACGACATGAAAAGCCTTTGAAGCCTTGGTATTAGCGGAAAATACCGCAAAATCTTAACTGGCTGCTTCCTTGACTGTGTATCGTGTTCATCTTCGTTACCATCCTCTGTATTTCTATTAATCCAACGGGATTGACCGCATACATGACAGCACTGTTGGTTTATCCGGTCGCCCCAATACAACATGCAGTCATTTGGGCAACTATAAATTTTGTTGCAGCCAAGGCCCAAATCCTTTATCAGTTTCTTCATGTCTTTGGAAGATTAAGGGATTTTCGCAAATGGGAACATTTCTTGCAGAAACTCTAACAGTATTGTCAACGAGTTTCCGGTCCATCCTCCCAAACATTTGAAGTGAAAAAGACGAATACAGAAAGACAGTTTGGAAAAATTTTGATCCCTCATACAGTTCGTCATTCATTTCACCAAGTAACATGTAGAACCTCGCTGCTTCTTCTTTTGGCTGTTCATCAGGTACACTTCTCCCCCCTTCGGTGAAAGTATTTCCACCAAAATTATAATCATCGGTTGCACCTAAGTCAGGTGGAAATGACCATAAACCATCACTGCGCATATTAAAAGCATCTCGCAACATGCCTTCCATGTTATCATCTCTAACATTCTGATTGTAAGCACTATGAGGATAACTCAGATTCATCGATGAAGATGCTCCACTGGATGTACACTCTCTATGAAAAATCCATTTTTTGTACCCCCGGACAAAGCCATCAACAACTAGATGTTCGTAGACAACTTCACGATAATGCCAATTGATATTGCAACACTTCTTACATGGGCAAAGAATCATATTCTCTTGGCTTGCATTTTGAAATGCGAAATTCAGAAAAGTTTCTACTCCATTTCGATAGCCGTTGCTTACCCTTGACAAATTCATCCAAGTCCTATCCATTTCGTAGTTGTTGAAGTCTAAAGTTGACAATAAATTACACGACTAAATTGTTAATTTATAATTTATGTAAGTAATGATATGATCATATATATAACTGAGTACTTTGTAAGTTATGTAAATTATGTAAGTTATGAAGTTTGATCTTCAAATTATGTAAGTTATGAAATTTGATCTTAAAATTATGTAAGTTATGAAATTTGATCTTAAAATTAAGTAAGTTATGTATTCTTTAAGATTCATCATACGTGGCATTGTTACACCTAGGGAGGATCCATTATATCTAACAGTGAGATATAAGGCAACCCGTCAGGTTTCCAGCCTATATACTTTGAATCTTTTTTTTTTAAGTTATGAAGTTTGATCTTTAAACTAAATGCTTATATTTTAATTATTACATTAAACTACATGTATTATGTAAGTTTTGTAAGTTATGTGTGATCGCTGTAAATCAGAGTTTTAAAAATTTATAAAAGAATGATCGAACCTGGAAACTAACTCTAACAATGATTGAGGCAAGTGCACCTATCGAACAGTAGTATAGCTTAGGCAAGACCGGATTATCAAACCCAAAGGAACTAAAAGTACTAATACTCACCGTCTTCTTATTATTTAGCCTTAATATAAAGTGATGGTTGTTTAAACTAAAACTAATCTACTTACTAAGCTAAGATGCAAAGACAAAAAGAATGAATTTGGGAAATAACTTTTGGGAAAACTCAGTTGACTCAAGCGATACCCTTAGGAAAAATCCACCTAGACTTCACTTGTTATTTAACCTTGAACCATATGATTTATTTACTTAGTTTGATCCGTGAGACTCCCTAACGTATATTAAACCCTCTCTCGAGGCGAATAACGTCTAACCCTAGGTTAATTAGTGGAACTCTCGTTCGCTTATAATAACCCCCTAGAGGAGCAGTAAATCGATCTGTGGACTCCCATATTAGGTTTCACCCTAATCCGGCAAAATCTCGTCACCCTATCTCTAGGCGTGCAATCAACTCCGCTTAATTATGTTGGATCTACTCTTAGGCAGGGTCTATTCCTCCTCCACCTAAGCACATTAAATTTGGATTAAGCTCACATAATTAAGAACAAACTAAGTATTTATCATATAATTCAAATAATCAAATAACAAGATTCATCATAGGTTTCATCCCCTTCGGGTATCCGAAGGGTTTAGTTCATAATAATAAAAGACAACATCTCAAGAGAAAAGATAAAACAAAACATAAGAAATCCCTAAAACCCCCTGAAGGAATTAAAGAGGAGATCCTCCATCTTGAGTGGAATTCCGGCTTCTTGAGATGGATCAACTGGCTATCTTCGAGTGATTCCCACAATTCTGACCTTTTCGGCTTGGCTTTTTGGCCTAGCTCACCGCCCCCTTTCAGCTGGTACCTAGGGTGTATTTATAGGCTTTTAAAACACGTTTCTTTCTCCCTAAGTATCCTTTCTCGAATGGAATTGCTCTTCTCCACGGCAGAGGCACGGCCATGGCACACGCCCGTGTAAATTGTGGCCAGGCTGTGTTCGACAATGTTGAATGAGGCACGGCCGTGTAAGTCATGGTAAGGCCGTGTTCTAGTAGGATTGGTGGCACGGCCGTGTGGCTTGAAGTCCAGGCCGTGCTGATTTCGTGGCTTGGCCCAATTTGGTCTGTTTTAAGCCCGTTTCTCATTCTTTTCGTCATCGGGTGCTTTCCTGAGTATAAGACATGAAAAGAAAGGATTAAAAGCGCCTTTTTACATAAATTGGGGCTTAAATCATCCAAAAGCATACTAAATGTGGGCTTAGAATATGTTACTTTTACGGTTTATCAAATACCCCCACACTTAAGCTTTTGTTTGTCCTCAAGCAAAATTCTCAACTTACAATTAAAACGAACTTTCCTCAATTCATAATAGTCATTGATAGTGTCTCATCATAATTCATAGGTAATTTATACATGGATAATTCAACTCAAAGAGTCCTAAAAATTCAAACATTATAAGTCATAGATTCTGTAGCACAAAACATAGGTGTTTCCCTTCATCTAAATAATTACCTCTGATTCGAAATCGACAAGGATTGACATCCTCACAAAAGATTCACTCAAATCACTCAAATTGTTTAAGGTTCAAAATTTAGGCACTCAAAAGTCAAACATGAAGAGTTAACCCCATAGGCTTGCACGAAAATCAACTCTCCACCACTGAAATATGAGATGAAACACAAATCAAAAGGTCTTTGTTAGGGTTGTAACGGGCCTAGGGTTAAGGTGTGGAGTAAGGCTAAATTAGAGGGTTAGAATCGAGATTGAATTGACAAATTACCTAACTAAGAACTAATGAACTAATAATAATAATTACATCAATTGAAAACTAATAATACTAATAATACGAGCTTCTTCTTCGATATCTGGGATTCAAGCGTATAAGCTCATTTAATCACAACTAATAATGAATATACTCTTGATGATTTTTTTTTAAGAACAAACTATAAATACATAACTAAAAAAAAACATAGTTAGGCTATTTAATCAAATCAAATCTCGATATAAGGGTAGTCAAAAGAAATGGTGATAACAAAAATAAAGGGGGTTCTGGGTTAAAATTAGTTGGTGAGTCAATAAATAGGGTTGTTAGGATTAACAAGGGGTTCACTAGGGGTTAATCATGAAGGTAGGCTTTTTATGGAATTAGTGGGTTAAATCCTAGGTGCCTTTATCATCTCTGTGTATCAAATCAAAAAAATATGGTCTCGACATGTATAATCGATGCAAGTTCTAGAATAACAAATCAATGTTGACATACTCATAATCAATAAAGTGAGCAAGAAAAAGAATTTATGCTCTATAAGGCTCAAAAACTCACAAAAATTATGGGTATTTTGATGTCAACCTCGTAAATTTCAAACTTCAAGATAATATTTAAACTCAGTTTGACAACCTAGCAAATTTTTAATTTCTGAAAAATAGACTTATCATGCTCAATTCTCTAGTATTCTTCAGATTTAATTATCAATGCACAATTATCAATGACTTAATCTAAAACATATCAATAAAAATCACAAATCATCAGAAATTTCATCCTAATTAGTAATATGAGTAATTTACTTTCAAACAAGACTAAATTCAGGGATTTTGCAAAAAGTTTGGAATATCTAAGATTCACCCCCCACACTTAAGATGTACATTGCCCTCAATGTACAAAGATATATAATGACAATTAATATGTAAAATCAAAAGAGAGGGGAGAGAGTGACACTCCCTGAATTGGATGATTTCCTAGAGTTGGCAGTGGTCGTGGTGAAAGATAAGTTGGAGGGCTCGTTTTTGGATGTGGTGGATGCTCACGAGTTCTGCGTTAGATGAAGAAATTGGGGAACTCGTGGAGGATTAGCCAGGATTTATTAAGACAAATTTAAAATAAACTAAATATATAATTAAAGAAAAGAAAAGTAAAGAAAGATGAAACAAAAATGTAAACGAAATAAAGCTAAAAGATAAAGGGGCTTTAGAATCCTTATTGGTGTATGGTTCGCGAGGTGGACGTGACTTCTACGGTCACAGAGGTGCTTGCGGTGGCGGAAGTGGCATGATTCCCAAGCAGCCTTTAGCTCTTAAGTCAAAGAAACTAAGATAGAGTAAAATAATTTAAGCGGAAGAGAAGTGTAGATAAGGAAACTTAAGCAAAAGAGAAAAATGAAATAAAAACTAAATAGCCTCAAATATTCTTGGCTTGTTGTTCAAATGAAGCTGCCGGCATGAACTCATGTGAATCAGTCTCCTTTGGGGAGATTGGCCTCTTACGCTTCTTTGCTATGGATATGATTTTGATGTAGCTCAAGAGTCTAAGGATTTATTAGGAAAAGGAAAAAAAAGAGAGAAAAGGAAGGAAGAAAGAAAGAAGAAAAAAATGGGTTAAGAAGAGAAATGAGAGGGGTATGGTGTTTAAATAAAATTTCAGGTCTGGCGGTTTCCCACGCCCGTGGGTTAAAGGTGTGTCAATTCACACGCGTCCGCCTCATGCAGTGTGCTCTAGGGCGTGTTGGTTCCCCACGCTCGTGTCTAGCCTGTGTTCGACAAGTCAGTATATTGGCATGGTTATCCAGCACGGGCGTGTTCAGCCTGTGGTTGGCAAGTCAGTAGCCTCACACGGCCGTAAAACACAGCCGTGCTACTTTGTCGGTGCTCGTGGGGTAGTGGTTGGGTCCGTGATTTCAAGAAATTAGTTCATTCTGACTTGTACCGTCCTGCCATGTTAGTACCAAGATTCTTGAGGTACGCATGGCCACGACCACGACCGTGTGCAAGGCCGTGTGTCCTAGAATTCTGCACCCCTTGTTAGTTTATAACTACGTGTTCAGAAAGAAGAGAAGAAAAGAAAAATAAATTTAAAGCAAAATATGAGAATAAATTATGTTAGTGCTCGGGTTGCCTCCCGAGAAGCGCTCGTTTATAGTCTTAAGCTAGACTCTACTCCCGTTTGCTTTGTCAGGGTGGTTTGAGGAGTTAGAAGTCCTTCCTCATGCTATCATTTGCGTCTTCGTGAAAAAATTTAAGTCGAGATGTGTTTATAGTAAAAGTACCAAAAATAGGATTACTTACCTCGACTACTCCGTGTGGAAAAACATTGGTTACCCTAAAAGATATTTCTTTGTTTGTGCTAGGGTCCGGAGGAGATATTCGAGGATTTACCTGATCTAGCAGTACTTGGTCCCCTATTTTGAAGTGATTTGTTGTTCCTATTAGCTCTTTTGGGGGCTCCTTCGATTTTATCTCGTGTTGTTCCGGTTCTTCGTCGTGTATCCTTAATTTCTCCTTGAAGTGTGTCTTCCACTCGTCTAGATCATCGAACTGAATCCCTCAATCGTCATGAGTTATTTATTTATTGACATGGGGTTTAGGATCGGGTTTAGTTGTATTCTTTGGTGGTGCTTCCTGAAAATAAGGGTTAACCGAATGGTCATCAGTAGAATTTACGTTCTCACCTTGATTATTCGATGTTCTAGCCAAATCGAGAGCCTAGATGGTGATTGTCTCATTACCTACGCAAAGTATGAGTTCTCCTGCATCAACATCAATTTTAGTCCTGGCAGTTGCTAAAAAGGGTCTTCCTAAAATTAGGGGGATCGAATTATCCTCATCCATGTCTAAGACAACAAAATCGACTGGGAACACGAATTTGTCTATTTTTACAAGAACATCTTCGATAATACCCCTAGGAATTCTAACAGTTTTATCAGCTAATTCAATGCTCATCCTAGTTTGTTTGGGTTTCCCTAGACCTAATTGTTTAAACAATTTATAAGGCATGACATTTATGCTTGCCCCTAAATCAGCTAATGCATTATCACCAGTTAGTCTACCTATTAAACATGGAATTGTAAAACTCCCTGGATCTTTTAGCTTTTGTGGTAGCCTATTTTGGAGAATTGCTGAGCACTTTGCGTTAAGTTCCACATGTGACGACTCGTCTAACTTCCGTTTGTTTGTCAGGAGCTCATTTAAAAATTTCCTAGAATCTGGCATCTGCGACAGAGCTTCAAGTAATGGTAAGTTAATATGTAATTTCTTTAAGAGTTTAAGAAACTTACCAAACTGTTCTTCTGTGTCGTCTCTTCTTAATGCCTCAGGGTAAGGTACGCGAGGTTGGTACTCCTTGATTACCGGTTTTGGCTTGTCTTGTGTTACCTCAACTTCACCTTTTTCTACCTCATTTCCTTGTATTGGACTGGGTTCGTCTACTTTTTCGCTTTCTTGAGCTGTTATGGCTTAGATTTGCTCCTTTGGATTAATTTCAGTATTACTCGGTAGACGCCCTTGCGGTCGTTCGGATAGTAGCTTTGCAATTTCTCCGACTGACTGGGTGATTTCCCTGATTGCCTTTGTAAGTCCTCCAACTTGGTTCTCGATCTTTTTGATCGATGTTTGTTGGGTGTCGAGTGTTACCTCATTTTTTTGGAGACGGGCTTCTGTGGATGCTATGAATTTGTTCAACGTCTCTTCAAGACTCGGCTTCTTTTCCTGTGGATAGGGCTGATTTTAGAAATTTTGAGGAGGTTGTTGTCTTTGATTTCCTTGATTTCCTTGTCCTCCCCATGAAAAATTTTGGGTGGTTCCTCCAACTGGATTATAATTATTACTATATGGGTTATTATTAGATCTGAAATTGTTACATATATAGTTCATCTGCTTCACTCTCTGTGCCCGGTTGGTAGGGTGGGTACTCGGGATTCGCCACGCCACCACTTGTGTCGCATCGCATGACTGGATGTACTGCGAAGAACACAAACTATCAATCTTCTTATTCATCAACTCTACCGATTTGATAGCATGGTTATTTAACGTCGAGGTTGTAAACTCCTACTGTTTTTGTTGGCCTTGTTCTTGTAACTTGCCACTGATAGTTATTCAAATGACATCTCTTCAATAAAATCGTAGGGTCGCTTCAGAGTTTTATTATTCGGGGTTCCATCGTGGTGAATCAATTAATTGCCTCGTTGAAGGATTCACACCGTTGTAAAAAGTTTAGACTTGGAGCCACAATGGTAATCCGTGGTGTGGGCATCTCCTCAAGAGATCTTTGTATCTCTCCCATGCGTCGTATAATGTCTCTAAATCCATCTGCACAAAAGAAGATATATCATTACGTAATTTGGCCATTTTGGCCAGTGGAAAATATTTTAATAAAAATTTTTCGGTCATTTGTTCCCATGTAGTGATTGACCCTCGTGGTAACGAGTTTAACTACTGTTTAGCTTTACTCTTTAATGAAAAAGGGAAATAATCGAAGACGTATGGTGTCATCAGAAACGCCATTTATTTTGAAGGTATCACAGAACTCTAAAAAATTAGCTATATGAGCGTTTGGATCTTCTTCTTGTAAACCATCAAATTGAACAAACTGTTGAATCATTTGTATAGTGTTAGGCTTTAATTCAAAATTATTAGCAGCTATAGTAGGCCTAACAATACTAGATTCAGCTCCTGTTAAATGAGGTTTAGCATAATCAAACATAGTACGATGAGCATTATTTTCTCCCACATCTTGTGGTGGAAGATTATTTTCATCCATCCCTTCAGTAGGATTGGATCTGTCTTCTCACTCTCCTTGGTAATTTAGGGCTCGCCTAATTTCTCTCGCTATTTCTTCTCGACGCAAGAGCTTCAATATCACTATCGTATTCTAAAGGTCCTCTCGGGTTCCTTCTAGTCATAAACTAGAAGCACCTGCTAGGAAAAGAAAGAAAGAAAATTTAGCAAAATTAAAATTAAAAATAAAAATAAATTGCGGAAAATAAAAATAATGGCTAAAGTAATAAAAATAGAGTTTTCTTACTATTTTAGTTCCCTAAGAACAGCAGCGCCAAAAACTTGATCATTTGAAATCGAGTTTTAAAAATTTATAAAAGAATGATCGAACTGAAACTAACTCGACAACGATTGAGGCAAGTGCACCTATCGAACAGTAGTATAGCTTAGGCAAGACCGGATTATCGAACCCAAAGGAACTAAAAGTACTAATACTCACCGTTTTCTTATTATTTAGCCTTAATATAAAGTGATGGTTGTTTAAACTAAAACTAATCTACTTACTAAGCTAAGATGCAAAGACAAAAAGAATGAATTCGGGAAATAACTTTTGGGAAAACTCAGTTGACTCAAGCGATACCCTTAGGAAAAATCCACCTAGACTTCACTTGTTATTTAACCTTGAACCATATGATTTATTTACTTAGTTTGATCCGTGAGACTCCCTAACGTATATTAAACCCTCTCTCGAGGTGAATAACGTCTAACCCTAGGTTAATTAGTGGAACTCTCGTTCACTTATAATAACCCCCTAGAATAGGAGTAAATCGATCTGTGGACTCCCATATTAGGTTTCACCCTAATCTGTCAAAATCTCGTCACCCTATCTCTAGGCGTGCGATCAACTCCGCTTAATTATGTTGGATCTGCTCTTAGGCAGGGTCTATTCCTCCTCCACCTAAGCACATTAAATTTGGATTAAGCTCACATAATTAAGAACAAACTAAGTATTTATCATATAATTCAAATAATCAAATAACAAGATTCATCATAGGTTTCATCCCCTTCGGGTATCCGAAGGGTTTAGTTCATAATAATAAAAGACAACATCTCAAGAGAAAAGATAAAACAAAACATAAGAAATCCCTAAAACCCCCTGAAGGAATTGAAGAGGAGATCCTCCGTCTTGAGTGGAATTTCGGCTTCTTGAGATGGATCAACTGGCTATCTTCGAGTGATTCCCACAATTCTGACCTTTTCGGCTTGGCTTCTTGGCCTAGCTCGCCGCCCCCTTTCAGCTGGTACCTAGGGTGTATTTATAGGCTTTTGAAACACGTTTCTTTCTCCCTAAGTATCCTTTCCCGAATGGAATTGCTCTTCTCCACGGCAGAGGCACTGCCATGACACACGCCCGTGTAAATCGTGGCCAGGCCGTGTTCGACACTGTTGAATGAGGCACGGTCGTGTAAGTCGTGGTAAGGCCGTGTTCTAGTAGGACTGGTGGCACGGCCGTGTGGCTTGAAGTCCAGGCCGTGCTGATTTTGTGGCTTGGCCCAATTTGGTCCGTTTTAAGCCCGATTCTCGTTCTTTCCGTCATCGGGTGCCTTCCTGAGTATAAGACATGAAAAGAAAGGATTAAGAGCACCTTTTTACATAAATTGGGGCTTAAATCATCCAAAAGCATACTAAATGTGGGCTTAGAATATGTTACTTTTACGGTTTATCAATGTGAGATATGTAAGTTATGTAAGTTATGTATGTTGTGTGAGTTATGTCAATTATGTAAGTTATTTAAATAATCATCATTATTGTTATTATATTGATAAATTTTTTTTATAAGTTTTAAATTACTTATGTAAGTTTTAAATAATAATTATTTAGTTAAATAATAATTATGTAAGTTTTAAATTTTCATTTTAAGAAGTTTTTAAATTACTTTTTAAAAAAAAAGAATTCAATTTTTATATTAAAAAATATTTAAATAATGATCATTATTATTATATTGATAAAAAAATTATAAGTCTTAAAAACATTTAAAAATATTAAATATTGAAATCCAACATTATTAATATAAAACTGGTGAAAAGAATCTCGAAATGAAAGCCAAATTATTGATTGGCATCTAAGCAATGGAAGACAGCCTAAACTAGCAGAAAATAAGGCAATATTGTGAGATAACAAGGCAGTTAGAAAAAATCTAACAGAAAATAAGGCTAACAACAACATCATTTATAAGAATAACACCCATAGCAGACACTTTACCTTGAATAAAATGTTGTATCTTTTACACTAACCCTACAATTCCTCGCGGCCAAGTATCGGAAACTCTGCTATTCAAGTGTTTGTGCTCTCTGTTAACCAGAAGATTAAATGTCAGATGGTTCAATCACAGAACTCCTATACAAATAAAGGAAACCCTACATAATGAACCAAAAAGAAACCTTTGCTGCTGCAACATTCATGGAGAATAAAACATAAGTTAATTTTTCATTTACCTCAATAAGATATGGCAAATCAAACTTGCAAATATTATATCCAATTATAATATCAGGGTCCACTTCACGGATAAATTCCTGCAAGCAAAACCTTCTCATTAAAAAAGGTACTAAAATAAGAGATAAAAGGAAATATCCTGCAAACATAAGCTTATTAACCCCTCATATGCATGTAATTCTCTATTTCCTTCAAAAAATATATTGGAAAGAAATAATTTCTTCCCATTTCTATTATAAGAATAGGTTTTAATTCTAGCAGAAACTTGAGTCATGTATGTCCATTACCATTGCAAAATCCATATTCTACAAATATCACCTAAGTTAAATTTTAAATAACTCTATCAATTGACATATTCAAAGGTACCACTAGAATACGAGAAAATAACCTAGTGAGTGTTACAAATCGGTTATTACTTAAATGTATTCGATTTGTTTCAGATTTTAAGTTCAAATTTCCAAACCAAACCGAGCCTAAATTTATCTTTTAGTTAATTTATAATTTTTATATTATAAGAATAAATATTTGACATTTGATTTAGTGAAAAAAAAACAAACTAAAAATACTATATAAAAATATTCTTTAAAGAAAACAAACAAATCGGAACCAAATAGAAATTGAGATTGGTTTTAAAAACCAAAATTATCACATAGCAAACACAATTTTTTTCCAAAACCTATCCAAACCGAAACATTATCACCTCTAATAAACCATAATAACCCAATCATTGAATCCATATAACTAAGCCAAGATGATATATTTAGCTTGAGAGACATCACAAGTTCAAATCACTTCCAATGAAAACGGGTAACGAAAAATGGGGCAAAACAAAAAACCCGTATCCAAATTTCCAAAGCAATGAAATGCATATACATGTTAAATACCACAAACCATTCAGTAATATTCTATATCCTTATAAATCCAACACCAGGAAAGAGTAAAGAAGAACAAATCAAAAGCTTACTTAACAGTTCATTTTGATTGTAATATCCAGGATTTTGGGCTTATGAATTATTGCCGAATTTTACGTGAAAGCATGCCTATGTGAATTATAAGTATGTTTTATGAATTTTGAGGACTTTATAATATAGGAAACTGCCTTAGAAAATATCAGATTTTAAGTCTTGAAGTGGAACTGAATAAGAGTGGCCTTAAGAGAATTTGTAAGGGAAATATGACACAAAAAATGGGCTTGTTTAAGTGGCATAGAGGCGCCACTTAGGGCCTCGGTATGTGACGCCACAAGCGAAGGGGCAAGGGGCAAGGTTCGAGTCTGCAAGGGAAGCAAATAAAAGAATTTTATTTTGTTTGCAGGAGTGAATAATGTGGGACGGCATTAAGGCACTAAATGGATGAGTTTAATCCTTTTTAAAATTCGGCTAAGATAAGGGATAAATGATGGATTATTTTTATTAATTTTTGAATGAAGTGATAAAGAGAAAAACAAGGGATTAGATAAGGGATGAGGAGTTGGCCGAATATGGGGTACAAGGGATGGTATTTTCGGTTTAATGATAGCAAGGTAGGTGTGCCGAAAATTCTTCTCTTCTCATCTTTTCTTTTGTGCCGAAATTCTCAAAAAAGAGATCAGTTTGTGTCCCTTTTCTTTTCTTCCTTTTTGCTACTCACTTCCATAAGCCGAATTTCGTCGAGCCACACTTTCTTCTTCTTCCCATCAAAGGCCGAACATCCTCCTCTCAAAATCCCACCATAGCTGATTCTCCCTAAGTCCTATACTTTTCTTTTCACTCTTGTTGAAGCCAATTCCTCAATAAGCCCCAAAAGCCGAAATTTGTTGATTAACATCTAGCCATAGCCGAATTTCTCTGTGGATTCGAGCAAGGGGGCAGTCGACTACAGCATTAAGGGTAAGATCAGATGCTATTCAATTTCTTTTCTTTTAGTCGAAAGTTAAAGATTAATCTTATTAATGTATCTTGGCCGAAACTCTGAAGGAGGGTTTCGGGATTCTGTAATTGTCGACTACAAGGGGAAGACCTTCGGGATTTTAAAGATCTAAGGTAAGTCATGTGTATATTCGGCCAAGGGCCATTTGTTGAGATTAAATGTTAGAATTGGATCTAACATAGTGCTTGTAGGGATTTCGACAGATACCAAAGGTAAGTAGCAATTTCGGGATTTAGATCCATAAGGTAAGTGTATGTGACATTCTAGTAGAGGCCATAGTTGATGTTTCAGATCTGTTTCTTATTTGTTCAAAAGCCGAAACTAACTAGTTAAGTGATTTAGTGTCTAGCCGATTGCAAGAGGGAACATCATAAAGTTTCGGGATTTGATTAGTAATCAAATTGGCAGTAAGGAACTAAGGATCTAGAGTGTTAGATCGGGATTTTCGGATTTCAAAGTGGAAGCGTTAAATAAACCAGTGTGTACCCTGCACTAAGCCTTAATAGATTTATGGTTATGTTTTATTGAATGTGTTAGTAAGAATAAGTAAGATGTGGCTAAGGGTACCATGCAATGGTACGAAGTACTCAGGTACGTTACTTACTACTATTGTAGTCATGATATTATGAATATCTGTTATGGCACATATGTGAACATTGATAAGAATGTGAAATAAGGCCTAAGCCATGATAATTGCATGATTTGTATGACATGGGGCATATGGGTTATATGGAAAGAGGAAGTGATCTGGTGGTTTATACCACAATATCCGAATGTGGTGACTCATGTCACAATATCTGAATGTGGTGACTTATGTCACAAAATTATTATCTGGTGGCTATGCCACAAAACTATAAGGGCGATGAGCTAGTCGTCTGCAGCGACTGCCTTCGATGATGTGTAGCGGATGGAGGGTCGACTTAGTAGTCCCCATGGTGTGATGGTTGGTACGGGTGATGTGTAGCGGATGGTTATATAGGTTTGGGTTCGGGATCGCATCATTATATTTAATTGCTATATGTATATGTATGATCTGCTATGCCTGAATCGTTGAGACTTAGTGTTGGTTGTTACACACTGAGTCTGTTTGACTCACCCCGTTGTGGGATATTTTTCAGGTGACGCTCAGTGATGGACCGGGTCGGCAGGAGCTTAGTGGTGGCCATGCTCAGCATAGGATTTATTTTATTTTGGACTTTTTATTATTTTTAGTATTTCGAATTTATTTTGGGTTTGGTTTTGATGTAATAAGGCCACTAGTATGAAACTGTTTATGCATGCACTTTTAAATATTTTATTATGACACGATTCTTATCAAATTAAAGTTTAAGTAACTTTTCTTAAAAATAAACCTTAAAATGTTTTGACACCTAACACAAATGGTTTTCAGTTTAAATAGTAAACTCTAAGAACTCGGCAATATTTTTAATTTATTGTTTTGAAAATAAAGTTTTATTAAAACCTAGACTTCAAAAATAATGTTATTTTCAACATTGAATCCAACACAAATCAAATCTTCTTCAAAATCACCCAAACTTTCCAAAAGAAACAAATAAGTTTTGAACTGTTTTACTCAAGGAACATACCCGATCCGGTCAGAGCTCGTGGGCCGGGTTCAGGGTGTTTCAGCTTGGTATCAGAGCCAGGTTTTAAACTCTCGGCCTTGGGATTAAAGCCCATAACGTTTTCAAAATTAAGCCCAAACGAATTTTGTGAAAGATTTTGTGAAATGAGCAGGTTTTCTGGCATGGCACCTAAGTCTCCGACCCGAAGTTCACCAGGTAAGTACTCCTAACTGTTGTGTGATTTATAGTATTATTTGTAGAAGGGCATATCGAGAATGTAGATTAGCATAGTAAGTTATTGAACCCTAGGATTAGTTTACCCCAACCTAAGAATTACATAAGACTTAATGCCTAATTAAACAAACCTGTGACTAAGTCGCCGAGTTAGGGTGTGGCAACCATTGTGCGCATGTCTAGGATTGGATTCAGGAAGAGCCTGGTATTTAAGCAGTCCTAGTGACTCACCTCCTCTTCGCTTGAATCCTACATGGTGCGTAGTGACGGTTCACCCTAACCAAGAGGACTTACTCACGGGCTAAAACTCAATAATTAAAACCCGAAAAGGACTAGCCATATTTCTGTAAAATCTTAGTTTTAATCACCAAATTACCTCTTTGAATTGTAGCAAAATCATTTTTCCAAGAGATTCCTGATTTACAAAAATTACCTAAGTACCCCTGGTTGTAAAATTACTAAAATGACCTTGGTTTGAAAAAAATTAAACTACCATACTACCCTCGACTTTTACTAAGATATTTTTCAAAATTCCAGAAACCCCTATTTTGCAAAATATTAAAATACCCTGACCTGGAAAATTTACGAAATTGCCCTTGATTTATAAAATTACCAAAATGACCCCGATTTATTACTAAAATACCCCTGTAGGAGAAATGACAAAAATACCCCTAGGATAGGAACAGACGAAAATGTTTGAATAGTGAATGTGTGCTGTAGGTACTACTGAATGATCGTGTTTCTCTAAATTAGGGTAGAAAACTTGAAACGAAAACTTTGATTGATCGAAAGAACTGCTATTAAACTTCTTTCCATAAAATTTTTTCGCGGGTAATCAGTGGAACAAAGGCTAATACATAAAACTTTGTAATCAGATTAAAGCGCGATCGTAAAAATGAGTTCTAGGGGATGTGGTAATACACGAGGGCGTGGTAGAGGCAGAATGGCCGTATCAGAACCCGTTAGGTCCGGTCAAGGGTCCGAGAATGAGGTACCACCACCACCAGCTGCTGGCGTTGAGCAGCAAGATCAGACGGGGGATGATGCAGTACCACAGGCGATGCTTCGGGTTCTTGAGATGGTGGCTGGAGCAGGTGGAAATATGGGAGCTCGTAAACTGCACCGGCGACTTGAGCCAACGAGCCGAGGTGTTCCGTGGTGTATCTCGTGTGGCACCCAAAGACGATCGAGTATTGGTTGGAGGCGATAGAGCAAATTATGGATGAGCTGGATCTATCTGCTGAGGAGAAGTTGAAGGGAATGGTGTCGCTACTTCGCGATGAGGCATATCAATGGTGGCTCACAGTTCGAGATGGTGCCACAGCTGAGGATCTCACTTGGGAATATGTCAAGGTGGCGTGCTGTAGAAGAAGTATGTTGGTACTAGTTATCTTGATGCACGAGGAAGGCATTTCTAGGGTCGGGTTCAAGGAACAAGTCCGTGAGCGAATATGAGGTGAATTCTTAAAGTTGAGCCGGTATGCTCGAGGAATTGTGGCTACGAAGCATGAATGATGTGTCCGGTTTGAGGACGGACTTAAGGACGACCTGAGGTTGTTGATAGCTCCGCAGCAGGAGCGGGAGTTTGCCGTGTTAGTAGAGAAGGCTAAAGTAGCCGAAGGAGTTAAGGACTCTGTAAGGTAGAATACTGACCGGAATAGGCAAAAGAGAGGTTTTGGGTCGTCAGGGTCATCTGGGAATGCGCAGAAAAGGCCTAGAGTTGATGGGCCACGAGGTCAGCAAGTTGGTACAGGAGAGTAATACCGTACTTGTGCTGAGTGTGGGAAGAGGCACCTAGGAGAGTGTTGGAAGAAGACAGGGGGATGTTTCAAGTTTGGATCTAAGGAACACATGATCAAAGACTATCCTATAAAGATAGACGGGGGCCGACCAACAGGGCAGAGTGTCAATCAGGCTGGTAGAGGTGGACGGACAGCCTCGACCTCACGGGTCGTGGTCCGATTGGAAGAGGAAACGATCTTTGAAAAGGACGTGGAACACCAGCAGAGGTGTTGGTATCTCGAGGCTAGACGGCCGGGGGATCGGTATATGCGATTCGTCGGAGGGAAGACGGTGATGCACCTGATGTTATAACGGGTACGTTCCTTATTTCGGGGTTACCCTTTATTGCTTTGATAGACATAGGGTCAACTCATTCCTATGTTGCTAGTGAAGTATCCGAAACTTTGCATGTGAACTCGAGATGTATTTCTAGGAAGATGACTGTACTTAGTCCTTTAGGGCGCATCGTGATAGTAGATAAACTCTTTAAGGAAGTGCCTTTAGAAGTTCAGGGGACGCAGTTCCCAGCTGACTTAGTGGAACTACCATTCGGGGAATTTGATCTAATCTTAGGCATGGATTGGTTAGTGAAGTACCGTACGAATGTGGATTGCGCTGCTAAACGCATGTTGTTGAGAACTCCCGACGATAAGGAAGTTGTGGTGATGGGCGAAAGACGGAACTATTTGTCAAATGTAGTATCCGCTCTTAAGGCGGAGAAGATGGTAAGGAAAGGATGTCTGGCTTTTCTGATGTGGGTCAGTGCCTTGGAAACTAAGGAAACAAGTGTTGAAGGGGTTAGAACAGTAAGGGAATTTGTGGATGTCTTTCCGGAGGAGTTACAGAATACCCCTGATAGGAGGTGGAGTTTGGAATTAACTTGCTCACGGAAGCAGCTCCCGTGTCAATCGCCCGTCTGAGAATAGCACCAAAGGAATTGGTTGAGCTCAAGGCTCAGATTCCAGAGTTACTTAATCGTGGATTTATCCGACCCAGTGTGTCTCCATGGGGAGCACTGGTCTTGTTTGTGAAGAAGAAGGACAGAACTATGCGTATGTGCATAGATTATCGTCAGTTGAATAAGCTGACCATCAAGAACAAGTACCCTTTGCCAAGGATAGATGACTTGTTCGATCAGCTAAAGGGGACGGCAGTATTCTCGAAGATAGATCTACGGTCTGGATATCATCAACTTAAGGTGAAGGAAGCAGATATCCATAAGACAGCCTTCCGAACAAGATACAGACACTTTGAGTTCGTAGTAATACCGTTCAGATTGACGAATGCCCCAGCCGCGTTCATGGATATGATGAACCGAGTTTTTCAACCTTACTTGGATAGGTTCGTCGTTGTGTTCATAGACGATATCCTAGTATACTCCAAGTCTGAGGAGGAACATGATGAGCATCTCCGGATTGTGTTGCAAGTATTAAGGGAGAATAAGCTCTATGCCAAATTCAGCAAGTGTGAATTTTGGCTGAAGGAAGTTGCGTTCTTAGGGCATGTAGTGTCTGCTGAAGGAATAAGGGTGGATCTTAGGAAGATTGAGGCAGTGCTGGATTGGAAACCACCTAAGTCTGTGGCTGAGATTCGAAGTTTCTTGGGATTGGCAGGTTACTACAGAAGGTTCGTGGAAGGATTTTCATCAATAGCCGCACCATTGACAAAGTTGTTGAGGAAGGAAGTACCTTTAGTTTGGAAAGATAAGCAATAGGAGAGCTTTGAGAAGCTTAAGAGGGTTTTGACTGAAGCTCCGGTCTTGATTCAACCGGAGGCAGGAAAGGACTTTGTGGTGTACTGTGATGCTTCTCACATAGGATTAGGATGTGTTCTGATGCAAGACAGGAAGGTTGTTGCTTATGCATCTCGACAACTAAGGCCACACGAGGTTAACTACCCGACGAATGACTTAGAATTGGCGGCGGTGGTCTTTGCCCTTAAGGTATGGAGGCACTACCTATATGGAGAAAAGTCAGTGATCTACACAGACCACAAGAGCCTTAAGTATCTGTTGACTCAGAAAGAGCTGAACCTGAGACAGCGAAGGTGGGTGGAGTTATTGAAGGATTATGATTGTTCTATAGAGTATCATCCGGGCAAGGCGAATGTAGTGGCAGATGCCCTAAGTCGGAAAGTGGTGTCGGATCTGAGGGCAATGTTTGCACATCTGAGCTTGTATGATGGAAGAAGTCCACGCGAGTTGCAAGTTAAGTCGTCATGGCTGAATGAGGTGAAGGAAAGTCGCTTAGTGGATGAGGATTTAAGTGCTAAGTTGCAGCAAGTGCAGAGTGGAGAGTTGGAAGATTATGGTATTAATGACGAAGGAGTGTTGTGTTTCAAGGGTAAGGTCCGTATGCCGAGGAGCAAGGAGTTAAGGCGAGAATTCTTCAGAATTGCATGGTAGCCCCTATGCTATGCATCCCGGAGGTACTAAGTTGTCTGAGGATCTAAGGGAACAATTTTGGTGGCCTGGTCTTAAGAGGAAAGTTACCGAATTTGTAGGGAAATGCTTGATGTGTCGACAAGTCAAGGTTTGAACACCAAGTTCCGTCGAGGATTGCTTCACCGATAAAGATTCCGCAGCGGGAAGTGGGAGAGAATCACTATGGACTTCGTTTAGTGGGCTTCCTTACGCCTACTAAGAAGGACTCGGTATGGGTGATAGTGGATCGGTTGACAAAGTCCGCGCATTTCATTCCAGTGCGGGTTGATTATTCTTTGCAGAAGTTGGCAAAGTTATATGTGGCAGAGATTGAAAGGTTGCATGGAATGCCGGTATCGATTATCTCGGATAGGGATCCAAGGTTTACGTCTCGATTTTGGAAAGATCTACATCAAGCTTTAGGCACCAGATTGGATTTCACTACGGCTTTTCATCCACAATCGGACGGACAGTCTGAACGAGTAATCCAAGTGTTGGAAGATATGTTGAGGGGCTGTGTGATAGACTTCAGAGGAAGTTGGGAAGAATATTTGCCTTTAGCAGAATTTGCATACAACAACAGCTATCAAGCGAGTATTCGAATGGCACCATATGAAGCGTTGTATGGTCGGAAGTGTCGAACTCCTACGTGTTGGACAGAATTAGGAGAACGTCGCGTTTTGGGTCCAGAGATTGTGGCAGAATCCGAGGAGAAGGTTGAGGTAATTCGGGCACGATTAAAGGAAGCATCTGACAGGCAGAATTCGTACGCGGATTTTAAGTGTAAGGAGATAGAATTTGATGTAGGAGATCAAGTGTTTCTTAAAGTGTCGCCTTGGAAGAAGGTGATGAGATTTGGTCGCAAAGGGAAGTTAAGTCCTAGGTTTATAGGACCTTATCGGGTATTAAAGCGAGTTGGACCAGTGGCACACCAGTTAGAGTTGCCTCCGGAGTTGAAGCAGATGCACGACGTATTCCATGTTTCTCTGCTTCGTCGTTATCGATCGGATCCATCTCATGTAGTACCAGTTGAGGAAGTGGAACTAAGGCCAGATTTGTCCTATGAAGAAGAGCCGATTCAGATCTTGGAACGAGATGTGAAAGTGTTACGGAGGAAATCAGTTCCTCTAGTCAAAGTATTATGGCGTAATCATGGATCGGAAGAAGCTTTATGGGAGCCAAAAGAAGCAATGCGACAGCAATACCCTCACTTATTTTAGCCAGGTAATTTCGAGGTCGAAATTATTTTAATGGGGCTAGAACTGTAATATCTGAGATTTTGGGCTTATGAATTATTGCTGAATTTTACGTGAAAGCATGCCTATGTGAATTATAAGTATGTTTTATGAATTTTGAGGACTTTAGAATATAGGAAAATGCCTTAGAAAATATCAGATTTTAAGTATTGAAGTGGAACTGAACAAGAGTGGCCTTAAGATAATTTGTAAGGGAAATATGACACAAAAAATGGGCTTGTTTAAGTGGCATAGAGGCACCACTTAGGGCCTCAGTATGTGACGCCACAAGCAGTGGGCAAGGGGCAAGGTTCGAGTCACAAGGGAAGCAAATAAAGAATTTTATTTTGTTTGCAGGAGTGAAACAATGAGTGGGCGGCATTAAGGCACTAAAGGGATGAGTTTAATCCTTTTTAAAATTCGGCTAAGATAAGGGATAAATGATGGATTATTTTTATTAATTTTTGAATGAAGTGATAAAGAGAAAAACAAGGGATTAGATAAGGGATGAGGAGTTGGCCGAATATGGGGTACAAGGGATGGTATTTTCAGGTTTAATGATAGCAAGGTAGGTGTGCTTGAAAATTCTTCTCTTCTCATCTTTTCTTTTGTGCCAATTCTCAAAAAAGAGATCAGCTTGTGTCCCTTTTCTTTTCTTCCTTTTTGCTACTCACTTCCATAAGCCGAATTTTGTCGAGCCACAATTTCTTCTTCTTCCCATCAAAGGCCGAACATCCTCCTCTCAAAATCCCACCATAGCCGATTCTCCTTAAGTCCTATACTTTTCTTTTCACTCTTGTTGAAGCCGATTCCTCAATAAGCCCCAAAAGCCGAAATCTGTTGATTAACATCTAGCCATAGCCGAATTTCTCTGTGGATTCGAGCAAGGGGGCAGTCGACTACAGCATTAAGGGTAAGATCAGATGCTATTCAATTTCTTTTCTTTTAGCCTAAAGTTAAAGATTAATCTTATTAATGTATCTTGGCCGAAACTCTGAAGGAGGGTTTCGAGATTCTGTGATTGTCGACTACCAGGGGAAGACCTTCGGGATTTTAAAGATCTAAGGTAAGTCATGTGTATATTTGGCCAAGGGCCATTTGTTGAGATTAAATGTTAGAATTGGATCTAACATAGTGCTTGTAGGGATTTCGACAGATACCAAAGGTAAGTAGCAATTTCGGGATTTAGATCCATAAGGTAAGTGTATGTGACATTCGGCCGAGGCCATAGTTGATGTTTCGGATCTGTTTCTTATTTGTTCAAAAGCCGAAACTAACTAGTTAAGTGATTTAGTGTCTAGCCGATTGCAAGAGGGAACATCATAAAGTTTCGGGATTTGATTAGTAATCAAATTGGCGTGAAGGAACTAAGGATCTAGAGTGTTAGATCGGGATTTTCGGATTTCGATGGGAGCGTTAAGTAAACCAAAGTGCACTCGCACTAAGCCTTAATAGATTTATGGTTATGTTTTATTGAATGTGTTAGTAAGAATAAGTAAGATGTGGCTAAAGGGTACCATGCAATGGTACAAAGTACTCAGTGCGTTACTTACTACTATTGTAGTCATGATATTATCAATATCTCATATGGCACATATGTGAACATTGATAAGAATGTGAAATAAGGCCTAAGCCATGATAATTGCATGATTTGTATGACATGGGGCATATGGGTTATATGGAAAGGGAAGTGATCTCGGTGGTTTATACCACAATATTCGAATGTGGTGACTCATGTCACAATATTCGAATGTGGTGACTTATGTCACAAAATTATTATCCGGTGGCTATGCCACAAAACTATAAGGGCGATGAGCTAGTCATCTGCGCAGCCGCGCTTTCCGATGATGTGTAGCGGATGGAGGGTCGACTTAGTAGTCCCCATGGTGTGATGGTTGGTACGGGTGATGTGTAGCGGATGGTTATATAGGTTTGGGTTCGGATTGCATCATTATATTTAATTGCTATATGTATATGTATGATCTGCTATGCATGAATCGTTAATACTTAGTGTTAGTTGTTACACACTCGAGTCTGCTTTGACTCACCCGTTGTGGGATATTTTTCGGTGGCCTTTCGGTGATGGACCGTGTCGGCGGGAGCTTAGTGGTGGCCATGCTCAAAGACAGATTTATTTTATTTTGGACTTTTTATTGTTTTTAGTATTTCAATTTATTTTGGGTTTGGTTTTGATGTAATAAGGCCACTAGTATGAAACTGTTTATGCATGCACTTTTAAATATTTTATTATGACACGATTCTTATCAAATTAAAGTTTAAGTAACTTTTCTTAAAAATAAACCTTAAAATGTTTTGACACCTAACACAAATGGTTTTCAGTTTAAATAGTAAACTCTAAGAACTCGGCAATATTTTTAATTTATTGTTTTGAAAATAAAGTTTTACTAAAACTTAGACTTCAAAAATAATGCTGTTTTCAACATTGAACCCAACACAAATCAAATCTTCTTCAAAATCACCCAAACTTTCCAAAAGAAACAAATAAGTTTTGAACTGTTTTACTCAAGGAACATACCCGATCCGGTCAGGGCTCGTGGGCCGGGTTCGGGGTGTTTCATTGATTTTTTTTCAAAAAGAAAAAGAGTACATAAAAATAAAACATATACTCAATGCATCAAACAACAAGCAAAAAGAAAACAGAGATTAAATATATCAATCAGAACTGGAACACGCATTACAAAATACAAAGTAAAGAAAAGGAGTGAAAGCTAAATTCAAAAGCAAATACCCTTGGGAGCCATAGGTTTTAACCTATTCTCTATTTCTTTCAAAATAAATAAAATATCTTCTTCTGCGTGATGATTGGGAAGAAATTGGAGCCCCTACCCCAAAAGGAGAAGTTGTTCCTACAGACATAGACAACATTAGCTAAAATAGAAGTCGATGAAAATTTTTGCAAGACATGTTGTGAGGTTGTAAGGCAAAACCAGAAAAAACACGAAATAAATACCTAGGTAGATTAAAGAAGAAAACTGGTGGCGCAAGAGGCTGTTCTCAACGAGTTCCTTAACGGCAGAGGAGAGATCTAATACGACTTCACCGGAGCGGATTCTGGGAGTTAGGGATTTTGGGTAATTTTTTAGGGGAAAAGAGTAAGGTTAGGGATTTAGGAATTTAAGGTATACAACGATAAGAGATTTCGGGGTTTGAATGGGTATAAAATCGAGCACACAAAAACGGCGCCGTTTTGCTCAAAATAAAATACATATTGCGGCATTTTCACACTAGCGCCACTAACGCCTGACATTTAGCGGCGTTTATTCAGAAGCGCCACTAATCTTTTTTGCATTTTAACAAAACGACGTCGTCCAGCTTATAAGGGGTTTCCGGAATGGATGAAACAAAAACGACATCGTTTAAACTTTGCATTTTGCGGTGCTTTTCAAAAACGCCGCTAATTCTCGATCTTTAGTGGCGGTTTTAGTAAAAACGCCGCTAATGCCACAACAAAACACAACTGAAACGATACCGTTTTGGCTAAAGTGGTACGTTTTTGCGGCGTTTTATGTCAAAAACGCCACTAATGTCTTTCATACTAATAAATTTTAATAGTTTAATTTTTTATTAAATTCCTTTTAAACTACTTTTGCTTTGTTTCAAACAATATACCTAATTTGTAAAAAAAAATAATTGATAATGAAATTAATTTTAACTTGGCTAATAGAATTTTTTTTTTTTGAAATTGAGTTTTAAGCAATCTAGTTTAATATATGATCTCTTTTACGTTTAAATAATTAAAACTATAATGATAATTTAATATAATAATATTAATATTATCTTTTTTGCATTTATATAAGAAATTATTTAATATATAAATTTAAAATAAATCAATCATATACCCATAAATCTTTATTATTTTTTTAAATAATTGTATTTTCATTTTTTCATTTTTAACATATATTTTTCTATGTTATTTGTTTCAATTTTTTTCTATGTGTTATTAATTTTTTGTAAAGATTTTAAATATTAAATTAAAAAAATTACGTTTTAATTAATATAATTAAACTAGTTAAAGAATAAATAGAAGAGGCTAGATGAAAGAGTGCTTGACTTTTATTACAAATTTATATTTAATTATTATATAATTCATATCAATTTTAAATAAATAATTTTTGAAACTTTGAGCAATATTTAAAAGAATTAGATACATGACATAATTTTTATATAATTTTTTTATGTAAGAAAACAAAAACACTAAGTTTCAAAATATAAACCCTAAACCCCAAACCCTAAACCCCAAACCCCAAACCTCAAACCCCAAACCCCAAACCCTAAACCCGAATCCCTATCCCCTAAATCTTAAGCCACAAAACGTAAACTATAAATCCTAAACCCTTAACCCCGTAGTCCCCTAACCATTAACCTGAACCCTTAACCACTAACACTTAAACCTTAATATCGTTAAACACTAAGATCTTAAACCCTAAATAAAAAACACCAAATAACAAACTTTAAAACACTAAACCCATAACCCAAAATAACAAACCCTAAACCATAAAATTAATTTACTAAACATTAAACCCTAAATCAATTTTAATAGCTTTATAACTTAAATGAAAACTTCTAAATAGTTTAGTTAGCAATTTATAACTTTTCATAATTAGGTAAATAAAATGAAACTTTTATAACTTTTCATAATTAAGTAAATAAAATGAAACTTTCTCATTGCTTATAAGTGGATGTATCAAAATAAAATATAATTCAAAACAAGAATAAGAAAAAATTATGGAGTTTAAATCGGATCAAATCGAAACAAGTCCCTTCACAAAAAAGGCAGCTCAACTTTTAGCGGCGTTTTTACAAAAACGCCGCTATTGCTCACATATAGCGGCGTTTTAACAAAAGCGCTGCTAATGCTCAGATCTTTAGCGGCGTTTTTACAAAAGCGCCGCTAATGATCAGATCTTTAGCGGCGTTTGGGAAAAAAACGCCGCTATTTATCCTTTTTAGCGGCGTTTGATGGGAAAACGCCGCTATTGCTCAACTTTTTGCTAAAACGCCGCTAATGTATAATATTTGCGGCATTTTAAGTTGAAACGCCGCAAAAAACGCCGCTAAAAGTCTGTTTTGGTGTAGTGCCCGAACCATGCGATACCCATTCTCTAAGTTGGCTATTTGAACTATGTGATTTAGATTTGAGCAAGTTTCCTGAATCCATGATTTCGGATGACAAGGAAGAAAAAGAACAATTTCTTAGGGTTTATGGTAAATTGAGATAATGAGAGGAGAGGGATTTCAATTCGGGTTTCTTAAGAGATAGTGGTTTCTTGAACATTGGATATTGTTGAAGGTTTTTTTATTGTAAGAGTTTTAGGGATTTTACGATTGGTTTTAATTTTACCTAGAATAAATTTTTTTACAAATTATTAATTTCTTTTTAATTTAATATTTAATTCTTTATTTTTGACATGTCATCTTCATCCTTGCACGCCACATAGGCTACTTCGTTAACCTGCGCTTGACTGACGGTCAACTCACGTTTCCCGTTAAAATTGGGCTGATTTATGAAAAAGTGATAACGTTGAGGGCGTCAATCCAATAAAAAAAAGTCAAGGGCTCAAACCCAAAAACCTAATAATGTTAAGGGTATTTATGACAATTATGCCTTAATTAAAACTAAATTTAGTTGGTTATGTATGAAAACTTGACCTAACCAACTCAAAAAACCAATTACTCACCCCTACCTATCTTCAAGCCCTATCAGTGTTATGCAATGTGCTTTGTAAGCGTAATGATCGATTTTAATATATTTTGATTGCGATTGATGATAAATATTATGAGAATGATATTATTAGGGTTGTTAAAAGAAATAAGTTTTTATAAATTTAAAGTTGGATATGAAAAAGTTTGAAAAGAATATGTATCTGAAAACAGTGTTTTTAATAAATTTAAATATGTTTTAATTTTAAACTTTTGGATTGATACTAATAATAATAAATTTTATTATGATGAACTTGTATTTTTAATAAGCAGCCAGCATGCTTATCGGCTACTTCTGCTTTTATTAGGCCATGTGAGATTTATCACAGGGATCAAAAAAAATCAGATTTGTTATCTTATAAATTTTTTAAAAAACTAATATTATATTAATATAAAAATCGTGCTCTATAAGAGTAAGCATGTAAAAGTTTCTCCATCTATTAATTAGTACTTTATTCTGATGAAAGATGAAAATATAAAATATATTTTTTAATTTAAGAAATTAAACTAAAATTTATATATTTTCCATCAAATAAAATCATTACTTGAAGGTGAGACTTTATTATTCTAACCAATGAATTATTGTTGGTAAAAATATATTTGGATTAGAATCCATATCAACGATAATATTACTTATTTTAGTGTTAAAATTAAAATTTTTGGTTTGGGTGAAATAAAAATAAAAATATCCTATTAATATGTTATTTTTATATGTATTAAATAATATTTTAAATTACTAATTAAGTGTTAGTTATAAGAATAATATTTAAAATAATAATATAATATAATTTTATAATTCAATTTAAATTAAAAATATTTTAATTAATTAATTAACTAGGTTGATTCTTTGTTTGTGTAAAATTATAAAGTAAAATTTTGAAGATTAAAATATACTCTAAGTCCCTATACACTTCGTACATTTAGAATTTAATCCTCTACTTTTACTTTTAAGAATTTAACCTTTCTACTTTTCGAATTTAAAAATTCGCTTTCAAATTATATATAACTACGTAACATTTTAATTGAAAAGATGATGGTGTTAATTATTTAGACTAATCAATAAAATTATAAAAATAATAGATCAAATTATGTTAAAAATTAAAAGTAAAAAATAATAAAATTTAAATTTTAGTATAATATAGGGACTAAAATTGAAGTTAACCATTTTAAGTTATATATATATCGATAATATTACTGATTGAATTGAGTAACAAGTCAACTCAAATGTATAGAGAATTTTTTGTATTAAACGAAGCTCAATGCTCAAGTGAAAATGAAAGGTTGTGATGCGGTGAAGCAGTCTCACCATTATTATTGAAATGATATTTTATACTGAGTGAAAATAAATAATTAAGCAAAATTCGAAAAGTAGAAAATAAATAAATAAAAAGCGAAATATACGTCTTGAAAGCGGTGAAACACCAATTCTTTTAATCCAAAAAGGGCCTTATTTATTAATAAAAGAAAGTGTTGCACTTTCTCTTTCACAATATAAATGTTTTTATTTCGTAATAAAATATGTAAATTTTATTTGATTTGTTGGAGGACCTTTCATAGCTTCTTTTGAGGTTGCGAGTCAAAAGTAGACCATTTTGTTCTCTCCATTATTTAATTAATTAATCTTTGAACCATAAAGGCGTCGATTACTACCTGTATTGCATGCTTCTCTATTTAATAAATGGATTTTAATTATAAAGCATTTCTAACCTAAAGGCATATTCTTTTAAAGAGGGCCCTATGAATATAGCAACAATACCCAATGCCATTTTATTATCTGTACTAAATTATCTTCTAGGTAAAATAATAATAATAATAATAATATAAAAATAAGTAAGATTTTGGTTAAAATGATAAAGCAAAAATAATGAAAATCATGTCTTAATGTTCAAATTCCATTATGTATGTGTATATTTTTCTATTTATTATATAAAACAAAAACACCATCAAAACAATATAACTTACTTTATAAGGCAATAATATTTTAATCATTATCCAACTAAATTAGTGTTTAATTAACTCATGGCACCAACTTAATTAAAGGCTTCATATGTAGTATATGTATATAGTCCAATTCTAAATTTCATCTCTTCATTTTATCAAAATTGAAAAATTAATCTCTCTACAATAATTTTGTTAGAATTTGGCCCTTGAAAACTAAGAAATTGGTTTGGTTATTGGTAGATACATGGAATTCATCTATTGATTTTTGTTCATTTATTACATATAAATTATCGATTTGTTGATTCTTATTAATTCCTTGCACATATATTGATAAAATTAGTGATTTAATGACAAGATTTAAAAGTGTTCCCTAATTGAACTAACTTCTTAGTTTTGGTAAATTAAAATAGAAAACTAACTCCTTAATTTTCACAAAATAGAGAGATGAAATAATTATTTATGGCCAAAATATTTAAAATGCCACATACTTGATTCTATTTAAAAAATACTGCTTGGAAATTAGTTGATTTATCTATTGAAGCCAAAACTAGTAGTAGTAAATGGATTTTTAAAAGGAAATTTAATCCTAATGGTTTTATTGAAAAACAAAAACAAAACATAGATTATGTTAATACTTTTGTTCTTGTAACAAGAATTTCTTTTATTCAAATTTTAATTCCTTTGGTTTTTATACACAAACTTTTTACACATCAAATGTATGTTAAAACAACTTTTTAAATGGTGATATAGGAGAAAAAATTTACATGAAAAAACCCAATGGATATCTTGCTCTAGGTCAAGAAACTAAAGTTTGTAAACTTCTCAAATTATTGTTCGACTTGAAACAAACACCCCAACAATGGCATGAGAAATTTGATCAAGCATTGGTAAATGATAGTTTCTCTTCTGTTGAAGTAGATAAATGTCTACATACGAAAGTTGTTGCTAGTAATTGTGTGATCATAAGCTTGTATGTTAAAGATATACTTATTTTCAGTACTAGTTATGAGTTAGTACTTTAAACAAATCGTTTTCTTGCTTCTAGCCTTAACATGAAAGATTTAAGTGAAGCAAGTGTTATATTAGGTGTTAAAATCATATTACAAGAACATTATATTGAGAAACTTTTACAGAAGTTTGGACACTTTAATATCAAACCAATAAGTATTCCTTATGATACTAACACTCTATTGAAGAAAAATAGAGGTGACTTTGTTGCTCAATCTCAGTATTCACAAATTATTAGAAGTTTGATGCATTTAATGAAATTTATTCAACATGATATAACATATGCTGTAAATTAATTGACCACATATAACCCAAATCATTAGCATTGAGTTGCTAGAATCAGAGTAATGAAATACTTGAAAGGTACTATGAATTATGATATCCTGTTTTGTAACATCCTAGATTAGGGGTTATGCGTTCGTGTGTAATTCATGAGATAGTGGGCTCAGTGGGTGTGTTGGATGTGTTCTGAGGAGTTCTAGGAACCCTAAGGTGCATGGAAATGTATGGAAATGTAAGGCAATGTATGGAAATGTAAGGAAATGTAAGGAAATGCTTTGGAAACGTTAAGTTTAAAAGAGGAAAGTGAACATTTTTGGAAACTAGGGGATGTAAGGAAATGATGTGGAAATGATTCAAAAGAGGAAAGTAAACATTTCTGAAACTTGGAAATGTAAGGAAATGTCAAGTTTAAAGAGCCAAACGAAAATTTTTGAAAACTTGGAAATGTAAAGAAATGTCAAGTTTTAAGGCTTAAAAGAGAAAACTAAGGCAATGTGGCCTTAAGAAAAATAATATGAGGAATTTGACACACAAACAGGCTTGGAAAAGTGGCCTGGAGATGCCACTTAGGGCCTCTGAAATGGCGCCACATGCAAGGTGTCGGGCCCGAGTTCGAGTCACATGGGAAGCAAATAAAAGAAATTTTATTTTGCTTCCCGAGAAGAAGTGAGGTGGACGGCACATGGCTATAAATTAGAGCTTTTATTCTTTTATTTTTAAGAGATAAAGGGTGGATAAATAAGGGATAAATAATGGATTTATTTTAGATTATTTTCAAGAGATAAATGTGGATATTATTTCTTTTATTTTGATAGATAAGGAAGAGATAAAAGAGGATTATTATTAGTATTATTTTTATTAAGAGATAAGAGATAATTATTGGATTAAGTTTTATTAAAGTGATAAATCAAGGGATAAAGCTATCAAAATAGAAGAGTGGTGGCCAAGTAAAGGACTCTAGCTAGTAATTTTGGCTATAAAAGGAAGAGTAAGGCTATTCTTCATTCATTCTTTTCTTTTCAAGAAAACCTCTGCAAAATTCTCTAAAGTTTCTCCTCTTCTCTCTGCCGAATTTTCTCTGCCATTATTCTCTTTTTCTCTTTTCTTTTCTTCTTCTATTACAAACACAATCAAAAGCCAAAGATACCAATAGCCCTAGTCGATTTCTCACTAAGCCTCAAGAGTCGAAATTGTTATCCACATCAAAGCCATAGCCAGAATCTCGCTAAGGGTTCAAGTAAGAGTTCCATCAAATTCTTGATGAGGGTAAGATTAGGTTAGATTCTCATTCTATTTCTTTTAAGGCTGTCGAAATTAAGATTCTAATACCCTTAATATCTGTTGCCGAAGAGATCTTTCGGGATTTACTAAGTGTCGACTACAAGGAAGGAGAAGTTCTTTTCCCGAAGGTACACCATAAGCCGCGTGTTCCCTAGTTATTCGGTGAATTTCGGGATTTAAGAATCTAAGGTAAGTCATATTTAACATACGGCTAAGGGTTATTTGTTGTGAATAAATGTTAGAAATTGATCTAACATGTAGTTATAGGGATTTCGACAGAGGGATACAAGGATTTTGGGATTTGAGAATTTTAAGGTAAGTTTTAAGAATACTAATCCTACTAGGATTTGGATTTATGGCCGAATGGCTTTTTATTAAATTAGTAAGTGATTAATCAAATGTAGGAATTTGAGATCTAAGGCGATGGATCGATTTCGGGATTTCAAGGAATTCGTTAAGCAAATCAGTGTGTACCCTACCCTAAGTTTTGATAGGTTCATGGCTATGTTTAAATTAAATGTATTATTAAGAATGTGTGTACTCACACTAACTTTCAATATATCATATGGCAATTATTTTAATATATGAATATGCATAAGAATGTGAATGTGGCTAAGTACCACAAATGTGGTAAAAGTACCTGTGCACGTTTCCTACTTACGATAGGATTATGAATATGATATATTTTGAACATATGAATAGTAACATGAATGAGAATTAAGTATGTTATGCATGATATAAAATTTATGGGGCATTCGGGATCTATGTGAAAGGGGAAGAAGGTGTTGACTTTGGTCTCACCAACGGAATATGGTGACTACGGTCACAAAATTTGAATATGGTAACCAGTTTACACTATCTCGAATTTGGTAACTTCGGTTACATTATTTGAATATGGTTTCTAATGACACAAATTATATGGGCGATGAGCACGTCGATCGCAAAATGATCGCTTCGATGGTGTGTAGCGGATGGAGGGTTGACTTAGTAGTCCCCGGTGTGTGACCGGCGTGTACGGTGGTGTGTAGCGGATGGTTAATTAGGTTTGGGTTTGGGAATGCATCATTAATTGTATTCTATGATTTGAATGTGTATCATTTGCATGCCTGATTCTATTATGACTTAGTGTTGTGTACACATTGAGTCTGTTGACTCACCCCGCTTGGGGAATATTTTTCAGTGATGAGCGATAATGGACCTGGTCTACAGGAGCTTAAAGGTGGCCATGCATAGCAAGAAATTTATGATTTGGACTTTCAATTTATTTTAAGTATTTTAAGTTTTACTTTGGGATCATTGATATAATAAGGCCATTGTGGTTTACTTTATTTTTTCTTTTATTTATTATGTTTATGGATTTTTATCAATTAAAGTTTAAGTAAATTCCTTTTTAAAATTAACTCTAAATGTTTTGTCACCTTAAATAAATGGGTTTTAACATAAGATAAATTTGTTTTCAACTCAAGCCCAACCCAAACAATATTTTTTAAAAATCATACAAGTTTTTCCTAAGTAACAAAAGAATTTTGAACCGGTTTACTTGAGGAACATACCAAATCTGGTCAAAGCTCGTGGGCCGGGTTTGGGGTGTTTCATGTTTAGTGAATTTCCCATTGTATTAGAAGGATACAATGATGCAAACTGGATTTCAAATTTAGATGAGACAAAATCAACTAATGGTTATGTGTTCACCTAATGGTTATGTGTTCACCTTTGGTAATGGTGTATTTACTTGGAAATCAACCAAACAAGCTATTGTAGCTAAATCTACCATGGTGTTGGAGTTTATTGCTTTAGAGTTGGTTGGTAATGAGGCTGAGTGGTTAAAAAGCTTCTTTGGAAGTATTCCTTTGGCCACGAAACATACATCTTCTGTGTCTGTGCATTATGATTACCATAGCAATTGCAAAGAATAAAACTTTCAATGGTAAAAGTAGATAACTTTGTATAAGATGTAGTGTGATAAAGTAGCTATAAAAGATAGAGTCATATCCATATATTACGTAAAGTCATAAGTGAATTTGGTCAACTTTCTGACTAAACCTTTAGGGAAAAAAATTAATAAATGAAACATCGATAGGAATGAGACTACTATTAGCTTGAGATATCAACAATGATGGTAAGCCAACCTATGTGATTGGTGATCCTATTAATTAGGTTTATATGAGTAATTACAAGTCATTAGTTGAATCATTGAACACTATAAATTATATCATTCCTATGGTGTAAATAATGCTAAAACTGCAAAGAAGGTGAGGTTTAGTAAACTCTTAATTAAATCTACATCCTTTTATAAGTGGTGTATTAATCTAAAGTGTACACTTGATGGATTGACCTATATGAGTGTGAAGTAGGATCACTTCTATGAGATATGTAACAAAATCTCTAAAGCACTCATGAAAATCCAAGCACATGCATGGCCTATTAGAACAAAATTGCAGGTATAATATTATTGATTAAGAATTTTAATTCTTAGTTCACAAAAACTTACAATTTCTCCAATTATTCTGTGAATTATGTCTAATGTTCTAGTTCATAGTCTAAAAGGAACCTGTATCAATGCACTATATCAAAGAAAGAAATACTCAACAAAATTTATCCTTGGTTCTTTTGAAATATGATGGATTGTTGTAAATAAGGGATATTTCAAAAGAACTTATCCCACACCACCAGGATAAACCTTTAGGCAACCACAATGTTCTATAAGACTTGTAAAAGCCAAATGAGAGGATGTCACATGATTAGACCCAAAAGCTAATTGTAGTGTAATTTGTTAGATTTACCCTCTACATATGGTGATATTTCATAATTTTGTCTTTTTTTTTTTATTTTCTAAAGCAAATTATTTTTTACAATTGTAATTTACCATGAAAAATTAGATTTGACTTGTTTTTGGATTTCCCTTGAATTTATCTTGATTTCCTTTAATTCTCTCATTGATTTTTGAAATTTTCAAATGAAAAATAAGATTTGACTTGTTCTTTGATTTTCCTTGGATTTAGCTTTCTTTTCTTTAATTTTCTCATTGATTTCTTCTACTTACAGTTGCATTAAAGCCTTTAAATATCATACCTACTAACATACTTTTAATACATCAAAATCTCCCTTTTTTCCTCACTGAAAATTAACTTACTCTCATTCTCCCTCATTGAGTATTATATTATTATTATTATTATTATTATAATTATTATTATTATTATTTATTGTCCCAACTTGAAGAGTTCAATTTTTTATATTTTCCAAAGTAAATTTTTTAAATTTTTTAGTCTTATGATGAAAAATTAGATTTGACTTGTTCTTTGGTTTACATTGATTTCCTCTACTTATGATGCGTCGTTGAGAGCATCAAAAATATCCTATCCCTATAAAATAATGAAAAGAATAGTATAAGGGAAGTAGGGCCAAATCCTCAGGGACTGGATTTGCACAAGTTCCTGTTCCTCAAGATCCCGGTCAGAGTCGTGCCTAAGAAAACCTGCGTACCTGGGGAAAAAAATACAAAAAACAGAATTAAAGGTTTGATTGAATTGAAATTGCGAAAATTAAAATTAAAATAAAAAATTGTAAAGATAAACAGAGTTGAGGAAAAAGAGTTTTTTATGGAAAGATTCCAGCCTCCGGTTGTCTCAATTGGGTTCAATCCTAGGCTTTTAGGTGATCCTTCTCGAACAGAATAAGCCAGTTATAGTGGAAGAGGACGCCTACGACTACTAGCTCCAGTTAGATTTTAAACTTACGATTTAGAGGAACCTGACTCTAGCCAACCGTCGCTTTTGTGGGACCGTCTTACACTAGATCATCACTTATTAATGGCGAATGCCACACCATTTTGTCTCTTGGGCTCGACAACCACTGATACAGTAAGCTAACGAACTGACTGTGCAACCTTCTTAAAACATACAAAGCGACCGTTCTTTGCACACCTTTGAAGGGACATGGACGGAAGTGTCAGCCCCGTAATGCGGAGAAATGATGAATACTCGTTGAGAATGCTAAGCGTGGATTCTAAGCCTCATGAACCCTTTTTGGGGAATTTCGACAACCTTTGGCTAGATAAATTTAGTGGCTCATGCTTTTTGGGGAAAAAAGAAATAAACTTAATAAAAATGAAATTTTATTGAATAAAGAAAGGAACAAAGGCTAAGCTTTTTGGGAGAGGGAGCTTTTACAGAAAAGATGTGTGTGATTTGTGTCACTCCATCTCCTATTTATAGTACTAGGAAACCTAGTCTATTCCTAATTAAATTCTAAAAGATAAATAAAAATAAATAAAGATAAAAGCTAAAATTAAATCTAAATAATAATATTTAATAATTATCCTAATATAAAATTTAAATAGTCTTGTGTTTATAAAATCTCTTCTTTGCACTTTTGCCCCCAAGTCTTCCACACTTTGCATTTTCGACACCACTTCTTTCCTACTTCACATGCTGGCCCATTTTATCTTTAAATTCACGCTTTTTGCCCCCAAATTTCCTTTTGCCTTCAATTTAGTCCCTACAAGATAAAAAACCATAAATAGCTCAAATTAGTAGGATCATACTCAAAATAAATATGGAATTAATACATAAAAATATGTCATTTTAGAGTATTATCAAATTCCCCATATTTAGCCCATGCTTGCCCTCAAGTATGGTTCCTATTCACTGTGAAATTTAGAATTTTGTCATGAAAGAAATATCACTCTAAAGTTTTATAAGAGGTAGGCATAATGCATATGAAAAATAAAGAGAACCCTTAGCTTGTTTTAAGTAAAACTAAAAAAGTATTCCGATTAATACACACAAAAATCAAAATCGACTTGGATTATTTCATGAAAATCAGGTAATTTACTAAACTTACCAAGACACCCTATTTGTTTCCACCTTTAGTCCCCAAATGCAATTTTATTATTAATACATCTCTATTTTTCTTCTTTTTTTCTTTTTTGTTCTCTTTTTTTTTTTTTGCTTAAGAATGTATTGAACCTTTTGACGCGAAGAGAGATGACAATCAAGCACCCCACCCCGGTTACTCAACCCAACATACTCCTAATTTATTATATTTTTCTTAAGAACATATCAAACCTTTTGACGCGAAGAAAGATGACAGCCAAGCACCCCACCCCGATTACTCAGCCCAACAAATTCCTAAAAAAAATTATTTAATTTCGGTTAGTGGAGTTTTACCTAAGACGTCACACAACCTTTTGACGTGAAGTGGGATGACAACCCAAGCACCCTTTCCCGGTTACTCAGCTAGTCACGTTTTTAAGCTGTACTCATAACCACGGAAACATTATTATTATTAAACGGAATTTTAATTTTAGAGGACTAGGAAAACCAATCAAGTGTCAAAAATAAGTTTCAGCAACCACCTAACAGTCATGAACATAATTTTAGCATGCAATTATATTAAGTGTCCTCTTTGCATTTAGACTTAATCGATTTTACTATAAGCAAGATAGGGTTAACTCTATTAATCATAATTATTTTAGCCTAATAGAAATAAAATAGTGGAGACGAAATCAAACTAGCAAAATCATAATTAACTCAGTAGACAAGAATCATGCTCGCAGGTCAAACAGTGGGCAATTCATGGTTAAAATCTTGGGCATGAAAAGAGGTAGAATATTCTAAAAAAAATAAATGTTGGCAGAAACGAGCATAAGGCAGTAGCAACAACAACACAACACTAAAAGCAGCAGATAACATGACAAAAATACTGAGGAATGTCTCCCCCATTCTTAAAACACATTGTCCTTGATGTGGAAGAAAATAAAAAAATAGGTGGAGGAAGAAAAGTTTAGAAGAACTTCCCATGTAGATACTGTCGTTCGCGCAGAGCTGCAATGAGATCAGTAATTTACTGGCCAAAGGTGTTGAGTCGTGCCTCAATGCGCTCCAATTGTTGCTCGACGATCATGGAAAGTCATTTTTGATTGGGTACTTCATGCTGATTTTGCTGCCGAAAGATTCATTCAGCTGGTGAAGATCAGACACCTGGAGGGACAAAACAAAAGGAATAAGGAGAGCCAAGAAGCAATCCCATCGATTCGAGGCAGCGAGCATCTAATGGATCGGCCTGGCAAGTAACATGTAAGCCTGAAATAGGAGCATTAGAGCCATGCAAAGAAAATAACAGTTGTGTAATAAAAGAGCCTAAAATTAGAGGACGCTTTGCATTTATAACATGTTCAAATTGAAGTGCATACCAATAGCCCAAATTTACCGGACGACCGGTGTACATACACCATAATAAGAATAATTCCGTCTTTGAGACGGTAGCCGGAGCATCTCGCCGACCTGAGAAGTTATAAGCCAAATAACGATGTATGTAACATACGACAGGGTGACGAAACCACAAATCTTTCAAAGTTTTAGGGCTATACACGATTTCAACATTATCTGTTAATAAGGCAAAGGCCTCGACAGCTTTGAAGTCTGCTGGAAAAGTACACAAACTGTTCTCATAATCAATGGATATAGTACACTCCTCCGTCACAAAATCCAATGCAATATTAAAATCAGTGAGGGATAAACTATGTGTGGTACCAAGCAACTAAAATTTTATAATGCCAGGTGTATCTAATGAGATTTGGCCGTGCCGCTGAAAATGGAATGGGGAATAAAATTCTAAAACCAGTTCGTAATAGGCGCAGTGAGTAATATTAAAATTTCTAACCCAACCCATATTGCGAAAATAGTCTGTAACAGTAGTGTCAATATGCAAAGCATCCAAAACAGGTAATGATAAACATTTGCAAGGCACTATCTGTTTATGTTGTAACCGATCATACCTTTCCCAATTGATAGCGGTATCAAATATTAAATTACTATTTAAATGGCATTCCAGTGGTAGAATATTAACTTGAGATCAGTAGGTTCGGTCGTGGGTAGGTAACGGGCATTGGTCATCGCGATTCCCGGCGTCCGTCTTTGAGCGTGTGCTCGTGTTGCGTCGTCTGCGCCGTCAGTCGAGTAGATTCGACGAACGCCTCTGTTGGTTGGGCCGAAGGGGGTGGTGGCCGTCAATGAGGCTAGCGTCATGAGGGGTCGGGAGCCGAACATGGTGGTGGCGATGGTGCGTGTGAAGCAAGTGATCGGGGCAACGGTGGTAGAAGGTAAAGAATAAGTGGTTCAGCACGTGGAGGGGAGAAGGGTGATTGTAACAGCCCGACTTAGGGGCTAGTCGGAACAATGATCTCGGGATCACAAATCTGAGGTTAGAGAAAATTATTTTCATGTTATTTTATGTGTTATAACATGTTTATAGAGATGCATGAAAATTTTGGTGCTTTAATTATAGCGATTTCTTGCTTAATCGCGAAAAAGACTAAATCGCATAAAGTGCGAAAGTTCCATTCTATTAGCTAAAGGTACCAAATAGCCATAGACTGATAATTGGAGGTCTTTAAAAGGCAATTAGACCCCCAATATTTGCTTGGCTGGCCATAGGGGACAAGGAATGACCAAGTTGGTCAAAGTTGGTGAGTAGGTGGACTAATTTGACTAGTTTAATCTTAGAATAAAGAAAAGATGATATCCATCTTTCTTGCTCATCTCTCCCACCGAAAATTGGCAGCCAAATAGGGGTTGAAAGCTTCAAAAATTTTAGCACACTCTTCTCTTCACAAGTAAGTGTTCTAGTGATCTTTTCTTGAAAATAGTTGTACTTTTGAGACCCCTAAAGCTTAGGCTTTCAAATAAGGGGACTATTGTGCAATATGGTGAAAAGTTTAGAGTTTTCCATGAGAGCTATCATTGTTATTTGCTGCATTTTTATGGAAGAAATTGAGTCTCAGTTGTTAGATGAACAACTTTTGTGAAAGGTGTTGTTTTGAAAACACCTATTTGAACCTTGTTGAAAAGGTTATAAAATTTGTAGTAACTATGTGAAATGTTGAGTTTTGATGATAGCTATAAGAGTATTAAATGTTCACCTAGGCTTGTTGAAAGTGGAAATGTGATTAGAATTAATTTCCGAGCCTAGGGGCAAAATGGTAATTTTGCCAAAGTCTAGGGGCAAATTAGTAATTTTGCCAAAGCATGATTATTGAAATGCTTTTAGTAATGAGATGATTAAAATGAGCTAAATTGCTATTATAGAGCAAGAAGAACCAAGAATCCGCCTCGATCGGGGAAATAACAAAGTCTCGGACTAGACCGTCGAGCTAGCTCATTTTGAAATCGAGGTAAGTTTGTATGTATAGATTCAACATTTATGTTAGCATAATTGAGAATACTTGGTATCATATTGATGCATGATACTCTACTAAATTGATGTTGAATATGATGTTGAAGTCCTAGTGGACTATAACGAATATGAAAATGCTATAATCAAGATAAAGAATGAATAAGGTCCCGTATAAGACCATGTCCGGGACATGGCCTCGGCCTTGAATTGAGATTTCCATATAAGACCATATTTGGAATATGGCTTCAGTATTGAATGTAAGAATCGTGTAAGACCATATCTGGGATGTGGCATCGATTTTAAATGTGAAATCCTGTATAAGACCATATTCGGGATATGGCATCGGCATTTAGAGGTAACTCCATGTAAGACCATCTCTGGGATGTGGCATTGGCCTCGTATTTATAATAATGATGATATTATGCATCTTTGAGTATCCCTAGTTATTAATGGGATGATTAGATGAGTTTAGAAATGTAAATGAGATTAGCACTAAAGTCCTGTGAATGAGTGAATACAGGTACTCGTGAATGAGTCACGAAGAAACGATTACGATATGTGGCATGGTATGTGCTAAATAAGGGCAATTGTGAGTAAGTATGGCAAGAAGCCTATGACTTGTGTATGGTTAGTTAATGCCATGGAAGGATTATTTTATGAGCTTATTGTTGCTATTTATATCCATGAAAACTTACTAAGCTTTATGCTTACCCCTTTCATTGCCCTTTTCCCTTGTAGTTTTGCCAAGATAACTCGTGGAACGCTGAAAGTAGGAGTCCGAAAATCACACTATCGACATCACTTTGGTATAACAATTTAGACTTATTTTGAGTATGGCATGTATAGGACTCGAGTATTTTTTTAGGTCGTAATTGTTGGCCAAAGTGTTGGCTTTGTAAGGCATTAAAGTCTTTTTGTAATGGTCTATTAAGTTAGGCCGATACTTGACAAACTCTTATGCTTAATGAAAGTGATTTTATTGAAGTGTATGCCCTTGTGTATGGATGTTGAATTGAGTACTTAGATATGCCTTTGGGTTATGAATTATGTTGAATTGAATTGGTGTTTGTATGTGTGCAATGTAGGGTGGCAAAGGGCTTGGTAGATAGCCATCTAATTGTCCACACGAGTAGACACACGGGCGTGTGTCTATACCGTGTGTGACACACGGTCAGCCCTGTAGGCGTGTGGATCGACCGTGTGTCCCCTTGCTGTAACACCCCTTACCCATGCCCGAAGCCGGGACCGAGATTGAGGAATTACCTAATTAATCTCACTTGACATCTCGAAATGGGCTATAAAATTTCTTTTAACTCATCACTTGTACGTACTCAGCCTAAGAGGCCCCAAACATACCTCCGAGAGGTATCTGAACTATTCTGGGAGTTTTTACAAACTGGGGAACTTTTCAACAAAGCAGGGGCCACACGCCTTGTGTTGGTCTAGGGACACGCCCGTGTGCCCCTAAGACATGTCCGTGCCATCCACCTGTGGTCGACCCTGACCAACTTCACACGGCCTAGACACGCCCGTGTCTTCCACCCGTAGTCAATTCTGACTAACTTCACACGGCCTAGACAGGCCCGTGTCCCTAGGCCGTGGAGCACACTGACTTGCAAACCGAGTATGCAATGGGGGCACATGGTATAGACACACGCCCGTGTGTCTATTCATGTGGACAATTAGATGGCTATCTACCAAGCCTTTCGCCACCCCACATTGCAAACATGCAATTACCAATCTATCTCAGCACAATTCACAACCCAAGGGCATATCCAAGTACTTGATTCAACAATTGTACACGAGGGCATACACTTCAAACAAAAATCACTTTCTTTAATCATAAAAATTTGCCAAGTATCGGCCTAACTTAATAGACCATTACAAAAGGAGGTTTTGATGCCTTACAAAGCCAACACTTTGGCCAACAATTACGACCTAACAACAATACTCGAGTCCTATACATGCCATACTCAAAATAAGTCTAAATTGTTATACCAAAATGGTGTCGATAGTGTGATTTCTGAACTCCTACGTCCCCGATCCTCGAGTTATCAAGGTAATACAACAAGGAAAAAGAGCAATGAAAAGGGGTAAGCATAAAGCTTAGTAAGTTTGCATGAATATAAATAGCAACAATAAGCTCATAAATGATATTAACTAACCATACACAAGTCATAGGCATCTTGCCATACTTACTCACAATTGCCCTTATTTAGCACATACCATGCCACATGTCGTAAACATTTCTTCGTGACTCATTCACGATTACCTGTATTCACTCATTCATATGTCCTTAGTGCAAATCTCATTTCAAATTCTAAACTCATCTACTTATCCCTTTAATCACTAGGGATAGTCAGGGACGTATATTCAACATCGTTCATGTAGAGATAAAGCCAGTGCCACATCCCCGAGGTGGTCTTACTTGGAGTTATTTCTAAACTCCAATGCCATATCCCGGATATGGTCTTATATGGACTTTCACATCAAGTATCGATGCCATATCCCAGATATGGTCTTATACGATTTTCAAATTCATTACCGAAGCCATATCCCAGATATGGTCTTACACGGGATTTCAACTCAGTGCCGAGGCCATGTCCCGGACATGGTCTTATACGGGAGCTTATCTATTTCATATCTCAATGATAGCATTTTCATATTCACATGGTCCACTAGGACTTCAACATCTCATTCAACATCAATTTAATGGAGTGTCATGCATCAATATGATATCAAGCATTCTCGATTATGCTAACATAAATGTCGTATTAATCACATACAAACTTACCTCAATTTCAAAATGAGCTAGCTCGACGGTTTAGTCCGAGACTTTATTCTTTCCCCGATCGAGGCAGATTCTCAATCCTTCTTGCTCTATAATAGCAATTTAGCTCATTTCAATCATCTCATTAATAAAAGCATTTCAAAAATCATGCTTAGATAAAATTACTACTTTGCCCCTAGACTTTGGCAAAATGACCATTTTACCCCTACGCTCGGAAATCAGTTCTAATCAAATTTCTACCTTCAACAAGCCTAGGTAAACATTTAATTCTTTTAAAGCTATCATCAAAAATCAATATTTCACATACTTACTGCATAATTTGTAACCTTTTTATCAAGGTCCTATTTGGTGTTTTCATGCTAACACCTCTCACAAAAGTTGTTCATCTAACAACTAAGACTCAATTTCTTCCATGAAAATGCAGCAAATAACAATGAAAGCTCTCATGGAAAAACTTTAAACCTTTCACCATATTGCACAATAGTCTCCTCATTTGAAAGCTCAAGCTCTAGGGGTTTCAAAAGTACAACTATTTTCAAGAAAAGATCACTAGAACACTTACTAATGAGGAGATGAGTGTACTAAAACTTTTGAAGCTTTCAACCCTTATTTTCCTTGCAAATTTTGGTGGAAGAGATGAACAAGAAAGATGATATTTTCTCTTTCTTTAGTCTAATATTAAACTAGTCAAATTAGTCACCAACTCTTACTAACTTTGACCAAATTTTGTCCATCTTTGTCTCCCATCTAGTCTATGGCCGGCCAAGCAAGTACAAGGGGCTAAATTGCCTTTTAAAGACCTAAATTTAAAAATCTATGGCTATTTGGTACCTTTAGAAGTTAAAATGGAACTTTCACACTTTATGCGATTTAGTCTTTTTTCGCGATTAAACATGAAATCGCTAGAATTAAAGCACCAAAATTTTCATGCACATGTGCTATCATGTTCTAATTCATAATATAACATGAAAATAAATTTCTCAAATCTCGGATTAATGATCCTGAGATCACTATTCTGACTAGCCCTTAAATCGGGCTGTTACAATTCTCCCCCTTAAGGATTTTCGTCCTCGAAAATCTTACCAGTGAAAAGATTTAGATATTGGTTTCTCATCGATTCCTCGGACTCCCACGTGGCCTCTTCTATACCGTGCCTTTGCCATAGGGCTTTCACTAGGGCTATACTTTTGTTCCTTAACTGCTTGACTTCACGGGCCAAAATTCTATCTGGTTCTTCACCATATGTTAAATCCGGTTGTATCTCTACCTCTGTCGGCTCTATAACATGCGAAGGGTTTGAACGGTATCGATGTAACATGGATACATGAAAGACGTCATGAATCTTTTCTAACTCAGGTGGCAAAACTAACCGATAATCTACCGATCCTATTCTTTCGGTAACCTCATAAGGTCTGATAAAGCGCGGACTCAATTTGCCCTTCCGGCCAAATCTGAGGACTTTCCTCCAAGGTGATACTTTCAAGAACACTTTATCACCGACTTTGAATTCTATTTCTTTCCTTTTTAAATCTGAATAGGACTTCTGTCTATCTGAGGCGACTTTCAAACAGTCACGTATCACTTTTACCTTCTCCTCAGTTTCCTTAACCAAGTCAACCTTGTGTATCTGTTTCTCTCTGAGTTCTGACCAATGCAAGGGAGTTCGACACTTACGCCCCTACAATGCCTCATAAGGCGCCATCTTCAAACTTGACTGAAAACTGTTGTTGTAGGTGAATTCCACCAACGGTAAGTATTTCTCCCAACTACCTTGGAATTCAAGAACGCAACATCGAAGCATGTCCTCAAGTATCCGGATTACCCTCTCTCGATCGTCCGTCGGTTTGTGGATGGAAGGTCAGATCGAAATTTAATTTCGTGCCCAAGGCTTCTTGCAACTTTTTCCAAAATCAGTGACGTGAATCTCGGATCTCTATCCGAGATGATCGACAACGGTACACCATGGAGTCTTACCATGTACAAGTCTGCCAATTTATCAAGCGAATAGTCGGCTCGTACTGGTATAAAATGGGCTGACTTTGTGAGTCTATCAACCATTACCCATACTACATCTTTCTTCTTTAGAGTCAGCGGTAAGCCCGTCACGAAGTCCATGGTGATACGGTCCCATTTCCACTCAGGAACCATAATGGGATGAAGTAAACCCGAAGGTACTTGATGTTCAGCCTTCACTTGCTGACAAATCAAACATTTCGATACAAACTCAGAAATATCTTTCTTCATACCAAGCCACCAATACCAATTCTTCAAATCATTGTACATCTTCGTGCTGCCTGGGTGCACATTCAAACATCCGCTATGCGCTTCATGCAAGATTTTGCGAATGAGCTCATCATTCCTGGGTACACAGACTCGATCTCGAAATGTTAGACATCCATCAAGATTTACTCGAAAGTCTGTCTTAACGCTCGACTCACATAAAACTCTCTTGGCTTGCAAACTGTTATCATCCTTCTGGGCTTCACAAATCTCTTGGAGAAACAATGGTTTAGCCCTTAACTCGGCTAAAATGGAACCATCACCCAACAATATCATTTGAGTGTTCATGGCTCTTAGAGCAAATAATGATTTTCTACTCAGAGCATCGGCGACTCCGTTCGCCTTCCCCGGATGGTAGTCAATCACCAATTCATAATCCTTAATCAGTTCTAACCACCTTCATTGCCTCAAATTCAATTCTTTTTGAGTCATCAAGTACTTTAGGCTCTTGTGGTCGGTGAAAAATCTGAAAACCTTTCACCATATAAATGACGTCTCTAAATTTTTAACGCAAACACAATTGCGGCTAACTCTAAATCATGAGTTGGGTAGTTCTTCTTGTGCGGCTTCAATTGCCTAGAGGCGTATGCAATCACCTTACCCTCTTGCATAAGTACACAACCCAATTCGTTCAGGGACGCATCACTGTAAACCATAAATTCTCTCCCCGATTCAGGTTGCACCAAAATAAGAGCCTCAGTCAACAATGTCTTTAATTTCTCAAAACTTTGTTGGCACTCTTCTGTCCAAACAAACTTCACATCTTTCTGCAAAAGTCTCGTCATCGGGGTAGCTATCATGGAAAACCCCTTGACAAAATGCCTATAATAGCCAGCTAGGCCCAGAAAACTCCTTACTTCCGTTACGCTCCTCGGCAGTTTCCATTCAATAATCGCTAAAATCTTACTCGGGTCTACTCTAATTCCATCTCCCGAGACAAAGTGCCCCAAAAATCCCAGTTTCTTGAGCCAAAATTCACTCTTACTGAATTTGGCATACAATTTCTCTTCTCTCAGAACTTGCAGAACCGTACTCAAGTGCTCGGCTTGTTCGTTCTCATCTCGAGAGTATATCAATATGTCGTCGATGAAAACCACGACAAATTTATCCAAGTATGGCCGAAAAACGCGATTCATCAAATCCATGAAGATCGCAGGGGCATTCATTAGACCAAAAGGCATGACCAAAAATTCATAGTGGCCATACCTAGTCCTAAATGCAGTTTTTGGCACATCCGAGTCCTTGACTCTCAGCTAATAGTACCCTGACCTCAAATCTATCATGGAAAACACCATGTCTCCTTTCAATTGATCGAATAGATCTTCGATCCTCAGCAACGGGTACTTGTTCTTCACAGTTACCTTGTTGAGTTGCCGATAATCTATGCATAGTCTCATAGAACCATCTTTCTTCTTCACGAATAAAACGGGAGCACCCCACGGAGAAAAACTCGGACTTGCAAAACCTTTATCCGTCAGCTCTTGCAACTGTTCTTTTAGCTCCTTTAACTCGGTTGGAGCCATTCTATAGGGAGCAATAGAAATAGGGGCAGTACTCAGAGCTAACTCAATCCTAAATTCGATCTCTCTTGTAACGGCCCGATTTAGGGGCTAGTCGGAACATTGATCTCGAAATCACTAATTCGAGGTTAGAGAAAATTATTTTCATGATATGTTATGTGGTATAACATATTTATAAGGATGCATGGAAATTTTGGTGCCTTAATTTTAGCGATTTCTAGCTTAATTGCGAAAAAGGACTAAATCGCATAAAGTGCGAAAGTTCCATTTTATTTGCTAAAGGTGCCAAGTAGTTATGGATTATTAATTGGAGGTCCTTAAAGTGCAATAAGGCCATGAGAGGAGTGATGGCCGGCCATAGGGGGGCAAAGAAAAGACTTGGTTAATGGTTAGGTGGAAATTTGATGATAAAAATTTCTTTTTATCATAAAATAAAGAAAAGAAAATATCACCTTTCTCTCCATCTTCTCTCCACCGAAAATACCAGCAAAGAGGGGGTTTTGAAAGCTTGAAATTTTCAGCAATTCATCTTCGCTAGAGGTAAGTGATTTTGGTGGTTTTATTTGATAATTTTTGTACTTTTGGAGTCCCCAAAGCTTAAGCTTTCTAAAGAGGGGACTATTTTGCATTATGGTAAAAAGTTTAGAGATTTGCCATGTGAGATTTTATGTTGTTTGCTGAGTTTTTATGGAATAAAATGGATGTTAGGGAGATAAGAAACAACTTTTGTGAAAGGTGTTGTGATGAAAACACCTATTCGGGACTAAAATGCAAAAGTTATAATTTGTTCATTAAGGCATGAAATTGATGGAATTGTAATTAGTTGTAAGAGGATTAAATGTTCATCTAGGCTTATTTATCGAGAAAATGTGATGAAAATTTATTTACGAGCCTAGGGGTAAAATCATAATTTTGCCAAAGTATAGGGGCAAAATAGTCATTTTTGCCCAGAGTGTAGATTATGATATATTATGATTTGTAAGTGATTAAATCGATAAATTCTGTTGTTCTAGATTTAAGAAATCTAGTTTCGGACCTAGAACGGATGAAAAGAGAAATGTGGGCAAAAAGGTCCTTTTCGGCTCTTTCGACATCGAGGTAAGTTCGTGTGTGATTGTTGCAACTATGTACAAGTTAATTTAATATTCCAATGTTGTATGGAAAGTAGATTTACACTATGAAACGTATGAAATATCCTTAATGAGATGTCAAGAGAATTGGATCTAAGAGTAATGGAAAATGTATATAGAATGACACGATGATGGTTAAAGTCTCGAGTAAGACCATATTAGATTTCGGCCTTGGTGTAAGAGTTCATATAAGACCATGTCAAGGACATGGCATCGATATGTTATTATGTGTGAGACCCTATTAGGGTATGTTGTCAATGGGAACTATGTGTATGAGACTCGAGAGAGTTAGTTAACAATTTGAAGGTGGGTGGTTGTACCACGAGAAGTACAAGTAAATGTTAGAACTAAATTGAGATGAATTCAATATCTGATGAACCCCTAGTGGGATAGGTGTTATTATTGCACCTTAGTTGCATGAGATAGATTTATTGATGTATTGTGTGGATGCTAATGAGAATCGTAGAAAGTTAAGTGAGAATGATAATGAATGAAGATGTTTACAGATGAACGTTTGAATTAGAGAAAATGTGTGTGGATAAGTATTTGCGTATGTATATTATCGGTGGGCTGTGTGCGTTACCACCTGATATATTATTAATTGATGGGCTGTGTGCAATACCATCAACTATATTATTATCGGTGGGCTGTGTGCGTTACCACCTGATTAATTAGTAATCGATGGGCTGTGTGCGATACCATCATTTATAAATGATTGGTGAGCTAAGTACGAAATCACTATTAGTATAACTGATTGATGGGCTGTGTGCGATACCATCAACTATATTATTATCGGTGGGCTGTGTGCGTTACCACCTGATTAATTAGTAATCGATGGGCTGTGTGCGATACCATCGCTTATAAATGATTTGTGAGCTAAGTGTGAAATCACCATTAGTATAACTGATTGGTGGGCTGAGTGCGATACCACCCTATAAGAGATTCAATAGTGGGCTAAGTGTGTAGCCACCGAGAGATTGGTAGTATGAATGGTTTATTGAGAATGCATGATGTGTTGTTTTATATGATCTTGTGATGATCAATGTAGGATGTATGCTAATTAAACAAGTGAATTGGCTTGTGGTATGGTAAGTTAATGAATGCGAGCATTAAGCCCGAGATATGGTTAGAATGTGGTAAGAGATGAAACGAGTAAGCATTATGAATGATTGAATAGGTAACTGTGAGTTCAAGAGTAAAACTCATTCTAATACCTTGTGATTGAGTATAAGCATATGAATATTGATAGTTGATTCTTAATTGCATATGAACTTACTAAGCTTTATTGCTTACTCCTCTTTTTTTTCCCATCTCTTATAAGATATTTTATCTAGCTCGGGTTGGAGGCCGTTGGAGATATTTTCACACTATCGAGGAGACACTTGGTATGAGGTATCAAGTCATTATGAGTCATGGCATGTATAGGGCTAGTACATGATGTTGATTAAGTCATTGTTATTGTGCCAAATGTGTTGGCCTAAATGAGTTATGGGATAATTGTATAATGCCATAGTTGTTGGCTACTATGTTTTATGAAAAGATGTATTTATCTATGTGGGATGGCAATTTAACTTGAGTGATTATGAATGTGATGGATGAGTATAAGTTGTGTAAGCTATAAGAGTGCAAAGAGCTTGGTAAACAACCTTGTTCTGGTCCACACGAGTAGACACACGGGCGTGTGTCTAGGCCGTGTGAGACACACGATCAAGCCAGAGGCGTGTGCCCTGGCCGTGTGGAGTCTGTACCTTGAAATTAGAATTTGAATGGTCACACGGTTAAAGCACACGGGCGTGCTGAGGCCGTGCTGAATAAGTCAGAATACTAAGGTATGGCACACGGTTTAGGCCCACGGGTGTGTCAAAACCGTGTGTGATTAGTCAGTGTCGACCATGGGTGAAAGGCATGGACGTGTGATAGGGTACACGGGCGTGTTCCCAAAATACATGGGCGTGTGCCTTAACCGTGGGAAAATCGGTAGAATACTAGGTTTTTAGGCACGGTCTGGGGACATGGGCGTGTGTGCCTATGCACGAGCGTGTCTAATCTTGCACGGGCGTGTAAGACCTGTTTGGAAGAAAAAAAAATTTTAAGGTTGGAAAAAGTTCCGGATTAGTCTCGAGAGCTTTCGTACGTATGAGTGAGGTCTCGTAAGTCGAGACTGAGGGTATAGAGAGTAATTACATTGAGCCTATGTGGCGATCAAGTAGTTTGGGTTCGGTAACGCCTCGGGCCCGATTCCCGGCGTAGAACCCGGGTAAGGGGTGTTACATTTAGTGGTATCAGAGCTATGGTTTAGTCGGTTCTAGAACTAACCTAGCGTGAGTAAGAGTCTAGCTAGACATGCCATATGTGGACCGTGATAGTGTGATGTCTCCCGGCTTTAACGAAATTATTTTGTTAAAATAGTGATGGTTCCCAACCGAGCTAAATCCAATAATGTTGTAAGTGATAATGGGGAAATTGAAATGCTCTTATGCAATGATGAGATTCATAGAGGTATGAGTAGAAGTATATGACATGTGTGTGATAATACATGAAACGAGAAGCTTATCTGCATTGGCTAGATGTGCATAAGGTGTTATATACTCAACCTATTGGGTTAGGTGCATATAGTGAGTAAATTTACCCAGAGAATGGGGTACGTGAGTATGTATGATTGTTTGAACGATGTATGATCAATATGTCCACACAGTTGAATCTCATGTGTGACTATTAAAATAGATGATGTATAATGTTTTATTTTGTGAGTTTGTATGAAACTACGAGTATTATGGTGTGAGAGTTAAATTGGAAAGTTGACTAAGTAGAATGCAGGGATGAGTACGGTCGTTCAATGATAAAATGATGAATAAGACCATAGTTGGACTATGGCAATCAGGTAAACGACGTACCCAAAACCTGTAAGACATTCTTTAGATTAATGAGCCATAGTAAGAGAAAAGTAGAGTTAAATGTTGAGTACTTGAGCAGATATTAATGTGGAACTTGAGTAAGTGAAATCAGAGTTCGAAAAGTATAAGTGATAGGGACAATTGTAGCGTGATAAACGTGAAAACTCACTTGTGACGAGTTGTGTGACCATGATGATATTTCATTGATGATGAATAGTAAATCATATGTATGTGGTCACGAGAGTCAAGTTGTGGGACGCTACGACCTCACCCCTTACCACTATTGAATTATGACGAGATGTTATGAGAGTTAAGTTGAGCAAGTTTGCATTTGGTTAGTGCAATGATTATGTTAGCATTTTGAGAATGCTTTGTATCATATTGATACATAATACTCTACTAGATAGAGTAATTGTTGAACATGAGGTTGAAGTCCTAGGGGACTACAATAAACACGAGAATTGTATAAGTCCATATCCGGAATATGGCATCGATACTTGATGTGGCAGTCCATATAAGACCATATTATGAATATGGCATTGGCACTGGCATTTAGAAGTGCTTCCACATAAGGTCACCTCTAGAGTGTGGCATTGGCTTTGAAATTTTGTTAATGATAATATAATGCGTTTCTTTTATGCGTCTCTTTTGAGTATCCCTAGTGATCTTTGGGACAGATAGATGAGTCTAGAGGTAGAAAGGAAAATTGTACTACAGTCATGTGAATGAGTGAATACAGGCACTCGTGAACGAGTCACCGAGAAATGAGTACAGAATGTGGCACGGTATGTGCGTAATAAAGGCAATTGTGAGTAGGTATGTCTGAATACTTTGACGATTGTATTGATTATGCAATATTAAGAGCAAAGAGGAAGTTAGCCTAGGCTATTTTATTCAAGTGAATAGGAAGCCTGAGGTGTATGTTTATCGAGATCTTCTTAAGTCGATGTTCATTAACGAAAGAAATTGTTAAAGAGTTGAGGACGAAATGGTTAAAGAAACAATGTTTGAACTGTGAGAGTATTCAATTATGATAACCATAGTTGTATGGATCATAATGATCTCTTTAAGTATTACGTGTTAATATCTGTTGCCTTTCAGGGCTGATGTAGTTGTCCTTTTCATAAACCGTGATTGTATGAGAATGGTAGCTGATGGTAAGAATAAGACAAAACGATTGTCGATTTAGTTAATTGAAATCGACATTCCTTTATCTCCTCGTAATCCTATACGGGTACTTTGAGGAGGAAATTGGTGAGGATTCTAGTATAAGAAGTGAAATTACAAGTTTCACGTTGTGTGATGGGATTTCCGAGTAAGTCGAATAGAGTTAATGAATTTGATCTAGATGCCCCCGCTATCATGAGATATGATTTTAGTGAAGGTTTCAGATTAGTATAGCAAGGGAAACTCAGATGAGAGTATGCTCGAAATATGTTTTCAGTAAGGTGAAAAGAGTAGATTAATGTATTGAGATATGATTCGAGTTCTATGTATATTCACGCATGAATCAATAAAGAGAATAAAATCCTGTGTGTACATGAGTAGGGAGCATGATACAAGGACATGCTCATGGGAATGTTTAAACCGTGATGGTTGAATTGAAAGCTATAGAGGGAGCTAATGATTGAAAGTTCTAATACTGAGTTCAGTCTAAATCGAGAAAAAGAGTTGATAGGTTGGTGATCCTGAGATGATCACTTTTGTGTCTGTATTGTGAGTTAAATGTTAGGAAATGATTCATGGACAAAACGATATGTGCCTTTTGAATTTTGATGAGTTAGAGAATCTTATGCTACAGAAGATTTTTGGAAAATGAAATAGTGAAAATGACTTGAACTATTACAATGGCGAATATAGTTATTGTAATACTTCCCAGATGGTAGACAACGTATAGGTGTTTGAATGAAAGATCCTGGTTTAAGCAATGCGAGTTCGTTACTCGATTGACCTTAGTTGGTAATACCCTAGTTTCAGCGAGGTTAATGACTAGAGTGAGTTTTCCTTTCGAGACAAAGAAGTTTAAAAGAGAGATAGTGAATGGTATTTTAAATGAGCTTAGAATGAGTTTGTCTAAGATGTTAAAATTCAGGGTGGGTAAGGTTTCCGTTGTTGATGTTACTTTGAGATAGAAATTGTATGTGGATGAATTCAGAACTTATGCAGAAATTTTGAAATGAGACTTAATAGTAACAGGTCTACTCGTACAAGAATTAGAGAAGGTGCAGATATATGATAGATGTTTTTGACAACTGAGTACACTTCATGATGTGATTAAGTTTAAGTTCGGAAGTAGTTGACCGGTAATAGCTGAATTATTAGAGTGTCCAAAGTTGAGACTATTACAGTCGGTAATTATCCTAGTGGTAAAGTGAGATAAAATACAATAGCTTTCAAAATTAAAGTGACTTGATTTCCAAGGAGAGAGATGTCATCCAAATTCTAATGAAGTATGTGATAACAATCCGAATGATCATTTTGGCCTGTGCCGAATTCACAGTTGTAAGTTTACTGAATATATGTGCCCGAGAGGCAAAGTAATGTAGGTTTCAAATTGTGCTTCGACATTGTGTATTATAGCTTAAAGGTTATTGACGAGAGAAACTTAAGGATAAGTCGATTTGTGATTTTGATGAGTTGGTGGAAACTTTTCAGGAATGTTAAGAGCAAATCTTCCTGATAAGATTTTCGGGGACAAGAATCCCTAAGGGGGAGAGAATTGTAACGGCCCGATTTAGGGGCTAGTCAGAACAGTGATCTCAGAATCACTAATTCAAGGTTAGAGAAAATTATTTTCATGATATGTTATGTGATATAACATATTTATAAGGATGCATGGAAATTTTGGTGCCTTAATTTTAGCGATTTCTAGCTTAATTGCGAAAAAGGACTAAATCGCATAAAGTACAAAAGTTCCATTTTATTTGCTAAAGGTGCCAAGTAGTTATGGATTATTAATTGGAGGTCCTTAAAGTGCAATAAGGCCATGAGAGGAGTGATGGTCGGCCATAGGGGGCAAAGAAAAGACTTGGTCAATGGTTAGGTGGAAATTTGATGATAAAAATTTCTTTTTATCATAAAATAAAGAAAAGAAAATATCACCTTTCTCTCCATCTTCTCTCCACCGAAAATACCAGAAAAGAGGGGGTTTTGAAAGCTTGAAATTTTCAGCAATTCATCTTCACTACAAGTAAGTGATTTTGGTGGTTTTATTTGATAATTTTTGTACTTTTGGAGTCCCCAAAGCTTAAGCTTTCTAAAGAGGGAACTATTTTGCATTATGGTAAAAAGTTTAGAGATTTTCCATGTGAGATTTTATGTTGTTTGCTGAGTTTTTATGGAATAAAATGGATGTTAGGGAGATGAGAAATAACTTTTGTGAAAGGTGTTGTGATGAAAACACCTATTCGGGACTAAAATACAAAAGTTATAATTTGTTCATTAAGGCATGAAATTGATGGAATTGTAATTAGTTGCAAGAGGATTAAATGTTCAGCTAGGCTTATTTATCGAGAAAATGTGATGAAAATTTATTTACGATCTTAGGGGAAAAATCATAATTTTGCCAAAGTATAGGGGCAAAATAGTCATTTTTGCCCAGAGTGTAGATTATGATATATTATGATTTGTAAGTGATTAAATCGATAAATTCTGTTGTTCTAGATTGAAGAAATCAAGTTTCGGACCTAGAACGGATGAAAAGAGAAATGTGGGCAAAAAGGTCCTTTTTGGCTCTTTCGACATCGAGGTAAGTTCGTGTGCGATTGTTGCAACTATGTACGAGTTAATTTAATATTCCAATGTTGTATGGAAAGTAGATTTACACTATGAAACATATGAAATATCCTTAATGAGATGTCAAGAGAATTGGATCTAAGGGTAATGGAAAATATATATAGAATGACACGATGATGGTTAAAGTCTCGAGTAAGACCATATTTGATTATGGCCTTGGTGTAAGAGTTCGTGTAAGACCATGTCAAGGACATGGCATCGATATGTTATTATGTGTGAGACCCTATTAGGGTATGTTGTCAATGGGAACTATGTGTATGAGACTCGAGAGAGTTAGTTAACAATTTGAAGGTAGGTGGTTGTACCACGAGAAGTACAAGTAAATGTTAGAACTAAATTGAGATGAATTCAATATCTGATGAACCCCTAGTGGGATAGGTGTTATTATTGCACCTTAGTTGCATGAGATAGATTTGTTGATGTATTGTGTGGATGCTAATGAGAATCGTAGAAAGTTAAGTGAGAATGATAATGAATGAAGATGTTTACAGATGAACGTTTGAATTAGAGAAAATGTGTATGGATAAGTATTTGCGTATGTATATTATCGGTGGGCTGTGTGCATTACCACCTGATAAATTATTAATTGATGGGTCAGGCGATACCATCAACTATATTATTATCGGTGGGTGTGTGCTACCGTTACCACCGGATTAATTAGTAATTGATGGGCTGTGTGCGATACCATCGTTTATAAATGATTGGTGAGCTAAGTGCGAAATCACCATTAGTATAACTGATTGATGGGCTATGTACGATACCATCAACTATATTATTATCGGTGGGCTGTGTGCGTTACCACCTGATTAATTAGTAATCGATGGGCTGTGTGCGATACCATCACTTATAAATGATTGGTGAGCTAAGTGCGAAATCACCATTAGTATAACTAATTGGTGGGCTGAGTGCGATACCACCCTATAAGAGATTCAATGGTGGGCTAAGTGTGTAGCCACCTAGAGATTGGTAGTATGAATGGTTTATTGAGAATGCATGATGTGTTGTTTTATATGATCTTGTGATGATCAGTGCAGGATGTATGCTAATTAAACGAGCGAATTGGCTTGTGGCATGGTAAGTTAATGAATGCGAGCATTAAGCCCGAGATATGGTTAGAATGTGGTAAGAGACGAAACGAGTAAGCATTATGAATGATTGAATAGGTAACTGTGAGTTCAAGAGTAAAACTCATTCTAATACTTTGTGATTGAGTATAAGCATATGAATATTGATAGTTGATTCTTAATTGCATATGAACTTACTAAGCTTTATTGCTTACTCCTCTTCTTTTTCCCATCTCTTATAGGATATTTTATCTAGCTCGGGTTGGAAGCCGTCGGAGATGTTTTCACACTATCGAGGAGACACTTGGTATGAGGTATCAAGTCATTATGAGTCATGGCATGTATAGGGCTAGTACATGAGGTTGATTAAGTCATTGTTATTGTGCCAAATGTGTTGGCCTAAATGAGTTATGGGATAATTGTATAATGCCATAGTTGTTGGCTACTATGTTTTATGAAAAGATGTATTTATCTATGTGGGATGGCAATTTAACTTGAGTGATTATGAATGTGATGGATGAGTATAAGTTGTGTAAGCTATAAGAGTGCAAAGAGCTTGGGAAACAGCCTTGTTCTGGTCCACACGGGTAGACACAAGGGCGTGTGTCTAGGCCGTGTGAGACACACGATCAAGCCGTGGATGTGTGCCTGGCCGTGTGAGTCCTGCACCTTTAAATTAGAATTTGAATGGTCACACGGTTAAAGCACACGCAGCGTCTTGAGGCCGTCTTGAATAAGTCGAAATACTAAGGTATGGCACACGTTTAGGCCCACGGGCGTGTCAAAACGTGTGTGATTAGTCGATGTCGACCACGGGTGAAAGGCACGGACGTGTGATAGGGTACACGGGCGTGTTCCCAAAATACATGGGCGTGTGCCTTAACCGTGGGCAAATCGGCAGAATACTGGGTTTTTAGGCACGGTCTGGGGACATGGGCGTGTGTGCCTATGCACGGGCGTGTCTAATCTTGCACGGGCGTGTAAGACCTGTTTGGAAGAGAAAAAAAATTTAAGGCTGGAAAAAGTTCCGGATTAGTCTCGAGAGCTTTCGTACGTATGAGTGAGGTCTCGTAAGTCGAGACTGAGGGTATAGAGAGTAATTACGTTAAGCCTATGTGGCGATTAAGTGGTTTGAGTTCGGTAATGCCTCGAGCCCGGTTCCCGGTGTAGAACCCGAGTAAGGGGTGTTACATCTCTAACTGGGGGTAGTCCTGGTAACTCGTCCGGGAAAACATCTAGGTACTCACATACCATGGGTACCGACTCAATTCTAAAATCAGTCTCTTTCGTGTTCAACACAAAGGCAAGATAAGCCTCATAACCCTTCCTTAGGTACCTCTGAGTCGACATGGTTGATATCACTCTTGGCGACCTATCTGGCTTATCTGATTCTACACGAATAAAATTACCATTTTCATCTCTCAACTCGATATGCTTCTTCCCACAATTCACAATTACACCATGGGTAACTAACCAATGCATCCCAAGGATGACATCAAACTCATCAAACGGTAATAACATAAGGTCGACCGGGAAACAATGACCCCTAATCATCAAAGGGCAACCTTTGCAAACTCTATCTACCAATACACACTTGCCTAGGGGATTAGACACTCTTTTTATGAATTCAGTAAACTCTACGGGCATGCTCATGCTAGAGGCTAATTTCATGCATATGTATGAGTGGGTGGATCCCGAATCAATTAAAGCTATAACACGAGTATTATTGAGAGAAAAGGTACCCGTGATTACGTCGGGGGAAGATGCCTCTTCACGAGCACGAATGGCATATGTCCTCGCCGGTGCTCTACCGTCGACTCTAGCAGCTTGCTCTCTAGATGGATTCTTGCTACCCATTTCATTTCTCGGGTTTCTCAGTGGTCTTCCCCTAGCAGTACTTCCTGATCTTGCATACTAAGGCTTTTCTTTCTCGTCCACCTCGGGGCAGTCTCTAATAAAGTGGTCTAAGGACCCACAACGGAAACATGCTTTCTCGTTAGCTCGACACTCACCAGAATGGCACCTTCCACATTGAGGACACTCTGGTCTACCTGGTCGAATGTTGCCCACACTAGCAACTGATGTGGTTTGCCCTTTCGACCCTGAAAATTTCTTTCCTTTATCTTGGGTTGAAAACTCCGCTGAAGTGACTGATCGAGTAGTGAAATCCCTCGATTTCTTCGATGAAGATTGATGAGACTTATTCAGTTGTCTCTTTCTCGAGTTACGAGACTCGTACTCAGCTCTTCTCTTCTCTTTAGCCAACTCTTCGGCTTTAAAGGCCCTATCCACCAACACTACGAATTCCTTTAATTCAAGAACTCCCACGTATAGGCAGATATCTTCATTCAATCCGTCCTCAAATCTCTTGCACATGATGGCTTCGGTAGACACGCACTCTCGTGCATACTTGCTAAGCCTTACGAGCTCCCGTTCGTTGTCAGTCACTGACATACGGCCTTGCTTCAATTCCAAGAATTCCTTTCTCTAGTTGTCGATGAACCTCTGGCTAATATACTTCTTCCGGTATTCCTCTTGGAAGAATTTTGAACTAACTCTCTCCCTTGGCACCACCGACACCAGGTGTTCCACCATCGGTAGGCTGAATCTCTCAGGAGAGACACCGCACACTTTAAGCACTCCTCAGGCGTCCAGGATAACTCATCGAATACTCGGATGGTATTCTCGAGCCAAAATTTTGCTTTTTCCGGGTTATCATCCTTATTCGCCTGAAATTCCTCGGCTCATTGCTTCCGGATCTTATCCACCGGAGGCCTTTCTCTTCTCACCACCTCAACCACTTGAGGAGCTACTGGAGCGGGTTAAGGGATAAGTGGGGGCGGAGGGGGTTGAGCGTTAGGATTTGCTCGGGTATACTCAGTATACCAGTTGCTCATCATGTGGAGAAAGGCTTCTTGAGCCTCTTCCCCCTGACCCAAGGTCTCGGGTCTACTATTGGTCGGTGCGGTCCCTTGAGCGTGAGCCGGCGCGTTACTTGCCGCATCATCGGCTGCAATTCGGTCTAGATCAAAATCCATATACTACATAAAACACAATTTTATACGTCAGGAGTCATCACAGTATCATTACTCAGACACCCTTACATATGGCATGTATAGCTAGACTCGTACTTACGCTACGTTAGTCCTAGAACTGACTAAACTGTAGCTCTAATACCAATAAATGTTACCCGTGCCTGAAGCTGGGACCGGGATTGAGGCATTATGTAATTAATCTCACTTGACATCTCAAAACGGGCTATAAAATTTCTTTTAACTCATCACTTGTATGTACTCGGCCTAAGAGGCCCTAAACATACCTCCGAGAGGTATCTGAACTATTCTGGGATTTTTTACGAACTCAGGAACTTTTCAACAAAGCATGGGCCACACGCCCGTGTTGGTCTAGGGACACGCCCGTGTGCCCCTAAGACATGTCCGTGTCATCCACCCGTGGTCGACCCTGACCAACTTCACACGGCCTAGACACGCCCGTGTCTTCCACCCGTGGTCAATTCTGACTAACTTTACACAGCCTAGACACGCCCGTTTCCCTAGCCCATGGAGCACACTGACTTGCAAACCGAGTATGCAATGGGGGCATACGATATAGACACACGCCCGTGTGTCTATTCATGTGGACAATTAGATGGCTATCTACCAAGCCTTTCACCACCCCACATTGCACACATGCAATTACCAATCTATCTCAACACAATTCACAACCCAAGGGCATATCCAAGTACTCGATTCAACAATCGTACACGAGGGCATACACTTCAAACAAAAATCACTTTCTTTAATCATAAAAATTTTCCAAGTATCGGCCTAACTTAATAGACCATTACAAAAGGAGGTTTTGATGCCTTACAAAGCCAACACTTTGGCCAACAATTACGACCTAACAAAATACACGAGTCCTATACATGCCATACTCATAATAAGTCTAAATTGTTATACCAAAGTGGTGTCGATAGTGTGATTTCTAAACTCTTACGTCCCCGATCCTCGAGTTATCAAGGCAATACTACAAGGAAAAAGAGCAATGAAAAGGGGTAAGCATAAAGCTTAGTAAGTTTGCATGAATATAAATAGCAACAATAAGCTCATAAAATAATCCATCCATGATATTAACTAACCATACACAAGTCATAGGCATCTTGCCATACTTACTCACAATTGCCCTTATTTAGCACATACCATGCCACATGTCGTAAACATTTCTTCGTGACTCATTCACGAGTACCTGTATTCACTCATTCATATGTCCTTAGTGCAAATCTCATTTCAAATTCTAAACTCATCTACTTATCCCTTTAATCACTAGGGATAGTCAGGGATGTATATTCAACATCGTTCATGTAGAGAGACGGCCGATGCCACATCCCCGGGTGGTCTTACTTGGAGTTACTTCTAACGCCAATGCCATATCCCTGATATGGTCTTATATGGACTTTCACATCAAGTATCGATGCCATATCCCGAATATGGTCTTATACGATTTTCACATTCATTACCGAAGCCATATCCCAGATATGGTCTTACACGGGATTTCAACTCAAGTCTTCGAGGCCATGTCCAGACATGGTCTTATACGGACCTTATCTATTTCATATCTCGATGATAGCATTTTCATATTCAAATGGTCCACTAGGACTTCAACATCTCATTCAACATCAATTTAATGGAGTGTCATGCATCAATATGATATCAAGCATTCTCGATTATGCTAACATAAATGTCGTATTAATCACATACAAACTTACCTCAATTTCAAAATGAGCTAGCTCGACGGTTTATTCTGAGACTTTATTCTTTCCTCGATCGAGGCAGATTCTCGATCCTTCTTGCTCTATAATAGCAATTTAGCTCATTTTAATCATCTCATTAATAAAATCATTCCAAAAATCATGCTTAGATAAAATTACTACTTTGCCCCTAGACTTTGGCAAAATGACCATTTTACCCCTAGGCTTGGAAATCAATTCTAATCAAATTTCTACCTTCAAAAAGCCAAGGTAAACATTTAATGCCTTTAAAGCTATCATCAAAAATCAATATTTCACATACTTACTACATAATTTGTAACCTTTTTATCAAGGTCCTATTTGGTGTTTTCATGCTAACACCTCTCATAAAAGTTGTTCATCTAACAACTAAGACTCAATTTCTTCCATGAAAATGCAGCAAATAACAATGAAAGCTCTCATGGAAAAACTTTAAACCTTTCACCATATTGCACAATAGTCCCCTCATTTGAAAGCTCAAGCTCTAGGGGTTTCAAAAGTACAACTATTTTCAAGAAAAGATCACTAGAAAACTTACTAATGAGGAGATGAGTGTGCTAAAATTTTTGAAGCTTTCAACCCTTATTTTCCTTGCAAATTTCGGTGGAAGAGATGAACAAGAAAGATGATATTTTCTTTTTCTTCAGTCTAATATTAAACTAGTCAAATTAGTCACCAACTCTTACTAACTTTGACCAAATTTTGTCCATCTTTGTCTCCCATCTAGTCTATGGCCTGCCAAGCAATTAAAAGGGGCTAAATTACCTTTTAAAGACCTCAATTTAACAATCTATGGCTATTTGGTACCTTTAGAAATTAAAATGGAACTTTCACACTTTATGCGATTTAGTCCTTTTTCGCGATTAAACATGAAATCGCTAGAATTAAAGCACCAAAATTTTCATGCACATGTGCTATCATGTTCTAATTCATAATATAACATGAAAATAAATTTCTCAAATCTCGAATTAATGATCCCGAGATCACTATTCTGACTAGCCCCTAAATCGGGCTGTTACACTTGTATTCTAGGTTTGCAAGTCAGTATGCTCCACGGGCTAGGGATACGGGCGTGTGCCTTGGCCGTGTGAAGTATGCACCTTAAATCTAGAATTTAATTTGACACACGGGCTAAGGACACGGGCGTGTGCCTTGCCCGTGTGACCTTAGTGAGATGATGATGTCATAGTCAGGATCGACCACGGGTAGAAGACACGGGAATGTCTTAGGGGCACACGAGCATGTCCCTAGACCAACACAGGCGTGTGGCCCCTGTTTTGAAGAAAAGTTTTCCAAGTTCGTGAAAGCTCCCAGATAAGTTCCAAGACCTCTCGGAGGTATGTAAAGGGCCCCGTGGGCCGAGGATTGAGCAAGAGAAGGGTTTATGCGAAATTTATAGCCCATTTTGAGATGTCAAGTGAGATTAGTTAGGTAATGTCTCAAACCCGGTCCCGGCTTCAGGCACGGGTAAGGGGTGTTACATTTATTGGCATCAGAGCTACGGTTTAGTCGATTCTAGGATTAACATAGTGTAAGTACGAGTCTAGCTATACATGCCATATGTAAGAGTGTCTGAGTAATGATAGTGTGATGGCTTCTGACGTTTAAAACTCGTGTTTATGTAGTAAATAGATTCTGATCCAGACCGAACTGCAGTCGATAATGCTGCGAGTAATGCACCGGCTCCCGCTCAAGGGATCGCGCCAGCTAATAGTAGACCCGAGATCTTGGGTCAAGGAGAAGAGGCCCGAGAAGTGTTTCTCCACATGATGAGCAACTGGTATACTGAGTATACTCGAGCAAATACTAATGCTCAACCCCTCCACCCCCATCAATCCCTCAACCCGCTCCAGTAGCTCCTCAAGTGGTTGAGGTAGTAAGGAGAGAAAAACCTCTGGTCGATAAGATCTGGAAGTAAGGAGCCGAGGAATTTCGGGCCAGTAAGGATGACGATCTGGAGTGTCTAAAGTGTCCAAAGACCTCTAGTATCTCTCTTGAGAGATTCATCCTATCGGTAGTGGAACACCCTTGTGTCGGTGGTACCAAGGGAGAGAGTTAGCTGGGAATTCTTCCAAGAGGAATACCGGAAGAAGTACATCAGTCAGAGGTTCATAGATCATAAGAGAAAGGAGTTCTTGGAACTGAAGCATGGCCGTATGTCAGTGACCGACTATGAACGGGAGTTCGTAAGGCTTAGCAAGTATGCCCGGGAGTGCGTGTCTACTGAGGCTGTCATGTGAAAGAGATTCAAGGATGGATTAAATGAAGATATCCGTTTCTACGTGGGGGTCCTTGAACTAAAAGAGTTTGTAGTGTTGGTAGATAGAGCCTGTAAAGCCGAAGAGTTGGCTAAGGAGAAGAGAAGAGCTGAGAACGAGTCTCGTGACTCGAGGAAGAGGCAGTTGAATAAGTCCTACCAATCCTCATCTAAGAAATCGAGGGATTTCTTTGCCCGATCAGTCACCTCAGTCGGGTTTTCAAACCGAAGCAAGGGCAAACCATTTTTGGGCTCAAAAGGGTAGACCACGTCAGTTGCTAGTGTGGGCAATGTTCGACCAAGTAGACCAGAATGCCCTCAATGTGGAAGGCGCCATTCTAGTGAGTGTCGAGCAAATGAAAAAGCTTGTTTCAGATGTGGGTCCTTAGACCATTTCATCAGAGATTGCCCCGAGGTGGGCGAGAAGGAGAAGCCTCAGAATGCAAGACCGGGAAGTACTACTAGAGGAAGACCACAGAGAGACCCGAGAAATGAGATGGGTAGCAAGAATCCATCTAGAGAGCAAGCTGCAAGAGTTGAGGGTAGAGCACCGGCGAGAACTTATGCCACTTGTGCTCGTGAAGAGGCGTCTTCCCCCGATGTAATCACGGGTACATTTTCTCTTTATGATACTCGTGTTATAGCTTTAATTGATCCGGGATCTACCCACTCATACATATGCATGAAATTAGTCTCTAGCATGAGCATGCCTATAGAGTCTACCGAATTCATCATAAGAGTGTCTAATCCTCTAGGTAAGTGTGTGTTGGTTGATAGAGTTTGCAAAGGTTGCCCTTTGATGATTAAGGGTCATTGTTTCCCGATTGATCTTATGCTATTGCCATTTGACGAGTTTGATGTCATCCTTGGGATGGATTGGTTAGTTACTCATGGAGTAATTGTGAATTGTGAGATGAAGCTTATTGAGTTGAAAAATGAAAATGGGGATTTTATTCGTGTTGAATCAGATAAGCCAGATAGATCACCAGTAGTGATATCAACCTTGTCGACTCAGAGGTATTTAAGGAAAGGGTACGAGGCTTATCTTGCCTTTGTGTTGAACACTAAAGAGACTGATTTGAGAATGGAGTCGGTACCCATAGTGTGCGAGTACCTAGATGTTTTCCTGGAAGAGTTGCTAGGGTTACCTCCGGTTAGAGAGATTGAATTCGGGATTGAGTTGGCTCCGGGTACTGCCCCTATTTCTATTGCTCCATATAGAATGACACCAACCGAGCTAAAAGAGCTAAAAGCGCAGTCGCAAGAACTAACGGATAAAGGTTTCGCAAGACTGAGTTTTTCTCCGTGGGGTGCTCCCGTTTTATTCGTGAAGAAGAAAGATGGTTCTATGAGACTATGCATAGATTATCGGCAACTCAACAAGATAACTGTGAAGAACAAGTACCCGTTGTCGAGAATTGATGATCTGTTTGATCAATTGAAGGGAGCCACGATATTTTCCAAGATAGATTTGAGGTCCAGGTACTATCAACTGAGAGTCAAGGACTCAGATGTACCGAAAACCGCATTTAGGACTAGGTATGGCCACTCTGAATTTTTGGTCATGCCTTTTGGTCTAACGAATGCCCCTGCAATCTTCATGGATTTGATGAATCGCATTTTTTGGCCATACTTTGATAAATTTGTCGTGGTCTTCATAGACGACATACTGATCTACTCTCGAGATGAGAACGAACATGCCGAGCATTTGTGTATGGTTCTGCAAGTTTTGAGAGAAAGACAATTGTATGCCAAGTTCAGTAAGAGTGAATTTTTGCTCAAGGAAGTGGGATTTTTGGGGCACATTGTCTCGGGAGATGGAATTAGAGTAGACCCGAGTATGATTTCTGCAATTGTTGAATGGAAACCGCCGAGGAGCGTAACGGAAGTAAGGAGTTTTCTAGGTCTAGCCGGCTATTATAGACGTTTTGTCAAGGGGTTTTCCATGATAGCTACCCCGATGACAAGACTTTTGCAAAGAAATGTGAAGTTGAATGGAAAGTAAAGTTTCAACAGAGTTTTGAGAAACTGAAGATGCTATTGACTGAGGCTTCTATTCTGGTGCAACATGAACCGAGAAGAGAATTTGTGGTTTACAGTGATGCATTCCTGAATGGATTGGGTTGCGTACTTATGAAAGAGGATAAGGTGATTGCATACGCCTCTAGGCAATTAAAGCCGCACGAGAAGAATTACCCGACTCATGATTTAGAGTTGGCCACAATTGTGTTTGCGTTAAAGATGTGGAGACACCATTTGTATGGTGAAAAGTGTCAAATTTTCACCGACCATAAAATCTTAAAATATTTGATGACTCAAAAAGATTTGAACTTGAGACAAAGAAGATGGTTGGAATTGATTAAGGATTATGAGTTGGTGATCGACTACAATCCGGGAAAGGCAAACGTAGTCGCAGATGCGTTAAGCAGGAAATCATTGTTTGCACTGAGAGCCATGAGTACTCAGATGGCTTTGTTGAATGATGGTTCCATTCTAGCCGAGTTGAGGGCTAAACCATTATTCCTCCAAGAGATTTGCGAAGCTCAGAAAGATGATAACAGTTTGCAAGCCAAGAGAGTTTTATGTGAGTCGAATGTTGAGTTAGACTTTCGAGTAAATCCTGATGGATGTCTGACATTTCGAGATAGGGTCTGTGTACCAAGAAATGATGGGCTTATTCGTAAGATGTAACACCCCTAACCCGAAATCGTCACCAGAATTGGGTTAAGAGGCGTTACCGATCAATCAAATCATTACACAACCTTTACATGACACTAAGTCATTCATCCATCAACTATACTCATTATCAACCATATGGTCCCTTATTGAGGTCTATAAGACCTCAAACACATGCTAGAATAGGGTCGGGACTAAACCGAACACTTACGAAAGTTTTCAAAATTTAAAATATTCATCAAGTCTGTTGAGCTCACACGCCCGTATAACCAGGCCGTGTGCCCCACACGGTCACCAGACACCCCAATGTGTCTAAGCCGTGCCAAAACAGAGCAAGCATTTTGACTTCTCCACACGGCCACCAAGCACGCTCGGGTGCTCAGGCCGTGTGCCCTTAAGCCACATACTGACTTATTCACACGGCGACTAGGCACGCCCGTGTGCCATAGCCGTGTACAACTAGCTAGCTACTGACCTTACCCCACGGTCATTAGACACGCCCGTGTGTCATAACCGTGTAGGCAAAACAGGCCATTTGCAAGGCCAATTTGCCTCCCACACAAGGGTCAAACCTACAAGCATATTTAAGCATACTTCCACACACAAATTGGCAACCAATTTTCATGTCAAGTGATCAACATATCATCCCATATAATCTCATTTCTAAACATGTCAACTTAGGAACTAAATTACACAACTTGAACACATTCAATACTAAACATGATTCATCCCCAAATTCACTAAATCATACTAGCATCATACCATCACTAAGATTACCATTCATAAGACATTTTCTTTACCCACAAGCTATACCAAAATATGCATCATATATCAAATCCATACATGTTTAAAGCCCACACACATCTAGCCACATTACAAGGCTATTTACACATCTCAAACATGTCTTACAAAACTAGCCTATACATGCCATATTTCAACTATATACATCTTTCCCAAAAGTACCAAAATAGATTGCCGATAGTGTGATAGAGAATGCTGACGATCCCTGGATCCGAGCTAGTTTTACTGACACTGCAAAGCAGAGAAACAAATCACACAGTAAGCTTTCCAAAGCTTAGTAAGTTTGTAACATAACACATTTAAATCAAACTAACCACCACATAGATTATTTCACATATACATATATATCATGCCATCCAAAACTAAAATGCTCATTTAACCTTTCATAATCTCATTCATAGATTCATCAACCACATAGGTTCTGAGCGTACCTTAGCCAACACCTAGTAGACAATTACATTTGCTACTCAATACTCACTTTTCCTTTTCGATCAACTTCCGTCTCTTCTTTGATTCAATCGCACACTTAGTGCCCCGATATTTTACCGAAGCTTAATCATCATCGCACACATAGTGCATTTATATCAAACCGCTCTTCAATCGGTATCGCACACACAGTGCCAACCACAAAGTCGAAGCTTATTTTATTTCGCACACCCAGTGCTGATCATCTCGATCACGTTTCCGAATACGCACACTTAGTGCCACATAACTCAAACTCAACTCTCACATAGCATTCACATTTCAATATCATTATAACATTCATTTCATAGCATTTAACATAACTAGATGTTCGTATTATGTCCGAACTTACCTCGGACGTTGAACTATCACAACGGTCGGTCAATCGAGTACTTTATCTTTGCCTCGATCTCGATCCGAACCTCTCTTTTCTTGGTCTATACACATTCAGATTCAATCCATTCAATTTCTAATTCATTCAATTTCATCCCAACACACATATTTAGGGCATTTTACAAAATAGCCCTCACATTTTCACATTTCGACACTTTAGTCCCTAATTCACAAAATCATCAAATTCACATAATTAACTTACACCCATGCCAAGCCGAATTCTCACTATATTCATACATGCTCACACATTTCATTTATTTCACATTTTAATCCTTCAAAAATGCTATTTTCTCAATTTAGCCCTAATTAGCTAAACTCATCAAAAATTCAAGAACAAAACTTGTTCATTAAACACCTATCTTTCATTTAACACCAACACTAATCACAAAGCTCACCATTTCATCAATGGAAATTTTCATAAACATTATCAATTCGTAAAATTTAAGCATGGGTTTTGTAGAGCACAAAGCAACGATTACGAAAATGTAAAAATTATCAAAAATCGAGTCAAAAACTTACCTAAATCAAGCTTCAAACTAGCCGAACCCTAGTGTTCTTTTTCTTTTATTTTCCTTTGGTATTTTCGGCTAACAAGGATGAACAATGCCACTATCTTATTTCTTTTATTATATTATTATAACATATATTATGTTTTTAATATTTAACCATTAAAATAATATAAAATAATGTATATTTTAGCCTTATGCCGTCCACTATACTCAATTTTGGCCAAATTGCATCATAAATCCTCCTCATTATAAAGACAACATCAATTAAGTATATAACAATCACCACACAACATTTTACACTTTATGCAATTAAGTCCTTTCTCACAATTTGACACACAGTCAATAAAATCATCACACAGAATTTTCACACAGGCTATATCACATATAATTCACACCCAAACTAATATTAGAATATTATTTCGACCCCGGATTTGTGGTCTCGAAACCACTATTCCGGCTAGGGTCTATTTCGGGCTATTACAACTCTTCCCCTCTTAGGGATTTTCATCCCCGAAAATCTTACCGGTAAATAGTTGTGGATATTGCTCTCTCATAACATTCTCAGGCTCCCACGTAGCCTCTTCAATTCCGTGCTTGTGCCACAATACTTTCACTAAAGTGATTTTCTTATTTCTCAACTCTTTGGTCTCTCGTGCCAAAATTGGATCGGTTCTTCACTATCGACAAGTCCGATGGATCTCAACCTCGGTGAAGCAATCACATGAGGCGAATTACGATGCATGCCGTCGAAGCATTGACACATGAAACACGTTATGAATCTTTTCTAACTCGGATGGCAACATCAATCAGTAAGCAACCGACCAACTTCGCTCAATGATCTCATACATCTCGATGAATCTCGGACTCGGCTTGCCTTTCCTACCAAATCAAAGTATCTTCTTCCACAGGGATACTTTCAAAAACACTTTATCACCCACTTCAAATTCAATATCTTTTCGTTTGAATCAGTATAAGACTTCCGGCGATCCGAAGCCGCTTTCAAATCATCACGTATCACTTTCACTTTCTCGCTCGGTCTCTTTTATAAGATCAACCCGTGAATTTTATTCTCATTTAGCTCAGTCCAATACAATGGAGTTTGACTTTTTCGACCGTAAAGAGCCTCATACGGTGCCATTTTAATGCTACATTGAAAACTGTTGTTGTACGCAAACTCAATCAACGGTAAATGTTTTTCCCATGTAGTCTCGAACTCAAGTATACCACATCTCAATATATCTTCAAGAATCTGAATGATTCGTTCGGACTGACCATCCGTTTGCGGATGAAACGCAGTACTGAAATGTAATTTTGTGCCTAAAGCCCCTTGCAATTTCTTCCAAAGTCGCGAGGTAAATCTTGGGTCTCTATCAGATACAATAGATAATGGCACCCCGTGCAATCTCACAATATCAGCAATATACAATTCAGCCAATTTATCGAGTGAATAATCTGTTCTCATCGGAACAAAATGAGCTGATTTCGTCAATCTGTCAACTATCACCCAGATTGTATCTTTCTTTCCCGGAGATAAAGGCAATCCTGACACAAAGTCCATCGTGATCCTTTCCCATTTCCACTCAGGAATCATAATCGGTTGCAACAATCCAGACGGAACCTGATGTTCAGCTTTAACTTGCTGACAAACTAAACATTTCGACACAAAGTCAGAGATGTCTCGTTTCATACCATGCCACCAATAAAACTGTTTCAGATCATTATACATTTTCGTACTCCCAGGATGTACAGTTAATTGACTATTGTGAGCCTCTTTTAAAATCACTTGAATCAACTCTGAATTTCTCGCAATACAAATCCGATCTCTAAATCTCAAACAATCATCACTATCAACTCGAAATTCTGATTCAGCATTCGATTCACATTGAGTTCGTTTAGCCATCATTTCAACATCATTTTTCTGAGCATCACAAATCTGATGTACAAACATCGACTTTATTTTTAACTCGGCCATAACCGCACTATCATCACACAGATCTTTCTGATCATTCTTTGCTCGCAAAGCACATATGGACTTTCGGCTCAAAGCATCATCTACAACATTAGCTTTACCCGGGTGGTAATCTATCACAAGTTCGTAATCCTTCAACAACTCTAACCATCTTCTCTGCATCGCAAATTCAATTCTTTACGAGTCATCAAGTACTTCAAACTCTTGTGATCTGTAAAAGATATGACACTTCTCACCAAATAAATAATGACGCCATATTTTCAATGCGAACACAATCACAGCCAATTCAAGGTCGTGCGTTGGGTAGTTCTTTTCATGCGGCTTTAGCTGCCTCGAAGCATAAGCAATGACTTTACCTTCTTGTATCAGCACACAGCCCAAAACCATTCAATGAAGCATCACTGTAAACTATGAATTCTTTGCCCGATTCAGGTTGAACCAACACTGGTGCTTCTGTCAACAACACTTTCAATTGTTCAAAACTCTGATGGCATCTTTCTAACCACTCGAATCTAACATCGTTCTGTAGTAACTTCGTCAACGGAGTCGCAATCATCGAGAAGCCTTTCACAAACCGTCTATAATATCCTGCTAGTCCCAGAAAACTACGGACTTCAAACACATTTCTTGGAGGCTTCCATTCTAATATAGCAGAGATTTTACTAGGATCAACTCGTATCCCAGTAGCTGACACAATATGCCCCAGAAAACCAACTTCACGCAACCAAAATTCACATTTACTAAACTTAGCATACAACTGTTTCTCACGCAGAGTTTGTAGCACAATTCTCAAATGCTCGGTATGCTGCGTCTCATCACACGAATAGATCAAAATATCATCAATGAACACCACTACAAAGCGATCCAAATATGGTCTGAATATTCGATTCATCAGATCCATAAACACTGCAGGAGCATTTGTTAGTTCGAAAGGCATCACTAAGAATTCGTAATGTCTGTACCTCATTCTGAAAGTAGTTTTCGGCACATCAGATTCTTTAACTCTTAACTGATAGTAACTTGATCTCAAATCTATCTTTGAAAACACTGTAGCTCCTCTCAGTTGATCAAAGAAATCATCAATACGAGGCAACGGATATTTTTTCTTTATTGTTACTTTGTTCAACTATCGATAATCAATACACATTCTCATAGTTTCATCTTTTTTTTTCACAAATAACACAGGAGCTCCCCAGGGTGAGAAACTCGATCGTGCAAATCCTCTGTCAGTCAACTCCTGCAACTGAGACTTTAATTCTTTCAATTCTGTTTGTGCCATTCTATACGGAGCTATCGAAATGGGAGTGGTCCCCGGCACTAATTCAATACCAAATTCAACTTCTCAAATTGGAGGTAATCCCGGTAACTCTTCAGAAAACACATCTGGAAACTCACAAACCACAGGCACAGATTCAACTTTCTTTTCTGACACTTTTGTTTCAATCACATACGTCAAATAAGCTTCACAACCCTTTTTCACATAGTTCATAGCTTTCATCGCAGATACAACAGCTGGTAATCCTTTCATATCATTGGATTCTATTCGAACTAGCTCACCATTCTGACTTTTCAACTCAATACTCTTTCTTTTACAATTCATGATGGCATTATGCAGAGTAAGCCAATCCATACCCAGAATTATGTCAAACTCATCGAATGGTAGTAACATTAAATTAACCGGAAAAAAAAACATCCCAAAACATCAATGGACAATTCTTGCACACCTTATCCACCAAAACAAACTTGCCTAAAGGATTCGATACTCTAATCACAAATTCAGTAGACTCAATAGGTAGAGTCTTACTTGATACTAGATTCACACACACATATGAATGAGTAGATCCTGGATCTATCAATGCAATGACATCAGTATCAAATAAAGTGAAAGTACCGGAGATGACATCTGGAGATGATGCTTCCTCTCGTGCACGTATAGCATAAGCTTGGGCAGGTGCTCTCGCTTCTGACCTCACGACTGTGTCAGTAGTCCCATTTTGGCATCCACTCACATTTCTGGTGTTTCTGGGTGGTCTACCTCTAGCCGTCACATTACTCGGTCTTTCATTCTGAACATTTTCCTCTTCGACCATCTTTGGGAAATCTCGAATCAAATGATCTTGGGATCCACATTTATAACAAACTCTATTGTTGTACTTGCCCCAGCATTCTCCCACATGTCGTCTTCCACACTATCTACACTCAGGTTTGTTGCTTTTGACACTATCGACACTTGATTCCATTGGAGCTTGAGTTCTCGGACCAACACTTAGTCTTGCGCGATCTCTATTCGGATGCCCAAACGAAGCATTTGATTGGTTGCTTGCATCTCTGAATCTCTTCGTCGAAGGTTGAAAAAACTTACTCATCGATCTTTTTCTTTCATCATGAGCTTCAGAATCAGCTTTCTTCTTTTCTTTACTGAGCTCCGCGGCTTTACAAGCTCTTTCGACTAACACAACAAATTCATTTATATCAAGTATCCCAACCAATAACTTAATATCCTCGTTTAACCCTTCTATAAAGCGTTTACACATAGTGGCTTCAGTCGAAACACATTCCCGTGCATACTGACTCAGTCTCACAAATTCTTGCTCGTGCTCGATTAGAATCGACAAACGGCCTGTTTGACTCTAAAACTCTTTTTACATTTCTGATCAATGAAGCGATGACTGATATTCTTCTTTCTGAACTCAACTTGAAAGAAGTTCCAAGTGATTCTCTCTCTCGGAACCATGGAAATCAATGTTTTCCACCAATTATAGGCTGTATCTCTCAACAATGAAACTGCACACTTTATACATTCATCAGGAGTCAATGGCATCTCATCAAATACTCGAAGGCTATTCTCGAGCCAAAACTCAGCTCTCTTGGCATCATCATCGGCTGTGGCCCTAAACTCTTCGGCCTAATACTTTCAGATCTTATCCACAGGAGGTTTATTCAATCTGATCGGATCTACAACTTGTGGCATAACAGGTACTTGTGGGGGTGGAGGTTGTGGAGCAGCCGAATTCGTTCGAACGAACTCGTAAAACCACTCACTCATCATTCAGAAGAAGGCTTGCTTAGCCTCTCCTCCCTCACTACTATCATTCAGCCTAGATGTGGCCGGTGCTATCCCTTGAGCGGGAGCAGGCGCGTTACTCTCTACGTCGTCAGCAACTGCTCGATCGGGATCCATTACTATACGAAAACACATTTATAACTGTCAGAATTCATCACACTATCGCAATTTCATATATGGCATGTATAGCTAGACTCACACGTGCTACGTTAGTCTGAGAATCGACTAAACCGTAGCTCTGATACCAATAAAATGTCACACCCCTAACCTAAAATCGTCGCCAGAATTGGGTTAAGAGGCGTTACCGATCAATCGAATCATTACACAGCCATTCCATGACACTAAGTCATTCATCCATCAACTATACTCATTATCAACCATATGGTCTCTTATTGAGGTCTATAAGACCTCAAACACATGCTAGAATAGGGTCGGGACTAAACCGAACACTTACAAAAGTTTTTAAAATTTCAAATATTCATCAAGTTTGTTGAGCTCACACGCCCGTGTAACCAGGCCGTGTGCCCCACACGGTCACCAGACACCCCCATGTGTCTTAGCCATGCCAAAATAGATACTCAAAGACATGCTTCGATGTAGTGTTCTGGAATTTAACGGTAATTGGGAGAAATACTTACCGTTGGTGGAATTTGCCTACAATAACAACTTTCAGTCAAGTTTGAAAATTGTGCCTTATGAGGCATTGTATGGGCGTAAGTGCAGAACGCCCTTGTATTGGTCAGAACTCAGAGAGAAACAGATAGACGGGGTCGATTTGGTTAAGGAAACTAAAGAAAAAGTAAAAGTGATACGTGACTATCTGAAAGTCGCCTCAGATAGACAGAAGTCCTATTCGAATTTGAAAAGGAAAGAGATTGAATTCAAAGTCGGTGATAAAGTGTTCCTGAAAGTATCACCTTGGAGGAAAGTCCTCTGATTTGGCCGTAAAGGCAAATTGAGTCAATGTTTTTATCGGACCTTACGAAGTTACCGAGAGGATAGGATCGGTAGCTTATCGGTTAGCCTTGCCACCTGAGCTAGAAAAGATTCATGACATTTTTCACGTATCCATGTTGCACCGATACTGTTCAGACCCTTCACATGTCATAGTACCAACAGAGGTAGAGATACAACCAGATTTGACTTATGGTGAAGAACCAGTTAAAATTTTGGCACGAGAGGTCAAGCAGTTAAGAAACAAATGCATAGCCCTAGTGAAAGTTCTATGGCAAAGGCACGGAATAGAAGAGGCTACATGGGAGCCCGAGGAAATGATGAGAAACCAATACCCCAACCTTTTCACTAGTAATATTTTAGGGGACGAAAATCCTTAAGGGGAGAGAATTATAACAGCCCGATTTAGTGGCTAGTCGGAACAGTGATCTCAGGATCACAAATTCGAGGTTAGAGAAAATTATTTTCATGTTATTTTATGTGTTATAACTTGTTTATAGAGATGCATGAAAATTTTGGTGCTTTAATTTTAGCGATTTCTTGCTTAATCGCGAAAAAGGACTAAATCGCATAAAGTGCGAAAGTTCCATTCTATTAGATAAAGGTACCAAATAGCCATAGATTGATAATTGGAGGTCTTTAAAAGGAAGTTAGACCCCCAATATTTGCTTGGCCGGCCATAGGGGACAAGGAATGACCAAGTTGGTCAAAGTTGGTGAGTAGGTGGACTAATTTGACTAGTTTAATATTAGAATAAAGAAAAGATGATATCCATCTTTCTTGCTCACCTCTCCCACCAAAAATTGGCAGCCAAATAGGGGTTGAAAGCTTCAAAAATTTCAGCACACTCTTCTCTTCACAAGTAAGTGTTCTAGTGGTCTTTTCTTGAAAATAGTTGTACTTTTGAGACCCCTAAAGCTTAGGCTTTCAAATGAGGGGACTATTGTGCAATATAGTGAAAAGTTTAGAGTTTTTCCATGAGAGCTATTACTGTTATTTGCTGCATTTTTATGGAAGAAATTGAGTCTCAGTTGTTAGATGAACAACTTCTGTGAAAGGTGTTGTTTTGAAAACACCTATTTGAACCTTGTTGAAAAGGTTATAAAATTTGTAGTAACTATGTGAAATGTTGAGTTTTGATGATAGCTATAAGAGTATTAAATGTTCACCTAGGCTTGTTAAAAGTGGAAATTGATAAACTGAAATAGTAACATATTTTAGGCCCACATTTAGTATGCTTTTGGATGAATTATCCCTTATTTTATGTAAAAAGGTGCTCTTAATCCTTTCTTTTCATGACTTATACTCAGGAAAAAACCAGGGGAAGAAAAGAACGCAAAACGGGCTTAAAACGAGACAAATGGGCCAAAGCATGAAATTGACACGGCCTGGACCAAAGATCACACGGCCGTGCCTCCTTAAAGATCTCAAACACGGCCTGGACCTTAGCCCACACGGCCATGCCTCACTGATCATCTAGAACACGGCCTGGACCATGATTTACACGGCCGTGCCTCATCAACGAAGTCCACACGGCCTGACCACGAATCACACGGGCGTGTGCCATGGCCGTGTCCCTGTCGCTGGAAAGAGGAGTTTTACTCGGATTTGGATGCTTGAAGGCAAAGAAACACACTCCAAAGTCTAATTAAACCCCCAAATAGGAATTACACTCAAATTAGGATACTTGGAGGCCAAGTAACACATCTCAAAGCCTATATAAACACCCTAGGGGCAACTTATTCGAGGAGTTCGACAGAAGCCTTCTGCCAGGGCTTTTGTCGGGGCGGTGAGCTAGGCCAAGGAGCCCAAAGCCATTGTTTAGGGGCGTCGTGCTAGGCAAGAGAAGGCAGATTTGTGGGGATTCACTCAGGGATAGCCAGTTGATCCATCTCAAGAAGCCAGAATTATATTCAAGACGGAGGATCTCCTCTTCAATTCCTTCAGGGGGTTTTAGGGATTTCTTATGTTTTGTTTTATCTTTTCTCTTAAGATGTTTTCCTTTATTGTTATGAACTAAACCTTTCGGATACCCGAAGGGGATGAAACCTATGATGAATCTTTTTATTGTTTTCTAAATTATATGATAAATACTTAGTTTGTTCTTAATTATGTGAGCTTAATCCAAATTTAATGTGCTTAGGTGGAGGAGGAATAGACCCTGCCTAAGAGTAGATCCAACATAATTAAGCGGAGTTGATCGCACACCTAGAGATAGGGTGACGAGATTTTGCCGGATTAGGGTGAAACCTAATATGGGAATCCATAGATCGATTTACTGCTATTCTAGGGGGTTATTATAAGAGAACGAGAGTTCCACTAATTAACCTAGGGTTAGACGTTATTCACCTCGAGAGAGGGTTTAATATGCGTTAGGGAGTCTTACAAATCAAACTAAGTGAATAAATCGTATGGTTCAGTGTTAGATAAGAAGTGAAGTCTAGGTGGATTCTTCCTAGGGTATCATCTAAATCAACTGAGTTTTTCCCAAGTTATTTTCCAAATTCATTCTTCTTTGTCTTAGAGTCTTTAGTTTAGTAGTTAATTAATTGAGATTAGATAAACAACTTCACTTATTTTAGGCTAAATAATAAAAAGAAAGTTAGTATTAGTACTTTTAGTTCCTTTGGGTTCGATAATCCGGTCTTGCCTAAGCTATACTACTGTTCGATAGGTGCACTTGCCTCAATCGTTGTCGAGTTAGTTTCGAGTTCGATCATTCTTTTTATAAATTTTAAAGCTCTGATTCACAGCGATCAAGTTTTTGGCGCCGTTGCCGGGGAACTAAAATATTAAGAAAGCTTAATTTTTATTACTTTAGCCAATTTTTTTATTTTTATTATTATTAGTTTCATTTTTTTTACTTTGCTAATTTTTCTTTTATTTGCTTTGATAGGTAATTTTAGTTTATAGAGGAGATGGCACTAAATAACTATCAGTGGCAAGTTATGAGGACAACGCCAATAAAAGCCGCCAGTGTCTTCAACCTTGACGTGATCACCAGGTTATCTAACCAGCTAGAGATGATGAATGAAAAGATGGATGGTTTGTATAGTCTCTCGTAGGTACACCCAGAAATGCAATATGACTCAAATCTAGGAGGCGTGGCGAATCCTGAGTACCCACCCTACGGATATGGCATGGAAAACGAGCAAGCTCACTATACGGGTAACTATTCTAGACCACAAAATAATTTTTATAATGACACTTATAATCCAGGTTGGAGGAACCACCCAAATTTTTCATGGGGAGGTCAAGGAAATCAAGGAAATCAAAGACAACAACCTCCTCAAAATTTCCAAAATCAGCCCTATCCACAGGAAAAGAAGCCGAATCTTGAAGAGACGTTGAACAAATTTATAGCATCCACAGAAGCCCGTCTCCAAAAAAACCGAGGTAACACTCGACACCCAACAAACATCGATCAAAACGATCGAGAACCAAGTTGGAGGACTTAAAAAGACAATCGGGGAAATTACCCAGTCAGTCAGACAAATTGCGAAGCTATTATTCGAACGACCGCAAGGGCATCTACCGAGTAATACTGAAATTAATCCAAAATAGCAAATCCAAGCCATAACAGCTCAAGAAAGCGACGAAGTAGACGAACCCAGTCCAACACAAGGAAACGAGGTAGAAAAAGGTAAAGTTGAGGTAAGACAAGACAAGCCAAAATCGGTAATCAAGGAGTACCAATCTCGCATACCATATCCCGAAGCGTTAACAAGAGACGATACAGAGGAACAGTTTGGTAAGTTTCTCAAACTTTTAAAGAAATTACATATTAACTTACCGCTACTTAAAGCTCTTTCACAGATGCCAGATTCGAGGAAATTTTTAAAACATCTCTTGACGAATAAGCGCAAGTTAGACGAAGATCCACATGTGGAATTAAACGCAGTGTGCTCAGCAATGTTACAGAATAGACTACCACAAAAGCTAAAAGATCTAGGGAGTTTTACAATTCCATGTTTAATTGGTAGACTAATTGTTGATAATGCGTTAGCTGATTTAGGGGCAAGCATAAATGTCATGCCTTATAAATTTTTTAAACAATTAGGTCTAGGGAAACCCAAACAAACTAGGATGAGCATTCAATTAACTGATAAAACTATCAGAATTCCTAGGGGTATAATAGAAAATGTTCTAATCAAAATTGATAAATTCGTATTCCCAGTAGACTTTGTCGTTTTAAACATGGATGAGGACAATAATATTCCTTTAATTTTAGGAAGACCCTTTTTAGCAACTGCCAGAGCTAAAATTGATATCTATGCAGGTGAACTCATAATTCGTGTAGGCGATGAGATAGTCACTCTTCAAGTTCTTGATTCGGCCAGAACATCAAGTGATAAAGGTGAGAAAGTAAATTCAGTTGATAACCAACTTGTTCAACCTTCATTGCAGGAAACACCACAAAGCTACAAACCGGAGCCAGATCATAGACCTTGTGCTAATAAAGAAGAAATATAAGAGGAACGAAGCCTTAAGGTCGACGAACTAGACAAGCGGAAAACACACTTTAAAGAGAAACTAGGAATACACGTAGTGAAACCGACGGAAACCAGCATTTAGCTGATAGGAACAACAAATCACTTCAAAATAGGGGATCATGTATTGTTGAATAAGGAAGACCCTCGAATCACCAATTCAGACCTCAAGACAAACGAAGAAATTACTTTTGAGGTACCTAATGTCTTCCTATACGGCACAATCGAGGTAAGCAATCCTAAATTCAACACTTTTGAGGTAAACATTACTCGACTTAAACTTTATATCCACAACCGAATTGATCGCATGAGAATGGCTTTTCACCTCCTCAAACCGCCACGACCATAGGAATGAGAGGTAAAGTCTAGCTTAAGACTATAAACGAGCGCTTCTCGGGAGGCAACCCGAGCACTAACCCCATAAATTTTTACATTTTTTATTTTTCATTTTTTATTTTTCCTTTTAGCACCTAACCATAAACTAACCAAAGTGCAGATTTCCAGACCACACGGCCATGGCTGTGGCCGTGTGGCCACCACAGAAAGGTACAAGGGCGGGGGCAACCACCAGATCCATAATTTTTATTTAACCCCCTTCTTCCTTTTTCTTTTCCAGTTGTTTTTCTTTTTCCATTATTTACTTTTATTTTTATTTTTATTTAATTTTATTTTATTTTCTTTACTATTTTATTATTATTATTCATTCCATTTAGATTTAGCTTAGGATACAATAAAATTAGGACGGCTGCTTCGAGGACTCAAACGGTTCGAGACGCTTTCCCACGTTCACCTCCAGTCCTATCCGGTTTCTTTTCATTGACTTCATCCAAAATTCAGGAAGTTTCACTTATCTCCCTATCTTATGATTTTATGATTATTTTGCTATTATCTATCTTTGTACATTGAGGGCAATGTACATCCTAAGTGTGGGGGTTAACTATAGTATTATTTGAAAATCCCTGAATTATGCCTTGTCTTAAAGTAAGTTTCTCATATTATGATTAGAATGAAATTTCTGATGATTTATGATTTTTATTGATATGTTTTAGATTAAGTCATTGATAATTGTGCATTGATAATTAAATTCTAAGAATACTAGAGAATCAGGCATGATAAGTCTATTTCTCAAGAATTAAATTTTTTTTAGGATGTCTACCTAAATTTAAATATTACTTTGAAGTTTGGAATTTACGAGGTTGACATCAAAATACCCATAATTTTTGTGAGTTTTTGAGCCTTATAGAGCATATATTCTTTTTCTTGCTCACTATTGATTATGAGTGTGTCAACACTAATTTGTTATTCTAGAACTTGCATCGATTATACATGTCGAGACCATACTTTTTGATTTGATATATAGAGATGATAAAGGCACCTAGGATTTAACCCACTTACTCCATAAAAAGCCTACCTTCATAATTAACCCCTAGTGAACCCCTTTTAATCCTAACAACCCTTTTTATTGACATAACTGCCAATATTAACCCACAACCCTTTGTTTTTGTTATCACCATTCCTTTTGACTACCCTTATATCGAGATTTGATTTGATTAATAGCCTAACTATGTTTTTTTTATTTTCAGTTATGTATTTATTAGTTTGTTCTTAAAAAAAACGAAGTATATTCATTATTAGTTATGTGATTAAACGAGCTTATACATTTAAATTGCAAATATTGAAGAAGAAGCTCGTATTTTTAGTATTATTAGTTGATGTAAATATTATTATTAGTTCATTAGTTCTTAGTTAGGTAATTTGTCAATTCAAACTCGATTTTAACCTTCTAATTCAGCCTTATTCCACACCTTAACCCTAGCCCCAAGCACACCTCCTCAAGTAAAGACCTTTTGATTTGTGTTTCATCTCATATTTCATGGTGGAGATTTGATTTTCATGCAAGCCTATGGGATTAACTCTTCATGTTTGACTTTTGAGTGCCTAAATTTTGAACCTTAAACACTTTGAGTGATTTGAGTGAATCTTTTGTGAGGATGTCAATCCTTGTCGATTTCAAATTAAAGGTAATTATTTAGATAAGGGGAGACACCTATATTTTCGTGCTACAAAATCTATGACTTATATTGTTTGAATTTTTAGGACCCTTTGAGTTGAATTATCCATGTATAAATTATCTCTGAATTATGATGAAACACTATCAATAGGAATTATGATTATAGGAAGTTCGTTTTAATTGTAAGTTGAGAATTTTGCTTGAGGACAAGCAAAAGCTTAAGTGTGGGGGTATTTGATAAACCGAAATAGTAACATATTTTAGGCCCACATTTAGTATGCTTTTGGATGAATTATCCCTTATTTTATGTAAAAAGGTGCTCTTAATCCTTTCTTTTCATGACTTATACTCAGGAAAGCACCAGGGGATGAAAAGAACGAAAAACGGGCTTCAAATGGGACAAATGGGCCAAAGCATGAAATCGACACGGCCTGGACCAAAGATCACACGGTCGTGCCTCATTAAAGATCGCAAACACGGCCTAGACCTTAGCCCACACGGCTGTGCCTCATTGATCATCTAGAACACGACTTGGACCATGATTTACACGGCCGTGCCTCATCAACGAAGTCCACACGGCCAGACCACGAATCACACGGGCGTGTGCCATGGCCGTGTCCCTGTCGCTAGAAAGAGGAGTTTTACTCAGATTTGGATGCTTGGAGGCAAAGAAACACACTCCAAAGTCTAATTAAACCCCCAAATAGGAATTACACTCAAATTAGGATACTTGGAGGACAAGTAACACATCTCAAAGCCTATATAAACACCCTAGGGGGCAACTTATTCGAGGAGTTCGGCAGAAGCCTTCTGCCAGGGCTTTTGTCGGGGCGGTGAGCTAGGCCAAGAAGCCCAAAGCCATCGTCTAGGGGCGTCGTGCTAGGCCAGAGAAGGCAGATTTGTGGGGATTCACTCAGGGATAGCCAGTTGATCCATCTCAAGAAGCCAGAATTATATTCAAGACGGAGGATCTCCTCTTCAATTCCTTCAGGGGGTTTTAGGGATTTCTTATGTTTTGTTTTATCTTTTCTCTTGAGATGTTTTCCTTTATTGTTATGAACTAAAACTTTCGGATACCCGAAGGGGATAAAACCTATAATGAATCTTGTTATTGTTTTTTGAATTATATGATAAATACTTAGTGTGTTCTTAATTATGTGAGCTTAATCCAAATTTAATGTGCTTAGGTGGAGGAGGAATAGACCACGCCTAAGAGTAGATCCAACATAATTAAGCTGGAGTTGATCGCATGCCTAGAGATAGGGTGACGAGATTTTTCTGGATTAGGGTGAAACCTAATATGGGAATCCATAGATCGATTTACTGCTATTCTAGGGGGTTATTATAAGAGAACGAGAGTTCCACTAATTAACCTAGGGTTAGATGTTATTCGCCTCGAGAGAGGGTTTAATATACGTTAGGGAGTCTTACGGATCAAACTAAGTGAATAAATCGTATGGTTCAGTGTTAGATAAGAAGTGAAGTCTAGGTGGATTCTTCCTAGGGTATCATTTAAATCAACTGAGTTTTTCCCAAGTTATTTTCCAAATTCATTCTTCTTTGTCTTAGAGTCTTTAGTTTAGTAGTTAATTAATTTATATTGGATAAACAACTTCACTTATTTTAGGCTAAATAATAAAAAGAAAGTTAGTATTAGTACTTTCAGTTCCTTTGGGTTCGATAATCCGATCTTGCCTAAGCTATACTACTGTTCGATAGGTGCACTTGCCTCAATCATTGTCAAAGTTAGTTTCCAGGTTCGATCATTCTTTTTATAAATTTTAAAGCTCTAATTCACAGCGATCAGAAATATTATTAGAATTAATTTCCGAGCCTAGGGGCAAAATGGTCATTTTGCCAAAGTCTAGGGGCAAATTAGTAATTTTTCCAAAGCATGATTATTGAAATGCTTTTAGTAATGAGATGATTAAAATGAGCTAAATTGCTATTATAGAGTAAGAAGAACCGAGACTCCGCCTTGATCGGGGAAAGAACAAAGTCTCGGACTAGACCGTCGAGCTAGCTCATTTTGAAATCGAGGTAAGTTTGTATGTATAGATTCAACATTTATGTTAGCATAATTGTGAATGATTGGTATCATATTGATGCATAATACTCTACTAAATTGATGTTGAATATGATGTTGAAGTCCTAGTGGACTATAACGAATATGAAAATGCTATCATCGAGATGAAGAATGAATAAGGTCCCGTATAAGACCATGTCTGGGACATGGCATCGGCCCCGAATTGAGATTTTTGTATAAGACCATATTTGGAATATGGCTTTTGTATTGAATGTAAGAATCGTGTACGACCATATCCGGGATGTGGCGTCGATTTTAAAAGTGAAATCTCATATAAGACCATATCCAGGATATGGCATCGGCATTTAGAGGTAACTCCATGTAAGACCATCTCTGGGATGTGGCATTGGCCTCGTATTTATAATAATGACAATATTATGCGTCTTTGAGTATCCCTAGTGATTAATGGGATGATTAGATGAGTTTAGAAATGTAAATGAGATTAGCACTAAAGTCCTGTAAATGAGTGAATACAGGTACTCGTGAATGAGTCGCGATGAAACGATTACAATATGTGGCATGGTATGTGCTAAATAAGGGCAATTGTGAGTAAGTATGGCAAGAAGCCTATAACTTGTGTATGGTTAGTTAATGCCATGGATGGATTATTTTATGAGCTTATTGTTGCTATTTATATCCTTGCAAACTTACTAAGCTTTATGCTTACCCCATTCATTGCCCTTTTCCCTTGTAGTTTTGCCAAGATAACTCGTGGAACGCTAAAAGTAGGAGTCCGAAAATCACACTACCGACATCACTTTGGTATAACAATTTAGACTTATTTTGAGTATGGCATGTATAGGACTCGAGTATTTTGTTAGGTCGTAATTGTTGGCCAAAGTGTTGGCTTTGTAAGGCATTAAAGTCTTTTTGTAATGGTCTATTATGTTAGGCCGATACTTGGCAAACTCTTATGCTTAATGAAAGTGATTTTCTTAAAGTGTATGCCCTTGTGTATGGATGTTGAATTGAGTACTTAGATATGCCTTTGGGTTATGAATTATGTTGAATTGAATTGGTGTTTGTATGTGTGCAATATAGGGTGGCAAAGGGCTTGGTAGATAGCCATCTAATTGTCCACACGAGTAGACACACAGGCGTGTGTCTATGCCGTGTGTGACACACGGTCATCCCTATGGGCGTGTGGATCGACCGTGTGTCCCCTTGCATGCTAGGTTTACAAGTCAGTATGCTCCACGGCTAGGGACACGGGCGTGTGCCTTGGCCGTGTGAAGTCTTCACCTTAAATGTGGAATTTAATTCGACACACGGGCTAAGGTCACGGGTGTGTGCCTTGGCCGTGTGACCTTAGTGAGATGATGGCGTCATAGTCAGGATCGACCACGGGTAGAAGACACGGGCATGTCTTAGGGGCACACGGGCGTGTCCCTAGACCAACACGGGCGTGTGGCCCCTGTTTTGAAGAAAAGTTTTCCAAGTTCGCGAAAGCTCCCGGATAAGTTCCAAGACCTCTCGGAGGTATGTTTAGGGCCCCGTGGGCCAAGGATTGAGCAAGAGAAGGGTTTATGCAAAATTTATAGCCCGTTTTGAGATGTCAAGTGAGATTAGTTAGGTAATGTCTCAAACTCGGTCCCGGCTTTGAGCACGGGTAAGGGGTGTTACAGTGATGGTGCGGTTTCAGTGTGCGGCAGATAAGAGGGAGATTAGGATGTGCGCCCTTGGCTAAATCGATGCTTTGAGGTGCCAAAAATCGGCGCCGACGACTGTTGATGGAGAAGGATGGTTTGGTGGCTGGTCGGCTGCAGGTCCTAACCATGGTTTTTAAAAAATCGATGGTGGGGGGTGAGGAAGTAGGTGCGGCAGCTGGTGGGTTTTTGGGTAAAAATGGGATAACTTTCTAGGGTTTGGGGTGTATAGGAAAAGTGTTTGGCTAAAGAGTGGTTGTTTGGAGGTAGGTTTTTGGTAGCCATGGAGCAGGGATGCGCTATTCCTGGTTGGAATAAGGATAGTATAAGGGCTATTTCATGCCAAATTTTGAGTCTTCTTGTTCTTTTTATTTTTTCTCTGGTTTACCTAGAAAAAAGAAGAGAAATTAACAAATAAAAATAAAAATAAAATAAAATAAAAATAAAAATAAAAAATTGGGTTGCCTCCCATTAAGCGCTTGTTTTATGTCGTTAGCTTGACGCCCCGAATAGTTCTATGGTGGTTCTAGCTGATTTTTTTCAATTTTTTAGGCTTAAAAATTTTCATAAAACGGCTTCAACCGTTGGCCATTGACTATGAACCGCTTTCCCGGTTCTTCACTCTCTATAATTCGGTCACAATAAAAGGTCATTGCCATCGAAACCGAAGCTTTCCTGGGAATAATTTTAACACGGAGTTGTAAAGTAACATTTTATGTCCTACCAAGAAATGTTTCCGAGATATTTTCTTATCATGGAAAAATTTTGTCTTGTCTTTATAAATACGAGCATTCTCGTAGGCATCATTACGAATTTCCTCTAATTCTTGGATGTTTAATTTCCTTGTCGTCCCTGTGGGTTCTAATTCCATGTTACACTGTCGTACCGCCCAGTAAGCCTTATGTTCCAACTCTACTGGAAGATGGAAAGCTTTACCAAAAACAAGCTGATATGGGGTCATGCCAATTGGTCCCTTGTACGCCATCTGGTAAGCCCAAAGTGCGTCACTTAGTCGAAGACTCCAATCCTTTCAGTTAGGCCGAACTGTTTTCTCCAAAATAGTCTTGATTTCTCTATTCGAGACTTCTGCTTGGCCATTCATTTGGGGATGGTAGTCTGTAGCTATACGGTGGTGAACTCCATATTTTTTCATGAGTGCCTCCATGATTTTATTGCAAAAATGGGTTCCACGATCGCTGATCAAGGCTCGAGGTGTGCCAAACCTAGAAAAAATAGTTCATTTCAGAAACTCCACGATAATTTTAGCATTATCATTATGAGTAGGCTTTGCTTCTATCAACTTAGAAACATAGTTTACTGCAATTATATATATTTCTAAATGAGGAAATAAATGGACCCATGAAGTCTATGCCCCACACATCAAAAGTATCACATACATGAATTGGGGATAGGGGCATTTGATTTCGTTTAGTGATGTTACCTGTATGTTGGCATTTATCGCAAGACTTACAGAAATTATATATGTCTCAAAAATTTATAGGCCAGTATAGCCCACACTCCAATACCTTATGAGCAGTACGTTTAGGGCCAAAGTGACCTCCACAAGCTTTTGTATGACAAAAAGTAAGGATAGAAGCTACCTCGATTTTTGGAACACATCATCTTATTATTTGGTCTGAACAGTGTTTCTACAAGTATTGGTCATACCAAATGTAATATTGAGCTTCCCGTCTAAGCTTGTCCTTCACGGAACGTGCTAACCCAGTGGGCAATGAACCTGTGGCTAGGAGATTCACCATATCCGCATACCATGGGAAATGCGCCTTGGTCGAAAATAGGCTTTCATCAGGGAACTCATCCTTTAGAGGAATGTCATGATAAGGTGTTTTTAACCTACTCAAGTGGTCTGCCACCAAGTTTTAGCATCCCTTTTTATCTCGAATCTCGATATCAAATTCTTGGAGTAGTAAAATCCATCTAATGAGCCTTGGTTTCGCTTCCTTCTTTGCAATCAAGTACCTAAGAGTTGCGTGGTCAGAAAAAATAATTACTTTAGATCCCAATAAATAAGATCGAAATTTATCCAAAGCAAATACAATAGCTAAAAGTTCTTTTTCCGTGGTGGTGTAGTTGCTTTGTGCAACATCTAGGGTTTTTGAGGCATAACAAATGACATGGGGCTCTTTGTCTATCTTTTGCCCCGACATAGGCCCCACACTGCACTCGCTTGCATCGTACATAATTTCAAAGGGGTAGTTCCAATCTAATGCTTGTACTATAGGAGCGGAAACCAACTTCCGTTTGAGTGTGTCAAAAGCCTTCTTACATTTTGGACCGAACTCAAATTTCTTATCTTTCTGCAATAATTCACACAGCGGTTCAGCTACTTTTGAGAAGTTCTTTATAAAGCGCCTGTAGATCCCTCCATGGCCAAGGAAAGAACGTATTTCCCTTACAGTAGAGGGATATGGCAAAGAATTTATAATGTCAGTTTTAGCGTTATCGACCTCTATTCCCTTTGCTAAACTATATGACCTAGAATCAAAGCTTTGTCTACCATAAAATGACACTTTTCATAATTCAAGACAAGACTAAATTCTATACACCTATTTAAAATTATCGTGAGGTTTTTAAGGCATTCATCAAAATAATTCCCATACACAGTAAATCATCCATAAAAACTTCGATAATATTTTCCACATATTCAGAAAATATACTCATCATGCATCCATGAAAGGTGGCCGGTGCATTGCAAAGTTCGAATGGCATCCTTTTGTACGCAAATGTGTTGAATGGGCATGTAAAAGTAGTATTTTCTTGGTCCTCTGGTGCTGTAACATCTCGATTTAGGGCCTAGTTAGAATACTGGTGCGAGACCACAAATCCAAGGAATAAGTATGAGTTTTTGAGGTCTATGCCATGTTTGCATGCTAGTGTGAAAGTTTCATGAAGCAATTTTGTTAAATTATACTTGAATCATCTAATAGGACTAAATTGCAAAAGTTGCAAAATGTGAGATTCTAGAAGCTATTTGTGTGAAATTGCTTTAGAATATCAATTAGAAGTCCTTAATGAGTAATTTTCACAATTTCTAATTTTTGGACAAATTTGGGCATGGATGAGTTAAATTAAGAAGTTTGTCAAAAAGGGTATTTTGGTCATTTGATAATTAAATGATTAAAATAGGAGAAAAGATGACAAAATTCATTCATCTTCTTTTCCAAGGCTGCCGAAAATTTGAGAGAAGCCATTGTTAGGGCTCTTCAACTTTTCAAGCTAGCTAGTAAGTGTATTCTAGCCCGTTTTTGATATTCTTCGTATTTTTGAAGTCCTAGTAGCATGAGTAAGCTATTTTTAGCTATATGATGAGCTAAAATGGATGTTCAAAAATGCACCCATGTATGACATGCATGTATTTTGATGTTTTATGGAAGATTATGAAAGCTTGATGTTGTAGAAACATCTTTTACTAAGTGAATTCCATGAAAAATGCATATAGGGACTAGTTTGTGAAAGTCTTGAGTTTGGTCATACATGTGAGAATTAGTGAGAATTGATGATAGCTTTAATTGAGTAAGTGATTCGGCTAATCATGAAAGGCTAGAAAGTTGAATAAAAATCACTTTACGGGTCTTGGGGTAAAAGTGTAAATATGAGAAAGATTAGGGGCAAAATGGGGATTTTGCTAATGTATGAGATAAAGGTCAATTTAGTCAATGTGTGTATTGAATGTGTTGATTTGTCATTATAGATCAAGAAAGACGAAGCCCGGATCGGAATTGAGGCAAGGGCAAGGTCGTGGACTAATTTACACATCTCCATACTTTTTGAGTACCGAGGTAAGTTTACGTATAAACAATGCATTATGCGTATACTTTGTAAATGCTAGCTAGAGTATAGCATGGTTGAGAACCTATATGGTTCTTGTGGAATGAATGAGTTAGTTATAGTGAACGAATGAATGAATGAACTACAAAGTAGATATGTGAATGTGTAGTGATAATGCTTGATGGTAAGCTAAGTACGATGCTACCCCAATACTTAGCAATGATGAGTTGGGCTATATGCGATGCTATCGCTAAGTATATTGTTTAGTGGGCTAAGTGCGAGACCACTATGATTACCTTATTGGTAGGCTAAGTGTGATATTACCTTATTGTATCGATTGTGGTAGGCTAAGTTTGAAACCACCGAGAGAGTAGCTGTGTGGATGTATTAGTGAGTAGTGTAGATGTGTGGATGTGTTATTGTGAAATAATGATGTGTTGTATATTGTGTAAATACGATATTGAATGCAGGGGTGCATGTCAATGGTTATGAGTATGTGACTCATGATGTGTTAGAAATATGGTAAGGGATAGAAAGAGTGAGCATAGTTGTGAATTACTTATGTTAGTATAATGCTAATTGTTTTTTAGCTTATATTATGATGCTTAATTGTTTATGTGTAAACTCAATAAGCTCAAAGCTTACTCCCTTTCTTTTCCCTTGTCTTATAGAGTAATAGAGTTGAATCGAGATACGTGGATCAATTGGAAGATCGCCCACACTATCAGCACACTCTGGTACATTGGATTAAACGTTTTGTATATGGCATGTATAGGGGCTAGACAAGTTAGTGATTTTTGGTTGCAAATGGCTAAGTTATGTTGGCCTTTAGATGGATAATCTATTTTGTATAATGCCATAATTGTTGGCTATTTTATTATATGAAAAGATGTAGTTATCCATGTAAGATTGTGTTTCAAAATGAGTTGATTATGGATGTGTTGAATGAGTGCATGTTGTGTATGCTAGAAGGGTGAGAAGGGGCATGACAAATAGCTTTGTTCTTGTCCGTGTGGGTAGACACACGGGCGTGTGTCTAGACCATGTGTGACACACGGTCAGCCCATGGACGTGTGACTTGGCCGTGTGTCCCCTGCATGTTAGTATTTTAAGTCAAAATAGACCACGGACTAGTCATACGGGCGTGTGCCTAGGACGTGTGAGTTATTCAGTGTTGGCCACGGGCTAGCCACACGGGCGTATGGCTAGACTTTAAGGCCGTGTGAAGTAGTCGCAGTGCACCGGGGTGGTGAACACGGGCGTGTGACCTAGCCGTGGGACTTTGGCGTAAATGGTTGAGTTTTGTGCACGGGTTGTGGACATGGGCGTGTGTGACTACACAAGGGCGTGTATCATCTAGCACGGGTGTGTAGTCCATGTCTAGATGGAGAAAATTTTTAAGTTAGTAAGAGTTTTCGATATGGTCTCGTGTGTTTGAGTAAGGCCTCGTATCTCGAAAATAAGGTTGTCGTGGTGACTTAAGGAGAGTAGTCACGTTGAGCCTAAGTGGCGATCAAGTAGTTTTAATCCGGTAATGCCTCGGACCCGGTTCTGGCAGGGATTATGGGTAAGGGGTGTTACATTTAGTGGTATCAGAGTTATGGTTTAGTCGGTTCTAGGACTACCGTAACGGGTGTAAGAGTCTAGCTATACATGCCATAAGTGTACAATGATAGTGTGGTGGTTTCTAATGATTTTAAACCTTGTTTTATACAGTATATGGATCCCGATCAATCGAATACTGATGAAGTAGCTAGTAATGCGCCGCCTCCTGCGCAAGGAACCGCGCCTGTAGAGAGTGGACCCGAGGTTAGGGTCAAGGGGAAGAGGCTCGGGAAGCCTTTCTCCAAACGATGAGTAATTGGTACTCGGATTATGTTCGAATGAACCCTAATGCTCAACCTCATCCACCTCCTCCTATGCCTCAGCCAAATCCAGTGGCTCCTCAAGGTAATGATGTAGTGAGGATATCAAAACCCCCGGTGGATAAGATTAGGAAACACGGGGCTGAGGAGTTTAGAGCTAAGGTAGATGATGACCCTGAAAGGGCGGAGTTCTGGCTAGAGAACCCAATGAGAGTGTTTGATGAACTCTCATGTACACCTGAAGAGAGCTTGAAGTGTGCTGTGTCTTTGATGAGGGACTCGGTATACCATTGGTGGAAGACGTTGACGTCAGTAGTCCTGAGAAAGCGGGTGACGTGGGACTTCTTTCTGGAAGAGTTTCGGAAGAAGTACATAAGCAAACGATTTACTGATCGAAAAAGGAAGGAATTCCTTGAGTTGAAGCAAGGAAGAATGTCAGTAGCAGAATATGAGCGTGAGTTTGTTAGGCTTAGCAAATACGCTTAAGAATGTGTGTCGACGGAGACCATTCTGTGTAAGAGGTTCGAAGATGGACTGAATGAGGATATCAAACTCCTAGTTGGTATTTTGGAGTTGAAAGAGTTTGTTGTGTTGGTCGAGAGTGTAACATCCTAGAATTAGGGGTTTTACATTTTGTGCTAATTGAGGTGTTGGGCTGGTTTAGCATGTTATTTTGGTGTGTTTGGGGGTTCTGGGGAGGCTCGGGTTCGAGCCAGAACTTTAGAAAATTTTGCTTTTTGGGCACTTTGGAGGGGAGAGCTAGCTGGGGCAGGCCTTATGTGTGATTACTTGTAATTGTTGGCACAAGAAGGAGTATGGTGTGGTGGCAAGTGACGCCACTTAAGGTGCAAGGGAGTGGCGTCACAATGGAGCAGAATGAGGGAGGAGTTCGAGTCTCCTCTACAGCAAGTGGCACTTTATTTTTTTTATGCTCAAGGTGGTAAGGTGTTGGCATTCGGCTGGACTCTTCTTGGTGGTTGTTGAAGGAGTCAAGCATTTGAAATGAGTGGACATGAGGGGTTGGTGGAGTTTGAATTGGTCAAACCAATTCAAATGGGTGTTGGAGAGTGAAAGTAGGAGCAAAAGAAGGGATTTGGTGAAGGTGAAAGGTGTTGGCCGAATTTGGGGAGCTTGGAGGGCGAAATTTCGGCTATGTGTTGTTGAGGCTAGGGAGTGCCGAATTGGTGAGAGAGTTTTTGTTTTCCATTTTGGGTTGCCTAATTTTTGTGTGTGTGCCGAAATTCCCTAAGTCCTTCTTCTCATCCTTTCCCTTTTGTTGTCAAACCTTCCCATTCGTGCATTGCTTTTCCTTCAAGTTTACTAAAGGCACCTTTGGCCGAACCTAGTCTTGACTCCTCTATATCTAACCCGAATCTCTCCTCACCATTCTTCCTTTTCCATTCAACTTTCTTTTCTTCTCTTTGCTACACTCTTCTCCAAAGTCGATACCCCTTTTTCTTTTGCATTGCTTCCATTTTCTTCATTCTTTTCCGTCTTCTTTGTTTTTCTCTTGAGCCGAACTACCTTTGCTCATCTACCATTATCAACCGAATATCAAGAAGCATATCTGTGGGTTGCCGAAAGTCTCTTCTTCAGTAGGGTCCTATCGTGCAAGGTAAGATGGACTCTCTCATTTCTTTCTCATTCTTTTCGGTTCTGTATGGTCATAGCCGAATGACTATTTTGGTTCTGATGGTTAAATTCCGGCTAATTCCTTCTCTTCTTTCTCGTTTTGGAACTTTTACTCCGGGAAACCCCAGAAGCCAAACGTCTTGAAGACCGAAGCCTAAAGATCTGTTGATTACCGAATCTTACCTTTCCATTCGGGTTTTAAGGTAAGGAGCCCTCTTTTGTTCTTTGTGTTGAGCCTTTATTCATTACTCTGTCATAATCAAACCCCTTGTTGGGGAAATCGTTATTTCATCATAGTTTTGAACTGATCAAGTCTCTTCATGGATGTGAGTTCTAGCCTATCTAAGGAAGGGAGTGGACCTCTAGTCCCTGCTCCTAAATTTAAAAGACGTGTTGTGTCGGCGGTTCGAGACTTTCCGCCGGGGTGTGGTAGAGAGCCGACGTCTGCCTGGGATAGACAAATAGCTGTTATCCCTGCTAGTGAGAGTGTCGACGTAGAAAGTCTAGTTTTACGCATAATCAGGTGTGTAATGCTCACACTTTACTTTAGTAATTTTTGTTAATAAGCGAGTTGGTGGCCAGAAACAAGCTGTTTAGATAGTCGAGATACCCTCGTGGGTAAGGTTGGAGACACCGGGTAAGTACCTATATGGTTCTATTTTCGAAAGTATGTATATATGATACAATTCACCGCTGTGCTTTGGAAGCATGTTTGCATTCATCTCAGTATGTTAATATGTGTATGGGCTTGGGATATGATGTAAAAGAGAAGTGTTATTTAGGGACTGTCACGGTGGTTTAGTACCACAGTGGGTTGGCCCTACATATATTTATCGAGGATTGTCACGGTGGTTTGGTACCACAAATGGGTTGGCCCCACACATATAATTAGTGACTCACACAATGATCTCAGTATCACGGTGATGCCGGAACCACGGTGGCTCGATCTGCCACAGGCGTTTGGTGGTCAGTGATGATGGAGGATGGAAAACTAGGTTGGGTGAAGCTGCATTGCATTCATGTGTAATATGTTGTATTGTGTGGGCTAAGGCCCAATGGGCATCAGTGGGCTTGAGGCCCGCATTACATTATAAGGATTTGCACACTGAGTCTTGGTGACTCACCCCTCGCTTAATTTTGCAGGTAATTCATAGATTGCGGTTTTGGAGCCGAGCGGACTTCGAGGTGGCCATGCATTGTTTTTCTCGTAAACTTTCGGTTCTTATTTAATATTACTTTTTAAATTCTGGGATTCTATTATGTAATAAGGCCACTATAACTTTAAACTTGGGATTTATGATTGCACTATGATTATGCATAAAGCGACATATTTAATATGATGTTTTTTTTCTTTCTAAAATACAAACATAAACCAGTATTTTCTTTTAAAATGGTGTTACCAAAAGATGACATGTGAACAACTTACTAATTCAGAGATTTTATTAAAATCGCAACATTGCTTTCAGCTGTCACGTTTTATGAAATTCTTTAAATTCGACTTATGACAAATAAACCTGATTTCGATATTCAGTTCATTTTAAACAATTATTTTAAATTTTCTCTAAAATGAAATAACTCAATGCGAAGTTTCTCCAAATCACGATATTTAGTTAGAATTTTCAAAATTTCCTTTCCTTGTGACATACCAGATCCGGTCGTAACGTTTAGGCCGGGTTTGGGGTGTTACAATTTTGGTATCAGAGCCTAGGTTGCAAAACTCAGCTGTGGAATGGGTTCGACAATGTTTTCCAAAAATTGGTTTGAAATATTGGTTAAGAAATATATGTTTTATTTTTGAAGCATGGCACCCGAGTCTCTGGCACCAATCCGCACGGTAAGTTTTCTGATTATTGGTTGACTTGCATGAGGTGATTATATTGTGTTGTAATTGCTAATATTAAGAAATTCGACTTTAGAGATTGAAACCTTTAGGTATATATGTTTTGCGAAAAACCACTTCTAACTCTATTTCCATAAGACTACCCGGCAATAAACAGTGGAAGATATGCTAATTCATAAAATTTGTAATTAGATTAATTCGAATTGGTAGTCATGAGCGCTAGAGGACGTGAACGTGGAATGCGCGGCCGTGGTAGAGGCCGGGGTGTTAAGGCGGAACCCTCAGAATCAGGGCATGGACCGAAAGGTGAAGTGCCAGCATCACCGATTGCGGAAGCAGGATTTCAGGACCAAACTGGTGGAGACGATCGCCGTGTCTCAAGCTATGTTGCGTGTTTTGGAGCGAAGATTCACGGAGCAAGCACGCGGGATCGATAGCTCAAAAATGCTGTTTACGGCGACTCCGAGCTAATGGGTGAGATGTTTAGGGGCATTTCGGTGTGGCTCCTAACGTGGTAATCGTTGGTTGGAGCGGTTGAACGGATCATGGGCGATCTTGACCGTATCGCGCGAGAGAAAGGCGAAAAGGGTAGTGTCCCTTCTTCGAGACGAGGCATACCAGTGGTGGCTCACGGTAAGGGATGGTACAGCGGCCGACCGTATTACCTGGGACTTCTTTAAGACAGCGTTCCAGGGGAAGTATGTTGGGGCGAGTTATGTGGACGCCCAGAGGAAGGCATTTCTGAACTTGGTCCAGGGGAATAAATCGGTGGCTGAGTATGAGGCGGAATTCCTACGGTTAAGTCGTTATGCTCGAGGTATCGTTTCAACTGATTACGAGCGTTGTGTTCGGTTTGAGGATGGTCTGAGGGATGAGTTGCGAGTACTGATAGCTCCGCAACGGGAAAGAGAGTTTACCATTCTGGTTGAAAAGGCTAAGATAGCTGAAGAGGTGAAACGATCGGAGAGGCAGAACCAAGATAAGGATAAAGGTAGGAACAAGAGGAGCTTTGGGTCGTCAGGATCTGCTGGGAATTTCCAAAAGAGGCCTAGGTTCGATGGGCCGAGTCGAGTTTCGAAGCCTGTTGCTGTTGGTCGATCTCAACTGTGTGCTCGATGTGGGAAATTTCGTTCGGGGGAGTGTTGGGTAGGTGGTAGAGGATGCTTCAGGTGTGGATCTATGGATCATCGGGTAAGGGACTGTCCGCAAGAGCCAAACAGAATACGGTCAGTCGGTCAGGGTTATGTTCAGTCTGGAAGAGGTGGCCAGCAACCACCGAGAGGTCATGGTCCGGCTAGGGGAGGAAATGGTTTTAGTCGAAGGCGTGGAGCACCGGGCAGAGGTGCTGGGAGTACAGATGCGAGACAGCCTAGGTTGGTTTATGCAGCTAGACGCCGGGAGGATGGTGATGTATCGGACGTCATAACGGGTACGTTCCTTATTGTTGGTTTGCCCTTTACAACACTGATAGATATTGGATCTACACATTCTTATGTTGCTAGTACTGTGTCTGGAACTTTGAGTATAGAATCTGAAGTCGCTCCTTGGGAAATGACTGTGATTAGTCCTTTAGGACAATCTGTAATAGTGAACAAACTCTTTAAGAATGTGCCTTTAGAAGTTCAAGGGATAGTTTTCCCGGCTGACTTGATGGATTTCCCGTTCGGCGAGTTGTACTTGATATTAGGCATGGGCTGGTTAGTTAAGTATCGAGCAAACTTGGACTGTGCTGCTAAGCGCATGATACTGAAGACTCTTGAGGATAATGAGGTGTTGGTGATAGGTGAGAGAAGGAATTACCTGTCCAATGTGGTGTCTGCTCTAAAAGCTGAAAGGATGGTGAGAAAAGGGTGTGAGGCTTTCCTAGCTTTCGTTAGTGCGTTGGAAGCCAAGGAGTTGTCTGTAAGAGATGTTAGAACGGTGAAGGAATTCTCTGATTTTTTTCCAGAAGAGCTTCCAGGGATACCTCCAGATCGCGAGGTGGAGTTCGGCATTGATCTACTTTCGGGAACAGCTCCGGTGTCTATTGCCCCATATAGGATGGCGCCGAAGGAGTTGGTGGAACTTAAAGCTCAGATTCAGGAACTGTTGGACCGTGGTTTTATTCGACCAAGTGTATCCCCGTGGGGAGCACCGGTGTTATTCTTCAAGAAAAAGGATGGGTCGATGCGGATGTGTATTGACTATAGGCAATTGAACAAGTTGACGATTAAGAACAAGTACCCATTGCTAAGGATAGACGACCTGTTCGATCAGCTGCGAGGCGCTTCGGTCTTCTCGAAGATAAACTTGAGGTCAGGTTATCATCAGCTTAAGGTTAAGGAGGCGAATATTCATAAGACTACTTTTCGAAATCGTTATGGTCACTACGAGTTCTTAGTGATGCTGTTTGGGTTGACGAATGCACCAGCTACGTTTATGGATATGATGAACCGGGTATTTCAACCCTATCTGGATCGGTTTGTCGTAGTGTTCATAGACGATATCTTGGTTTATTCAAGGACAGAAGAGGAGCACGATTCGCATCTTCGGATTGTTCTACAAATTCTGAGAGAGAAGCAACTGTATGCCAAATTCAGCAAGTGTGAATTTTGGTTAAGAGAAGTTACCTTTCTGGGGCATGTTGTGTCTGCCGAGGGGATTAGGGTCGATCCCCGAAAGATTGAAGCTGTTTTAGATTGGAAACCACCAAAGTTGGTAGTAGAAATTCAGAGTTTTCTCGGGTTAGCTGGGTACTACAGAAGGTTTGTTGAGGGATTCTCGCTAATAGCTGCACCTTTAACCAAGTTGTTACAAAAAGGAGTACCGTTTATGCAGTCGAGATAAGCGATGGAAAGCTTTGAAAAGTTGAAAAAGGATTTTGACGGAGGCACCAGTGTTGATTCAGCCTGAGGCTGGGAAGGAGTTTGTTGTCTATTGTGATGCGTCGCACACAGGGTTAGGATGTGTATTGATGCAGGAAGGGAAAGTGCTGGCGTATGCGTCTCGGCAATTGAGACCTCATGAAGTGAACTATCCCACGCATGATCTGGAGTTAGCTGCGGTAGTGTTCGCTCTAAAGATTTGGAGGCACTACTTGTATGGAGGGAAGTCGGTTATCTACACCGATCATAAGAGCCTGAAATATCTCCTTACCTAGAAGGAGTTGAATTTAAGGCAGCGGCGGTGGATTGAATTGTTAAAGGATTACGACTGTTCGATTGAGTATCACCCAGGTAAAGCTAATGTAGTGGCGGATGCGTTAAGCCGTAAGGTGATATGTGATTTGAGGGCAATGTTTGCTCATCTCAGTTTGTATGATGATGGGAGCTTGTTAGCTGAACTTCAAGTGAAGCCTTCATGGGTAAGTCAGATTAAAGAGAAGCAGTTGTCAGATGAATCGTTAAGTTCTAGATTTCAGCAAGTGAAAAGTGGTGAGACAGAAGACTTTAGTTTGAACAGTGAGGGGGTATTGTGCTTTCGTGGAAAGGCTTGTATGCCGAAGGATTCTGAGTTAAGACAGAAGATTCTGCAAGAAACACATAATAGTCCATACGCTATGCATCCTGGTGAGAGGAAAATGTATCGAGATTTGCGTGAACAATTTTGGTGGCCGGGTCTGAAGCAAGAAGTTACCGAGTTCGTGAGTAAGTGCTTGACGTGTCAGTAGGTGAAGGCTGAACATCAGTTACCTTCGGGGTTGCTGCAGCCAGTGAAGATTCCACTTTGGAAGTGGGAGAGGATAACTATGGACTTTGTTAGTGGGCTACCTCTTACGCCTACTAGGAAGGATTCGGTGTGGGTGATTGTCGATCGATTGACGAAGTCCGCTCACTTCATACCGGTTCATGTTGGTTACTCATTATAGAAGTTGGCCAAGCTATATGTAGCGGAGATTGTGAGGTTACATGGGGTACCAGTGTCTATCATATCAGACAGAGACCCCAAGTTTACGTCGCGGTTCTAGAAAACGTTGCATCAAGCGTTGGGTACAAGTCTGGATTTCAGCATAGCGTTTCATCCACAGAGAGGGTAATTCAGATTCTGGAAGATATGTTGAGAGGCTGTGTTATCGACTTCAGGGGTAGTTGGGAAGATTTTCTACCGTTGGCAGAATTCGCATACAATAATAGCTATAAATCCAGTATCAAGATGGCACCCTACGAAGCGTTGTATGGTCGTAAGTGTCGTACTCCTACCTGCTGGACAGAGTTGGGTGAGCGACAGTTCTTGGGTCCGGAATTGGTTTCAGAAACAGAGGAAAATGTTAAGTTAATTCGGGCTCGATTAAAGGAAGCTTCCGATAGACAGAAATCTTATGCAGATCTGAAGCGTAGGGAAATAGAATTTACAGTGGGTGATCGGGTTTTTCTAAAATTTTCACCTTGGAAGAAGGTTTTAAGGTTTGGACGGAAGGGCAAGTTGAGCCCCGGGTTCATCGGGCCTTATCGAGTGTTGAAGCGTGTGGGACCAGTAGCTTATCAGCTCGAGTTACCTCCGGAGTTGAGTCGGATACATGATGTATTTCACATTTCAATGTTAAGGCGCTACCGTTCAGATCCATCTCACATAGTTCCAATGGAGGAAATTGAAGTAAGACCTGATTTGTCTTTTGAAGAAGAACCTGTGTAGATCTTGGATCGAGATGTCAAGGTGTTGAGAAGGAAGTCAGTTCCTCTAGTCAAGGTCTTATGGTGTAATCACGATTCAGAGGAAGCCACGTAGGAGCTAGAGGATGTGATGCGACAGCAATACCCTCACCTTTTTTGATCAGGTAAATTTCGAGGCTGAAATTTTTTTAAGGGGGTAGAACTGTAACATCCTAGAATTAGGGGTTCTGCATTTTGTGCTAATTGAGGTGTTGGGCTGGTTTAGCATGTTATTTTGGTGTCTTTGGGGGTCCTGGGGAGGCTCGGGTTCGAGCTAGAACTTTAGAAAATTTTGCTTTTTGGGCACTTTGGAGGGGAGAGCTAGCTGGGGTAGGCCTTATGTGTAATTACTTGTATTTTTGGCACAAGAAGGAGTGTGGTGTGGTGGCAAGTGACGCCACTTAAGGTGCAAGGGAGTGGCATCACAAGGGAGCAGAAAGAGGGAGGAGTTCGAGTCTCCTCTGCAGCAAGTGGTGCTTTATTTTTTTTTATGCTCAAGGTGGTAAGGTGTTGGCATTCGGCTGGACTCTTCTTGGTGGTTATTGAAGGAGTCAAGCATTTGAAATGAGTGGACATGAGGGGTTGGTGGAGTTTGAATTGGTCAAACCAATTCAAATGGGTGTTGGAGAGTGAAAGTAGGAGCAAAAGAAGGGATTTGGTGAAGGTGGAAGGTGTTGGCCGAATTTGGGGAGCTTGGAGAGGGAAATTTTGGCTATGTGTTGTTGAGGCTAGGGAGTGTCGAATTGGTGAGAGAGTTTTTGTTTTCCATTTCGGGTTGCCTAATTTTTGTGTGTGTGCCAAAATTCCCTAAGTGCTTCTTCTCATCTTTTCCCTTTTGTTGTCAAACCTTCCCATTCGTGCATTACTTTTCCTTCAAGTTTACTAAAGGCACCTTTGGCCGAACCTAGTCTTGACTCCTCTATACCTAAGCCGAATCTCTCCTCACCATTCTTCCTTTTCCATTCAACTTTCTTTTCTTCTCTTTGCTACACTCTTCTTCAAAGCCGAAACCCCTTTCTCTTTCGCATTGCTTCCATTTTCTTCATTCTTTTCCGTCTTCTTTGTTTTTCTCTTAAGCCGAACCACCTTTGCTCATCTACCATTATCAACCGAATATCAAGAAGCATCTCTGTGGGTTGTCGAAAGTCTCTTCTTCAGTAGGGTCCTATCGTGCAAGGTAAGATGGACTCTCTCATTTCTTTCTCATTCTTTTTGGTTCGTGTGGTCATAGCCGAATGACTATTTTGGTTCTGATGGTTAAATTCCAGCTAATTCCTTCTCTTCTTTCTCGTTTTGGAACGTTTACTCCGGGAAACCCCAGAAGCCGAACGTCTTGAAGACCGAAGCCTAAAGATCTGTTGATTACCGAATCTTACCTTTCCATTCGGGTTTTAAGGTAAGGAGCCCTCTTTTGTTCTTTGTGTTGAGCCTCTATTCATTACTCTGTCATAATCAAACCCCTTGTTGGGGAAATCGTTATTTCATCATAGTTCTGAACTGATCAAGTCTCTTCATGGATGTGAGTGCTAGCCTATCTAAGGAAGGGAGTGGACCTGTAGTCCCTGCTCCTAAATTTAAAAGACGTGCTATGTCAGCGGTTCGAGACTTTCCGCCGGGGTGTAGTAGAGAGCCGACGTCTGCCTGGGATAGACAAATAGCTGTTATCCCTGCTAGTGAGAGCGTCGACGTAGAAAGTCTAGTTTTACGCGTCATCAGATGTGTAATGCTCACACTTTACTTTAGTAACTTTTGTTAATAACTGAGTTGGCTGAAAGCCGAAACAACTGCTTAGATAGTCGAGATACCCTCGTGGGTAAGGTTGGAGACACCGGGTAAGTACCTATATGGTTCTATTTTCAAAAGTATGTATGTATGATAAAATTCACCGCTGTGCTTTGGAAGCATGTTTGCATTCATCTCAGTATGTTAATATATGCATGGGCTTGGGATATGATGTAAAGGGGAAGTGTTATTTAGGGACTGTCACAGTGGTTTGGTACCACAGTGGATTGGCCCCACATATATTTATCAAGGATTGTCACAGTGGTTTGGTACCACGGTGGGTTGGCCCCACACATATAATTAGTGACTGTCACAGTGATCTGGTATCACGGTGGTTAGGAACCACAGTGGCTCGGTGCCACGGGCGTTTGGCTGATTCAGGTGATGTAGAGGATGGAAAACTAGGTTGGGCTGGGCTGCATTGCATTCATGTGTAATATGCTGTATTGTGTGGGCTAAGGCCCAATGGGAATCGGTGGGCTTCAGGCCTAGATTACATTATAAGGGGATTTGCACACTGAGTCTTGGTGACTCACCCCTCTGCTTAATTTTGCAGGTAATTCATAGATTGCGGTTTTGGAGCCGAGGCGGACTTCGAGGTGGCCATGCATTGTTTTTCTCGAAAACTTTCGGTTCTTATTTAATATTACTTTTTAAATTCCGGGATTCTATTATGTAATAAGGCCATTATAACTTTAAACTTGGGATTTATGATTGCACTATGGTTATGCATAAAGCGACATATTTAATATGATGTTTTTTTTTTCTAAAATACAAACATAAACCAGTATTTTCTTTCAAAATGGTGTTACCAAAAGATGACATGTGAACAACTTACTAATTCAGAGATTTTATTATAATCGCAACATTATTTTCAACTGTCACGTTTTATGAAATTCCTTAAATTCGACTTATGACAAATAAACCTGATTTCGATATTCAGTTCATTTTAAACAAGTATTTTAAATTTTCTCTAAAATGAAATAACTCAATGCGATGTTTCTGCAAATCATGATATTTAGTTAGAATTTTCAAAATTTCCTTTCCTTGTGACATACCAGATCTGGTCGTAACGTTTAGGCTGGGTTTGGGGTGTTTCAGAGAGGGAAAGTAAGGCCGAAGAGTTGGGTAAAGAAAAGAGAAGGGCTGTGAGTGAAGCCCGAGATGCGAGAAAGAGGCCAATGGGAAAGTCGTACCAAGCCCAGTCGAAAAGATCTAGGGAAGTGAATCCTCAGATGACAACATTAGTGGGATATTCACATCGAGACTTGGACCACACTCGTCCCGGTTTGAGAGTCGAAGCTACCTCGATGGAAAGTGTGGGCAATATGAAAAACAAACTGGAGTGTCCAAATTGTGGTAGATATCACACCGGAAAGTGTTGGGGAAACAGCCAAAAATGTTATAAGTGTGGTTCCCCTGACCATTTTATCCGAAATTGCCTTGAGAGGGATGATAAGGAAGAGAAACAAGAGATGAGACCTAGTGATGTGTCTGCAAGGGGTAAACCACCAAGGAACCCGAGAGGTGGGAATAGTGGTAGAGGTACGTCCAGAGACTCTGCTGTGAGACCGGAGGGTCGGGCACCTGCGAGGACTTATGCCATTCGCGCCCGTAAAGAGGCATCATCCCCAGATGTGATAACAGGTACTTTTTCTCTCTATGACACCTTTGTTATTGCTTTAATTGATCCAGGGTCTACTCACTCTTATATTTGCATGAGATTAGCATCTAGTTTGAGTATGACCATTGAGTCTACAGACATTGTGGTTAAGGTGTCAAACCCGTTAGGAAAATACGTGTTAGTGGACAAGGTGTGTAAGAATCGTCTTTTGTTGATTAAGAGTCATTGCTTTCCGGCAAATCTTATGTTGTTGTCGTTTGATGAGTTTGACTTAATTCTTGGCATGGATTGGTTGACTACCCATAGTGTCTTAGTGAACTGTGGTAGTAAGTTTATCGAATTGAAATGTGAGAGTGGAGATGTTGTTCGGGTTGAATCAGGTGGATCGGATAGTCTACCAGTGATGATTTCTTCCCTAGTGGCTGAGAAATGTTTGAGAAAAGGGTGTGAGTCCTATCTCGCCTTTATTTTGAATACTCAAGAGGTTGGAGTAAAGTTTGATACAGTGCCGGTGGTATATGAGTATCCGGATGTATTTCCGGAAGAGTTACCCGGATTACCTCCAGAGAGAGGTCGAGTTTGGGATTAAGTTAGTTTCGGGAACAGCACCTATTTCAATTGCTCCGTATAGAATGGCACCTTTAGAGTTGAAAGAACTGAAGGTTCAGTTGCAAGAGTTGACAGATAAGGGTTTTGCAAGACCGAGCTACTCACCGTGGGGTGCTCCGGTACTATTTGTGAAAAAGAAAGATGGGTCTATGAGGTTGTGTATAGACTATAGGCAACTTAACAAAGTGACGGTGAAGAATAAGTATCCTTTACCAAGGATTGATGATCTTTTTGATCAACTGAAAGGAGCTACAATGTTCTCCAAGATCGACCTCAGGTCTGGTTATTACCATTTGAGAGTGAAAGAGCAAGATGTGTTGAACACTGCATTTCAAACAAGGTATGGCCATTATGAGTTTTTGGTCATGCTGTTTGGTTTAACGAATGCACCTGCGATTTTTATGGATTTTTATGCCTAAGTGGCGATCAAGTAGTTTTAATCTGGTAACACCTCGGACCCGGTTCCGGCGGGGATTACGGGTCAGGGGTGTTACAGGTGCAACTGGGATTTGGAAGAAACCTGAGTATCCATCAAGACAACAAAAGTGAGTTTTACCAGCTAAACGCTCAAGCATTTGATCTATAAAAGGAAGAGGGAAATGATTTTTTCTAGTATAAGAATTCAACTTCCTGTAATCAATGCAGACACGCCACCCATTTTGCACTTGGGTTGGTACCAAGTCACCCTCAACATTTTTCTTTACTGTCATGCATGTTTTCTTGGGCTCGACTTGCACTGGACTTACCCATTTGCTATTAAGAATGGGGTAGATTACGTCAGCATCCAGCAGCTTGATTATTTCCTTTTTTACGTCAGAATCGTGTTTTCCTCCAAGTAGATCTTGTGTGTGCATGTCAAAGGGCATATCCCTTTTAAGTCAGCAATGGTCCAGCCAATCACCTTGTAACACTCCTAACCCGTATCTGTCACTGGAATAGGGTTGCGGAGCATTACCAAAACTTTCAGAACATTTACAAATAATTCATGTAAATTACTATTCATTAACCGATATTATTGATATCAACCCTTAAATGGACTCTCGAGGCCCAATACAAGCATTAGAATCGAGGCGGGACTTAATCGAAAACTCTAAGAATTTTTCGCAAAATTACAAAAATTTTCCAAGTTGCAGGGCTCACACGCCCGTGTGGTCCGAGGGACATGCCAGTGTGACCCTAGGCCACGCCCGTGCTACAGGTCGTGTTCGACCCCGTGTAACTCTCTAACTTGTGCACACGGCCATGCCACACGCCCGTGTGCTAGGCCGTGTGATTAATTAAATTCTTTCAAAATTAGGTGAAGGTTTCTCAAGGCCAAGACATACGCCCGTGTTCCAGGCCGTGTGGCACACACGGCTGAGACACACGCTCGTGTCTCTGCCTGTGTGCTCAATTCTGAGCATTCTATTTCTCAAAATTTAGGTGCAGGGGACACACGGCCTAACCATACGCCCATATACTAGGTCGTGTGTCACACACGGTCTAGATACACGCTCGTGTGTCTACCCGTGTGGACAAAATAAAGCCATTTCTAGCTTCATTTCTCACCCAAAATCACATCATTGACCTGCGCTTAAAACTTACATCCAAGTACCAACCATTTCAAGCATTCAAATTAAGCAAATTCCATCATTCAATATGGTATACCATTTCATGCATACATTTTTACCATCTTAACTTGGTTCAATCCATATGTTAGACATAATTTCATCAACTACTTAACATATATGTAGCTACTATAATATAACATTATGAGTATATCAAAACAACCATACTAGCCATTCCAATGGCTAGATTAAAAACATCATTATCAAGCCACTAATGGCCAAGTTGTCCTATACATGTCATTATACCAAAATGATTTTACTATGTATGCCCAAAATAAGCTAGTAGATAGTGTGACGATGCTCCAATTATCTCCAACCTTCGCGAGCTTCTGAGCACTATAAAATAGGGGAAAATAAAATGGAGTAAGCATTACATGCTTAGTAAGTTCGTATAACGGAAAACTAAACTTACCGATCCTGTTTATTAAATGTAAGCACGCAATAACATGTTTTCCATCAACTTGGCAAAATTGCATAAATACAAACATTCAATCAAACATGTTAGTCACCAAATTTTCATATACATCAAGTAAACATAGATGAGCTCATCATGCCATATTCTTTCAAGACGTTATCTGTAACAGCCCGTTTTTAGTCAAATCGAAATAGTGGTTTCGGGACCACAAATATGATGTCAAAATATTTATATTATTATTATTTTAATGTCTACAACATGATAATACATTTGTGTGAAAATTTCGTTAAGAAATTTTATCGTTTGATTGGTCAATTTGATAAAAAGGACTAAATCGCATAAAGTGCAAAACTAGTGTTCTAATAGCTAAAGGTATCTAATAGCTATGGAATATTAAACTAGAGTTCCTTATGTTGCAATTAGACCATTAATAGCATGAGTGGACAATTATGGACATGTTTTATATGTTTTTCAAAGATTATTATTAAGGTTAAAATGGTAAAATGATAATATTAACTAAAATTAAAAGAAATAAAAATATGTATCATCTTCATGCAAAGTTCAACCGAAATTAAAACTAAAAAAAACCATTGTTAAGCTTTTGGAGGTTCGGCCATTTAGATTAGTGCATGTAAGTCCATTTCTGTCCCGTTTTTAATGATTTTTATGTTTTTGAGATCGTTGCAACTAGGTCTAGCTAGCCCAGGGACTATTTTGCAAAAAAAAATATTTTAAGTTTTTCCATTGATGAATACATGATTATTTTGATGTTTAATGATAGATTATGAATGTTTGATGATAGTTATACAAGTTTTGTTAAGTGATTTTTAGTGAAAATGCAAATTAGGGATTAAATTGTGAAAAGTGTAAAATTCATGGTTAAAATGTGAAATCAAGGAAAAATATGGGCTGCTAGGGACCTAATTATAATTCGGCTAGTATGGGTTGTGGTTGAATTGCATGAATTTGTGTTTTTATGAAATAAGGACTAAATTATAAAAAAGTGAAACATTAGGGGCAAATGTGTAAAAGTGCCTTAATGTGTAAAAGTGCCTTAATGTGTAAGTTTGTATGTAATAAGTTTCATTATAAATGTATTTTAAATGCTTTAATATTGCATAAACTGTGAAGACGAGACTACAGACATGTTCGATAATGATTCGACGATGATTCAGCAAGTGTGAAATCCCGGTTGAACCTTAGGAATAGATCAGGATACGAATGACATGTCATTAGGGCTTATTGTGATTATGTGATCCGGGTGCTGGTCCTGTACATCCTACCAGTGGCTGAGTATACCGGCATGTATTGCGGTTACTTGACAGCTTGTGTGAGCAGCTCCGTGTAGCTACGTCTTGACCCACAGCTTGTGTGAGCAGGCCCGTTGATAGCTCTAGAGTGAGCATATATGTGATATGAGATTGAGATAGTATTGGCTATATATGTGGCACTTCGGAGCAAGTTTCCCGAGTATCCGATAGTATTCCGAATGGTTCAACAGGTAAATGAAAGACGTGGTTGAGTATGAGATTGATACGAGATGGTATAGGAATGTACATGAACCGTATAAGCTTTAAATCGAAGAAATTGTGAGGTGCACATATAAGCATATGATTAAACATGTGAAAGCTTTGTTAGTTAACATGAATTACATGTTGATATGTTCAAATTGATGATTTGTGTATTTATTATTAGTTTGAGTTTAATTCATACGAGCTTACTAAGCTATAAAGCTTACTTTGTTTAATTTTTCATGTTTTATAGTGAAATCAAGCTAGCTCGGATTCGGGGATCATCAAAGACTACGTCACACTAACCTACTATCACTTGGTACTTTTGAATTTTGGTATTTTGGTATATGGCATGTATAGGGACTTTGGTCATTTTGGTTATGAGTTGATAATGATTTTGGTCATTTTAAATGGCTTGTAAATGTCTATGTTTTGGTTTGTATATATAGCCATGAGAGATGGCTTATTTTGGTTTATTTTGGCAAGTATGGGGATGTGTATATATAAGTGTGCAAATGGCCTTTGTTTTGAGTTTGGTGATTGCCCTATAAATGCTAGTTGTGATGGGTTGTTTTTGAATTAGTATTTAGAGTATGAAATAGTCCATGTTTGAAGGATGATATGTTTGTGATATTAGGTAAAATAATGCATGTTTGAATGTGTCCATTTTGATGATTTGAGATTGTGGTATTGGTATGAACTTGATTTGGTCTAATGTGGTTTAAGTGTGCCTTGTTGTTGTTAGTAATAAAATGGTATGATTTATGTTTGGATGAGTTCAGAACAATGCCTATTGATGCTATGTTTTGGTGCCTTTGAGTTTGATATAGGTGTGCTCAAGTTTGGGTGGAAAAATTGGCTTTGAAAATAGTCTATTTTTGTCCACACGGGCAGAGACACGGGCGTGTGTCTCAGCCGTGTGTGACACACGGTCATGTACACGGTCGTGTGTCCCCTGGTGTTGAATTAGAAACCAAGTCAGTATGCTCCACACAGCCTCACACACGGGCGTGTGACTTGGCCGTGTGGTATAAGTCAGTATACCCTACCGGTTTGACACGGCCTAGCACACGGCCTGGTACACGGGCGTGTATGGCCATTTGTAGGGCACACAGGCTAACCACAAAGGGCGTGTGTGTTGGCCGTGTGACCCAAGTCAGAGAGTTACACGGGGTCGGACACGGGCTGGGACATGACCATGTGCTCCCATTTTGAATGTCCACGCGGCCTGTGACACGGGCGTGTCTTTGGTCATGTGAGACACACGACCGGGCCACACGGGCGTGTGTCCCCTGTTTTTGAGAAAATTTTCTAAATGTTCAAAAAGTTTCCAAAGTTATCGGTTTAGTTTCGAACCATTCCTAAAGCATGTTTAGGGCCTCGTAGGCTCGTATTAGTGACAAAATGATTGGTTGTGAATGAATTGTATATGAATTGATGGACTGTATGTGAAATATATGTTTAAATGTGTTATAAGTCTGGTAGTGCTCCATAACCCTATTCCGATGTTGAATACGGGTGAGGAGTGTTACATTATCTGTAACAGCCCATTTTTAGTCAAATTAAAATAGTGGTTTCGAGACAACAAATCTGAAGTCAAAATATTTATTTTATTATTATTTTAATGTTTACAGTATGATATTATGTTGGTGTGAAAATTTTGTTAGGAAATTTTATCGTTTGATTGGTCAAATTGATAAAAAGGACTAAATCGCGTAAAGCGTAAAACTTGAGTTCTAATAGCTAAAGGTGTTTAATAGCTATAGAAACTTAAATTTAAGGTCCTTAAGTAGTAATTAGACCATTTTAGTTGTGAGTGGACAAAGATGGACAAGCATTAAGTGATTTTTAAAGGTTATCATTAAGGTTAAAATTGTAATTTATAAATAAAGGTTAATTAAAACAAAACAAAAATCAAATTTGTGTTCATCTTTCTCACCATAGCCGAATATTGTAGAGAAGAAAATTCTTTTCTTTAGGGTTCATTCGGCGAAGCTATTTTAGTCAATTAAGGTATGATTTTTATCCCATATTTAATGATTTCTACGTTTTTGAGATCGTTGCAGCTAGGTCTAGCTAGCCCAGGGACTATTTTGTAAAACTGTTAAAGATTTTGAATGTTTCCATTGATGAATAAGCATGTATTTTGAAGTTTCTTGATAGATTATGAATGTTGGTTGTGAGTTATACAGGTTTCGTTAAGTGATTTTTAGTGAAAATGCAAAATAGGGATTAAATTGAGAAATGTGTAAAGTTAGTGGTTAAAATGTGAAATAAATGAAAAATATGGGCTAATATATATGTTATGGAAATTCAGCAAGCATGTGAGTGGATTAAATTGCATTAATTTGTGATTTTGTTTAATAAGGACTAAATTGTAAAAAATGTGAAAATTTAGGGGCTAATGTATAAATTAGCTCAAATGTATATTTTGGATTGAGTTGAATACATAGATGATTAAATAAGTCAATTTTGAATATATTTAGATCAAGAAAGGAGAAATACGGACTTAGATCGGGGAAAGAACAAAGTTACAGAATAGTTGACTCGATTCGCCGTTTTAGCAACCGAGGTAAGTTCGTATGTTATAATTTTATTTCAAATGTACTCTATATGTCTTCATATAGTATAAAATGCGGTTATGTGACTACAGACAAGTTTGGAAATCATTAGACGATAATTCGACAGTTGGAATCCCGGTTGAACCTTAGGAATAGTTTAGGATACTAGTGACATGTCATTAGGGGATACCGTGAGTTGGCTTCAGGCCATGATATTAGCACTTCGGGTGCGAGATATACCGATTTGGCTTCGGGCCATGCATATCGGCGGATTTGGCTTCGGGCCATGATATTAATATTTCAGATAAGTTACCTTGATTTGGCTTCGGGCCATGGTATAGGTACTTATCGTGTGAGACCCTTGAGTATCCGACTTCTATTCCGAATGGTTTAACGGGTAAATGAAAGACGAGAATGTGTATGAGATTGTTACTAGTTGGTACAGGTATGTGCATAAACTATATTAGTTTTGAATCGAAGAAATGATAAAGAAAGTATATAACTTCATGAATGAGTCATGGAAAGGTTTGTTAGTTGATGTGAATTCATGTATCTTTAATCGATTGTTGAATTATGTGTCATGATTTTATCAAGTTTATTTCATACGAGCTTACTAAGCTTTATAGCTTACTTTGTGTATTTTCCCATGTTTTATAGTGATATCAAAGCTAGCTCGATACGGGGATTAGCAGAGATCGTTTCACACTACCACCTATCACTTGGTACCTTTGAACTTTGGTATTTTAAGTATATGGCATGTATTTGAGTCATTTTGATTATGGGTTGATAGAGATTTTGGTTATTTGTAATGGCTTGTGATGACATATGTTTTGGTTTGTAAATATGTGCATATATGGTTAATATTTTGAGTTCATGGATGGATATGTGAATGGCTTATATTATGAGGCTTATGGATATGGAATTAGTAAATGTTAAATGGTTGATATTAGATATGAATTACGCTTGTGAATTGGTGTAAAATGATGTATGTTTGGTAAAGGTTTAATTGTTGATTTGTATATGTGTTTTGATATGATTTGATTGAGTAAGACTTGAGGTTATAACCATGTTGGTTGTTAGTATTGGAAATGGTATGAATTAGCCTTGATTTTGGCTAAATTAGATGTTCATTTATACTATGAATTGGTGCCATTTTGGTTGTGTGGGTGAGCATAAATTTGGGTGGCAAATTGGCTTGGTAAATAGCCTATTTTTGTCCACACGGGCAGAGGCACGAGCGTGTGTCTCAGCCGTGTGTGACACACGATTATGTTACACGGCTGTGTGTCCCCTGTTGTGGTTTTAGAAATCAAGTCAGTATGCTCCACACGGTCTCACACACGGACGTGTGATCGGCCATGTGGTATAAGTTAGTATACCCTATAATTTAGACACGGCTTTGCACACGGGCGTGTGACTTGACCGTGTTGCATAAGTCAATATACCCTACAGGTTTGGCACGGCCTAGCACACGGCCTGGCACACGGGCGTGTATGGCCACTTCGAAGGGCACACGGGCTAGACACATGGGCGTGTGGTTGGCCGTGTGACCCAAGTCAGTATACTCACTTGTTTGGACACGAGATAAGGCACGGGCTAGGATACGGCCATGTGCTCTCATTTCGAATGTCCACACAGCCAGTGATATGGGCGTGTCTGGAGGCCGTGTGAGACACACGGCCTGGCCACACGGGCGTGTGTCCCCTATTTTGAGAAAATTTTTCTAAGTGTCCCAAATGTTTTAAAAGTTATCGATTTAGTCTCGAACCACTTCCAATGCATGTTTAGGGCCTCGTAGGCTCGTACTAGGGACATACTGATTGAGATTGAGTGATGAATGTTTGAATTGAGAAAATGTATGCTAAAAGTATGTATAAATATGTTGTAAGTCCGGTAATGCTTTGTAACCCTATTTCGGCGTAGAATACGGGTGAGGGGTGTTACATTATCATTCCATCTTATAATTCTCTCATCTTGCCAAGAGTTTAGTCTATTGAGCCATTGAAATTCCGATGGATGCTCAAGTAGTACACTCGAGGTGTATAATTCAATAACCCGTCAATTCTTATTAAAAAATTCCCTTTTAGGGCACTTAATCAAGAACACACTCTCAAGCCACATATCGTATAACAGGATTACCAGTCCAGGCTAAATCCTTTATATAGCGTATACTCAGGAAAGCTCAATTAGGATTAGCAGTCCAGGCTATATCCAAATTGTAACGTATACTCGAGAGGTATTATATCAGGATTACCCGTCCGGGCTAAATCCTTTCTATAATGAGGTTAATAGGATTACTCGTCCGAGCTAAATCCATCAGCAACAAATGCAGGACCTCATGCATTTCGGGAAAGCACATATATTCATCGAAATTCAATATCCAATCGAAACTTAGACCTTTTTCAACCTTTCAAGCATGCATTCAATTTTTCATTATAGCAATCAACTAATTCACATCAGTATAAGTCACATTACATAAAAACACAACATTCAATTAACCATATTCACATGCTCAATTAAGTTATACTAACTTACCTCGACACTTGTTCGCGTATAAAATCTACTAATCTAAAACCTTTTCTTTTCCTCGGTCTAACCTCGAATTTGTGTTGTCCGGATCTATATAAATAACTTTAATAATCAATTTCACACATTTCATATTCATTTGGACTCAATTTACGTCCTAGGCAAAATCACCACTTTGCCCTTAACTTTTCCATAAATTCCAATTTTATCTCTTGGCTCGGAAAATGAAATTTATGCAATTTACTCCCTATTCCAAGCCTAAACAAATTTTCAATATAGAATTTACAACACATTTTCTATAAATTTCAGAATTTGTAATAGCCCAATGTAACAGCCCGATTTAGGGGCTAGTCGAAACAGTGATCTCGGAATCACTGATTTGAGGTTAGAGAAAATCATTTTCATGATATGTTATGTTATATAACATGTTTATAAGGATGCATGGAAATTTTGGTGCCTTAATTTTAGCGAATTCTAGCTAAATTGTGAAAAAGGACTAAATCGCATTAAGTGCGAAAGTTCTATTTTAATTGCTAGAGGTGCCAAATAGTCATAGAATATTAATTGGAGGTCCCAAATGTGCAAATTGGCCTTGTTAAATGTGTTGACCGGCCATGATAATGCATAGGGGACAAGTGCATTTATTATGATGTTTAGTTGGTGATATTAGTTGGAAAAAGAAATAAAATTAGATGATATAAGTAAAAGTTATCATCTTTTTATTTCTCTTTCTTCTCCAACTAAAAATATCAGCCATGAGAGGGGTTTGGAAGCTTAAAATTTCAGCAAGCATTTCTCCTCAAAAGTAAGTGATTTTGATGATCTTTCTTGATAAAAATTATACTTTTGGAGTCCCCAAAGCTTAAGCTTTCTAAAGAGGGGACTAGTTTGCAATATGGTTGAAAGTCTAGGGACTTGCCATGAGAGATTTTATGTTGTTTGATGAGTTTTATGAAATAAAATGAATGATAGGATGATGAGAAACAACTTTTGTGAAAGGTGTTGTCATGAAAACACCTATTTGGGACTAAAATGCAAAAGTTGTAATTTGTTCATTAAGGCATGAAATTGATGGAATTGAGAATAGTTGTAAGAGGATTAAATGTTTAGCTAGGCTTTTTTAACAAGAAAATATGATGAAAATTTATTTACGAGCCTAGGGGCAAAATCGTAATTTTGCCAAAGTATAGGGGCAAAATGGTCATTTTTGCCTAAGTAGAGATTATGTTGTAATACGATCATTAAGTTATTAAATGAGTAAATTTCATTGTTTTAGATCAACAAAAATGAGTTCCGGACCTAGAACGGATCAAAAGAGAAATGTGGGCAAAAAGTCCTTTTCGGCTCTTTCGACATCGAGGTAAGTTCGTGTGCAAATGTTGAAATTATGTATGAGTTTAATTAGTATTCCAATTTTGTATGGAATGTATATTATTATGTGAATGTATGAAATGTCTCTTGATGAGATGTCAATGGAATCAAATTTAGAGTAATGGGAAAGGTGTATAGCACGATAGAACGATGGTTAAAGGCTCGAGTAAGACCATATTGGGATATGGCCTCGGTGTAAGAATTCGTATAAGACCATGTCAGGGACATGGCATCGATATGTTAGAGTATGTAAAACCCAATTGGGGTAGAGTGACAACAAGAACTATGTGCATGAGACTCAAGAGATTTATTTAACAATTCGAATGATTCAATGTATATGTGAATGTATGTGGTTGTACTATGAGTAGCACAAGTAGGAGTAGAATTGAATTGAGATGAATTCAATAAATGATGAACCCCTAGTGGGGTATGTGTATTTGATGCACTGTGCGAATGAGAACGAGTACCGTAGAAAGTTAAGTAAAAATGGGAACATGTGAGGATGTTCTCGAATGAACATTTGAAATAGAGATATACTTGTGAATTATTATCCATGAATGTAAATAATGGTAAGCTATGTGCAATGTCACCTTATTGATTATCGATTGATGGTCTATGTGTGATGCCATCACTTATAAAGGAATGGTGGGCTAAGTGCGAAACCACCGAGATATTAGTTGTATAAGCGGCTTATTGAAAATGCTTGATGTGTTCTTATATATGATCTTGTGACGATCAGTGCAGGAACGTATGCTAATTAAACGAGCGAATTGGCTTATGATATGGTAAGAACGTGGTAAGAGATTGAACGAGTAAGTTTCAGGAATGGTTGAGTAAGTAACCATGAGTTGATGAGAAAAACTCAACATATTGCCCTAGTGTTATGTATATTCAGTGAATATCAATATTTGTCAAATTATACAGATGAACTTACTAAGCATTATTTCTTACTCCTTTACTTTTCTCATCTCTTATAGGTTTTATTACTTAGCTCGGGTTGGAGGCCGCCGGAGACGTTTTCACACTATCGTGCAGACACTTGGTATGAGGTATCAAGTCCTTATGAGTCATGGCATGTATAGGGATTATTTTTAAGGTTAATTAAGTCCTAATTGATATACCCAAATTTTATTGGCCTAAGTGAAGCTAGAGTTGGTTGTAAATGTATTTGATAAAGTTCTCCCTAGAGTATGGGATGAAAACCTTAAATCTTTAAGGATTAAATGTATTAATTCATGTGTTCTAATGGATGATTGAGAATGTTTTCAAGTAGTATATGAATGTATGCAAATAAGAGTAGTAAAAAGCTTGGTAGGATAGCTTCTAAGTGCCCACACGGATAGACATACGGGCGTGTGTCTAGGCTGTGTGCACCCTGAACCTTAGTACCTTAAGTTAGAATAGACCTCGGGCTGATCACACGGCCATTTGTTCAAGTTGTGTGATACGCACGGCCAGCACATGGGCGTGTGCCTAGGCCGTGTTAAATAAGTCAGTATATCAAGGCATAGCACACGGTTTAGGCCCACGGGCGTGTCAAGACCGTGTGTGAATAGTCGGTGTCAACCACGGGTTGAAGGCACGGACATGTAATAGAGTGCACGGGCGTGTTCCCAAACTGCAGGGGCGTGTGCCTTAACCGTGGGGCATTTGGCAGAATGCTTGGGTTTTTAAGCACGGTTGTTGAACATGGCCGTGTGTGTCTACACACGGGCGTGTCTCATTATACACGGGCGTGTGGCCCCTGTTTTAAAGAAAAGTTTCCTTTAACTCGTAAAAGTTTCCAAACGCAAGTTTAAGGCCTCGTAGGTCCACGATACGAATGATTTGACTAAGAAGGAGAAGTTTTTAATTTGGAACAAAATTTTATAGCCCGTAAGCGTATGATCAAGCAAGTTAAAGCATAGTAATATCTCGTATTCGATCTAAGCCTTGGACTCGGGTATGGGGTGTTACATTTAGTGGTATCAGAGCTATGGTTTAGTCGATTCTAGGACTAACCTAGCATGAGTAAGAGTCTAACTATACATGCCGCATGTGGATCGTAATAGTGTGATGTCTCTCGGCTCTAACGAAATTGTTTTGTTAAGACAGTGATGATTCCCAACCGAGCTAATTTCAGTAAGTTTGTATGATTTCTAAGCTTTATGATTTATATCATTGAATTTCTTAGTGTAATATACAATGTTATTATGAAAATGTTTAATGTTATGTTAAACAGAGAAATTAATGAGATCAAACATGAGAAAGCCCCGATTGAAGTTGAATAACTTAGGATACTCGATCTACCACATGAAACAAGAAAGTCCGTATAAGACCAAGTCGAGGAATGGCATCGGCAAGCAAGCAAGTTATCATGTAAGTCCAAGGCAAGCTTGGCATTGAACAAGTTATCATGTAAGTCCAAGGCAAGCTTGGCATTGAACAAGTTATCATGTAAGTCCAGGCCAAGGTATGGAATTGGTGAGAACGAGAAAGACTTCGTATAAGCCTATGTCAAGAAAACGCCTCGAAACCAAGAAGAGAGATTTCATGTAAGACCGTATCTAGGATATGGCTTTGGCATCGAGCATGTGAGACGAGATTCAGTATCCTCGATCATTCATGGAAATTCATCGGGCACACAAGTAAAGCTTAAATGAGATAGCAAGAAAGTTAGTAGCAAAGTTGATATTATGCCATGCTAGTTAAGGCTGACTAACAAGTACAATACATGTTATGAATAATGATGCTGAGATTATGTTTATTATAATAAGGTATATTGATCTATGTGATCAAGTGTTACAGGTACCTTGTTTACCTTACAAGCATGAGACTAGTAAGTGCCATGATGTATGTGAAAAGCGAGAAGAGTAAAATGCGGAGGATATGAGTACGGTCGTCCAATGATAAAATGATGAATAAGACCATGGCGGTACATGTCATCCCATGTAAGACCATATCTGGGATATGGCGTTGGCACCTAGAGGAAATCCCATATAAGACCATGTCTGGGACATGGCATTGGTGATGATCGTGTGCTAGTGTAAGACCATGTCCGGACATGGCTTCAAAGACCAAAGAAAGATCTCGTATAAGACCATGTCCGGGACATGGCATCGACATCGAGTTACAAGATCCGTATAAGACCATATCGTGGATATGGCTTCGTATTGAAAAAGTTAAGCGGATAAGACCATATCTAGGATATGGCATCGATATTTGTTGTGAGATCCCGTACAAGACCATATCTGGGATATGGCATCTGCATCAAATAGTAATCCCGTGTGAGACCACGTCTAGGACTTGGCTTCGGTATGATCGTGTAAGACCATATCTTGGATATGGCGTCGATATCGAGATAAGATTTTGTGTAAGACCATAGCGAGGCTATGGCATCATGACGACATGAAAAACAATAGCTGGACTGTGATGTTGTGATACGAGTAAGATCATAGCTAGACTATGGCGATCAAGTAAATGACGTACTCAAAAATCGTAAGACATTCTCTAGATTAATAAGCAATAGTAAGAGAAAGTAGAGTTAAATGTTAAGTACTCGAGTAGATATTAATGTGAAACTTGAGTTATTAAAGTCACATCTCGGAAGTATGAGTGATAGAGATAATTGTAACGTGATAAATGTGAAAACTCACTTGAGATGAGTTATGTGACTATGATGATATTTCATTGATGATGAATATTAAATCATATGTATGTAGTCACGAGGGTCAAGTTAAGAGGCTCTGTGACCTCACCCTCCTTACCACTGTTGAATTATGATGAAATGTTATGAGAGAAAAATTGAGTAAGTTTGTATGTGATTAATACAGTATTTATGTTAGCTATTTGAAAATGCTTTGTATCACATTGATGCATGATACTCTAATAGATAGAATAATTGTTGTTGAACATGAGACTGAAGTCCTAGGAGACTATAATGAAAAGGCTATCATTGAGATATGAAATAGATAAGGTCCCGTATAAGACCATGTTCGAGGCATGGCCTCGGCACTACGTTATGATTCCGTATAAGACCATATTCAGAATATGGCATCGATACTTGATGTGGAAGCCCATATAAGACCTTATCCGGGAAATGGCATTAGCATTTAGAGGTGACTTCATATAAGACCACCTTGGAGATGTGACATTGGTGTCGTACCTATATGTATGACGATGAATATACATATTTGATTATCCCTAGTGATCGAAGGGACATGTAGATGAGTTAGAAATAGAAATGAGACTAGTACTAAAGTCATGTGAAGGAGTGAATGCAGATATTCGTTAATGAATCACGAAGAAGCAGGTGCGATGTGTGGCACGATATGTGCTAAATAAATGGCAAGTTTGAGTAAGTTGGCTTGAAGCCTGTAGATTGTGCATGGTTAGTTGATGCCATAGATGGATTATAATAATCCCCTTGAGTATTGTGTACTATTATCTGTTGCCTTTCGGAGCGGTTGTGGTTGTTCTTTTCATAAACTGTGACTATGTGAGAATGTTAGCTGATAGTGAAAATCAGACAAAATGGTTGTCGATTTAATTAATTGAAATCGACATTTCCTTTATCTCCTCGTAACCTTAATTGGGCCCCTTGAGGAGGAAATTGGTGATGATTCGTGTATAAGAGGTGAAATCACAAGTTTCACGTTGTGTGATGGGTTTTCGGGTAAACCGAATAGAGTTAACGAATTCGATTGAGATGTCCCTGCTATCATGAGATATGACAATCGTAAAGGTTATAGATTTGCATAGCAAGAGAAACTCAGATGAGAGTATGCTTAAAAAAAAGAAAAAAGAAAAATGTTCTCAGTATGGAGAAAAGAGTAGATTAAGGTATTGAGATATGATTCAAGTTCTGTGTATATTCACGCATGAATCAGTAAGAGAATAAAATTCTGTGTGTACGTGAGTAGGGAGCATAATATAAAGATATGCTCATCGAAATGTTCAAACCATGATAGTTGAGTTGTAAGCTATTGAAAGAACTGTTTATTTGAAAGTTCTAGTACTGAGATCAGTCTGAATCAAGAGAAAGAGTTGACAGGTTGATGATCCTGAGAAAATCACTTTTGTGTCTGTGTTATGAGTTAGATGTTATGAAAAGATCCATGTTAAGCAATGCGAGTTAGTTACTCGGTTGACCCTAGTTGGTAACATCTTAGTTTTAGCAAGGTTAATGACAAGAGCAAGCTTTCTTTTCAGAACAAAAGGGTTCAGAAATGAGATAGTAAATGGTATTTTAAATAAGCTTTGAATGAGTTTATTGAGATGATAAAATACAGGTTGTATAAGTTTTCTGTTGTTGGTGATTCCTCGAGATAGGATTTGAACTATGATGAATCCAGAACTTATACAGAAGTTTTAGTATGAGGTTTAGTAGCAGCATATCTGCTAATGCAAGAATAAGGGTACATAAATGTTTCGAAAATAGAGTACATTCCATGATACGATTGAGTTTATTGTCAGAAGTAGTTGATCACTAAAAGCTGAGTTTTCAAGCGTACAAGTCAAGACTATTACAGTCGGTGAATGCTTTAAGGAGAAAGTGAGATGAAACCTTATAGATTTCAAATTTGGTTTGACAAAACTCCCAATGAGGGGAATGTCATTCAAATGGTAGTGAATCAACCAGTAAAGATCCGAATGATCAGTTGGACATGTACAGAGCTCCAAATTGGTGGATTACTGAGTATGGTATATGCCCCAGAGAAAGAATAACCTAGGTCTCAAGTTACGTTTCGACCTTATGTATCACAGCTTAAGAGTTTTTGACAAGAGGAATTTAAGGATAAGTGGAATTGCGAATTTTGAAGATTAGATGGAAACATTTTAAGAATGTTGGTAACTAACTCTCCTTATAAGATTTTCGGGACGAAAATCCCTAAGGGGAGAATTATAACAAAACCCAGATTTAGGGGCTAGTCGAATGTGTGATCTCAAAATCACCGATTCGAGGTTAGAAAATCATTTTCATGATATGTTATGTTATATAACATGTTTATAAGGATGCATGGAAATTTTGGTGCCTTAATTTTAGCGAATTCTAGCTAAATTGTGAAAAAGGACTAAATCGCATTAAGTGCGAAAGTTCTATTTTAATTGCTAGAGGTGCCAAATAGTCATAGAATATTAATTGGAGGTCCCAAATGTGCAAATTGGCCTTGTTAAATGTGTTGACCGGCCATGATAATGCATAGGGGACAAGTGCATTTATTATGATGTTTAGTTGGTGATATTAGTTGGAAAAAGAAATAAAATGAGATGATATAAGTAAAAGTTATCATCTTTTTATTTCTCTTTCTTCTCCAACCAAAAATATCAGCCATGAGAGGGGTTTGGAAGCTTAAAATTTCAGCAAGCATTTCTCCTCACAAGTAAGTGATTTTGATGATCTTTCTTGATAAAAATTGTACTTTTGGAGTCCCCAAAGCTTAAGCTTTCTAAAGAGGGGACTAGTTTGCAATATGGTTGAAAGTCTAGGGACTTTCCATGAGAGAGTTTATGTTTTTTTATGAGTTTTATGAAATAAAATGAATGATAGGATGATGAGAAATAACTTTTGTGAAAGGTGTTGTCATGAAAACACCTATTTGGGACTAAAATGCAAAAGTTGTAATTTGTTCATTAAGGCATGAAATTGATGGAATTGAGAATAGTTGTAAGAGGATTAAATGTTCATCTAGGCTTGTTTAACAATAAAATGTGATGAAAATTTATTTACGAGCCTAGGGGCAAAATTGTAATTTTACCAAAGTATAGGGGCAAAATGGTCATTTTTGCCTAAGTAGCGATTATGTTGTAATACGATCATTAAGTGATTAAATAAGTAAATTTCATTATTTTAGATCAACGAAAATGAGTTTCGGACCTAGAACGGATGAAAAGAGAAATGTGGGCAAAAAGTCCTTTTCGGCTCTTTCGACATCGAGGTAAGTTCGTGTGCAAATGTTGAAATTACGTATGAGTTTAATTAGTATTCCAATGTTGTATGGAATGTATATTATTATGTGAATGTATGAAATGTTTCTTGATGAGATGTCAATAGAATCGAATTTAAAGTAATGGGAAAGGTGTATAGCACGATAGAACGATGGTTAAAGGCTCGAGTATGACCATATTGGGATATGGCCTCGGTGTAAGAATTCGTATAAGACCATGTCAGGGACATGGCATTGCTATGTTAGAGTATGTAAAACCCAATTGGGGTAGAGTGACAACGAGAACTATGTACATGAGACTCAAGAGAGTTATTTAACAATTCGAATGATTCAATGTATATGTGAATGTATGTGGTTGTACTATGAGTAGCACAAGTAGGAGTAGAATTGAATTGAGATGAATTCAATAAATGATGAACCCCTAGTAAGGGTATGTGTATTTGATGCACTGTGTGAATGAGAACGAGTATCGTAGAAAGTTAAGTAAAAATGGGAACATGTGAGGATGTTCTTGAATGAACATTTGAAATAGAGATATACTTGTGAATTATTATCCATGAATGTAAATAACGGTAAGCTATGTGCAATGTCACCTTATTGATTATCGATTGATGGGCTATGTGTGATACCATCACTTATAAAGGAATGGTGGGCTAAGTGCGAAACCACCGAGATATTAGTTGCATGAGCGGCTTATTAAAAATGCTTGATGTGTTGTTATATATGATCTTGTGACGATCGGTGCGAGAACGTATGCTAATTAAACGAGCGAATTGGCTTGTGATATGGTAAGAACGTGGTAAGAGATTGAGCGAGTAAGTTTCGGGAATGGTTGATTAAGTAACCATGAGTTGATGAGAAAAACTCAACATATTGCCTCGTGTTATGTATATTCGGTGAATATCAATATTTGTCAAATTATACAGATGAACTTACTAAGCATTATTGCTTACTCCTTTACTTTTCTCATCTCTTATAGGTTTTATTACTTAGCTCGGGTTGGAGGTCATGAAGATGTTTTCACACTATCGTGCGGACACTTGGTATGAGGTATCAAGTCCTTATGAGTCATGGCATGTATAGGGATTATTTTTAAGGTTAATTAAGTCCTAATTGATGTAGCCAAATTGTATTGGCCTAAGTGAACCTAGAGTTGGTTGTAAATGTATTTGATAAAGTTCTCCCTAGAGTATGGGATGAAAACCTTAACTCTTTAAGGATTAAATGTATTAATTCATGTGTTCTAATGGATGATTGAGAATGTTTTGAAGAAGTATATTAATGTATGAAAATAAGAGTAGTAAAAAGCTTGGTAAGATAGCTTCTAAGTGCCCACACGGATAGACACACGGGCGTGTTTCTAGGCCGTGTGCACCCTGAACCTTAGTACCTTAAGTTAGAATAGACCTCGGGCTGATCACACAGTCGTTTGTTCAAGTCGTGTGATATGCACGGCCAGCACATGGGCGTGTGCCTAAGCCGTGTTAAATAAGTCAGTATATCAAGGCATAGTACACGGTTTAGGCCCACGGGCGTGTCAAGATCGTGTGTGAATAGTCAGTGTCGACCACGGGTTGAAGGCATAGACATGTAATAGAGTGCACGGGCGTGTTCCCAAATCGCAGGGGCGTGTGCCTTAACCGTGGGGCATTTGGCAGAATGCTTGGGTTTTTAAGCACGATTGTTGAACATGGCCGTGTGTGTCTACACACGGGCGTGTCTCATTATACACGGGCGTGTGGCTCCTGTTTTAAAGAAAAGTTTCCTTTAACTCGTAAAAGTTTCCGAATACAAGTTTAAGGCCTCGTAGGCCCACGATACGAATGATTTGACTAAGAAAGAGAAGTTTTTAATTTGGAACAAAATTTTATAGCCTGTAAGTGCATGATTAAGCAAGTTAAAGCATAGTAATATCTCGTATTCGGTCTAAGCCTCGGACTCGGGTATGGGGTGTTACACCCAATTTTGGGTCTAGTAGGAACAGTGGTTTCGGGACCACAAATTTGACGTAGTAAAGTTTATTTTTATTACATTTCTATGGTCTATAGTTTTACGAAATGATTTCGTGAAAATTTCGTTCAAAAATTTTGACGTTTGGGCAGTTAATTTAGTAAAAAGGACTAAATTGTAAAAAGTGCAAAAGTTGAGTTCTACATGCTAGAGGTGTCTAATTGCTATGAAATTTTAAATTAGAGGTCCTTAGTTGGTAATTAGACCATTGGATAAATTAGTGGACAAAAATGGACATGGTGAGATAAAATTTCAAAGTTTTAAGTGAAGGGCATTTTGGTTATTTGGTAATTAAATGAATAAAAACCAAAAATCAAGCCAAAATCCTTGTCCATCTTCCTCACCATAGCCGAAAATTAGAAGGCCGCCATAGCTAGGGTTTGTTCAACTTCCAAGCTTGATTGTAAGTACATCCTAGCCCCGTTTTTAATGCTCTTTACATTTTTGAAGTCGTTATCATCCGATCTATCTATTTCTACCATTAATTTTAGTTATGGTTGATGTCTAGGGTTTGACCCATGTTACACATGTATGTGTATTAATGTTTAATGGTAGATTATGTAAGTTTAATGTTAGATAAACAACTTTTACTAAGTGATTTTTCATGAAAATACCTAAAAAGGACCTATTTGTTAAAAAGTTGTAAAATGGGTAGTAAAATCTTATTTAATGGAAAATGTGGGCTACTATAAACATGAAATTGGTTTGGATAGGCTTGGGTTATCAAGAAATTGAATACATTTTATTTTACAAGCATAGGGACTAATTAAAAACGTCAAAGTTTAGGGGCAAAAATGTAATTTTGCCATAATGTGATTTTTGGACTGAATTGAGAAATATGGATAATAAATTAGCTAAATTTGCTATTATAGGTCAAGAGAAACGAGGTTCGGAACTAGGTTGGGGGAAAACAAGGTGTTTGATGGTTAGGTCCATTTCTACTATTTTTGTACCGAGGTAAGTTCGTATGTAAATAATGCATTGTTTTATTTATGTTTTAAATGTTTTAATATTGTACGAATTATGATTGACACCTTGGATGTAATCGATAAAGTTTGACAAGTGAAAAATCCCGGTTGAACCTTAGGAATAGGTAGGATACGAATGTCCTGACATTAGGGTTAATTGAGATTACGTGTAAGACCATATCTGGGATATGGCATCGATATGAGACTTTGTGTAAGACCATAGCTGGGCTATTGGCATCGATAAGAGATCCCATGTAAGACCATATATGGGATATGGCATTGGTATGATATTGTGTGTGCGAGATTCCCGATTATCCTTTAGTATTCTAAGCGGTTCAACGGGAAATTCAATGAGTATGTCAAAGTTGTGAAAGGTTATGATTATGTTGCAAGTTGGTACAGGTACGTATGTAAAACTCATTTACTAATGAGCTCGATATGTGATGAATCCCTCGGTAAGGTTATGAATGAGTAAGTTATGATTAGAAGATCTTGATACTATTTATGCCAAGTTTATCATGTTTATTTGTATGATACATGTGTGATTATAATGCTTATTATTTGCATAGGAACTTACTAAGCTATATAGCTTACTCCCCTTTCTTTTCCCTTGTCTTATAGTGTCACCAAGCCAACTCGGGGATCGGAAACTGTCGGAGATCCATTCACACTATCAACTTAACATTTTGGGTACCATTGATTTTAATATTTTGAGTTATGGCATGTATAGGGACTTGGCTTATGTTATGTGTCATAAGTGATTTACCCAAATTTGTTGGCTTATGTTGGCTGATAATTTATTTTGTAAATGGCCATTGAAATTGGCTAATATTGGTTTAAGTATATATATATGCATATGATGATGCTTTTCATGGATGTGGGAAATTGTATGATATGAGTTGATTAGTATGAAATGTTTGTGTATGATAAATGATAGCATGTGAATGGGGTGTTGATGCCTTAGTTGTGGATGATTTGGTTGATGGTATATGCTTGGAATGGCTCTATGTTTGTTGTGTAGGTTTGTGCATAGAAGGGTGACAAAATGGCTTGGCAAATAGCCTTATTTTTGTCCACACGGGTAGACACACGGGCGTGTGTCTAGGCCGTGTGTGACACACGGCTTGCCCCATGGGCGTGTGTTCTGACCGTGTGTCCCCTGCACCTTAATTGTTGCAAAATAGAATGCTCAGTATCGAGCACACGGGCTGTAACGCCCCGAATTTGGGCCTAGAAGTATTGGGCCTATTGGGTTTTGGGCTTTAGATCTCAGAAAATTTTTAAGTGAGCAAGAAAAAGACAATTGGCATGTGGGCTTTGAGGGTAATGAATTTGGAGTGTCTAGGGGTGTTGGAGATGTCCTAGGATCAAGTAAAGGCATAGGTAAAATTTTGGTTTTAGCCCAAGGGATCTGTGACTTCAGTTAGTAGGCCTCTTAAGCAGATTAAGAGAAAATGGGACACAAAGGGGCTTGTGGCCCAGTGGCAAGTGGCGTCACTTGGGAGCTATGAGGTGGCGTGTTGTCAGTTGAGGAGGTCCAAGGTTCGAGTAGTGGTAAGGTGTTTTTGGAGTATTTATTTTACAGTATGGAAGGCCAGAGTTGTATTGGTTTTGAACTCTTGCCGTGGAGAGTTTGAAGTAAGCAGGTATGTGGATGTGGAGGAAATTTCGGATAAGATTAAGGTGTTATCAGGGAGAAAAGTCAGGAGATGAGGAGAGGGAGGAGTTGGTGCCGAATGGGAATGTGGGGAAAGGAGTGTTCAGCTGGTGGCTATATAAAGGGGGTGTCGAATTCATTGAAAGGTTGCTTGGGTTCTATTATTTCTTTCGTTTCTCCCCCTCAGCCGAATTCTTTCATTTGCCGAAAATAAAACCAATCATTCTTTTTGTCGAAATTCCTATTAGAGTTGTGTTCTTCTTCTTTCTCTGAAAATCGAAATCTCCTAAAGCCGAATTTCTTTTTGCCGAATTTTTGCTAAGCCAATTCCCTTCATTGCCAAAATTACTATCATCCTTCCTAACCGAATCTCTACTCTTGCCGAACCCTTGTTGCTTGTTCCATCGCCTCAATCGACTGTTATCTACTTTTAGTCACGATTGGAAGCGAATCTTATTCGAGATATTTAAGCCATGAGGATCAAAGGAGAATTTCGCATGTATTAACAAGGGTAAGGCTCAACAATCGCAAGCGTGGTAGGTAAGGATTGCTAACAATGTTGTAAGTGTTCTCGACTCAGTCATGGTTTAGTAAATGGCCGAATCTAAGGTGACTCATAGGGGTGATTTATGATCAATATGGGTCACTTGGTTTTGACGATATAGGTGTTTGGGTGCAGATCTAGAGGATAATTGCCAATAGTAGCAAAGGAAGGGCTACTAGAACGTGAGGCACACGGTTCGTGACTAAGGGGTTTGTAGCATGCGTGGTTACCAGGTGTGTACAAACACTACACACACGATATCGGCAATGCCGAAAAGCCAAAAAGCCGAAAGTGGCTAAACGGGCCCGGTGGGCCCTGAGGCTAAGTTTGATGAAATTGGTTGGTTTGGTCATACGTATTAAGTTAGTCACGCATGTTACATGATTTGGAATTGTTTTGGGCCTAGTAGGCCATATGTATGAGATTTGGGCCTAATGGGCCGTAAGGATGTAATATGGGCTTTATGGGGGACGTAGACAAGTATGCTAGGGTTTAATGGACTTTAGGCCTAGTTCTGAACAACTCTTAAATCACATAAGACTTAATCTAATAATCAAACATGTCTGTGGACAAGTCGATTAGTTAGAGTGTGGTAACCGACATATGCATGTCTAGGATTGGATCTAGTGAGAGCTTGGTACTTAAGCGGTCCGAGTGACCCACCTCCTCTTTTATGAGATCCTACCTGGTGCATAGTGTTTGTTCACTTTAACCGCGAGGACTTGTTTATGGGCCAAAGTTTATAACTAAAACCCGAGAGGGACCAAATACCCTTATATTTGTAAAATTACTAAAATACCCTTATATTTGTAAAATTACTAAAATACCCTTATATTTGTAAAATTACTAAAATACCCTTATATTTGTAAAATTACTAAAATACCCCTAGATTTGTAAATTACCAAAATATCCCTGTTTTACAAAAGTACCAAAATACCCCTGTTTTGTAAAAGTACCAAAATACCCCTGTCTTGCAAAATTACCAAGATACCCTATTTTGCCAAATTACCAAAATACCCTGTAGGGCAGAATTACGAAAATACCCCTGGGTAGTGAAATGACGAAAATACCCTTATGTGACGAATATGAGTTTATGAACGTTACTCGTGTGTTTGATGCATTCATTTGATATTCTGCTTAGGATGCATATGGGTGGGAATTATGGTAAGGAGGAAGATTTGAGGATCGCATAGTCGTATGGCCATGGATCCACCGGAGGATTTAAGCCCATTATATGATTAGCAACTTTGCTGCAACGTTCGGTAGTACCGCAACCAGGCTACCTTTGGTGTGTAGAGGATGGGTGGGTTGATTTAGAAATCCCCACAGGTGTGTAATGGTTGGAAGGGAAATGGTGTGTGTAGCGGATGGATTATTGGGATGGGTTTTGCATTATCTTGTGTGTATATGATACGATATGATATGATACGATATGATATGATATGAGGTCATTGTGGGCTAAGGCCCAAGACCACCGATTTTGATAGGGCTTAGGCCCAATGTGAATATTTGTATGTGATTTGATTTCCAAGGGTTGTACACACTGAGTTTCGAAACTCACACCCTTTAATTTAATGTTTCAGGTAATCCTGAATAGACGGCTCGACGTGGGAGAGGACTCGGAGATGGCCACACTACAAGCTATTCAAATGTTTTAATTTGTTCAAATGAATTTGTTTTGAATACTTCTTTTTTTCGTTAGATTGTAATAAGGCCATGTAACTCCTAATTGACTTTGGATTTTGGGTTTATCATTATTGTTTCAACTATCCGCTTAATAAATTCCATAACATTTCTAAAGATAACATGGTTTTCGAAATAACTCAACATATGATTGTTTTCTTAAAATTTGGGCTTTTGGGCCTTAAATGGTTAAATAGTAAAATCGTTTTGAAGAGTGCCTGTAATGTGACATTCCAGATTTGGGCCTAACTTCTAGGCCGGGTTCGGGGTGTTACACGGGCAGAGACATGTACGTGTGTCACAGCCATGTGGATGGCACGGCCTCGAACACGGGCGTGTGCCCTGGCCGTGTGAAGTCTGCACCTATTTTATGAAAAAATATGGAAATTAAATCAACGACACGGCCTAGCACATGGGCGTATGGCACGGCCGTGTGGCACAAGTCAGAGAGCACTCTATTTTGAACACGACCTGTAGTCCCGAACCACTTCCAAAGCATATATTGAGCCTCATAGGCTCGTTTTAGGGACGATATGAATGTATGTGAAAAGTTTTAAATTTGGATGGAAATTTCATCTCGATTTTGTATGTTTGCTTGTGTTTAAGTATGGTAATGCCTCGTACCTTGTTCCAGCATCGAATACGGGTAAGGGGTGTTATAGAATGTTTCATCAAATTTCACAACCTTACATTTTAGTCCCTAAATCATGTTTTCATCAAAAATCACTTTGTAAAAGTTGTTTTTTTCATTTTCTATCATAAATTTCTAATTTTCAGCATATTCATCCATGACCCATTTTCCATACTTTGATAACTTTTCAAATTGATCCCCCAAATAGATAGATTAAGCTATCCCGGTTTCAAAAATATCAAAATTACTAAAAACGGGACAAGGAAACTTACCCAATTAAGCCATGAAAGTTTCTTCTCTCTCTCCTAGGGTTTCCATGTATTTTAGGTTGAAGATGACATAAAAATAAGATGATATCTTTTATCATCTTTTTAATTCATTTAATTATTTCAATTTCCAATTTAGTCCTTGCCCTTTTTTAAATTTCCATGGATGAGTCACCAAAATATCTACATATTTTTCTTTAATGGTCTAATTACCATATAAGGACCTCAAATTTTGAATTCCATAACTATTTAATCCTTATAGCTACTAGAATTCAACTTTTGCATTTTATGCGATTTAGTCCTTCTTGTAATTAAGCACATAATCAGTAAAATTTTCTTATCAGAATTTTCACATGACATTTCTAACATATCACGGATCATGTAATAAAATAAAAATAAATTTTATTTTTGGATCGGATTTGTGGCCTCAAAACCACTATTCCAATTTCACTAAAAAATAGGCTGTTACAACTCTCCCCCTCTTAAGGATTTTCGTCCTCAAAAATCTTACCAGTAAAAAGGTTCGGGTATTGCTTCCTCACAGTATCCTCTGGTTCCCAGGTAGCCTCTTCTATACCATGTCGTTGCCAAAGAACTTTTACCAATGCTACCTTTTTATTTCTTAACTCTTTTGTTTCCCGAGCTAAAGATTTTGATCGGTTCTTCACTATATGTCATATCAGGCTGTATCTCAAATTTTTTCAGAGAAATAACATGTGAAGGGTCGGATCGATATCGTCGTAGCATAGACACATGGAAAACATTATGAATCCAATCAATTTCTGGTGGTAAAGCTAACCGATATGTAACCGATCCAATTCTTTCTATAATCTCATATGGTCCAATGAATCGTGGACTCAGTTTTCTTTTACGACCAAATCGGAGAACTTTCTTCCAAGGTGATACTTTCAAGAATACCTTGTCACCGACTTGAAATTCTATTTCTTTTCATTTAAGATCAACATAGGACTTTTGACGATCAGAGGCTGCTTTTAAACTGTCTCGAATTACTTTCACTTTTTCCTCGGTTTCACGGGCTAAGTGAACTCCGTGTAACTTTTTCTCACTGAGTTCAGTCCAATACAATGGAGTTCTACATTTGCAACCATATAAAGCTTCATACGGTGCCATTTTAATACTAGACTGATAACTGTTATTATAAGCAAATTCAACCAAAGGCAAATACTTTTCCCAGTTACCTTCAAACTCAAGTATACAACACCGAAGCATATCTTCCAAAATCTGTATTACCCATTCAGATTGACCATCTGTCTAGGGATGAAATGCAGTGCTAAAGAATAACTGAGTACCCAGAGCTTCTTGCAATTTGCTCTAGAATCGATATGTAAACCGAGGGTCTCTATCCAAAATAATGGAGACAGGCACTCCATGCAATCTGACAATCTCAGAAACATATAATTCAGCCAATCTATTCAAGGAAAAGTTCATACATACTGAAATAAAGTGTGCAGACTTTGTCAATCGATCCACAATCACCCAAATGGCATCTTTCTTCCTTGGAGACAGGGGTAACCCCGATACAAAGTCTATAGTAATTCTTTTCCATTTCCATTTCGGTATCGTAACCGGCTGTAATAGTCCAGCAGGCAACTGATGTTCAGCTTTTACTTGCTGACATATTAAATATTTCGTTACAAACTCAGAAATATCCCATTTCATTCCCGGCCACCAGTACATCTTTTTTAGATCATTGTACATTTTATTACTACCAGGATGAATAGACATGTTACAATTATGAGCTTCATTCAGAATCTTCTGTACTAGTTCTGAACTTTTCGGTACACATACTCTGCCTCTGATTAACAAACAACCATCAATCGCGATCTGAAATTCTGAGTCAGGAGTCGATTCGCTTTGTATCCATTTTGCTTGCAACTTACTATCATTTTTCTTAGCTTTAGAAATGTGCTGCAAAAACATTGGTCTAGCTTTTAACTCAGCTATGATTGAACCATCATCAGATAATGACAATCGGGTATTCATTGCTCACAAGGTATACAAGGATTTTCTGCTCAAAGCATCTGCCACTATATTGGCTTTTCCGGGATGATAGTCAATAACAAGATCATATTCTTTCAGTAATTCAAGCCACCTGCGCTGTCTCAAATTCAAATCTTTCTGTGACATCAAATATTTCAAACTTTTATGATGTAACAACCCGATTTTGGGTCTAGTTGGAACAGTTGTTTCGGGACCATGGATCTGACGTAGAAAGATTTGTTTTTATTTTATTTTTATGGTCTACAGTTTCATGGAATTATTCCGTGAAAATTTCGTTCAAAAATTTTATCGATTGGGAACTCAATTTAGTTAAAAGGATTAAATTGTAATAAATGCAAAATGTGTGTTCTAGAAGCTGGAGGTGTTTAAATGCTATGAGATTCAAATTAGAGGTCTTTAAATGGTAATTAGACCATTATACTTTATAATGGATAAATAAACTAGGACAATTACTTTAATTAAACTCAATTTATTATCAACATGCTTAATAACATTCGGAAAAACATTCCATGGCAACTCGATCTTTCATGAGTTTGGAAACCACATTAGGTCCTTTCGGAATCCTTTACTTAGTAAATACGCATTTTACTGATCCTTATTTACTAAGGGTTTCTTAGCATTCATGTGAGGTAACAGGGACGTGTCAGGTTTGAAACAGTTTAATCACACAAATCTAAAAACTATGCGAATAACGAGCTTGGTCGAGTTGTTATGCAACTTTGCAATTTAATCGGTCAGGATCTAAATTGAGCATGCACATTTCAATTATGTGTCCACTAGCCGTAAATGCAGTCGGGATCGCTCAGCTAATTCAGGTGCATTGCAATCACGTATGAATGAAATACAGACTTGATTTTAATTGAAAACATGCAAAAACATTATAAGCATGAATCAAATAAATATTATTTAATCAAAGCAATATTCCTAACTTAAATAAAATTAAGCTAACATTATTGTAAACAAGAACAAAGAACTCATAGCAAATATTTTTAGATTAAATAAAAGAAAAGAAAGATTAAACCCAAATCAAAGTGGCTGTCACCCAAGACTCTGATCGACGAGGCTCCTTCGCTCCTTCACTTTGCTCCTTTGCTGATGGCTCTCCAAGGTGGCCGACCAAGGGCTCTTTAAGAGGCTTAACTACTAAAATCTCTATGAAGAGATGATGCTAGGCGTGGGGAATGGAAAATGCTAAGAGAATTGAGAGAGAAGAGAGAATGATGAAGGATGAGGGATGAGGGATGAGGGATGATGAATGAATGAATGAGGGGGTCTTATTTATAGGTGAGGAGAGGGGGATAGTTTGCTAAAAATAGGAGGTTCCATCTCTTCAAGCATCGTCAAAGGGTGGCCGGCCATGAATTGAGGAAATTGAGCTGAGTTTTGCTTGGTTTTTGCTCAATTTAAGTGCCACAACAACTCAGGACTGAGACTTGGTCAAGTGCAAATCTTCAGGCAAATCTCTAATTTCTTCAATATTTCAAGGACCTTGTGCAATTAAACCAAAAAGTGGTTTATGTGGACAGCCAAGTGTAGCCAAAAATTAGGTTGACTTGGTCTCCAATTTGGACGATTTTGTAATCCAACAAAGCTATCAGACCTGTCCAAAATAAATCAATAAATTAGAGGATCAAAGGATAAAATTTATCCAATTTAAATAATTAATTACAACCCAATTTATTAATGAAATATCTAAAAATGAATATTTAAATTTAATTTTATATTTTATTATTTAATTTAATCATGTATGGCCCACTTCATGTCTTAAAAATATAATATGCTCAATTTAATATAAAATAAGCCATTTTATGCATGAAAACTATATAATAAAGCATAAAATCAAATTTTAATAATTTCTATGTCCTAATTTCATATTTTCATATATTTCATTAATTTATTAACAATTACTTAGTTTTAACAACAAATTTAAGTAAAAAGGTGATAAATTATATAGGAAAAATCCTATATATTTTCCGTTTACACACCCCCAAACTTAAATCATTGCTCGTCCCGAGTAATGGTTATGCACAGCAAAAGGTCTTGCTAAGGCAAAATTGCTAATTGTGTAAGCAGCATCAATCTTTGTCCCATACTCATGCATTAATAACTTCATGTTCATCGATCTTCTTTATTAACAAGTAATTCATATGGAAACATTTCTTAAAATTATACTAAGCTTCAAAATATGCCAACATGAATCATAGTTTGTATGTATGTCACAGCCACAGGTAACATTCTTCATTCAACATAATTTCTTATTAATCAAGAAAATAATCATAAGGCTTATTTATGAACTTCATATGTTGAACTTAGTACTTCCTCTCCACTAATGTAGGTGACATAAGCATCAAATCAATAGGTCTTTTATAAGGTTGTAATAGGGCTCGGTTAAAGGTAGGGATTTTAAGAGATGGGACATTTCGGTTTCAAAATCTTAACCTTTAACTCTATCTTGGATTTCTCAAATTACAGCCTTCTTCTTTAAGTGAACCTTTGGAAGACCCCCAAACTTATTTTGAACTCAAGCTCATACATTCGTCTCTTTTTTTTTAAGCGTGAGCACATACATCTTTTTGAAAATTTCCTCAAATGTTGATTACCAAGACAACTTTAGTTAAGATGAGTGCACAATATTAGGATAACTTAAAAAGTTGGTAATTGGCTTATAATGTGGGTTCATTGCAATAAACAGGCCTTTAAGCTCAAAATTACAGTTTCAAGGGTCTAATATCATAAGGTTGGCTTGAAAATGCTCAAACGATCCAAAGAAATAGTGCCTATATCATTTTAGATTTTTATGTCTCCTAGGATTTTGCCTTAAGAAAGTTACTAAGTCAATTCTAAAGATAGAAACCTTCATGCATGTCTAATCTCAAGAGAAACTAAGTTTTCATGGAAAACATTACTAAGGCTAAGATCATACAAGCATTCCATTCTTCATGATAACATACTTTCACTCAGATATAATCATCATTCATAGTTGCATACAAACTATCTTATTAACAAAAAATGTCTCTAAACATTCATTTACTAAAACATACTTATGAAAGCAATGATTGAAACATACTTGGAAATTTAAAAATTTGAGCAATTTATTTGCCTTGCCCCCCTTTAAAAAGAAGTAATGTTCTCATTGCAAGAACAAAGTAATGAATGAAAACTGAACACCAGGTAGGGTTGTAAAGAAAGAGATGTGAGTCATTGAGACTGCTTAAATACCAAGTCTTTCCTAATAACCCAATCCTAGACATGTTCATTCCCATTGCCACAATACTTAGTCTTTTTCTTTCTAAAGAAGTGTTAAGTTTATTCATGCTTGCTATGTTTTATTCTGCAGAAATTAAATCCTTATTTATGAAACAAATAAATTCCTAAAGACCTAAAAATAATTAAATAAATAACAAGACAATAATCCCCCCTTTTATTTTTCTGAATCATTCCCCTTGTCTTCTTTAGCTTCATCTCCGCTTGCATAGTCAGTAACTTCCATCCATGTCTCAAAGATAGCATCTGGGAAATCAGGAACAAAACTATTAGATATATTCTTAAAAGTATTTTGAATTGAGTCATCTCTAACTTTTGCATATTTCCAGTAAGTTTGTTGTTGATTTTGCATGAACTTGCACATATCCATCAAAATTGACAACTCTGATTTCCTTGAAGCACTTGCAGAAGTCGGCATAGGAGTTGTAGATTCAAGTTCAACACTTATCTTGACTGGTTATTCTTCTGGCTCAACCCTTGGTTCAGGGTTTGCAGCTCCTTCAACTGGTTTAGGACTGTTCGATTCCTTATCAGATTCTTCCTCTTCAGTGTCTGTAACTGAATTAACTTCAGTTTCAGTTTCATTTGTTGAGTCATCGATATCTGGCTCATTTGGCTCTTCTTGCTCGCCTTGATTCAGCTCAAGTACCCTCTCTACTAACCTTTCAAGATCATAATTTATAATGCACCCTTGAACATATCGCCCCTTCATATTTGCTTGTGTTTTAACAAGGGCCCTTAAGCAAAGTGAAGTGATTAATAATGGGAAATAAGCACTTCCTATCTTCTTTTTAGCACAATCATGAATCTCCTTGAGAATAATTTTTCCATCATTAATGGATTTTTTCTGTCAAGATTGCATATAACAAAAGCATCCGTTCCATCGAGATGGTGGAACTATGTGAGATAGGCATAAAATTGTAGTGAACAAAATAAAACCATACATTTGCTACTGGTTTTAGGTATTCCATTCGACAAGAATGGCTCCCATACTTTCTTATAATCCATTGGGATCCCGGATTTGTCACAACATCAAGCACTTGTTGAAGAAAATCCCAATTGATATTGTTCATCATAGGGTAGTACTCATCTTCTTCAACATCAGGTAAGTTAAACAAATCATTGATGGATTTAGACGTAAGAGATACCTTTTTCTTTTGAACGGTGACCTCAGTAGCATCTTGCATAGTCAAACTAGCATAGAATTCTCGAACTAGTTCATCATCGGGAAGTGAACGAGCATCACAAAATCGTTCCCACTTGAGAGCATTGATTTTCTTTCTAATCGGTATAGGAACAACCATCAAATCATTATTCTTCAAGTCAAAACCTTTTTCTAGCATCATAGGTTGATGCTTGAAGATTGAATCAAATCTCTCTTTCACTTCTTCATCGATCAAAATCAAGTTTTCAGGAGTAGTCTTTGAAGATCTGGTTCTTTTGCGAGACATGGTATCTTTTCCCAAAAATTCGGCAAAGTTTCTGCACAAGGGAGAAAAGAGAAATCGGCAAAGTGGGTAGAACTTACTACGAGAAATAATCTTGCGACGGCAAGGATAGTGTGGTGACAACAACGGTGTGCGATACCCACGACGGCGCTTCGGCAATCTCTTTGCGGCGGCAATAAGAGATTTCGGCAAAAGAGGAAGAGAACTAGGGTTTCTTTCGGGATTTGAGGTTGGTAGCACAAGAGGGAGGTTTAAGGATTTCTAGGGTTTAAGTAAATTACTTTGAGGGATATGAAAAATAGTAGAATGAAGAGGGGTTTATATAGGGAAAATTTAGGGTAACATGTAGCAAAACTTTAGCTACATTAGGGTTACTTGGGCGGCAAGTAATGGGAGTGACGGCAAAGTGTGGATTTTTTCCCTCATTTTTGCTGTCTTGGGCCTCAAACTCAGACTATATTTATAAACTTACTCAAGAAAAAAACTTGATTAGTACTTGGGCCAAATTTGACCCCCTTTATTAACATAAAATTTTAAAATTTAAACAGAACAAATAAAACTTAAAAAATTTTAAATTTTAATTAGAAAATTTTTCTTAAGAAATTACATTAAATTAATTCCCAAGGAAGGTTGGAGGGGTCATAGTGGTCCCGCTTAAGTTCCAATCTCCTTAGACAGAATTAATTAAATGTAATAAGTTAAGAAAATAAGTTCTAATTATTTATTTATTTACAAAATGAGTTCATGAAAAATCAAGGGTTTGTTAATTTGAATGAGGATTCAACTCGCTCAACTTCACCATCCCAATAGTGTTTGAGACGTTGACCATTAACTTTAAACGTACCTCCGTAATTGTTTTATAATTCAATAGTTCCATAAGGATAAACTCGGTAGATGGTATAGGGTCCTTTCCATTGGGATTTAAGCTTCCCAGGAAATAACTTCAACCTTGAATTAAACAACAAAACCTTTTGACCTTCTTTAAACTCGCGAGGTTGTATATGACTATCATGCCATCTCTTTCATCTTTCTTTACACATTTTGGCATTCTCATAGGATAACAACCTCAGCTCTTCCAACTCATCAAGTTGTAACATCCTTCTCTCACCGGCCTACTTAAGATCAAAGTTCAACTGCTTCAACGCCTAGTGAGCTTTATTCTCCAACTCTAATGGCAAACAACATGCCTTTCCAAAGACTAACCGATAAGGAGTCAATCCTAACGGAGTCTTAAATGATGTTCGATAGGCCCATAATGCATCATCGAGCCTTCGAGACCAATATTTTCTGCTAGGTCGTACTACCTTTTCAAGGATACCTTTGATTTCACGGTTCACTCTCTCAACTTGCCCATTGGACTGGGGGTGATAGGCAGTAGCAATCTTGTGCTTCACATGTAACGCCCTGATTTTCTTTAATTTTGGCTTTTGTAATTTTGTGACACAACTGTGTATCTGTTTCAGTGGCTAAGTGTTCTGGGGGTGTGTGAGAGGTCCCAAGTTCAAGCCTTAACTAGGGCAAATTTTGGTATTTTTATGAATAAAGCCCTATCTCTGGTTAGTAGGCTTATAAGTGAAAGTGTGTAAGTAATTAACAGAATAGGCCTGCTGGTCTGGTGGCTAAGTGGAGTGTAGAGGTTGTTGGAGGTATGGGGTTCGAATCCCTGTGCTTGCGAGGGAATTATTTTGCTGCTAGTGTCACGTAGGAGTTTGAGTTTTAGTTAAATGCTGATAGTAGAGTGGTTGAAGGAGAAAATTAAGGAGTTTGGGAGGGGGAGTTATTTGTATCTGATCAGTTGTTTCATTTAGCAAAATTTGGCACTCCCTCTCACTCTCTTAAGTTTCATTTTTTTCCCCATTCAATCTTCCATTTGTTGCTGCCGAAATTTCAATAGGATTTCCCCTTCCCCTTATTTTCATTTCAGTCCATCTTGCTCCTCGGTTGTTGTTTTCGTGCATTATCGGTAAGTGTTGCTGTTGGTGTTTTTGTAGTTTTGTTTTTGAAGACTTAAGTTCTGTTGTTTGTGCATAGCGGACGGTAGTGAAGCAGTTTTCTCTCCGACAAATTGATTCGTACGAGTAGACGGGTGTGATTGCGATAAGTGTGTGCATTCGGCTCGATTTGGTTTTGGTGAACTAAGATTTAGTTGTTAATTTTGAGATTTTGGTATACTATTTTAGGTTCCAGAAGGCTAGGGATTGCTTAAACATCAAAATAATACTAGGTGTGTACCCGGAAACGTAGAATACAAGGTTTCAACGAAAGCCGAAAACCTCACTGTCGACGCTACACGGGCATGTGGTCGCCCGTGTGGTAGGCCGTGTGCGAGACTGTAAGTCACCACACGGCCGTGTGATTGACGAGCTAGGCCGTGTGCAGGTGACAAGGCCATGTGATGGTCGAGCAAGGCCGTGTGCGATACACAGGCTCAACCAATTGGGCCGTGTTGGCCACACGGGCATGTGGGCCCACACGAGTGAACGACACGGGCGTGAGGAATTTTGGGCCAGGCTGTGTGATCCACACGGGCAGGCCACATGGGCGTGCGAGCCCATTTTTATAAAATGTTCTGAAAGGTTGCACGGGTCACCCAAGTCGACTGTGAACCTAAGGAAGGGTCGGTAAGTAGTACTTAGACCCGTAGTTATGGGATTTGATTATGTGAAATCTGTACTGAACATGTTACACTTAGCATGTATACTGATTTGAATGTATGGACTGTTATCTGCATTATAGTATGACATTCTGTGTATGTTGCATTGCATCGGGGTGGGTTGATGATTTACTAGAGGAAGTATCTGAAAGGCTCTTAAGCTTGTTATCTGGCAGCTCAGCTGCAAATTTCTAACTATGTGCCGCATTCGGTACAGCATGGTGTGTAGGGATGGGTGGGTTGATTTTATCCCCATATGGTGTGTAGGGTTGGACGGAGTTTGTGTGTAGAGGCTGGTGGGTAGGATTCTGCTATTCTGTTCTGGTCTGCATATTATGTCTGAAATGGGCTAAGGCCTTAGAATATATCTGATTTGTATCTGAGTGAGCTAAGGTCCACACCGATTCTGTAATGGGCTCAGACCCGAACTGTGAATTTATATTTGTTCTCTGATATTATACTATCTGTATGTTTTCTGTGGGGATTACACAACGAGTTTGCGAAAACTCACCCTATTCTGTTTAATCTGTTTAGGTAATCCCCAGCAGTAGACGGGTCGGCGTAGCAGAGGACTCAGCGGTGACCACGGTTTTGGACTTTCATGGTTTTTTATTTTTATTTATGGTTTTTTATTTTATTCGGGAAAAAGTTTTACTGTAAATGGCCTTTAAAGGTTTTTATTTTAATTTGGGATTTTTATTCTGATTTATAACTGCTAGTAGTAGGATAAGACGCGAGTTTTCAAAATAAACAAATGTTTTACCAAAACACCACGATTACGCAAACTGATTTAAATGCTTCTGTGAATTATAAATAATTTGGAAAAATGGACAACGTTTTGAAAATGGATAATGATTAAAACAAACGACACGTATTTGGAAGGTAGCATAGATAACGAAAAATAGTTTCATCGTAACTATGTTTTCTAAAGCACTATCATGTGACATCGCCAGATTCGGTCATAACGTCTAGGCTGGGTTTGGGGTGTTACATCACATCATATTTGTCAAGCAACCACTTAAGCCATCTGTTCACAAAGTGAGAACCTTCATCACTAATAATAGCTCTTGGTGTTCCAAATCATGTAAACAATGCTTATGTAGGAATCGTATAACTACCTTAGCATCATTTGTAAGGTATGCTTCAGCTTCAACCCACTTGGATAAATAGTCCACAACAACTAAGATGTATTTGTTCCCATACGAAGAAGGAAACGGGCCTAAGAAGTCAATGCCCCATACGTCGAATAATTCAATCCCCAAAATGTTTGTCAAGGGCATCTCATTCCTCCTTGATATATTTCTGGTTCTTTGGCATTTATCACAGTTCTTCACATAAGCATAAGCATCTTTAAATAGTGTAGGCCAAAAGAACACTGCTTGCAAAATCTTTGCTGCAGTACGTGAACCACCAAAGTGTCCCCCACTTGGAGATGAATGGCAATGATACAAGATCTCAACAATCTCACTTTCAGCTACACACTTTCGGATTATATTATCTGCACACTGTTTAAACAAAAATGGATCCTCCCAAAACTAATATCGACTATCATGAAGGAATTTTTTCCTTTTTTGGTATGTCATTTCTCGAGGACTTATTCCACATGCAAGATAATTGGCAAAATCAGCAAACCAAGGTGTTTCATGAATTCGACTTACCTCAAATAAGTGTTCATCTGGAAAATTCTCGTTGATAGGCACACATGATCGAGTTACCTCATCTTGCTCCAACCTCGACAGATGATCAGCTATTTAATTTTTGACACCTTTTCTGTCTTGGATCTCAAGGTCAAATTCTTGGAGTAAAAGTATCCAATGAATTAGCCTCGGTTTCGCATCTTTCTTCGTGAGCAAGTATTTAATGGCTGCATGGTCAGTAAATATTGTAACTTTGGTACCTATAAGATATGAGCGGAATTTGTCAAAAGCAAAAACTATAGCAAAGAGTTCATTTTCAGTTACTGTATAATTGAGTTGGGCTCCTGTCAAAGTTATACTTGCATAGTAAATAGGGTGAAACACTTTGTTTCTTCTTTGACCTATCACAGCTCTAACGGCATAATCACTTGCATCGCACATCAACTCAAAAGGTGAGCTCCAATCAAGGGTAATGATTATTGGGGCTGAGATTAACCCTTTTTTTAGATCTTCAAAAGCTTCCAAACATGCTTTGTTGAAATCAAACACTATATCTTTCTCTAACAACAAGCACAACGGTTTAGAAATTTTCAAGAAATCTTTGATAAACCTTCGGTAAAATTCGGCATGGCCTAAGAAACTTCTGACTCCTTTCACATTAATTGGGGCTGGTAATCTTTCAATTATTTCCACATTTGCTTTATCTACTTCAATTCCTCTCTTTGAGATTTTATGCCCTAAGACAATCCCTTCCTTAACCATAAAATGGCATTTTTCCTAGTTAATGACAAGCTTCGTCTCTTCGCATCTCTTCAGTACCTTAGCCAAATTACTCAAACAAATATCATAAGTGTTACCAAAAATAGAAAAATCATCCATGAAAACCTCAACAAAATTTTCAACCATATCAGTGAATATTGCCATCATGCATCGTTAAAATGTTGCAGGTGCATTGCATAAACCAAAAGGCATTCGCCTAAAAGAAAACTTACCGTATGGACAAGTAAAGGTTTTTTTATGTTGGTCCTCTGGAGCTACAACTATTTGGTTATATCCTGAATAGCCATATTAAAAACAATAGAATTCATTACCTACCAGTCGATCTAACATCTGATCCATAAAAGGCAATGAAAAATGGTCCTTTTGAGTGGCTTTATTCAACTTTTTATAATCAATACAAATTCTCCAACCAGTAACAGTTCTCGTTGGAATCAACTCGTTACGCTCATTTTTAACAATCGTGATTCCACCTTTCTTCGGCACACACTGCACCGGACTTACCCACGAACTATCTGAAATAGGATAGATGATTCTTGCATGTAACCATTTGATCACTTCCTTTCTCACAACTTCCTTTCTCAAAACTTCTTTCATAATAGGATTGAGCCTCCTTTGCCCACTAATTCGAGCTCTTTCACCTTCTTCTAAAATAACTTTATGCATGTAAAAAGAAGGGCTTAGACCTCAAATATCAGCTATGGTCCATCCAATTGCTTTCCTAAATTTCTTTAGAACAGTAATTAGTTACTCCTCTTGATCTTTCGTCAGTTCTGCTAAAATAATCACAGGCAAAGTGGAACAGTCACCTAAATAAACGTATTTCAAATGGAAAGGAAGTACCTTTAGTTCGAGTTTAGGTGGTTCTTCAATTGACAACTTGGGTTGCACAAATTCTCTGACTTTTAACTCCAACGATTCAAATCGTGTGGATTGAATAAATTTTCTCGGATTGGCTTCCATCAAAGCCATGTTTTCTTCACCTTCTTCATCCTCCAAAGGGTTAAGATCTAAGGCTTTCTCTAATAGATCTTCTTCAAAATTGCTTTCCATAGAAACCAAGGTTTCTATCTCTTCCATTACTGAACACTCTTCTGTCGGATCAGGAAATTTCATCGCTTTAAGAATGTTAAAGGTTACCTGATCGTCTTGAACTCGCATGGTGAGTTCACCTTTCTGCACATCAATTAACGTTCTTCCCACGGCTAAGAAAGGTCTCCCAAGGATGATCGGCACTTCCTTATCTACTTCAAAATCTAAGACAATGAAATAAGCAGGAAAAATAAATTTATCGACTCTTACCAAAACATCCTCGATCTTTCTCTCGGGATATGCTAAAGATCGATCCACTAGTTGAAGCATCACAGTTGTAGGTCTTACTTCACATATCCCTAGCATCTTGAAAATAGACTTAGGCATCAAGTTGATACTCACTCCTAAATCACACAAAGCTTTACCATAATAAGATTTACCAATGTTACAGGGTATAGTAAAGCTTCCTGAGTCCTTCAATTTCGGTGGCAATTTGTTCAGCAAGAACGCACTGTACTCCTTTGTCAAGACAACAGTCTCATACTCACTCAGTCATTTCTTCTTGGACAGTATATCGTTCAAAAACTTCACATAATTCGGCATTTGTTCTAAAGCCTCCACTAACGGAATATTGATGTGTAATTGCTTCAGAACATCCAAAAACTTCTTGAATTGCACCTCATGTTTCTGCTTGTGTTGCTGCAATCTTTGCATATATGGAGGTGATGGAACTTTCAGTTGAATCAGACAACTCTTCTGATTAAGTAAATCTGCATCCAAAGAAGATGTTAAAGTATCTGAATTCACTAAGTTAGGATTTACCTTGTCAGTCTTTGCAGATTCTGATTCCTTTGGTGTAGGAATTTCAACAGTTGGTTGATTCTTCTCAACGGGCTTATCTTCGACATCAATTAATCGGGGTTCCAAAATTTTACCACTTCGCAATGCCACTGCCTTGATATGTTCTTTACCCAAATTTCTTGGATTCTCGGTATTGCTCGGCAAGGTTCGTTGTGGTCTATTACGAAGCTCTATAGCTAACTGACCCATTTGGTTTTCCAAATTTTTCAGTGTTGCTACTTGGCTTTGGATCAAAGCGTCATTCTTTGCCATGTACGCTTTCAACAAGTTCTCCAAACCGTTTGATGCCTCAGCTTGAGCTGGTCTCGGAGCTTGTTGATTAAACCCTTGAGATTGGTTGGGTCTATGCTGCAATAAGTTGTTGTTCACTCCATTTCCTTGGTTGGTCCAAGAAAAGTTAGGATGATTACACCATGAAGGATTGTAGAAGTTGGACTGGGGTCCTTGTCCACTCCTATTTTGATGTTGGTTCCCCACATAGTACACTGACTCAGGATTTGATGGACAATTCTTAAAAGAATGACCTTCCCCACAGTACACATAGGAAACTACTTCAAACGGACTTGGTGGCTGAGCTGCAAAATTATTAGCACTATTAGCGGTAAATTGTTTTAACATAGAAGAAATAGACGATACCTGAGCTGATAATGAAGTGAGGGCATCAACTTCATGAACTCCGGCTACACGTATTTCTAAAGCTATTCGATTTGTTGGCCATTGATAGTTATTACTCGTGATCCTCTCGATGATCTCATAAGCCTCATTATAAGACTTAGACAAAATTGCACCATTCGCAGAAGCATCTACCATCAATCTTGTATGTGCATTGAGACCATTATAGAATGTCTCCAACTGGATACAATGAGGAATCCCATGATGAGGACACTTACGAAGTAACTCCTTGAATCATTCCCAAGCCTCATACAAAGACTCTTTATCCAATTGTTGGAAAGTTGTGATCTTGTTCCTCAACTTAGTGTTTTTGCTAGGCAGGAAATACTTAACCAAAAATCTCTCTGCTAATTCTTTCCATGTTGATATGGAACTTGGTGGCAATGATTTGAGCCATGCTCGTGCTCGATCTCGCAATGAGTACAAGAACAACTTCAACCTCAATGCATTTTCAGTCACACCGGCTATCTTGAATGAATCACTCACCTCCATAAATAATCGAAGGTGGCGATGTGGATCTTCCGTGGGCATACCACTGAATTGGCCCATCGTTTGGAGCATTTGAAACATTACTGGTTTCAATTCAAATTGGGTTGCCTCAATATCTAGCCTTCTAATTTCTGGATTTAACTCACTGAAAAGTGGCACAGCATATTGTCTGATGCATCGATCCCTATCATCAACAATGAGGATGGGATTTTGTACACAATCGGCTTCATTACCTTGGTCTTGATTCTAATTTCCAAGGTCCATCTCGACTTGTCTTTGAGTTGTTCGTTCACGTCTTCTTTGTCTGAAAGTTCGCTCAATTTCAGGGTCTATAGGGAGTAAATCGATAATCTGATCTATGCTCATAAACACCTCAAAAAAATCACAAAATTAAAAAGAATAAGTTAGTAATGTTAGAAATAAACCAAATTAGAAGTAAATAATTTCACAAAAAAATGACTATGGCAACAGTTAACAATCCCCGGCAACGGTGCCAAAAACTTGTAACACCCCTAACCCGTATCCATCGTCGAAATAGGGTTTCAGAGTATTACCAGAACTTTCAGAACATTTTCAGATAATTCATGTAAGTTACTATTCATTTTCCAGAATCAATCATAACGTCCCTTAAATAGACCCTCGAGGCCCAATACAAGCATTATAATCGAATCGGGACTAAATTGGGGTCTCATAAAATTTTTCGTGAAATTTCAAAAATTTTCCAAGGTGCAGTGCCCACAAGCCCGTGTGGTCTGGGGACACGCCCGTGTGGTCAGGCTGTGTGGCTACACACACCCGTGTAACTCTCTGACTTGCAAAGCATGAAGAAATTGAAGTCACGCGGCCAAGTCACATGTCCGTGAGCTAGGCCGTGTGGCGAATTTAATTTTATTCAAAATTAGGTATAGGTTTCACACGGCCAAGACACATGCCCATGTTCCAGGCCGTGTAGCACACACAGCTAAGACACACGCCCGTGTCTCTGCCTGTGTGCTCAATTCTGAGCATTCTATTTCTCAAAATTTAGGTGCAGGGGACACACAGCCTAACTACACGCCCATGTACCCGGCCGTGTGTCACACACGGTCTAGACACACACCTGTGTGTCTGCCCGTGTGGACAAAATAAAGCCATTCCTAGCTTCATTTCTCACCCAAAATCATACCAAATTCCTGCACTATAACTTACATCGATAAACTAACCAATTCTAGCATTCAAATTAAGCAATTTCTATCATTCATCATTGCATACCATTACATACAAACATGCTTTTTATCTTATCTTTTATAAGCATACTCATTTAACCTTTCTCAATCAATCAATGATAAGCACTTATGTTAACTCCACAAATAAACTTAAATACATATATACATGTACCAAAACATAATCATCACTAGCCATTCCAATGGCTAGGTTACAATATTCATTTACATTTACATGCCAATATGACTAATATAACCTATACATGCCATTATAACCTTAATTGATTTACCATACTGAACGACATGGGCCAATGGATAGTGTTAGTGATCTCCGCCAAGCTTCCAATCCAACGAGCTTTCAATTTACTCTAAAACAGGGGAAAATAAAATAGAGTAAGCATTACACGCTTAGTAAGTTCGTATAACATGGTACTTAACTTACCATTCATTCTATTTTGAGGTAACTATGTAAGGCATATTCAATCAATTTGACCTCAAGCACTACACATATCCTTATTGCCCTTGTTAGTCATATATTCCATAATAACATCAAAACATATATGGGCTCAACAACAATCAAAATTCCAAGCACATATGCTTTCCACAACATGTATTCATTCAACATGAATGATTCATCTCATTGTTACAAGTATAATTTCATAATAGCTCATTTCAAGTTCAAATCATTTCATATCAGAACTTTACTCATATTACTCGGAATATCAAGGTCACGATTAGTACATTCAAGGTGTACAAGTCTATAATCAAGAATGAACATATATTCATCAAATAAAGTCCATGTACAAATATCATCATCTCATGTTTTCATATATCATTTGTCATGTATCATCATTTTCTTGTACTTCAGGCCGATATGTGTAATAACTCATTTCTTATTTGAATCTTCGCATGTCAAGAACTTTTACCCTTTGAATTTATTCAAAATATCGATGGATACACAGGTAGTACACTCGAGGTGTACAAATCAGAATCTATTAATTCATGTCCAATGGTACCCATAAGGTACTATTTCGTAGGGTACACTCTCGAGCCACATATATAAAAACAACAAGATTACCAGTCTAGGCTAAATCATTTTTATGACATATGCTCCAAAGAGCTTGATCTGGATTACCCGTCCGGGCTAAATCCTTTTAGAGATGAGGTCAATAGGATTACTCGACCGAGCTAAATCCCTCCAGCAACAAATGCAGGGCCTCATTCATTTCGGGAAATCACATATCCATCAATTTTCCATTTTATTCAACCGGGATTTAAATATTTTTCTCAAGCATTATCGGGCATGTGATTATTTCATACATCCACAACATTCATATAATTCAAATAAACACATTCCACATTCATTTCAAGCATATAAGTAACATTCTCATCGTTTATCCTTTATCATCTATCGGGCATTATCATTTAATTTAAACATTTTCATTTATCGAGCTTGACCGAATATGTAATCATTTCACATATTTATGATATTTATACAATTTACATAAACACAATCAATGCAAGCATGTAAATAAACACAATTTAGTTACACGAACTTACCTCGGCAAATGTTCGTGTACATAACATCTACTAATCCGACATTTCCTCTTTTCCTCGTTCTAGCTTTGAATTTGGTCTATCCGGATCTATATGAGTAAATTTTACATCAATTTATCATATTTCACATTCAAGTGGACTAAACTTTCATCCTAGGCAAAATTATCATTTTGCCCTTAACTTTTCCATAAAATCCCATTTCGACCTTAAGCTCGGAAAATGAAATTTATGCAATTTACTCCCTATTCCAAGCCTAACCAAAATCCCATTTTAAAATTTACAGCACATGTATTCATAAAATTTCAGAATTTTTCATCAAATTTTACAACTTTGCATTTTAGTCCCTAAATCTTGTTTTCATCAAAAATCACTTTGTAAAAGTTGTTTATCTATCAACAACCTTTTGTTTTCTACCATAAATTTCTAATTTTCAGCATATACATCCCTGACCCATTTTCCATACTTTGTTATCTTTTCAAATTGATCCCCCAAATAGATAGATTAAACTATCCTGGTTTTAAAAATATAAAAATTACTAAAAACGGGGCTTGAATACTTTCCCAAATTGGCCATGAAAGCTTGTTTTCTCTTTCCTAGGGTTTCCATGGAATATTTTGGGGAAGAAGATGAGAATATGATGATATTTTCTTTTCATCTTTTTAATTAATTTATTTAGTTCAATTCCAATTTAGTCCCTACCTTTTTCTAAAATTTCCATGGATGATTCATCTCAAAATATCTACTAACTTTTAATTAAAGGTCTAATTACCATATAATGACCTCTAGTTTTGAATTCCATATCTATTTAATCCTTATAGCTAATAGAATTCAACTTTTGCATTTTATGCGATTTAGTCCTTCCCGTAATTAAACACATAATCGGTAAAATTTTCGTATCAAAATTTTCACATGACTTTTCTAACATAATACGTGCCATATATTAAAATAAAAATAAATTTTATTTTCGGATCAGATTTGTGGTCCCAAAACCACTGTTTCGATTTCACCGAAAAATGGGCTGTTACAAAACTTGTAACCCGTAGGTTTGTGCAAGTGTACACAGTCATTATCAAGTAATAAGTAAGTATCGAGTTATCGTCTCCACAGGGATTGTATTTGTGCTAAGTCACTTAATTTGTAAAATTATATTAACAATTTGGTAAATAAAAACACAATATGATTGAGAAATGATGATTAAAATTAAATATATTAAACTAAATGCAACGATCCCTAATGCAAATTATCCTAAATATGAAAACTATATGAATGAAATAGATTTTAGCAAAATTAAACACAATTTGCAACAATTATAACATAAATAAACTAGGACAATTACTTTAATTAAACACAATTTATTATCAACATGCTTAATAACATTCGGAAAAACATTCCATGGCAACTCGATCTTTCATGAGTTTGGAAACCACATTAGGTCCTTTCGGAATCCTTTACTTAGTAAATACGCATTTTACTGATCCTTATTTACTAAGGGTTTCTTAGCATTCGTGTGAGGTAACAGGGGACGTGTCGGGTTTGAAACAGCTTTAATCACACAAATCTAAAAACTATGCGGATGACGAGCTTGGTCGAGTTGTTATGCAACCCGCAATTTAATCGGTCGATCTAAATTGAGCATGCACATTTCAATTATGTGACCACTAGTCGTCGTCTGGTTAGGATCGCTCAAATTAATTCAGTGCATTTCAATCACGTATGAACGAAATACAAACTTGATTTTAATTAAAAACATGATCGATTGAGGCACAAACATTATAAGCATGAATCAAATAAATATTATTTAATCAAAGCAATCATCCTAGCTTAAATAAAATTAAGCTAACATTGTTGTAAACAAGAACAAAGAACACATAGCAAATATTTTCAGATTAAATCAAAGAAAAGAAAGATTAAACCCAAATCGAAGTGGCTGTCAGCTAAGACTCTAATCGACGAGGCTTCTTCGCTCCTTCACTTTGCTCCTTTGCTGATGGCTCTCCAAGGTGGCCGACCAAGGGCTCTTTGCTTCATTGCTAAAATCTCTATGAAGAGATGATGCTAGGCGTGGGGAATGGAAAATGCTAAGAGAATTGAGAGAGAAGAGAGAATGATGAAGGATGAGGGATGATGAATGAATGAATGAGGGGGTCTTATTTATAGGTGAGGAGAGGAGGATAGTTCGCTAAAAGTAGGAGGTTTCATCTCTTCAAGCATCTTCAAAGGGTGGTCGGGCATGAATTGAGGAAATTAAGTTGATTTTTGCTTATTTTTTTCTCAATTTAAGAGCCACAACAACTTTGGACTGAGACTTGGTCAAGTGCAAATCTTCAGGCAAATCTCTAATTTCTTCAATACTGCAAGGACCTTGTACAATTAAACCAAAAAGTGGTTTATGTGGAAAACCAAGTGTAGCCGAAAATTGGGTTGACTTGGTCTCCAATTTGGACAGTTTTGTAATCCAACAAAGCTATCAGACCTGTCCAAAATAAATCAATAAATTAGAGGACCAAAGAATAAAATTTATCTAATTTAAATAATTAATTACAACCCAATTTATTAATGAAATATCTAAAAATGAATATTCAAATATAATTTTATATTTTATTATTTAATTTAATCATGCATGGCCGACTTCATGTCTTAAAAATATAATATGCTCAATTTAATATAAAATAAGCCATTTTATGCATGAAAACTATATAATAAAGCATAAAATAACATTTTAATAATTTCTATGTCCTAATTTCATATTTTCACATATTTCATTAATTTATTAAACAATTACTTAGTTTTAACAACAAATTTAAAGAAAAGGTGATAAATTATATAGGAAAAATCCTATATATTTTTCCGTTTACAGAAATAAAACAGAGTAAGCATTTAAGCTTAGTAAGTTCGTATAACATGGAATTTAACTTACCATTTATTCACATTTAAGGTAAGCAAACAAGATATATCCAAAGCAATTTGGCCAATAGCCTAAACACTTATCATGTATGAGCTCAACAATAATCAAATTTCCATATACATATACTTTCCATATCATGTGTCCATATAACATGTACAAATCATATTCATGCATTTCAAGTATATACCCGTAATAATTTGTCTCGAATTCATATTATCTCATATCAGAACTTTTCACGTTGAACCATTTAAAATATCGTTGGATACACGGGTAGTACACACGAAGTGTAACAGTCCGATTTAGACCTTAATCGGAACGGTGGTTTCGAGACCACGGATCCGAGTCAGAAAAATATTTTAAAATTATTTTTGGTGTTTATAATGTGTGAATTTGTGTGTATTAAATTTTCGTTTTAAAATTTTATCGTTTGGGTGCCGAATTATTAAAATGGGCTTAATCACGTAAAATGAAAATTTGATAGTTTAATGTTCAAGGGTTGAATTGTTGATGTCTTTTTAAATGGAAGCATTAAAGTTGCAATTTACCCAATTTTAACTATAGTGGACGGCAATGGACTAATATGGCCATTAGTTTTATGTTTATAAATAAAATTAAATAAGGTTATATATGTAAATTAATAATAATGTATTATAAAACATAATATAATAATAAAACATATAGTAAGTGGTCATGCATTGCTATCATCTTCCTTGCCGAAATAAAAGAAGAAAAGCTATCTAAGGTTCGGCACTTTGGAGGCTTAATTGAGTAAGTGATTTTGTTCGGTTTTCGATAATTTTTACGTTTTTGAGATCGTTGCTTAGTATACTATCAAGCCCGTACCCTAATTTTAGAATTTAATGAAGATTTTGAGATATGCCATTGATGATTAGTTGTGATTTTTGTTGTTAGTTGATGAAATATGAAATATATGTTTTAGATTAACATGTTTTGTATTGAGATTTTTGGTGATTTTGAGTAATTAGGGCTTAATTGCAAAAATAATAAATTAGGGGGCTAAAATGAAAAATAAATGAAATATATGGACTTGTATGGTAATGGGTAAGATTCGGCCAAACATGAGTGTTTTGAAATTTTGTATATTTTGTGTTTTGTGCAATAGGGCCTAAATTGTAAAAATTGTAAATGTCAGGGGTAAAATGGTAATTTGCCCATTTATGTGTTTTTGGACTAAATTGAATGAAAATGTCTTTGAATGAGTTTAATTTGAATATGTTTAGATCAAGAACCAAAGAAATCGGACTTGGATCGGGGAAAAACAAAAATAGTCGAATAGCCGATTTACATCGTTCGTCGATATCCGAGGTAAGTCTTTAAGCAATTAAACATCGTTAATATTGAATGTAACTTAGTTTAATATGCTGAATTAGAATTCATGGATTTATAATAGAGATAGCCGAATGTGATAAAGCATCGTAATAGTGTATTTGAGCATAACTCAACTGAGTTATAACATTTGAAAGTCCGTATGAATTATGTGGAATATCTGTAATATTCGATATATGAAATGTGTATGAGACAGCTCTATAATATTGATATTCGGGCTTCGAGCCTAGCAAGCCTTGTGCTGGTGAAATATATCGGGCTTTATGCCTAGCAGGCTTATTGTCGGTGTATAAAATCAGACTTTGAGTCTAGCAAGCCTTATGCCAGTGATTGATACGGGCTTTATGCCTAGCAGGCTTTATGCCGGTGAATTATTAAAAGTTTATGTCTACATGACTTTATGTTGATGTGATATTTGAATATGTTATATGAGCTAAAATGATCAGGTACGTATTAGTTGGTTATTCATTTGTAAATAAAGTGAATTGATTTAATGATAGGTGATGAAAAAGGATACATGAGGTTGTGGTTGTATATGTGGTAATATGTGAGATATATTCGGCTTTATGTTTGAGTATGGATGAAATGTTAAAATTAAAGTGATGAATATATGTCTATAAAAATATATGTAAGTTTTATTATATAAGACAATATGGTTTCGAAATTTGAGAATATAATGATGTTGTATTTAAGTATATTCGGCCAAAGAGATATTGTTTATGAAAGTATTTGATATATATATATATATATATAAGTATAGAATTAAAAGCTTGAAATTTAATGTGATTACAAATGCACAAAGTTGATTTATTTATTTGAAATGACTTAGTAATTGAGATCTGTTTTTTTTATAAATTGATTAATTGGCTTAAGACTTACTAAGCTAAAGTAGCTTACTTTATACGTGTTTTTGTTTACTCTATTTTATAGATTTTGGATTCAAGTTACAAGCTCGGGGATCGTCACAAAGTTCACCACACTATCGACTGTTTTGGTATTTAAATAGTTGAACTTGAATTATGGCATGTATAGGTTGGAAAATACTTTTTAAATGTTGAATTTTGGGTTGAATGTATATAAGCCATGCGAAAATGGCTAAACTTTTATATTTGAATTTGGTTATGCTAAGTATGGGATCTGTTTATCTTGGCTTTATCATTTTATGCTAAGAATGTATACAATGTTTGTGATAGGTACTATATGCTTGGAAATGGTTTGTTTGTCTTGTTTAATTTGGTCTTACATGTGCTTAGTTAAAAGGGTCTATTAAGCTTGATTGTTGATAAATTGCTAATGGAAACCTTGGATGAATACGTGGTATTAGGTAATTATATTCGGCTATGGGAGAATAAAGGAGTATTATATATTTTGTGTGTTTATAATTCATGATAGAAATATGAAATGTGAAACTATTAAAAGTGGTGGATAGATATATATATATTAGCTTGATTTGTTCGGTTGCTAAGTGTTAAGCATTGCAAGTGTTTCATGAATATTTGGTCAATCATTTTATTATGTATTTAATGACAAATGAGATTGCTATTTTATGGTTGGTTGTGTATTATGTTCATGTACACTAATTTCATATTCGGCTACGGTATAATGTATTAAATATTCATATATGATTACTTATTAAAATTTATAATATGATTATATAATTAGATATCATTATTAATAGTTTGTTTTTAACGTTAAATCATGAGTGACATTAGTGAATATATGAAAGTTTGGAATTGAACTATTGATTCGTAATGCCTCATAATCCAAATCCGGCGACGGATACGGATTAGGGGTGTTACACGAAGTGTACAAATATGTAATCCGTCAATTCATATACAGGTATGCCCATACGAGCATGTAATCAGGAAGCTCTTTCGAGCCATGTAATGGGACGCTCATGTGAGCTGTATAATGGGAAGCTCTTGTGAGCCAATTATCGGTAAGCTCATACGAGCTATAAACGGGAAGCTCAAGAGAGCCATTAATTAGGAAGCTCATGAGAGCCAAATATCGGGAAGCTCGTGAGAGACATATAATGGGCTGCTCATAAGAGCTAAATAACGGGACGCTCTTGCTAGCTGTGGTGTGTCCGCAACACATGCAGGACCATAACCAATTTGGGAACCCTTAATGACATGTCATTTGTATCCATCGAATTTTCAAGGTTCAAATGGGACTTAGTACTTCTCGGATATGTGATCAATACTTAAACATGGAAATTATATATTTCACATACATATCATTCAATTTAAACATATAATTATACAATTTAGTTACACGAACTTACCTCAACAAGTATACGTAGATTTATAAGTTACTAATCCGATACTTTTTCTTTTCCTCGATCCAATTCCGTACTAGGTCTATCCAGATCTATACAAATGAATTTAGCTCAATTTAATACAATTCACATTCAATTCAGTCCAATACATATCTTTGGCAAAATTACTATTTTGCCCCTATACTTTAATTAATTATGATTTTGTCCCTAGGCTCGGAAAATGAAATTCATACAAGTAAATCCTTATTCCAAGCCTAACCGATTTTCATATATAACAATAGCAGCCCATGTATTTCATAAAATTCATAATTTTTCCATGAATTTTCCATCTTTTCAATTTAGTCCCTAAATCATAATTTCATCAAATTTCTCTTTACAAAAGTTGTTTATCTATCAAAAACCTTTCATTTTCTACCATAAAACTTCATAATTCAACTATACTCATCCATGGAAAAATCCTAACACTTTAATAGTTTTGCAAATTAATCCCCGAGATAGCTAAATTAAGCTGTTACAATCTCGAAAACATAAAAATCATTAAAAACGGGACAAGAATACATACCTAATTAAGCAAAAATGGCTTACTTGAACTAAACATCCATGGCTAGGGTTTCCATGTATTTTTTTTTTAGGAAAGATGATGGAAATGATTATATTTTAATTATTTATTTCATTTATCATCATTATTTTATCATCTTTCCAAAATTAACCTTAATAATTTCTTAATTTCCAATGATGAATAATCATCCTTATCTACTAACTCCTCAAAATGGTCTATTTTCCATATAAAGACCTCCAATTTTAAATTCCGTAGCTATTTGATACCTTAAGCCACTAGAATTCAACTTTTGCACTTTTTGCAATTTGGTCCTTTTCATCAAATTAGACATGTAATCGGTAAAATTTCTTAACAAAATTTTTATACGATATTTCTATCATAATGTAGACCATAAAATAATATTAAAATAAATTTTCTTCTGACCTCAGATTTGTGGTCCCGAAACCACTATTCTGATTTCACTAAAAACGGGTTGTTACACCTCATCATCTTCTTCATCATCATCATCTTTATCTTCACCTCATATTCATCTCGTTCCTCTGTGGTTGAGTGCGGTTTCATCCTAGGTTGTCATCGTATATCATCTGTTCTAGTAACAAGTGGTTGCGAAGATGAGCCACCTCAGTAGAACAATGACATTGGGGGTGTTTGCGACACTATCAGCGAATAAGTGTATGGTGTCGCATAACCCAATTACAGATAAAATGTTGGAATTTTCAAATATGAAGGATACTTTAGTATTTTTGTCGACATTAGCGCTCTATATGGTGCTAGGGATGGAGGTGGTGCAAAAAATACACCTACAGCATGTGTTGATACATGGTATGGTGGTGCTTGTATATAAAAAACGAGGTTAGTAAAAGCACTAGAATAATATGAATCATACTGACTATGAGGTGGTGCAACCATCGGTGCCACATATGGGGTTAGAGCAGATGATCACTCCATCGAGGCATATACTCCCAACCTAAGATTCATACAGAGTCATCTTGGCCTCCTACGACGATGTTGCCTAGTCCTTTCCTCCTCTAGCAATAGATATGGCTTACCGTGTGATGTCTAAATCATGTCATGTAATCCGGAGAGGTTGCCAATTCCGGTGCAAGAATTGGTTCGTGCATAGGTATGAAATCGTACCTATGCTACCAAATGTAGATATATTTCTCGTGGCATTTCACCCAATCTTCGTTGATTCTTTCCCACAAGTTGACCTTGTGCAGTTTTTCGATGTCATGGGGTGACGGCGGAATAGTTTGCCTAAACCTGAACTGGCACATCACTTAATCAGATTCGTGCATCTCCACCGTCGCGAAAACCATCAATGACACCTTGATGTGCCAGATATTGTGATTGGCCAAAAATTCGGTCGAGATGCATTATTGAATTCTCGGATTAGCGTATGGCATCTATTCAAACTATAGTATGAAATTATAAATTTTATTATCTACCCAATATTAAATTTCAAATCCTTATGTAAATATTATATATTTTAAAATTTCAAAAACTAACACCGACTTCCAATTGTTGATCAAACAGTAGTAGGATACCTTCGAGCTCGTCCGCTACACCCACACAAATCGCCTCATTGTTCCACCTATTCAAATAATATGTTATTTCAAAAATATAATAATGAAAAAAATATTATAATAACTATATTATCAAATGAATTTTACCCTGTTATTAGTAGGAATTGATAGGGGCATTTACTCGAAGACGTAAAAATGGTAGCCGATACCATGCCCATGATTGCAGAAGGAGTATGCAACCACCGATTTTAATTTTTTGTGGTTGTGTTGTTCGACACATCTCTCGATACAATACATCCAACACAACTGATCTCTAACTAAGTTGCCTCGCTTCTTTCAAGTCAACGAGTTGTAGTAGCCACCTTAAATGTACTGTATTTCAAGATTTATCGAGCATTAGAATACTTCCAATTAACCTTAGGATGAATGCTCGAGCGTATTGTTCTCTTTCAAGGGAACTCGCGGAGTTGTCGAGATAACTGGAATTTTCTTCCAACCATTTCATCTCTATCCGGCTACCAAAAAACTTATCTAGCACCTTGCCTAATATTTGCTCGCAAATGCCACTCCAATCGCCAACAACTACTACCCCCATAGCGACTAACTCATCCACCAGTAAACTGAGTTGTAAAGCTACATCCTCGAGTGTAATTGTACACTCACCGCATGAAAGATGAAATGTGTGTGTCTCAGGTTTTCATCTTTCCACCAAAACATTGATATGTGTGGGATCCAATTTAGTTCCCCCCCCCCCAAGCATACGAGACATGTGCAAGAATCCTGCCTCTTGCAAGTGTTGTTCAATAACATGCGGTGCCCTCGTAGATAAATTGTGTATGTACATCACTAAAATTCGATCTTCGGCCTGATTATATAAACATAAAAAAAATATAAATTTAATAATGTTAACAACTTAATAATGAACTTAATTAAAATTGAAAACATTAAAAATATTTTCTTAACATTTGCAATTGGGCGTCGAAAATGTGCTTGACATTGAAACGAATAAGTGGAATTGTCATTATAAAAATCAATTAAAAACAAATAAATTACGAAATATAAAATTAAAATAACAAGATTTTGAGAGAAATTGAATGAAAAATTGAGAACTGAAAACTTGAGGGAAATGAGAGAATGGACGAATTAAGAGATTTGAGAGAGAATTAGGAGAATGAGATTTGAATGCAAAAGGAAGAAAATGACCTGGGTTTATATAGCAAATAAAGTAGCCGTTTTAGCCGGTGGAAAAAATTTGTCGATTGGACTTTTTTACCATTGGGAAAAGTTACCGTTGCCTGAAAACAAATCTAGCAGGACGCGTTTTCATCTAACTTGGTAGAAAAACGTGTCTTGTTGGACGCGTTTTCTATTTCTCTCTCTAAAATAGACTTATTTCCCTAAATATCACAAAAATCAGTCTAAAATCCTTTTTTTTAAAATAAATTGGCATATTTTTTAAAATTTAGCCGATATAAAACATATACAGGCATAAAAATACACATGTTATTGCAAAATATAGTTATCACTTACCACACTAGCTACCTGATTCATAGTTATGTATATAGAATTATAATTTGGAAAAAAAAAAGAATATTCCAAATTTGAATCTCCAACTAATATAATATTATATTGTAAAATGATTATATAATGAAGTTCAACTTATAAGTTTCTCTACCAACAACTCTCTTCAATAAAATGAAAAAGGAAAAGGAAAAAGGAAAAAGAAAAGCTTTCCCTCAGCATAATCATGTCATTAACGTTAAGTTGAATATTATATAATATTCAGATTCTGCACCACCAAATACTAATCATGCAGAAAAAATTGGAAAGATTCGACCAATTGCTGTATAATGTTTAATTGTTTAATCGTAGCTTTTAATTTTTCTTTTTCTTTTCCAATTGGATAATGGTAGCTTTAAACTGGTTTAATTGGACGGTTCTCTTTTGGTGGGTATGAAAACCTTTATTGGTGTAAAGAACAATTACTCCAAATTACAGGCAGCTCTAAAACATTTTATTTTATTTTTTGGTTCAGAGGTCAGGATTGAAGTTGTTTGGTTTTGAAAACTCTCGATTTCATGTGAATAAGGATTTAAACAACGTAAGACGATGTTAGGGAGGAGGCAGAGCACAAGACCTAAACTAATAATTATCATTTTAATGTAATGATAATTTGCACTTTTGACCCCTCCCAAAATAATAAAATTTCAGTTCAATTTCTTTAAAAATTATGACAAAAATAAAAATTGTACTTTCAACCCCTTATAAAAATTTATAATTTAATTTTAGCTTCTTAAAATAAAATTTTAATTTAGTCACTGATGGATGATGAAATGACAAACAATAAAACTTATAATATAAAAAATAACCATATAAGTTTTAATTTGTCTTGCCTATCAAATTATTAGCTCATTTTGATTGGGATGGTCCCTGAAATAGTTAATTAATTAAAATTAGGCCCAAATAAACTTTGTTTTATATTTCCGGACATTCCTCCCGTTTTATATGAGTGAGCAATTATTTGATTCTCTCTCTTTTCCATTTCAAATTCATACACTTTGATTTGATTTTGAGAAGGAAAAATAAAATAAAAGAAGTAGAAAACAACTGAGGGAGGTTTAAGCACGAAAAAATGATTAGGCTTCCTTTTTATAGGCGAGTAAAATATTATTATATTAAAATAATTTATTTATTATACCTGGCATGATGGTAAAGGTTATTATTGTGATTTTGCTTTTGATTCTGCACCTCTAAATAATGTTTTCTTTTCTTACATATTATTAATTATTTTTTTATTGTATTCTCTAATTAATGTTTTCGATAACACCAAACACAGCAAGGTGGAAGTTCAAATCAAAATAGCAGTAAAGGAAATGATAGTTCATCTATCTTTTTTGAGGTTGGTTTTATATTTTTTACCCTCCAGTAAGCAAAAATCGAGTTTATTGAATTAATTTCTTCCGAGTTTTGAGTGTGAATTGAATTGAATTTTACAATTCAAATAATAAATTAGCATAAATACCCTTTTGGTCCTTACCAAATTTGAAAATAAATAAATTAATTTCTCTCTCAACAAAAATTACAACAAATTCAAAATAATTTTCAAAAATTCAAAAAAAAAATCATTTTTACAAAAATTATAAAAATTCTAAAAAATGTGTAAATAAAGTTAAAAAATTAATTTTTTTCAATAATAATTTTGGGACTTAAATAAGTTAATTAATTATTCAAGTTTATCATACTAAAGTATTTTTTATTATTATTTTGCTTTAAAAATGTTTTTAAATTTATGTGTTTTAACATGTAATTAGTTTTATTGTAACAAGATTTTAATTTGACATGTTTAATTTTTTAATTTAACTCGAATAATTTCACTCGATTTGATTCGACTCGAATTTCATTTCACTCAACTTAATTCGAAAAAATTTCAAATAGGGTTAAAATAATAAAATAAGACTCATCAACTCGATTAACTCAAAATTTTTATACTTAATTCAATCCAATCCCACATCTATACGCGAAATCTCAACATTGGAAATGGAGAATGACAACTTAAAGATTATAGAGATATAAAATAATGGTTTTTGGCAATATGAAGTGGGAAAAAAAAATTTAAAGTGCTTTATATATATATATATATAGAGAGTATAACTTTATGGGCTTATTTGCCAAATAAACCCCTCCATGAAATTGCAAATTTTCATCATCCTCTTTTGCCTTCTTTTAATTACCTTTACAGTCCTAATTATACCACATCATTTACAATTTACTATAATTTTTTACGAATTATTACAATACAAGTTCCCCGTTCTACATTTTTTAATTAAAAATCCTTTTTTTTTCTGAAACCACCTCATAATTAATTCCAAAATTTTAAAATTTTCGGAAATTTAACAAAATAAATCCTTTACTCATCACCTAATACGTTTTACAAATTTTAAATAGCTTTCTCTAATTTATTGCATATTGATTTTATTTTATTTTTTATTTACTTTCTTTTATATGAGTGGTCTTTATTTTTTTATACAATGTTTAAAACTATTCAGTCCCTCCTTTAACTTTTAAATGGGAGGATAATGCGCTTCAACGTACTCGAACCCACATCCCCTACACTAGCAATAATGTCGATGCCAACCGAGCTAAAACTCAATTGGCTGATTTTATTATTTAATATACAATATATATATATAACAGTAATAATACTTTTATTTCATCTTTTATACATCATATATAATAATTTTTTTTAGTATCAAATTTACTTATTAAACATATAAACATAGTGGAAACATTTGAAATTTTACGTATTTGGATATTAACAGTTTCCTAGAGTTCGCAAATATCTATCGAATTCTCTTAAAATATTTTCATTTTTTTAAACAATTGAAACATTGGCAATTAATGGGTTTTTTACTCAAATAATATAAAATAATTAAATAAATACTAAAATGAGATAAATGTAATAATATTTATGAATCTAGACAAAAGCTATAGTAAAAAACCGATGTTGCCTGACCAATCAGCGGCATCCCTCTCCCCAGCCACCGGCCACATCAAATTTTCTTTTTCAAATAATTTTTTTATGGGTGCACCGAACTGAAATGAGATAATCTAAACTATTTAGGGACCTGATATGTAAATTTATCATTTTAATTCTTTAAGTCTGACAGCTTGCTGGCACCAAACTTCAAATAGGGTAAATTGTTTCATAAACCCTTCTTGTTTATTATTTCCCTTCAACACAAAAAATAGAAAGGCCTCTTACCAATTAGTTCAAAATTTTTTTTTATTAAAAAGTATTTTTGTAAAAAACCTGATTTCATCCGGAAATAAATTTTATTTATTTTTCAAAAAATAAATTTTTTTGTTCAAATATTTTTTTGTAAAAATATTTTTCGAAAAATTATTTGAACTAGAATAAAATATTTTGAAAAAATAGTTTTTGAAAAATAAATAAAATTTATTCCTAGTTGAAATCAGTTTTGTTTTACCAAAATACATTTTAGTAGATTTTTTTTTGCACTAATTGGTAATAGGCCTCTCTATTTTTTGTGTTAAAGGGAAATAAAAGAAAATAAATAAGAATGGGCTATTAAGCAATTTACCCTTTCGAAGTTTGGTGCCGCGAAGCTGTCGGCGGCACCCTTAAAGCTTTTCAATCAAAATGGAAAATTTACATATCAGGTCCCTAAATATTTTAGGTCATCATATTCTAGTCCGATATCGCCGATTAACTAGGCAATACCAATAAAAAATTATTTTTTTAAAACTTGATGTGACTGGTGATTAGGGAGAGGGGTGTCACCAATTGGTCATGAGGCACCAATTTTTTACTATATCTCTTGCTTAGATTCGAAAATATTACTACCTTTATCTCATTTCAGTATTTATTTAATTATTTTATATTATTTCAGTAAAAAACCTGCAATTAATCCATAACTTAACAGCCTTATGCAATCATTTTATCTTAAATCAACACTATTTTATACTTGATTAACAAAATAATATATTAAAAGCAAATAACTACTTTTACTACTAATTTAAATAGTACCAGTGTTCCAAAAAAAAATTAAATGGGATAATTGCAAAAAAGAAAAAAAATCCTTTTTTACTTTAATAAATCTTTCAATGTGTACCTGTTCCACGTACGAATATTTAAATTTCAGTAATGATAAATGCAAGTATTTTACAAACTAAAAACCTATATTCGAAGTTGACCACTAAGTTTTTATATTTTTAAAATATTATATAATTTAATTATAACGTAATACTTTTATATTAATTAATATCTTTAAAATAAAAAATTAACGTAATTTCTTCAAAATTATAACTCAATGCTTATATTTAGACCTGATCATGAGCCGGGTTAGGTCGGGTTCAGGTCGATGCAAAATTTTAGGCCCAACCTGAAAAATGAGTTTAAAATTTTAACCAAGTCCGACCCAGATAAAAAAATACTAAACCCGAGTCCGGCCCAACCCGTCCGTTTTAACTGTTTTAATTTTATTTTTATATAAAAATAAAAAAAATATATAATACATCAATTATACTAAAAATATTAAAATAAATATTTCTCAAAAAATTAAAAATATATTAAAATCTTTATAAGACCGACTGAGTCCTAATTCGGTTGATATCGCCATTGTTGCCTATACAGGAAGATGTGGGTTCAAGTGTGTTGAAGCGCATTTATCCTCCTATTTAAGGGTTAGAAAAGGACTATAGGTAGTTCTAGGCATTTGTATTAAAAAAATTTATACTTAAATAACACTAAGATAATTGCAACTTAGCAAGCAAATGCCTCTAAAATAGTTGCAAAATTAATAATAAAATAAGAGTTATAAATATCCAACAATAACAACAAAATAGTAGCAATATAATAGCAAAATGACATCAAAACAATAGTAGGAAAAAAAATTAGTTAGATTCGGGTTAGGCTGAGCAAAAAACTTATCCGGGGCCTGATCCATTCAGAAAACGGGCCTTATTTCTTGTCCAAGCCTATTTTTCAGGCTTATATTTTTGCCAAAACCCTCTTACTTTTCGAGCGGGCCTTTGCACCTAGACGAGTGAGTCGGCCAATGATCAGGTCTACTTAAATCTTAATTTTTTGAGTTAATTATTTAGTAAATGCTTTCAAGTTAAACTATCATGCAATTTAGTGAATTTAATTTTATATTTGATTGGTTCAAATGCAATCAATATTTAATTCTTATTTAGTCCAAGTTATTATATTGATTTTGAACAAGTCATTTATTCAAACATTTTAACATGGTAATTTCATATTAACAGTCCTTCAATTTAATTTAAAATTTATTTAAACATATTGTTTAGTTTATCAAATGTTACAAATTTATGTAAATGATTTAAAGATATAATTTTATATATTTAATAGATATTTACAGTTTGTACAGATATACAAACTAATACTAAAACAAAACATGGTAACTTGAGTTAAGTGGATAAATTATTTATACATCATAATAACTTTGTTGAAATAGCTTTTCAACTTATTATGGCATAATTGCAATATGCTACATATCAGCAATTAATTAAAAGATGAGCTAAAATAAATGTAATACATTTCAATATTTTTATTTACTCATTTTATCTTAGTAAGGATTCAAATAATGATTTCTTCCATACCCCTACCAAATGTTATTGCATCCGAATGTAAGTTACGGGATAACAAGATTCTTAAATATTTTATTGAGTATACTCTATACTTTTAAATATATTCAGTTTAAGATTGATATTAATTTCTATGTAAGAGGACGTGGATTTGAGTATGCTGAAGCGTATTATTTTTTTATTTATTTAGAGACTATGGGTAGTTCCAAACATTGTGTCAAAAACAAAAGAGTAAATACGATCAAAACTTATAATAAGATTATTCAAAAAAATATTACTAATTTAAAAAACAATTTCCGATAACCTTCTAATTGTATTTTTTTGTTAATTGTAACATTTCAAAACATGGTTTTTATATTAAAATAATATTAGATAGAGTTTAATCTCTCTTTTTTAAATTGTATCTTATAATCTACGTTGAATTTTTTTCTCCTCTATTAATATTTATGAAAGATTAATAATTCATACAATTAACTTTTATATTTTTTAATTTTTGTTAGCCAAAAGCTTCTAATTTTTAATTTAAATAGAAGTAAGCGTGATATTAAATTTCATTTAATATATGTTATCATTAATTTGGATACAAATTAAAAGATAGAAACTTGTTTAGATATAATAAAATATAAACGTTTACTAAAGAAATGAAAATATTTTGATATATTTTATTTACGTTTTATAATATAACCTTTGATATATATAACATAACACTTTAAAAATTTTCGACCCACTCTTTTTCCCTTTTATATTCATACGAGGGGAGTTGCCAAATGCCAACGAATGATTTTGTCTACATACTTTATTTTTCTTGCTCATATTTGATAAATGTAAGGCAAAGACACAACTACCTGTCGATAAAAGTTTGATCAATCATTTCCTCTATTGAGCCATCAATTTAACTAGTGGTTGCACCATTAATCCCACTACTATAATAATTTCTATTGTTTAATGGACTAAAAAGCTCTCAAATTAGCTTACTTTATTTATGTTAAATTTTATTATTAAATTTGTAAATTTGAATTTGAATTTGATTAATTTTAGTTTTTGTATTTTTTATTTTTAATTTTTAATTTTAAGTCAAATGGTAACAGTTAAATTTTTAGCTCAAATTCTACTATTAGTCTTGTATTAGGTATAAGCTTTGGATTTAGTCTCTCTTCTCTACTTTTATCATTTTTAGTCTTTGTACTTTTCAAGCTTGAAATTTTAATCCTGACTCAAACGATAGCCATTAAAGTGCTAACTCTGTTCTCAAATTTTGATCATGTTCAATCTCTGTACTTTTAGTCTCACTTGTGTATTGCTTACAAACTGCATTTGTAAAATGGTTCTTAATTGAACAGTCTAAAGTGCTAACTTTAGTGTCACGGAGCTGGAATTTTAGTCTTGTAATCCGTTCGACCTTAAGCAATTTTCTTGCTTTAAATACACCTAAGTCAGCCTAACTTTTGAAAAGTGAAAATTCATAATAGAAATTCTCCAAGGCACAAAAATAAAGCAGAAACAACTTAAAGACAAAAAAGCAACGAGAGAATAGAAAAATTCACAATAATGCAATGCTCACAAGATGTTTGAGTAAATGCTCTCAAATATATTCAATACTTTGAATGAGGTGATTACAAATGAGACGGAAGGCCTCTATTTATAGTTGAGCTCCCCCAGATCCAACGATACAGTTTACTTTGCATTGATGGTCGAGATTAAAGCCTATCTACAATTGAGATTCTAAAGGGATTTACACAATTCTTTAAGATTACAAAATCAAAGATTATAAGATTACAATTGATATTTACCATGACAACCCTAATTTTCCTTAAGTGCTTCATTAAGCCACCAAGGCTTCAAATAGATGGGTTTCTCCACATGTTTCACGAATCAGGCCAACTCAAATGGGTCGAATGAGCCTCATTTAATCAATTGACCTCTACGTGATGCTCTTTGTGCATTAGTCACGAGCTTTGATCCACGACTTATGACATTCCCTCCACTCATTCTCGCGATGCCCTCGTTGTGTCATCGGAATGACACTGGTTTGACTCATCTCGGAACTGTCTTAATGCCTCAGTCGATTCCTAACTAGTCGCTCTATTAGGTAGGTCCGTCCCTTGGAACATTTGCCCCAGCTTCTGTCGTCGCCTAACTCAAACCATTTCACTCCTCGATACATTTCGTTCGCAAGAGCCCACTGCTCTTACTTGCCCCTATTTTGACTTGCCTCGATCGAGATCCCCTTGATTTGCACAAATAGACTTAGGCATGCCCACATTGAACACTAGTTTAACCTTGAGTATTCCCACCAACTCTGATTTGTAAACCCCTCGGCTTACCTATTTCAGAACTCTGAAAGGGCTCCTATATCTTTGCCCAGCCAACGGTAAGTTAAAATGTAAAACACTAGGAAAGTGTTTGAGATGCACCTCTTTCGTTGCATTTACTCGTTTTAATTGCCTAGTTTGCATAATTACTTTTCCCCCAAAGTCTGATGCACAACCCACCTCTCTCATAGGTGGTAGCCCCACTGATGACTCAAGAGGCTTCATATCAATTGCCATACCTCTAGAAATTCCAAGGGGGTCTCCTTAGTACTCCGATCTACCAAGTCAACGTTCTTGCCACGATGAACATTCTTAGCTAGTTGGGTTACCGACAATACCTTGGTTCCACGTTTCTTATCATGACTCACTAACACCACGCATTTTCGTTGACGATTATCCAATATACAAATGCAATCAACAAAAGAAATCAAAAAAGTATTAATCTGATCAAGGAAATTCAAGCCAAGCACGAAGTTGTAATCATTTAAATGAATTACCTCGAAATCTTTCTTGCCTTTCCACTTGCCAATTTATAGCTCAACTCCTTATGCTACCCCACATTTGTGACCTCTTTGGCATTTTCTGTTTTGATTTTTTTAGTAAATTTGCTAATTAAGAGGTCAAGTTTACCCATAGTTTTCTTCGATATGAATAGATTAGATGCTCCCGTATCGACAAGAGCACTCTTCCTTCGGCCTGTGATGTTGATGTCTAAAAACATCCTCTCCTTATTGGGCTCCTCTTTGTCTTATTTACTAATCACAGACAACATAGATTGCTGTGGGTAGTCCTACACCTTATGCGACCCACTGCATAAGAAGCATTGTATTGGCTTCTTTTTATTCTCATTGTCCCTCAGATGTTTGTTGGGTCTCCAATTCTCGCTAGATGATTTCTCATTACCACCATTCTCATTTTTTATCATTCTTTCTTCATCTCCCCCACCATTGCCCTTCTCCTAAGGCTTGGAAGACTCGAACTTATCTTTTCTCAGAACAAGCTCAATTAAGGACTCTACTATTGTCATGGTTTTGGTAAGTTCCTTGACTCCCCAATGTTGCAACTCCTGCTTTGCCCAAAGCTTTAGCCCATCTATAAAGGAGAAAAATGTCTCATTCTCACTCAAATAAGAAATTTGGAGCATGAGTTCACTGAACTTCTGAACATACTCCCTAACCATACCTTGTTGCATAAGCCGGCGCAACTTAGCCCGAGTATCATCCTTGGCATATATTGGGTAAACTGCCGATTGAATTCCTTTTGAAACTCTTCCCAAGTCCAAATTTCAGTTCAACCACGTTTATCATTTATGGACCTACAATGCCACCATAAAAAAGCGACATCAGTGAATACATAGCAACAATATTTACCTTAGTAGCATCATCCACGATGCCTCTAGTACGAAAGTATTGTTCCATTCCCCATAAAAAGTTTTCCACATCCTTTGCGGACCTCATCCTCATAAACTCTTTCGACTTGGGGACAACAACCTTATGCTTAGGTGTCGTAGCCAACATCCCATTAACTAAAGCGGTTTTATAGATAACAAGCTCCCCCATCATCCCTTATTGTTAACTTATCTGCGGTGGAATTGAGCACCCCTTGCATCGGTTCCACATTAGAATCGAGAGACTCTACCATAAAATTTTTGAGCTACCCCTTAATCGACTCCAGCCCTTCGGTGCGTCCCTTAACTACCTTGAGTGTCTCCCTCACATCCCCCATGTATTATTCATGATTCACCACTCGACTTTCCAAAAGCCGACAGCATATCCACCGATCAATTAGCTTTTTTTGGAACACCCCTTACCCGTATCCAACGTCGGAACATGGTACGAGGCGTTACTGGACTTAAAATTTCTTGAACATGTAAAATCGGGTCATAAAATTTCGTCAAATTTAAAACTTTTCTAACACATGCATTTTGTCCCTTATATGGGCTTATAAAGCTCAAAATATCCTTTAGGATGGTTCGGGACTAAACCGAGAACTTTGGAAACTTTTGGGAAAATTTAGAAAATTTTGTCAAAAGAGGGTCACACGCTTGGGTGTGTCCGCAGGACACGCCGTGTCCCTAACCCGTGTAACTCTCTGTTTATGAAGTCATCATCAAAATAGGGTCACACGGCCTTGGCACACACCCGTGCCCTTAGACCGTGTCTGTCACATGGCTGAGACACATGGCCGTGTCTCTGCCCGTGTGGCCTGGAAGTTGGCTATTTTCCAAGCCAGTTCCTCACTCTAAAACACAAATTCTCTTGTATCCATTTCATCAACATGTATCATGCTATAATTGGACATCCGAATATCCAATTCTGCATACACATTTCCATACATATCGCCATTCATGAAATCATTTGTAAACCACATCCACAACATCTCAATTATGCAATTACCACATACATGAATAACCACATCATAGGCGTATAACATCCATCAATATTGGCCATCTCCAAATAGCCTTAATCAAAATGAACATTTATTAAATAAGGGCCAACCTTTTAGGCCATAAGAAATATGACATATATGACAAAACGACTAAGCCTACTATACATGCCATAACCCAAAAATTAATGTATCTAGATATACCAAGTGTTCCAATTGATAGTGTGAGCGAATCTCCGACGTCCACCGATCCCCGAGCTAACTTGGCGATACTACAAAGCAAGGGAAAATAGAGGGGAAGTAAGCATAAATGCTTAGTAAGTTCATATGCAAATAATAAGAAATTAATAAACTTGTGTGGATAAATCCTCACAATAATTTCTTAAGATGATATAATCATTATATCACATGCTTACACCTTATTACTCATGTTCACATTAATTTGTCTACTTGAGTCACTGTCACAAAATTATTTATTTCTCGAGCTACAGAGCTCCGAATGAAGAACCGTTAATTTTCCCTGAAACTAGACTCATATAACTTCTTACCATAGAAATTTCAGAATTTTTGGCCTAGCCAATTAGTACAGTTTATTCATTAAATTTACCCCTGTTTTGTAGTCCAACAGTTTTGACACTTCTTCACTACGAATCAATTTTCTCCTCGTGTAAAATTCATATGATGTTCTCATTTATTTAACTTGAAAATAGACTTATTAAGGATTTCAAGCATATGAAATATAATCTGTAATTATTTTTTTACAATTTTTACTGATTTTCCAAAGTTGGAACAGGGGATTCCAAAACTCATTCTGACCCTGTCTCACTAAAATTCAAATATCTCATAATTCACACTTCTTTTGCTTACTCTATTTCTTTTATAAAAAAAAATAGACTCATTAATTTTTAATTTAATATCTCACCCAGCCTTTAATTCAATTTCCAAAATTTTTGGTGATTTTTCAAAGTTATACTAATGCTGCTGCTCACAACTATTTTAATGTCAATTTCACTCATTCATTAATTCTTTGTGTTCACTTTCATTTATACACACTTACACCAAAGCATATTATAACTTGGCACATAACAATCAAGTGATCATAGACACATCTTACTCGTTTGCATCCTTATCAATAATGTATCATAATCCGAGCACATTATTTATGAGTCTCGTATACATACCTGTGCCTAGTCATAATACTCACATATCCTATTCTTACTTATCTTGAGCGTACTCCTTGAATTTCCCATTGAACTACTTGTAATATTAGTGATGTTCGGGATATCTCGTACACCTGGTAGGACGCCAATGCCATATCCCAGATATGGTCTTACATGGGATCACATATCGGTGCCGATGCCATGCCCCAGACATGGTCTTACACTGGCACTCATCTCGAGCCGATGCCATGTCCCAGACATGGTCTTACACTACCTCATACTCATCTCAGTGTCGATGCCATGTCCCAGACATGGTCTTACACTGACACAACTTGAGGCCAATGCCATGTCCCAGACATGGTCTTACACTGGCACACTCACTGCCATGGTCCAACCATGGCCTTTTTCCGTCAATTCATCACGAGTCGTAGTACGAATGTACTTGACCCTGCATTTCTCACGATTGATCCTTCAATCCAATCTCGTACTTGCATAAAGTCATGATTAGATAACAAACATATATGAAATAATACATCATCTCAATTCAAATTTAATAATCGTTCACAATAGACTAACCATATGAACTTACCTCGACGCGAATCGGTCATTTTGATTGACATTTCCATGTACTTGGTCCAAATCTCGATTTCTTTGATCTAAAATGTCACATTTTACTTAATTATCACTCACATTACTCATTTTAATATAAAAATATACTACGGAAAATTTACAATTTTGCCCCTAAACTTTCTCATAATTATGATTTTGCCCCTAGGCTCGTGATATGATTTTTATTCAATTTATATAAAATTCAAGGTCAGCCTAACCTTTTTCTCTTCCAAAACAACCTCAAATTCTTATTATTTCACACTTTTAGGAGCATTTACAACTTTTACTAATTAACCCGTTTTAATCATTTTCAACGAAAATCACTTAGCAAAAATCGTTCTCCTAACCTCGTGCACCCTTATTCTACCATTAAACATCAAAATGCCCAAATATCTAGCATGGGTCAATTTTTAATCTTCATTTTTCATGCAAATAAATGGTAAAAATAGAAAGGTTAAGCTTCTAGGATCTAAAAAATACGAAGAACATTAAAAACGGGGCTCAAATGCACTTACAATTGAGCTTTGAAAAAGCTTGAAACCCTAGCCATGGCTTCTTAAAAATTTTGGCAGCATGGAGAAGAGAATGAGCAGATTTTTGGGTTTCAACTTTGTCTTTTATGCCTTAAAACACCCAAATGACAAAAATGCCCTTTTTACTAAAACTTCAATTTTTACCGTTCCATGACTAGTTTTGTCCATAACAAAATATGATGGTCTATTTTCCATTTAAAGACCTCTAGTTTAAACCCCCATTTAAAACAAGTACTTATGTTCTAGAACTCGTATTTTGCAATTAATGCAATTTAATCCCAATAATAAAATTGGGCACTTTATCGATAAAAATTACTTAACAAAATTTGCACACCATCACCCAAACATATCATAGACTCTAAAATAATCATAAATTAAATATTTTTACTTCGGGTTTGTGGTCTCGAAACCACTGTTCCGACTAGGCCCTATTTTGGGCTGTTACAATTCTCCCCCCTTAGGGATTTTCGTCCTTGAAAATTTAACCAGAAGATAAACTTAGGATTGATTTATAAAAGCAACTCACAAATTCTCATACGACTTGGCATCCTCAACATCTCACTTCAAAACTAAGATTACGAATCTGTACTTCCTTATCCTGGACATAAGAACCACATCACTGAATTTTCTCAAGTTCTGATGAAATACACACTGATAAGTAACTGGCCTCATTCTATCAATAGTCTTATACTCTTCGATGAACCATAAATCACTTTTCTTTACTTACCAAATAAAATAAAAAAATAATAAAAAAATTCATCACACAAAGATACTTTCGAAGCACTGTCACTTATCTAAATTTCAATACTCTTACCTTTCGGTTACAGATGCAATTTACGATAATCTATAATTGATTTCTTGGTACACAAACTCTGTCTCGAAACAACAAATAAATGGTCGGTTTCCGACCTGGAGTTCTGAATCAGAAGTTAGTTCCTATCGAACACTTCTAACTTACCATTTACTGACAAAATTCTAAGTTTCACAAAATCATGGAATAAGCATCATTATTTCTGAATAATAATCAATTTCTAATTCACATCATAAGATTCTTTTCATGCAATATTAACTGAGTGAAAGCATAAGCTACCATTTTCACGTTCTTGTATCAAAATACACTTCAAACCAATAAACTATCCAGACTGAATAATTGAATTGGCCTTGGCTATTTCACAGTACCCTTCTAAAGGGACCATTTTCATCTGGTTGCCATGATAACTCAGACATGTATCCTATTGCAATTCTTTCCGGTTACGAATCAATGATCCTTAAATCAACTATACAATTTCAATGATACATAACAATCTCGTTTTAACTCTTTGAGATATATCAAATTACTCAGAAATAACAACCATAGCGCGGATTCCAGCTCGATCCTTCACTGCTTACTCTATTATCAATGTTGATTCCTTTCCCAAAATCTAAAGATAGATCACATCTAATAAAATTCATTTTACTGTAAATTCTCAAAATACTGAACCACATTGGAATTGCATCTCTCTGACAATTAAAATCGTAGTGCCATTTCAAGGCTAACATCTCAGTCACACCGATAAAAAATATTTTAACCAATGCAAAAGCACAGTCTTTACGCATCTGACAATAGTAACACTGTATGTTCACTATCAAACTAGATTTCATAATCACAAAAGTATGATTACTTCCAGTAAAGGAATATCTCTTGCACAATTCACAAAATAAAGTCGATAAGAAATCCGAGATAAGGAAATCCAAGATTCGATACCGTACTAGAAGTCCGAGAATATAGCTCATAAGAGAAATAATACCGACTTCGACAATTCTCAAAAAATTTCTAGAAGGAAAACAATACTTATAAGCACTGAACGATAACAAAAGCAACATAGTCTTCATATACACATTTCACATAATAACAATCAGTGGAAACTGAATTTCAACATCATATGAACTTTACTGTCACTTTTCTATCAACTCATTTTAATAGAATACCAGAAAAGATAGAGTAATACCAATCACGGCCTAAACAGATTAACACTGCTTTCATCTATCACTGAAATCAACTAGCATTCTCATATGATAAGAACCCCGAACGAGTCGATTAGACAATATTAACTTCTCAACATTTACAACATTTTAACTTATCACAAACATATTTTTAAATATCTCAGTGCCAATGTTAGCATTTTCAAAAATAGCTCGGTTGGAAAGCACCTCTGTCTCAACAAACAATTTCGTTAGAGCCCGAAGATATCACACTATCACGATCCACATATGGCATGTATAGCTAGACTCTTACTCATGCTAGGTTAGTCCGAGAACTGACTAAACCATAGCTCTGATACCACTAAATGTAACACCCCTTACTCGTATCCAACACCGAAACAGGGTACGAGGCGTTACCGGACTTAAAATTTCTTGAACATGTAAAACCGGGTCATAAAATTTCGTCAAATTTAAAACTTTTCTAACACATGCATTTTGTCCCTTACATGGGCTTATAAAGCTCAAAATATCCTTTAGGATGGTTCGGGACTAAATCGAGAACTTCGGAAACTTTTGGGAAAATTTAGAAAATTTTGTCAAAACAGGGGTCACACGCCCATGTGGTCTGGGACACGCCCGTGTGGTCTGGGACACGCCCGTGTCCCTAACCCGTGTAACTCTCTGTTTATGACGTCATCATCAAAATAGGTTCACACGGCCTTGGCACACGCCCGTGCCCTTAGACCGTGTCTGTCACATGGCTGAGATACATGGCCGTGTCTCTGCCCGTGTGGCCTGGAAGTTGGCTATTTTCCAAGCCAGTTCCCCACTCTAAAACACAAACTCTCTTGTATCCATTTCATCAACATGTATCATGCTATAATTGGACATCCGAATATCCAATTCTGCATACACATTCCCATACATATCGTCATTCATGAAATCATTTGTAAACCACATCCACAACATCTCAATTATGCAATTACCACATACATGAATAACCACATCATAGGCGTATAACATCCATCAATATTGGCCATCTCCAAATAGCCTTAATCAAAATGAACATTTATTAAATAAGGGTCAGCCTTTTAGGCCATAAGAAATATGACATATATGACAAAACGACCAAGCCTACTATACATGCCATAACCCAAAAATTAATGTATCTAGATATACCAAGTGTTCCAATTGATAGTGTGAGCGAATCTTCGACGTCCACCGATCCCCGAGCTAACTTGGCGATACTACAAGGCAAGGGAAAAGAGAGGGGAAGTAAGCATAAATGCTTAGTAAGTTCATATGCAAATAATAAGAAATTAATAAACTTGTGTGGATAAATCCTCACAATAATTTCTTAAGATGATATAATCATTATATCACATGCTTACACCTTATTACTCATGTTCACATTAATCTGTCTACTTGAGTCACTGTCACTAAATTATTTATTTCTCAAGCTACAGAGCTCCGAATGAAGAACCGTTAATTGTCCCTGAAACTAGACTCACATAACTTCTTACCATAGAAATTTCAGAATTTTTGGCCTAGACAATTAGTACAATTTATTCATTAAATTTACCCATGTTTTGCTATCCAACAGTTCTGACACTTCTTCACTACGAAACAATTTTCTCCTCGTATAAAATTCATATGTTGTTCTAGTTTATTTCACTTGAAAATAGACTTATTAAGGATTTCAAGCATATGAAATATACTCCATAATTATTTTTTTAAAATTTTTACTGATTTTCCAAAGTTGGAACAGGGGATTCCGAAACTCATTCTGACCCTGTCTCACTAAAATTCAAATATCTCATAATTCATACTTCTTTTGCTTACTCTGTTTCATTATAAAAAAAATAGACTCATTAAGCTTTAATTTCATATCTCACCCAGCCTTTAATTCAATTTCCAGCATTTTTGGTGATTTTTCAAAGTTATACTAATGCTGCTGCCCACAACTGTTTTAATGTCAATTTCACTCATTCATTAATTCTTTGTGTTCAGTTTCATTTATACACACTTACACCAAAGCATATTATAACTTGGCATATAACAATCAAGTGATCATAGACACATCTTACTCGTTTGCATCCTTATCAATAATGTATCATAATCCGAGCACATTATTTATGAGTCTCTTATACATACCTGTGCCTAGTCATAATACTCACATATCCTATTCTTACTTATCTTGAGCATACTCCTTGAATTTCCCATTGAACTACCTGTAATATTAGTGATGTTCGGGATATCTCGTACACCTGGTAGGACGCCAATGCCATATCCCAAATATGGTCTTACATGGGATCACATATCGGTGCCGATGCCATGCCCAGACATGGTCTTACACTGGCACTCATCTCGAGCCGATGCCATGTCCCAGACATGGTCTTACACTACCTCATACTCATCTCGGTGTCGATGCAATGTCCCAGACATGGTCTTACACTGACACAACTTGAGGCCAATGCCATGTCCCAGACATGGTCTTACACTGGTACACTCACTGCCATGGTCCAACCATGGCCTTTTTCCGTCAATTCATCACGAGTTGTAGTACGAATGTACTTGACCCTGCATTTCTCACGATTGATCCTTCAATCCAATCTCGTACTTGCATAAAGTCATGATTAGATAACAAACATATATAAAATAATACATCTTCTCAATTCAAATTTAATAATCGTTCACTATAGACTAACCATATGAACTTACCTCGACGCGAATCGGTCATTTTGATTGACATTTTCCCGTACTTGGTCCAAATCTCGATTTCTTTGATCTAAAATGTCACATTTTACTTAATTATCACCCACATTACTCATTTTAATACAAAAATATACTATGGCAAATTTACAATTTTGCCCCTAAACTTTCTCATAATTATGATTTTCCCCCTAGGCTCGTAATATGATTTTTATTCAATTTCTATAAAATTCAAGGTCAGCCTAACCTTTTTATCTTCCAAAACAACCTCAAATTCTTATTATTTCACACTTTTAGGAGTATTTACAACTTTTACTAATTAACCCGTTTTAACCATTTTCAACGAAAATCACTTAGCAAAAATCGTTCTCCTAACCTCGTGCACCCTTATTCTACCATTAAACATCAAAATGCCCAAATATCTAGCATGGGTCAATTTTTAATCTTCATTTTTCATTTAAATAAATGGTAAAAATAGAAAGGTTAAGCTTCTAGGATCTAAAAAATACGAAGAACATTAAAAACGGGGCTCAAATGCACTTACAATTGAGCTTTGAAAAAGCTTAAAACCCTAGCCATGGCTTCTTAAAAATTTCGGCAGCATGGAGAAGAGAATAAGCAGATTTTTGGGTTTCAATTTTGTCTTTTATGCCTTAAAACACCCAAATGACAAAAATGCCCTTTTTACTAAACCTTCAATTTTTACCCTTCCATGACTAGTTTTGTCCCCATAACAAAATATGATGGTCTATTTGCCATTTAAAGACCTCTAGTTTAAACCCCCATTTAAAACAAGTACATATGTTCTAGAACTCATATTTTGCAATTAATGCAAGTTAATCCCAATAATAAAATTGGGCACTTTATCAATAAAAACTACTTAACAAAATTTGCACACCATCACCCAAACATATCATAGACTCTAAAACAATCATAAATTAAATATTTTTACTTCGGGTTTGTGTTCTCGAAACCACTTTTCTGACTAGGCCCTATTTTGGGCTGTTACATTTTTGCCCCTACCTGAAGCACCCCAAACCCGGCCCATGAGCTTTGACCAAATTTGGTATGTTCCTCAAGTAAACCGATTCAAATTCTTTCGTTACTTGGTGAAAAACTTGTGTGATTTTTTTTTTAAAAAATAGTTTGGGTTGGGCTTGTGTTGAAAACAAACTGGATTTTTAAATTAGAAAACCCCTTTTTAATTTTAAGTAATAAACATATCGAGTATATTTTTAAATAAATTACTTAGTCTTTAACTTAATCAAAATTTGTAACACAATAAAACAACAAGTAGAAATAAAATCGTTCATCATGGCCTTATGGCCTTAGTACATCAAAAAAAATTCCCAAAAATAATTCAAAGTACTAAAATAAATTCAAGAGTCCATAAAAATATAAACTTCATGTTGAGCATGGCCACCACTCGATTCTGCCCCCGGTCCATCACTTTGCTCATCACACAAACATAGTCCCACAACGGGCGAGTCAAATGCAGACTCAATGTGTACACGACACTAAATCATAATAGAATCGGGCATATCACATATTACACATTCAAAACATAGAATACAAAGTTATGATGCATTCCCAAACCCAAACCTAATTGTCCATCCGCTACACACCCCGTACTGCGCTACGGTCACCGTGTAGGACTACTAAGTCGACCCTCCTTCCGCTACACTCCAAATCTGCGGTCTTAGGTCACCGCATGACACCGTGGTCTTAGGTCACCACTTTCATATTACTGTGGTCTTAGGTCACCACTTTTCGATATCACGGTCTTAGGTCACCGTGTTCGTGGTCTTAGGTCACCACATTCACTTCCCCTTTCAATAACCCATATGCCCCATATAATAATATGCATAATATGCCAGAGTTCACATTCTTATCATATTCTCATGTTACAAATAACATCTTCCATATTCCTAGTAGAAGTAGGAAACGTACCTGAGTACTTTGTACCATAACATGGTACCTTAGCCACTTTCATATACTTAATATCACATATATTAATTAATCATGCCATAAAACATATTATGGGATAGTGTGGGGTACACACCTGATTCGCTTAAAATTTCCTTGAGATCTCGAAAAGCTTGATCTAATGCTTAGATCCTTAATCCCTATATTGATTTATCACTTATTACCTTAATAAAAAGCCATTCGGCCAAAATTCCAAATCCTAGTAGGATTAGTATTCTTACCTTGTTGCCGATTGGAACACCAACAAATCCAAAACTTCCTTGTTTCCCTAGGAATGTCGAAATCCCTAAAACCTTACGTTAGACTTAATCTTAATCATCAAAACATAAATCAAGGCCTTTTGCCGAATATTCACATGTCTTACCTTAATCTTAGAAATCCCGAATACTCCTCCTTTTAGTCGACTACTGATAATCCCGAAAGGTCCTTCCATATTCGGCAACCATAATATGTATGGGGTTAGATTATCTCTCGGCTAATCTAAAAGAAAAGATTGGAAATCAAACTTGTTCTTACCTTTGAAGAAATCGACAAAGACCTATGCTTGAAGCCTTTCCAAGATTCGGCTTGACAAAAGAAAAGAGAGAGAGAAGAGAGAGAGTCCTCGAAAATTTAGCAGAGAGAAGAGGAGGAAGAAAATTTGATGAGTAGCCCTATTTTCTTCCTTTTATAGCCGAAACTACTACTCAGAATCCCTTACTTGGCCACCACTCTTCTTTATTTGATAGCTTTATCCTTTGAATTATCAAAATAATAATCCCTTAATTTAAAATAATTAGAGAATAATCCTTTATTATCTCTTCAAAAATAATCCAAATTAAATCCCTTATTTATCACCTTATTAATCGAATATTTATGACAATAAAACTCCTCCTTTCTAGAAGGCTTGTGTTGTCCACAAAGCAAAAATAAAACTCATTTTATTTGCTTCCCAAGTGACTCGAACTCAGGCCCAACACCTTGCATGTGGTGCCATTTCCAGAGGCCCTAAGTGGCATCTCCAGGCCACTTTTCCAAGCCTGTTTGTGTGTCAAATTTCACAAACTTTTTCTTTTAAGGCCACCTTGCCTTAATTTCCTCTTTTAAACTTTAAAACTCGACATTTCTAAGTCATTTCTAAGTTTCCAAAAATTTTCGTTCGGCTCTATAAACTTGACATTTCCTTACATTTCCAAGTTTTCCAGAAATGTTCACTTTCCTCTTTTGAATCATTTCCACATCATTTCCTTACATTTCCTAGTTTCCAAAAATGTTCACTTCCCATTTTTAAACTTAACATTTCCATACATTTTCAGGTTTCCAAAAAAATGTTTATTTCCAAATCATTTCCATTCATTTCCGGGTTTCCAAAAATGTTCAAAATTTATTCTTAGTACACAAAAAATGTCACTTCGTACAATTAAACCGAAAATGCATAGGCCCTTTCCAGGATGTTACACTACCATTGGTCTCACTAAGCTCAATGTAATCATCTACTTCTTTCTTCATCTCGACCGACACCTTTGAACCTTAGCTCTAATACCAACTATCATGGGGCTAGAACTTTAGTCTTGCAATTCGTGAAACCTTAGGCGATTTACTTTGTAACACCCCTTACTTGTATTCGACGCGAGAACAGGGTACGAGGCATTACCGGACTTAAACACAAACAAACATATATTTTCGAGTCATAAATTTCCATTCAAATTGAAAACTTTTCATATCGTCCCGAAAATGAGCCTACGAGGCTCAATACATGCTTTGGAAGTGGTTTGAGACTAAACCGAGAACTTTGGAAAATTTTACAAAACTTAGAAAAATTTTCATGTTACAAGGCTCACACGCCTGCGTGTGTGCCAAGGGGACACGCCCGTGTTTCATACTCGATTCTGATACATTCGCCCTGCTTTCACTCTAAAAACTCCTTACGTTTTTTTATCAATGAACCGTTGGTTGATATACTTCTTTCGAAATTCATCTTTAAAGAATTCCCAATTAACCCTCTCTCTCGGTACTACTGACACAAGAGTTTTCCACCACCGGTATGCTGAGTCTCTCAGAAATGATACGGCACATTTCAGACATTCATCCGGTGTGCAAGACAGTTCATCGAATACCCTGATAGAATTCTCAAGCCAAAATTCTGCCCCTATCTGGGGGTATTCCTGGTAATTCCTCTGGGAACACATCCACGAAGTCCCTTACCGTTCTAACTCTACTGACACCTTCTTCCTTTCCATCTAACGCACTTACGAAGGCTAAAAACGCTTTGCACCCTTTCCTAACCATTTTCTCAGCCTTCAACACCGAAACTACGTTAGACAGGTAGTTTCTTCTTTCTCCGATCATTACTACTACTTCATTCTCCGGGGTCCTTAATTCCATTCGTTTGGCCGCACAATCCAACACGGCTCAGTGCTCTACTAGCCAGTCCATTCCGAGTATAAGTTCAAACTCTCCAAAGGGTAATTCCATTAAGTCATCCCGAAAGTTCACTCCCTGAATTTCTAGGGGTACGTTCCAAAAGATCTTATCCACCACTATAGTTTGGCCTAATGGGCTCACTACAGTCATCTGCCTATCAGAAAGTTCAGAGTCTAGGCCTAGTGTTTCCACTACACTACATGCAACATATGAATGAGTCGAACCCACATCAATTAGAGCAAAATAGGGCTTGCCAAAAATAAAGAACGTACCGGTTATAACATCCAGCGCGTCTCCATCTTCCCTCTGGCGAACCGCATAAACCAAACCCGGTTGCCTTACCTCAGCATTAGCAGCACCTCTGCCCTGTGTTCCACGGCCTCTGCCAGTACCATTACCTCGGTTACTCGAACCACGACCTCGTTGAGGCTGCGGTCCTCCTCTACCAGCCTGACTAACATTCTGAGCTGCTGGTCGGCTTTCCTCTGAGTTCTTGGGACAATCCTTGATCACATGGTCCTTGGACCCACACCTAAAACATCCTCCTGTTTTCCTCCAGCACTCTCCCAAGTGCTTCTTTCCACACACATCACAAGGACGATACCGCCTCTTCCGGACCAACTTGTCGACTTCATGCCCATCAACTCTAGGCCTCTTATGAACCTTTCCGGATGATCCAAAACCTCTTTGGGCCTATTCCTATCCATAGCCTGCTTTGTAGAATCCTTGATTCCCTCGGCCACCTTGGCCTTTTCTACCAAAGCAGAGAACTCCCGCTCCTGATGCGGTGCTATCAACAGTCTCAGATCATCCCTTAGCCCGTCCTCAAAACGGACACAACGCTCATGCTCAGTTGCCACTACACCTCGAGCATAACGGCTCAACCTCAGGAATTCAGCCTCATATTCTCGCAATGGACTTGTTCCTTGAACCAAACTCCCGAAAAGCCTTCCTTTGCTCATCAAGATACCTGTTCCCACATACTTCCTTTGAAATGCCTCCTTAACATATTCCCGTGTCGATCCTCACCGTGGGCACCATCCCGAATAGATTAACCACCACCGATCGCTTCATTGCGTAATGCGGTGCCACCATTCCTTTAACTTCTCCTCATGGGTCAAATCAAGCTCATCCATTATGCGCTCCGTTGCTTCCAACCAATACTCAACTGTACTGGGTGCCACTCCAGATACTCCTCGAAATATTTCGGCTCCATTAGCTCGAAGCCGCTCAGGCACAGACTTTCTGGTTCCCGAATTTCCTCCTGCACCAACCACCAATTCCAAAACTCGCAGCACAGCCTGCGACACAGCATCTTCCCCCGTCTAAGCTTGCTGCTCAACACCAACAGCTGGGGGTGGTGGTGGCAGTGGTATTTCGTTGTCAGTCCCTTGACCCGATCTAACGGGTTCTGACACAGTCATCCTTCCTCTACCTCGTCCCCGACGACCACATCCTCTAGAGCTCATTTCTAACGTCGAGATTTGATTAAGAAGTTTTATGAATTAGTACTTTTTGTTTCACTTGATTACCCGCGAAGAAGTTTTATGAAAAAGAATTTAGGAGTGGTTCTTTCGTATTCATACAATCACACAGTGTTCTCATTCATTCACACATCCATCAAACAATTATGAACTTTCGTTCATTCAGAGAAATGTTATAGTTTTCATTGTTGCTGCTTTTCCACTACCCGGGGGTATTTTCATAATTTTGTCCTACAGGTATTTTCGTAATTTTTCGTAAGAAAAAGTTCCTTGGTGATTTTGTCACAAATTATTTTGGTATTTTTAAATTCCTGGTATTTTGGAAAAATTTTGAAATCTGGGGTATTTCGGTAGTTTTAGACCTCGGGGGTAATTCAAGAATTTTTCACACAAACCGGTAAGTTTGTAGAATTTAATAAATCAGGAATATTTCAAAGGTTGCAAAACTTTGGGGTTCTTTTTGAGAATTGTACTTTTCAAAGCGATGATGTTGCAAAAATTTTGGAAATTAGGGTCATTTTGGGTAATTTTGTAAGTTAGGGGCAATTTTGTAATTTTCCAAAATCAAGGTATTTTTGATAGTTTGCGAGTTAGGGTTTTGAACATTTATAAAGCAATGAAATTTTGATAAAACTCTTGGGTAGTTTGACATTTTATAAACCAAGGGCATTTTAGTAATTTTATCACTAAGGGTATTTTTGTAATTTTCATAAATCGTAAATTTTTTTCGGAAAATTTTGTAAAGATAGTTTTCGTGGATTAAAAGAGCAATTTTAAGAGTTTTAAAACTAGGGTTTCGTTGTTTTTATAAAACACGGCTAGTTCCCTTTCGGGTTTTAGTCATTGCGTTTGCTTTATGACCGAGTCCTCTTGGTCGTGGGTGAACCAAAGCTACGCACTGTGCGAGATTCGAATGGAGAGGAGGTGAGTCACGCGATTGCTTAAATACCAAGCTCCCACCGAAACCATTCCTAGACATGCGCACGAGGTTGCCACACCCTAACCCTGGCGACTTAGCCATAGGTTTGTTTAAGTAGGTATTAAGTCTTATGTAATAGTTGGGTAATCTAGTCCTAGGGTTCAAGTTCCTATCATACTATTCTCGTTCCATGCCTTTTCTACCCTTCCATAATTCGTAAATCACATAATCATACTGGATGGTTAGGGGTACTTACAGTGGATCATGGGTCTGAGACTTGGGTGCCATGCCTAAAGACCGCTTTATTTCAAAAAAAAAACTTACTTGGCTTGATTTGAAAACGTTTTGGCCTTAGCCCACAGGCCGAGAGTTTAAAACTGGGCTCTGATACCAAATTGAAACACCCCAAACCTGGCCCACGAGCTTTGACCAGATTTGGTATGTTCCTCAAGTAAACCGATTCAAATTCTTTCGTTACTTGGTGAAAAACTTGTGTGATTTTTTTTTTAAAAAATAGTTTGGGTTGGGCTTGTATTGAAAACAAACTGGATCTTTAAATTAGAAAACCCCTTTTTAATTTTAAGTAATAAACATATCGAGTATATTTTTAAATAAATTACTTAGTCTTTAACTTAATCAAAATTTGTAACACAATAAAACAACAAGTAGAAATAAAATCGTTCATCATGGCCTTATGGCCTTAGTACATCAAAAATTTTTTTCCAAAAATAATTCAAAGTACTAAAATAAATTCAAGAGTCCATAAAAATATAAACTTCATGTTGAGCATGGCCACCACCAGCCTCTGCCGTCCTGGGTCCATCACTGCTTCATCACCAAAACATAGTCCCACAACGGTGAGTCAAACAGACTCAATGTGTACACGACACTAAATCATAATAGAATCGGGCATATCACATATTACACATTCAAAACATAGAATACACAGGTTATGATGCATTACCAAACCCAAACCTAATTGTCCATCCGCTACACACCCCCGCACTCGCGTCACACACCGTGGGGACTACTAAGTCGACCCTCCTTCCGCTACACTCCAAATCAAGGTCTTAGGTCACCGCATACCGTGGTCTTAGGTCACCACTTTCAGACATCTGTGTGGTCTTAGGTCACCACTTTTCGGATATCACGGTCTTAGGTCACCGTGTTCGTGGTCTTAGGTCACCACATTCACTTCCCCTTTCAATAACCCAATGCCCCATATAATAATATGCATAATATGCCAGAGTTCACATTCTTATCATATTCTCATGTTACAAATAACATCTTCCATATTCCTAGTAGAAGTAGGAAACGTACCTGAGTACTTTGTACCATAACATGGTACCTTAGCCACTTTCATATACTTAATATCACATATATTAATTAATCATGCCATAAAACATATTATGGGATAGTGTGGGGTACACACCTGATTCGCTTAAAATTTCCTTGAGATCCCGAAAAGCTTGATCTAATGCTTAGATCCTTAATCCCTACATTGATTTATCACTTATTACCTTAATAAAAAGCCATTCGGCCAAAATTCCAAATCCTAGTAGGATTAATATTCTTACATTGTTGCCGATTGGAACACCAACAAATCCCGAAACTATTCCTTGTTTCCCTAGGAATGTCGAAATCCCTAAAACCTTACGTTAGACTTAATCTTAATCATCAAAACATAAATCAAGGCCTTTGGCCGAATATTCACATGTCTTACCTTAATCTTAGAAATCCCGAATACTCCTCCTTTTAGTCGACTACTCTGATAATCCCGAAAGGTCCTTCCATATTCGGCAACCATAATATGTATGGGGTTAGATTATCTCTCGGCTAATCTAAAAGAAAAGATTGGAAATCAAACTTGTTCTTACCTTTGAAGAAATCGACAAAGACCTATGCTTGAAGCCTTTCCAAGATTCGGCTTGACAAAAGAAAAGAGAAGAGAAGAGAGGAGAGTACTCGAAATTCAAAGCAGAGAGAAGAGGAGGAAGAAAATTTGATGAGTAGCCCTATTTTCTTCCTTTTATAGCCGAAACTACTACTCGAGAATCCCTTACTTGGCCACCACTCTTCTTTATTTGATAGCTTTATCCTTTGAATTATCAAAATAATAATCCCTTAATTTAAAATAATTAGAGAATAATCCTTTATTATCTCTTCAAAAATAATCCAAATTAAATCCCTTATTTATCACCTTATTAATCGAATATTTATGACAATAAAACTCCTCCTTTCTAGAAGGCTTGTGTCAGTCCACCAAGCAAAAATAAAACTCATTTTATTTGCTTCCCAAGTGACTTCGAACTCGGGCCCAACACCTTGCATGTGGCGCCATTTCCAGAGGCCCTAAGTGGCATCTCCGTGCCACTTTTCCAAGCCTGTTTGTGTGTCAAATTTCACAAACTTTTTCTTTTAAGGCCACCTTGCCTTAATTTCCTCTTTTAAACTTTAAAACTCGACATTTCTAAGTCATTTCTAAGTTTCCAAAAATTTTCGTTCGCTCTATAAACTTGACATTTCCTTACATTTCCAAGTTTTCCGAAAATGTTCACTTTCCTCTTTTGAATCATTTCCACATCATTTCCTTACATTTCCTAGTTTCCAAAAATGTTCACTTCCCATTTTTAAACTTAACATTTCCATACATTTTCGTTTCCAAAAAATGTTTATTTCAAATCATTTCCATTCATTTCCTGGTTTCCAAAATGTTCAAAATTTATTCTTAGTACACAAAACATGTCACTGCACAATTAAACCGAAAATGCATAGGCCCTTTCCAGGATGTTACACTACCATTGGTCTCACTAAGCTCAATGTAATCATCTACTTCTTTCTTCATCTCGACCGACACCTTTGAACCTTAGCTCTAATACCAACTATCATGGGGCTAGAACTTTAGTCTTGCAATTCGTGAAACCTTAGGCGATTTACTTTGTAACACCCCTTACTTGTATTCGACGCGAGAACAGGGTACGAGGCATTACCAGACTTAAACACAAACAAACATATATTTTCGAGTCATAAATTTCCATTCAAATTGAAAACTTTTCATATCGTCCCGAAAATGAGCCTACGAGGCTCAATACATGCTTTGGAAGTGGTTTGAGACTAAACCGAGAACTTTGGAAAATTTTACAAAACTTAGAAAAATTTTCATGTTACAAGGCTCACACGCCCGTGTGGTCCAAGGGACACGCCCGTGTTTCATACTCAGTTACAGACATTCGGCCCTGTTTCAGCTCTAAAAACTCCTTACGTTTTTTTATCAATGAACCGTTGGTTGATATACTTCTTTCGAAATTTATCTTTGAAGAATTCCCAATTAACCCTCTCTCTCGGTACTACTGACACAAGAGTTTTCCACCACCGGTATGCTGAGTCTCTCAGAAATGATACGGCACATTTCAGACATTCATCTGGTGTGCAAGACAGTTCATCGAATACCCTGATAGAATTCTCAAGCCAAAATTCTGCCCTATCGGGATCATCGTCAACATTTGCCCTGAAATATTCAGCCCCATGTTTTCGAATCTTATCAACTGGGGGCTTACTCACTCTTATATATTGCATACCTTGAGGAGCTACTGGAACCGGCTGAGGAATAGGTGGGGGTGGAGGGGATTGAGCATTCAAATTTGTTCGAACAAATTCCGTATACCACTCGTTCATCATGTGGAGGAAGGCTTCCCTACCCCCTTCTGCTCTTCCCTGACTAACCGTTGGAGGTCTACTTTCAGACGGCACTTCCCCTTGAGCGGGGGCCAGCGCATTACTTTCTACGTCATCAGCTTCAGCTTGATTGGGATCCATTTACTATATGAAAACACATTTTAAAAATTTCAGTTCATTTATGGCATGTATGGCTAGACCTTCACACATGCTACGTTAGTCCGAGAATTGACTAAACCGTAGCTCTGATACCACTAAATGTAACACACCTTACCCGTATTCTACGCTGAAACAAGGTACGAGGCATTACCAAACTTAAACACAAACATACATTTCCGAGCCATAAATTTCCATTCAAATTTAAAACTTTTCATATCATCCCTAAAACGAGCCTACGAGGCTCAATACATGCTTTGGAAGTGGTTCGGGACTAAACCGAGAACTTTAAAAAATTTTACAAAACTTAGAAAAATTTTCATGTTACAGGGCTCACACGCCCGTGTGGTCCAAGGGACACGCCCGTGTGACCCTTGGACACGCCCGTGCTACAGGCCGTGTTCAAAATAGGGAGCTCTCTAACTTGTGCTACACGGCCATGCCACACGCCCGTGTGCTAGGCCATGTGGTCGATTTAATTTTCATAATTTTTCATAAATAGGTGCAGATTTCACACGGCCGAGACACACGCCCGTGTCCAAGGCCTTGTAGCACACACGGCCGAGACACACGCCCGTGTCTCTGCCTGTGTGCTATATTCTAGACATTCTGTTTTGCAACAATTAAGGTGCAAGGGACACACGGCTGAAACACATGCCTGTGGGGCAGACCGTGTGTCACACACGGCCTAGACACACGCCCGTGTGTATACCCATGTGGACAAAAAGTAAGGCTATTTACCAAGCCATTTTTCCACCCCTTTAATACACACACTTACACCATGTAACATAGCACCAATTCAGGCATATACATAAAATCAAATCAGCCATAACCAAGACATCAACACATCATTCACATGCTACCATCTATCATACACAAACATTTCATACTAATCAACTCATATCATGTAAACTCTCACATCCATGAAAGGCATCATCATATAAATTACTTATACCAACATTAGCCAATTTTAATGGCCATTTACAAAATGAACTTTCAACCAATATGTAACACCCCTAACCCCTATCCATCGTCGGAATAGGGTTACGAGGTATTACCGATCACTCACTTCATAACATATACATATCTCATACATTTAGACATTCAAATACATATGTTATTCAAACACAGTCATATTGTCCCTTGTGAGGCTCTACGAGGCCTTAAAACATGCTTAGAAATGGTTCGGGACTAAACCGAACATATACAAAAATTCTCGAAACTTAGAATAATTTTCGAATTTTCAAACGTCACACGCCCATGTGAACAGGCCGTGTGCCTTACACGGCCTCCAGACACGTCCGTGTCACAGACCATGTGGAAACAGGGCATACATACTGACTTGGTCACACGGCCAGTCACACGCCCGTGTGTCCAGCCCGTGTGCCTATTTGAAATGGCCATACACGCCCATGTGCCAAGATTGTGTGCCACACACGGCCATCAGACACGCCCGTGTGTCAAGACCGTATAACTCACTGACTTATTTTATTAAAGCAGCTGGGGTCACACGGTTGATTCACACGCCCGTGTGCTCAGGCCGTGTGGCACAAAATTAGGCTTGGTTTAAGCCATATTTCCCACCCTCCTCATGCATACCTAAACCACATCATTTTTTTCCATTTCAATACAATTAATAGGCAGCCAAAACATGTTGTTACATATAAATTTCATGCCATTCAAATTCCTAACCATATCAATGCACATTTCAATACCATTTGCTTAACCAAGAACATCCCAAATATACAAGTTATAATCATCAATATAACCTATTTCAATTATACAATATTTCCCAATTCAAACATCAATCCCTACCTCAAAAATGAACCAATTCATCAACTTAATTTTATGCATTTCTTAAGCAAATACTCATCATCTATCAAATGATCATATGAATAACTCAAACCATTATTAAAATGGCCAAATACATTTAGATCATATCAAGCAAACCTCATAACAATTCTAAGCTATTTAGCCAATATCAAGGTTATCAAAATATACTAAATTCCACAACCACATACATAATCAACCATCTCAAATAACCAAATACATTCCAACCATAATATCAAATACCATAGCCTATACATGCCATATAACCAAGTCATAAAGTTTATAAATACCAAAATTTTTAACTAGATAGTGTGATGCGATCTCCGCTGACTTCCAACCCGAGCGAAAATCCGAAAATCTATAAACATAAGAAAACACACAGAGTAAGCTTTGAAAGCTTAGTAAGCTCGTATCTTAATAAACTTAACATAACAAATAATTTCATTACAATGTCATAAGCATGTTATGCTATCTCAAATGTCAAAACACAAATTATCTCAAATTTGTAACATGATTTCATACCAAATCATCACCATTCAATAATATACTTACTTGCTTACTAACTTTAGCTTTCACAAGTTTATTTAATTAGATTCTCATATAACATTTAATTCTCACTTTCATATAACCAAATGAGCACATTTTAGTAAATAACATATTTAATCACATATCTTTCTCATATGAATCACTTATCATCACTTATACCCAAATTCATCTTTCATTTATATAGTATCTGACAATTTCACATAAGCCACTTTATAAATCACATCTTATTCATTTATTCCTGTTTAATTTGCACATATTCACATTTCATTTGCATATACAACACATAACAATCTTTGCACATATATACTTACCTTTCATTATCAAATATTGTATACATTTCAACGTACCTGAATCGGAATGTCATTCACTTAATCACTTATTTCTAGGAACACCCGTTGAACCGTTCGGAATCAATAGGATACTTGGATAACTCGAAAAGCTCGTACAATGCCAATGTCCCAGACGTGGTCTTACATGTAATCAAATATCGATGCAACTGTCCCAGACAGGGTCTTACACGAAATCATATACTATGTCGATGTCCAAGACATGGTCTTACACGTAAATCTCAAATCGATGCCAACGTCCCAGACGTGGTCTTACACGATGATAAACCGTAAAAGTAACATATTTTAAGCCCACATTTAATATGCTTTTGGATGATTTAAGCCCCAATTTATGTAAAAAGGTGCTCTTAATCCTTTCTTTTCATGTCTTATACTCAGGAAAGCACCCGATGACGAAAAGAACGAGAAACGGGCTTAAAACAGACCAAATTGGGCCAAGCCACAAGATCAGCACGGCCTGGACTTCAAGCCACACGGCCCTGGCACAATTCCTACTAGAACACGGCCTTACCACGACTTACACGGCCGTGCCTCATTCAACAGTGTCGAACACGGCCTGAAGATGATTCATACGGGCGTGTGCCATGGCCGTGTCCCTGCCACGGGAAAGAGGAATTTTACTCGGATTTGGATGCTTGGAGGCAAAGAAACACATTCCTAAGTCTACTTAAACTCCCAAATAGGAATTGCACTCAAATTAGGATACTTGAAGGCCAAGTAAAGCATCTCAAAGCCTATATAAACACCCCAGGGGCAACTTGTAAAGGAGTCGGCGAAGCTTCATCGCCGGGGGCTTTTGTCGTAGGCGTCGTGCTAGGCCAGAGAAGGCAGATTTGTGGGGATTCACTCAGGGATAGCCAGTTGATCCATCTCAAGAAGCCAGAGTTTTACTCAAGATGGAGGATCTCCTCTTCAATTCCTTCGGGGGGTTTTAGGGATTTCTTATGTTTTGTTTTATCTTTTCTCTTGAGATGTTTTCCTTTATTGTTATGAACTAAACCTTCGGATACCCGAAGGGGATGAAACCTATGATGAATCTTGTTATTTGATTATTTGAATTATATGATAATAACTTAGTTTGTTCTTAATTATGTTAGCTTAATCCAAATTTAATGTGCTTAGGTGGAGGAGGAATAGACCCTGCCTAAGAGTAGATCCAACATAATTAAGCGGAGTTGATCGCACGCCTAGAGATAGGGTGACGAGATTTTGCCGGATTAGGGTGAAACATAATATGGGAATCCACAGATCGATTTACTGCTATTCTAGGGGGTTATTATAAGAGAATGAGAGTTCCACTAATTAACCTAGGGTTAGACGTTATTCGCCTCGAGAGAGGGTTTAATATACGTTAGGGAGTCTTACGGATCAAACTAAGGGAATAAATCGTATGGTTCAATGTTAGATAACAAGTAAAGTCTAGGTGGATTCTTCCTAGGGTATCGTCGAAATCAACTGAGTTTTTCCAAAGTTATTTTCCCAAATTCATTCTTCTTTGTCTTAGAGTCTTTAGTTTAGTAGTTAATTAATTTAGATTAATAAACAAACTTCACTTATTTTAGGCTAAATAATAAAAAGAAAGTATTAGTACTTTTAGTTCCTTTGGGTTCGATAATCCGGTCTTGCCTAAACTATACTACTATTCGATAGGTGCACTTGCCTTTAATCGTTGTCAGAGTTAGTTTCCAGGTTCGATCATTCTTTTATAAATTTTAAAACTCTGATTTACAGCGATCACACGATAGCTCATATCGGAATCCTATGTCATGACATATGTATCCTAACTATTCCTATGGTTTGTACGGGGCTTTCAGATGTCATCACATTGTCGATGCTATCTCGTATTCATATAATATGCTTCTCAAAATTCAATATCATAATAATATATATAACTTTTCAAAATACATGTATATTTACATTACCATTCGGCATTGAATTCAATCACAAAAATAATAAGCATTTATAACATGATTTCATAACGTCTATTAAAATACGAGCTTACCTCGTTCGTAGTAACAACAAATTAAGTCGACTAATCCGATATTTTGACTTTCCCTCGATCTAGATCCGAATTCCGCTTTGCCAATCTAATTAATATCAAAATTAACTTATTTAATCATTAATTCATTCAATTAAACACAATTTACACATTTTGACAAAATTACACTTTTGCCCCTATTTTCCACATTTTTACAATTTAGTCCTTATCACATAAAATCACAATTTCATGAAATTAAACACAAACCCAAGCTAGCCGAATTTTCCATATATTATTCTCAACCCATATTTCAATTTATTTCACATTTCAACCCCTCAATTTACACTTTTCACAATTTAATCCTTATTTGACATTTTTACCAAAAATCACTTAACAAAACATATTAATCTATCAACAATTATTCATTTTCCATCATCAACACTCAAAAACATCAAGCTATCATCAATGGCAACTCAAAAATTCATCAACAAATAAAAAAAGTAGGGTACGGGCTAGCTAGAACACGAAGCAACGATCACAAAAATATAAAAATCATTAAAAACCGAGCTCGAAACATACCTCAATTAAAAACAACAAGGGCCGAACCCTATAATTCTTCCATGGATGTTTCTTTTATCTATATTCGGTGGAAGATGAAGGAAATAACATGATTTTGGCTTTTATTTTATTTATTATTAACTTTAATTACCTATTTACCTTTTTACCCTTTAAAAACATTAATAATTACACCAAATGCCACTCCACTAACATCCACTATCTCATAAATGGGCTATTTGCCACATAAGGACCTTCACTTTTAAGTTCTATAGCTATTTGACACCTTTAGCTTATAGAACCCAACTTTTACGCTTTACGCGATTTAATCCTTTTTACCGAATTAACCACTTAAACGATAAAATTTCTTTACGAAAATTTCACACAACTCTAATATCATGCTGTAAATATTAAAATAATAATAAAATAAATTTTTCAATGTTGGATTGTGGTCCTGAAACCACTGTTCCGATTAACCCTAAAAACTGGCTGTTACACAATATAAGCCAACATATTTGGCCAAATCAATTATGACACATAACAAAATGATCAAGTCCCCTATACATGCCATAACTCAAAATGTTAATTCATTGGTACCCTAAATAATTGTTGATAGTGTGAGTGGATCTCCGACAACCTCCGAACCTAGAGCTAGCTTGGTGACACTATAAGACATGGAAAAAAAGGGGGAGTAAGCTATATAGCTTAGTAAGTTCCTATGCAAATAATAAGCATCATAACCACACATTCAACATACATTTAACATAATGTAAGTTAACATAAATGTTACTAAAATCTCATCGTCATAATTTACTCAATCACAACCTTACCGAGGGTTCATCACATATCGAGCTCATTAATTATGAGTTTTACGTACATACCTGTACCAATTCACAACATAAATGTAACATCCCGATTTAGGGTCTAGTCAGAACAGTGGTGCGAGACCACAAATCCAAAGTAGTAAAATGAGTTTTGAGGTATAAGATATGTTTGCATGATAGTATGAAAGTTTCATGTAGAAATTTTATAAAATTGTCATTGAATGGTCCATTAGGACTAAATTGCAAAAGTTGCAAAATATGAGATTCTAGAAGCTTTTAGTATAAAATAGCTTTGGAATATTAATTAGAAGTCCTTAAATAGCAATTTTCCCAAATTATAATTTTTGGACAAAAATAGACATGAGTTAGAAATTTTGAAAGTTTAGTGAGAAGGGCATTTTGGTCATTTATCAATTAAATGATTAAAAAGGGAAAAAAAGATGACAAAAATCTTATTCATATTCTTCCCCTTGTGCTGAAAATTAGAGAGACTCCATATCTAGGGTTCTTCAATTTTTGAAGCTTGCTAGTAAGTGCATCCTAGCCCCACTTTTAATATTCTTAGTATTTTTGGAGTCCTCGTAGCATGAATTACTTATTTTTAGCTATAAGTTGAGCTAGAATTCATGTCCATAAATATACCCATGTATGACATGCATGTAAAATGATGTTTTATGGAAGATTATGACAGTTTGATGTTAGATAAACATCTTTTCCTAAGTGAATTTCATGAAAAATGTTAGTATGGACTAATTTGTAATAGTTATGAAATTGGTCATACATAATAGAAATAGTGGGAATTGATTGTTGCTATAGTTGAGAGAATGAATCAGCTAAGCATGAAGTTCATGAAAGTTGAATAAAAATCACTGTACGAGCCTAGGGGCAAAAGTGTAATTATGAGAAAGTTTAGAGGCAAAATGGTAATTTTGCCAAAGTATGAGTTATGATTCAATTTAGTCAATATGAGTATTAAATAAGCTAAATTATTATTATAGATCAAGAAAAATGAAGCCCGGATCGAAACCGAGGCAAGAACAAAGTCGAGGACTAAATTGCATATCTATATACATTTTGTATATTGAGGTAAGTTTGTATGATTTATAAGCTTTATGATTAATATCATTGAATTGCTTAGTATGATGTTGAATATATTTTAATTCCATGAGATTGTTTAATGCTATGTTAAACAAAGAAATCAATGAGATTAAGCATGAGAAAGTCCTGATTGAAGTTGAATTACTTAGGATACTCGATCTATCACATGAGACAAGAAAGCCCGTATAAGACCAAGCCAAGGCAAGGCATCGGCAATCAAGCAAGTTATCATGTAAGACCAAGACAAGTCTTGGCATTGAAGAGTTATTATGAGATGAAGGCCCATATAAGCCCAAGCCAAGGCATGGCATTGGTGAGTCTCCAAGCAAAGATGTCATGTAAGTCCAAGACTGTAATATCCCGGGTTAGGGGCTATTTTTATTATGGCATGTTTTGCATGTGTTGGCTTGCTATGTTGCTATTTTGGTGTCTTAGGGGCTTAATTGTAGACTAGGGGTATGTCTGAGTAGGTGGGAAAATTTTGGTTTGGGTGTTAAGTCAGGGGAGCTGTTGGAGCTAGGGTATAAGGGTTTTCTTTGGTGTTTTATTGCACAAGTGAAGAGCTGGCAAAGTGGCAAGGGAGGAGCTTGGTGTGGCGTCATCTACAGGTGAGGGAGGTCCAGAGTTCAAGTCGTAGAGCTCCCTTTTTGGTTCCCATTTTGGACGGCAAGGGAGGGAGGAGTTGGATGGAGTTCAAATTCCTCCTTGGACTTGGTCAAGTGGTGACTTGGTTGGTGGAGAGCAAAAGTGGAGGGTGACTTGTTCAAACTTATTTGAATTTGTGGTTGGGAGTGAATTAGGGGATATGGCCGAATGTTGGTGAGGTTTGGGGGGGAGTGTGGACGGTTTGGTGATGGGAAGTGTGGTGTGCCGAAATGCACTTCTCACTTTGTGCATTTTCGGCCAAAAGGCATTTTGAAGCCAACATTTTCTTTTTTTGTCAAAACAACCCCAAGCTTTCAAGAGTTTCTCTCATTTCTTCAAAACTCAAATGACCAAACCCCTATAGCCTTGCCGAAATTTGCATTCTTTTCCTTAATTCTTGTGTGTGGCCAGATGTTCAACCCCATTTCTTCTTCTTTTGCTTAATTGTGTTAAAACCGAACTCTCTCCTCTCCAACATTCTTTTTCCTCTTCTTGAAACAGTGGTGGCCGAATCTTACCCTCCCAAAAATACCTTCTCCATTCCTTTCTTCTTAAACCGAAAAGTATCTACCCTTGTGCACCTTTTCTTTTCCTCTCTGAACCTTGGCCGCTTTCTCTTCTTCTTGAACATATCTTTTATTTTGCTTCATTTTAAGATTTTAGCCGAACCCTCCTTTGGTGGTAGCCGAAATTTCCTTCTAGCCTGTGTTCTCATTTTGGCCGAATATCAATCTTTTCCTCATCTTTTGCTTTTTCTTTTTGGCCAAGGCCAAATCTCTCCTCTCCTTGTAGCTCTCTTGGCCGAATATCGGTGTAGGGTGGAATTGGTGGATGTTCAATCTTTGAACAAGGTAAGTGGGGTGGCCGAATGGCCATATTTCCCTCTTTTGTTCTTTATTGGTTATGGTTTGGGGTAAGGGCCGATTATGGTCATTTTGGAAGGGTTTTAATCTCTTCATTATAGGGTCACTGGAGTGTGGAAGCACGCAAGAGGAACCGTCATTCTTTTGTTAGGCGATTGGTAGGTGGAGGGTAAGTAATTGGTATATTATTGTGAGTTCAATCCTTAGATTTCGGTTAAGTTAAAGGTGATTGGTGATTAACTATTTGTTTATTAGGGTGCCGATTATTGGAAGAGGAATCACTGCTTGATTCGGATTGGGTAGGAAACCAAATCATCTTCGAGGTAGGGGATTGAAATTAACCCCTTTGGGTTTATATGTCTTTGGCCGAATGGTCTTAGATGCCTAACCCCTATGTATTGGCCGAGTGTAGGAGCTAGTAATCGAGGGACTTAGATCGTTTTCGTTGGGTTTCTGAACTCGTATTTACCAGGTGTGTAACTAACACACCCATACTTAGTGATATTGTTATTAAACCTGTTTGCCTATTAAAATCATGACAATTATGATGGATTATTGGATACCCAAACGGGGTATGTGTACGTATCCGGTAAGTCGGTATTGTTACTAGATTACCGATGATCTATATGGTATCATGACTATGTATGTATGTGATATGGGGCATGAGTCAAACATATTAGCATGATATGCATAATTTGTATGATATGCATGATTACATGAGTTGGTTTGTTGATGGGTGATATGAGTGGAGGGGGCAAAGTGATGATTTGTGCCGACGAGCACCAGTTGTTTTGGTAACACACTTTGTGACTTTGGGTCACCAAAGCTTTTGGTAGCACATTTGTGTCTTTGGGACACCGGAGGTTGGGCACCTCATTGCGACTTGTCCCCGTGGTTAACACCACCGTGGGTTGGCCCCACTTTGAGATATGGGATCGTCTGCTAGTGATTGGGTATCACACGATGGGTTGGCCCCATCATTCGATTATTGTGACTACGGTCACCAAAGGCTTTGGTAGCACATTTGTGTCTTTGGGACACCGGAGGTTGGGCACCTCATTGCGACTTGTCCCCGTGGTTAACACCACCGTGGGTTGGCCCCACATGAGATATGGGATCGTCTCGCTAGTGATTGGGTATCACACGATGGGTTGGCCCCATCATTCGATTATCGTGACTACGGTCACCGCTGCTTGGGTAGCACATTGTGTCTTTGGGACACCAGTGTTTTGGTAACACATTGTGACTATATGTCACCAGGTGGTTTGGCACCACCAAAGGGTTTGGTACCACACGGGGTAGAAAAGGAGATACGGATGGTTAGGATTGGGTTGCATTAATCATGTTGCTATGTATGATGTGTGTTAGCATGTTGTTTCATCGGGAGCGGGATTTATGCATCGAGTCATTCGACTCACCCTCTCCTTTGACATTTCAGTGACTCGTAGACGCGACATGGAGCCGGGATGGACTCGGGGTGCTCATGCCATGCTTAATAAAGTTTTACTCAAACTCTATCATTTGGGTACTTTAGCTTACTTATTTCGATTTGAGATTTAATGTGGATTTGTAAAAGGCCTTTAAAATTATGTTTTATGGTGGGTATGTTTTAATTAGATTCTCAACCGGCTTAACAAATAACTTGGCACGAAATTTTACTAAAACTTGGAAAGACAACGTTTTCAAAATTATATCGCAATGTGTTTTAAACTATACCATCGGGTATCTCGCTATGTTTTGCTATACAATAAACTCAAATGATCTCCAAATCAAACTCGATTTTCTACTAAGTCTAAAATGTTTCAAAATGGCACTAAGAAACTATTGGAAGTGCTAAATGAAATCAACTCGTTTTAACTATATACCTGGATAAGTTTTCAAAATCTAATCAAACAAGCCTACTCAAATTTTCCTCAAGTTCACTATGTTTTCGCCCCGCTTTTAAACGAAAAAAAAAATGATCACTCAAAGACGTTTTTCCCCGTAACATACCAGATTCGGTCGTGGTGTCTTGTCCGAGTTTGGGGTGTTACAAAGACAAGTCTTGGCATTGAAAAGCTATCATGAGATAGAGATCCCATGTAAGTCCAAGCCAAGGCATGGCTTTGGTGAGTAATAAGGAAGATTTCATGTAAGTCCAAGCCAAGGCTCGGCATTGACCAGTTCATGAGTAAAGATACCAAGTAAGACCATGTCAAGACATGACAATGGTAAGTTCCCAAGGGAACATACAAGGAAGACTTCGTGTAAGTCCATGTCAAGACATGGCATCGATACCAAGTTGAGAGATCCCATGTAAGACCATATCTAGGATATGGCTTTGGCATCGAGATATATGTGAGATGAGATTCAGTATCCTCGGTTATTCATAGTAATTCATCGGGCAAAGGAGTAAAGAATAAATGAGAAAGCAAGAAAGTTAAGCAAGTAAAGCTATCATCAAAATATGCTAGTTAAAGTTAACTAAAAGTATTATTCATGTTATGAATGATGAAGTTAAGATTATGCTTACTATAGCAAAGTATGCTAATCTATGTGATTAAGTGATACAGGTACCTTGTTTACCTTACAAGCATGAGATTAGTAAGTACCATGAGATATGTAAGAATTATTAAGAGTAAGTGAGCTCAAGCATATGAGTTCGGCAATGCCTTTATTTATGATGAATGAGTTTTATTAAGCAAACATGTTGCTATATGCACTACCTGCAAACTTACTAAGCTAAATGCTTACATCTTTAATTCTTTCTTTCCATGTAGTCCCGCCAAGCTAACTCGTGGATCATTGACGTCGGAGCTCGGAACACACTATCAATCACTATTTTGGTATAGCCAAGTTGTTTATATTAAGTATGGCATGTATAGGAAGCATTTCATTTTGAGTTATGTTTTAAGAAGAGCCAAAGTGTTGATATCAAGTTTAGCATTCTTTTGTATATGGCTAAAGAGATTGGCCAATATTTGCCAAGTTTATTTATACCAATGTTGATGATTATGCATCATTGTTCATGTTTTCATGTAGTACTTGTGTTGTTGAATAGGGTATTAAATTGATCTTGATTTCAGAGTGGAAAAAGGCATGGTAGATAGCCTTCTAATCTCCCACAGGAGTAGAGACACGGGCGTGTGTCTAGACCATGTGGGAGGCACGGCTAGAACATGGGCGTGTGCCCAGGCCGTGTGAAGTCTACACCTTGCACTTGGAATTTGAATCGCCACACGGCTGAAGCACACGGGCATGTGTATGGATCGTGTGGATAAGTTAGAATGCCAAGGTTTAGCACACGGGCCAGGGCCACGGGCGTGTCAAGGCCATGTGAAATTAGTCAGTGTCGACCACGGGTGGAAGACACGGGCATGTCTTAGGGGGGTACACTGGTCAGTCCCATGTCACACGCGGCGTGTGACCCCTGTTTTGAGGAAAAGTTTACAAAGTGAGTAAAAGTTTCCGGTTGAACTCCGAAAGTTTTCAGACGTGAGTTTAAGGCCTCGTAGGCCCATGAAATGTATGATTTGACTAAGAAAGAGAAGTTCTAATTCGAAATGAAATTTTACAGCCCGAAAGTACATGTTTTAGTAAGTTCAAGTATAGTAATGTCTCGTATCCAGTCTCAGTTTCGGACTTGGGTATCGGGTCGTTACAATAAACATAGTCTTTCACAACTTTGGCATTTCTGTTAAATTTTCCGTTGAACCACTTGGAATACTAAAGGATACTCGGGAATCTCGTACACACAGTACCGTACCAATGCCATATCCCAGATATGGTCTTACATGAAATCTCGTATCGATGCCAACAGCCCAGCTATGGTCTTACACGAAGTCTCATATCGATGCCATATCCCAGATATGGTCTTACACGTAGTCTCATATCAATGCCATAACCCAGATATGGTCTTACACGTAATCACAGTAACCCTAATGTCATGACATTTGTATCCTATCTACTCCTAAGGTTCAACCGGAATTTCTTGCTTGTCGAAACTTTGTCGAATACACCCAAAGGGTAAATCAAAATTCATACAATAATAAAGCATTTAAAATATAAATATAATAATGCATTATTTACATACGAACTTACCTCGGTACAAAAATAGCAGAAATGGGACCTAATTGTCAAACACTTTGTTTTTCCCCCGATCTAGGTCCGAACCTCATTTTTCTTGATCTATAATAAAAAATTTAACTCATTTAATACTCACATTGTTCAATTCAGTCCAAAAATCAAAATATGGCAAAATTATATTTTTTCCCCTAATGTTTCACATTTTTACAATCTAGTCCCTAGGCTCGTAAAATGATACGTGTTCAATTTTTTTAGTACACAAGCCTAGCCGAACCATTTTCATACCCATAACAGCCCACAATTTCCATTAAATTGCACTTTTACTACATATTTTATAACTTTTACAAATAGGTCCTTTTTGATGTTTTTACCGAAAATCACTTAGTAAAAGTTGTTTATCCAACATCAAACTTGCATAATCTATCATTAAACATCAAAATACACAAATAATTAACATGGGTCAAACCCTAGACCTTGATCATTTCTCAAATTAGTGGTAGAAATAGACAGATCGGGTTACAACAATTTCAAAAATGTAAAGAGCATTAAAAACAGGGCAAGAATGGACTTACAATCGAGCTTGAAAGTGGCCAAGCCCTAGCTATGGCTTCCCTTCTAAATTTTGGCTATGGTGAGGAAGATGGACAAGGATTTTGGCTTGATTTTACTTTTTAATTCATTTAATTACCAAATGACCAAAATGCCCTTAACTTAAAACATAAAAATTCTCTTACACCATATCCATTTTTGTCCACTAACTTAACCAATGGTCTAATTACCATCTAAGGACCTTCAATTTAAAGTTTCATAGCAATTAGACACCTCTAGCTTCTAGAATACACATTTTTCACTTTTTGCAATTTAGTCCTTTTAACTAAATTAAGTGCCCAAACGTCAAAATTTTTGAACGAAATTTTCACGAAATCATTTCATAAAATAGTAGACCATAAAAATATAATAAAAATAAAATTTACTGCATCAGATTTGTGGTCCCGAAACCACTGTTTTGACTAGACTCAAAATCGGGCTGTTACCTACTTGCTTTAAATACGCCTAAGTTAGCCTAACTCTCACAAAGTGAGAATTCACTATAAAAATGCTCTAAAACACTAAAAATAAAGTGGAAGTAACTCAAAGACAAAGAAGTAACGAGAAAATAGAAAAAGCCACAAGAAAGCAATGATCACAAGATGTTTAAGTAAATGTTCTCAAATATATTCAATACTTTGAATGAAGTGATTACAAATGAGGGGGAATGCCTCAATTTATAGTTGAGCTCTCCCAGATCTAACGGTACAATTTACTTTACATTGACGATCGAGATTAAAGCTTATCTGCGATTGATTTTCTTAAGGGATTTACACAATCTTTTAAGATTACAAAATCAAATCTTATAATATTACAAATATTCTAAGATTAGTTTCGATATTTACCATGGAAACCCTAATTTTCCTTAAGTGCTTTATTGGGCCACCAAGGCTTCAAATAGTTGGGTTTCTCCAGATGTTTCACGAATCGGGCTAACTCAAGTGGGTCGAATGAACCACATTTAATCAATTACCTCCATGGTACGCTCTTTGTGCATTAGTCTCACTTGTGTTTTAATTACAAAATGCACTCTTAAAATGGTTCTTAATCGAACAATAAAAAATGCTAATTTTAGTACCAACTAACTAAGTCAAAACTTTCATATATAGTCGTTTTAGGCTTGATGAAATACAAATAAATTACAATATTAATTCCCACCAGAGTAGCCTACAATCAGGATTACAAATATCCTAATAAAGCCTAAGATAAATAAAAATATCCTTAAGATATACTTTAAGTCATCCGATCCAATCTTCATAAATCAAGGAATTTGGACTTCTTGATTTGCTTGGATTTGATCCATTGAGATTTGTTCGTCCTTTAAATCAATCTTCCAAGATATGCCATGAATGCTTCTAAAAAAAATATAACCAACTTAATTAGTAAGTAACTCTCCCTTTAAAGAAACAAAGGATTGATCAACAAACATTTCCCCCTTAATTAGTAAGTAACTCTCCCTTAAAAAAACTCAACTAAGAATATAACCAAGTAATCAACCATTAATGCTTGAGACAAAGTATGCATTAAAAATTAAAGAAGCTAGGATTATATCATAGTAAGTTTAAAGAAAGAGTTCCAAATTGAAATCATCCACAAAATATCATAAGAAGTTCTTTGAGCAGACTTCAACATCATCAAAATGAGGAAAAATAAACAAAAAATTTAAAGAAACAAAAATATTACCATCATCATCAACAACAATAACTTTAGCTTTCCAACTCTACTCCCTTTTTTTATTCAAAACATGTTAAAGATATTCATTTATTGGAAAGAATATCTAACAAAAATCTATATGTATGTTATTTAAGTGGCTGATAGTACGATCAAGTACAACAATTTCCTCATTGAGATGTTCAACCCACCGAGTCTTCAAAGCTGATAGTGGACTAGTAGTTGCAACTGCTTTAGTAACAAGGGGTGCATTTGCATCCTCTGCTTCCTCCCTAGCTTTAATAAAATTTTCAACTGTAGTAACAAAATGTTTTCCTTGTTTCCACTTGTATGAGTACTTTATTTTTAGTGGCATCTTATCCAAAGGTTCATTTTTCTCCACAATGTTAGAGTTTTTCTTTATTAGAATTTGAAATATTAGGAAAGGAAAAGGTAGAGATTACTTGGGTAATCTATTCAACATGTTTCACCACTTCGTTAAAGCTCATTGTCCTCAGATCAAATTTAGTAAATGTAACAATCTTGCGCAAGGAAACAACCATCTTTTTGGTGACCACATTCTTTTTGTAACACCCTACACCTGACTTAGAAGTCAATTAGATGCAAGATGTCATATCCATTGCCAAAACAACTCAAATAAATGTTAAAACAATCACTGAAGCTAAAAATAAATTAAGTGTGGCAAGTACAATTAAATGATCATACAAGTGTTAAATGCACATAAATGAACTCAAATGGGCCCGTATACAACAATTTGGGGCCAAAGACAGTTAAACACGGAGCCAAGTTACAAATCTTGGGTTAAACTAAAAAAATTTAAGGCTATGTCTCAAGACAGTAAAGCCATGTCTCAAGATATGACTCCTAGTTTTAAAATTTTAGGTTCAAAGTTTCATGTCTCAAGATAATTAACCCATGTCTTGGGACAATAACACCATGTCTCAAGACTTTAGTCTCATTTTCAAGAATTTAGCTTTGATGTTTTATGTCTCCAGACAATTACATCGTGTCTCGAGACAATCATACCATGTCTCGAAACACATGCCCAAAAATGTAGAAATTAAGTATTACATGTCATGCAATTGTGTCCCTAAAATCACCTAAACATTTAAAGCATGCTAGTATACCAAAGTGAACACATTGGTATACTAAAACAAGTCTAAAACATGTAAAAACATAATCACTAGCATAATATATCAAAATTAACTAACTAAGTAAAATATAACTTAAAAACCATACATTCAACATGTAAATTTGCATCCTAAATCTAATTCAAAAGTAACCAAAGGTTCCAAAAATGTACCAAAACATACCAAACATGCATAACATACCAAGTCCATATGAAAATATATTTGAAGACATAAAAGTCCACTTAGTAACCTAGGTACATGGCCAAAACTAAGTTCAATGTAAGAAATTACAAAGTTTAACAAATGCATAGCTGAGACTCGAGGCCTTGGATGCCGTGGATAAATGAATCAACACTCGTACACACTTTTAACCAGTGCATAAAACAAATAATTTGCACGTTAAGATTTTCAAGATCAGTGGTGTTAATAAAAAGACAATCTCACAATATAAAACTATTAAGCAAATAGAGCATGCTAGAGCATCAAGAGATCAACAATTAAATAGATTTTAGTATAATTGTTGTAACATCAATTAATCTCTTTTTCACAATTCTGATGACATATATCAAATCATACTTGGTATTGTCTCAACTTCACATATCTCGTTCTCATACATCATGATCATCAACAATTTCATTTCATATTTATCATTATCATATTGGTCATAATTAAATATATGCCCCCTATTAACCAATATTGGGTCAAAGAACAAATACACTAATTAATCTCCTAACACTCAACATAGATGCGCACAAGCGCCAAACAGGTAAAAATGAACTAATACGTGTAAAAACATCACTTCCTCTAATGCTTCAATAATGCACACGAGTTCCAAATATAAATTTGCACAAGTGCCAATAGAGTGCACACAAGTACCAACTTTTCCTCCGTCACAAAAAAATCTTATGCAATGCCTGTTGGAAAAAAATTCGGTTCGAAAACGGTTTTCTTGCACAGGGTAAAATAAAAATTTTGAAAATCAAGCCAATTTGTGATATTATAACAATAAACCCTTTACCGGAACCAGACCTGTGTTTTCAGCTAGACAGATCCTTATCGTTCCCAACTTTCAATCGAACAACCTAAATCACTATTCTTATACCACGAACTTGTAACAACCCATTTTTAGTCAAACCAGAACAGTGGTTTTAGAACCACAAATCTGAGGCCAAAATATTTATTTTATTATTATTTCAATGTTTACAGCATGATTGAGTAATAGTGTGAAAGTTTCGTTTAGAAATTTTATCGTTTGATTAGTTAATTTGATAAAAAGGACTAAATTGCTTAAAGTGAAAATTTGAAGTTCTATAAGTTAAAGGTTTTTAATAGCTATGAAATTAAATTTCTGAAGCTTTTATGTTGTAATTAGACCAATGGTAGCATGAGTGGACAATTATGGACAACCATTATGTGATTTTAATGTTTTGATATTAAGGTTAATTTTGTAATTTAGTAAAATAAGTTAAAATTAAATGAAACAAAAATAAAATATGATTCATTCATCTTCTCCACAATCGAATTTAGAAGAAATAAATGTCCATGAAGGCTTGCTAGGGTTCGGTCACTTTGATACTCAATTGTAAGTCCGTTTTTGTCCCGTTTTTAATAATTTCTATGTTTTTGAGATCGTTGCAACTAGGTCTAGCTAGCCCAGGGACTATTTTGCAAAATTGTTAAAGATTTTGAATGTTTCCATCGATGAATACATGAGTATTTTGATGTTTAATGATAGATTATGAATGTTTGATGATAGTTATACAAGTTTTGTTAAGAGATTTTTAGTGAAAATGCAAAATAGGGATTAAATTGTGAAATGTGAAAAATTTATGGTTAAAATGTGAAATAAATGAAAATATGGGATGTTAAGAGCATAATAGTAATTTGGCTAGGCTTGGGTTGTGATTAAATTGAATGAATTTTGTTTTACGGGCTTAGGGACTAAATTGGAAAAGTGGTGAAACATTAGGGGCAAATGTGTAAATGTGCTTAAATGTGTGTTTTAGAATAAATTGAATAGAGAGATTATTATATAAGTTAATTTTGAATATATTTAGATCAAGAAAAGCAGAATTCGGATCTAGATCGGGGGAAAACTAAAGTTATCGACTAATCGACTTATTTCGTCGTTTTCATATCCGAGGTAAGTTCGTATGTGATAAATTTCATTATAAGTGTATTTTAAATGCTTTGATATTGTATACATTGTGAATATGAGACTTCGAATAAGTTTGACAATGACTCGATGGTAATTCGACATTCGAAATCCCGGTTGAACCTTAGGAATAGTTTAGGATACTAGTGACATGTCATTAGAGGATACATTGAGTTGGCTTCGGGCCATGATATTAGCACTTCGGGTGTGAGTTATACCGCTTTGGCTTCGGTCCATGAATATCGACTGATTTGGCTTCGGGCCATGATATCAGTACTTCGGATATAAGTTACCTTGATTTGGCTTCGGGCCATGGTATAGGTACTTAGTGTTCGAGACTCCTGAGTATCTGAATTCTATTCTGAATGGTTCAATGGATAAATGAATGATGTGGTTGAGAATGAGATTGGTACGAGATGGTACAGGTATGTGCATAAACCATATTAGCTTTGAATCGAAGAAATGGTGAAGAAAGTATATAGTATTGTGAATGAGTAATTGAAAGGTTTGTTAGTTGATGTGAATTCATGTCTTTATAATCAATTGTTGAATTATGTGTTTATGATTATATCGAGTTTATTTCATACGAGCTTACTAAGCTTTATAGCTTACATCGTTTAATTTTTCTATGTTTTATAGTGAATTCAAAGCTAGCTCAGATTCGGGGATCGTCGGGGATTTCGTCACACTATCTTACAATCGATTTGGTACCTTTAAGTTTATGTTTTGAGTATATGGCATGTATAGGGAATTTGGTCATGTTGGTTAAGTTTTGGTAATGATTTTGGCCATTTGAATTGTAAATGTATATGTCTTGGTTTGTATATAATAGCCATGAGAGTTGGCTTATTTTGAGTTAATTTGCTTGTGTATATATGTATGTGTCTATAGTTTATGTTATGTAAATTGAGGTTGGTTTTGTGATGCTTATTAATAGTTGGTATTATGGAACTTGAATGTTGATGTTGGTGATGTTATTTGTTTGTGAATCAAGGTAAAGAATGCATGTTTTAAGTAGCCATATTGATGATGTAAGTTTATGAGATTTTGAGTATAAATGGATTGGTCTATTTTGCAACTTGTGTGTATTGAGAAATGTGGTATAGAATATGCATGAATTAGGTTTGAATTGGCTGGTTTAAATGCCTATTTATGATATGTGATGGTGCAAATTGATGTGTTGTAGGTACATACAAATTTGGGTGGTAAATGGCTTGGTAAATTTTGAACCATTTCTAAAGCATGTTTTGAGCCTCTTAAGCTCGTATTAGGGACATTATGATTGATGTTGAATGATGATTACATGAAATGTGAAAATGTTTGAGAAATGTATGTGTAATTGTATGATAAGTCTAGTAATACTCCGTAACCCTATTCTGGCGTTGAATACGGGTGAGGGGTGTTACATTTATTGGTATCAGAGCTATGGTTTAGTCAATTCTAGGAATGATGTAGCATGCGTGAGAGTCTAGCTATACATGCCATATATAACTTGTGATAGTGTGATGACTCCTGACAATTTAAACTGTGTTTTTGTATAGTAAATGGATCCCGATCGAGCTGTAGTTGGTGATGTTGAGAGTAATACGCCAGCTCTCACTCAAGGGACAGCGCCTTCTGAATCTAGACCCGTATCGGGTAGCCAGGGAGGAGAGGCTAAGGAAGCCTTCTTCCAAATGATGAACGAATGGTTCATGTAATATGCCTGGACAATCCAGCTGCTTAATAACCTCCACCCCCACCTAATCCTCAACCGATCCCTGTAGCCCCTCAATTTGTGGAATATCAACGACTAAATAACCTCTGATTGATAAAATCTGTAAGTACGGGGCCGAGGAGTTCAGAGCTACCGTTGATGACGATCTTGAGAGAGCTAAATTTTGGCTTGAAAACACTATTCGAGTATGTGATGAACCTTCGTGTACTCCAGCTGAGAGTTTAAAGTGTGCCATTTCATTATTGAGAGATACAACGTATCAATGGTGGAATACTTTGGTGTCTGTAGTATCGAGAGAGAGTCACCTTGGAATTCTTTCAAACTGAATTCTGGAAGAAATATATAAGTCAGCGATTTCTCGATCAAAAGCACAAAGAGTTTTTAGAATTGAAACAAGGCCGAATGGCTGTGATTGAATATGAAAGAGAATTTGTACGGTTGAGCAAGTATGCCCGGGAGTATGTTTCTACTAAAGAAATCATGTACAAACAGTTCGTTGATGGGTTGAACGAGGATATTAAACTTCTAGTTGGAATTCTAGAATTGAAAGAGTTTGTTGTTCTGGTTGATAGAGCTTGCAAAGCCGAAGAACTTAGTAAAGAAAAGAAGAAAGCTAATTTAGAGACTGGAGATTTGTGAAAGAGGTCGATGAGTAAACCTTATCATTCTTCCTCAAAGAAATCCCGAGATTTGTATAGTCGATCACATGCTTCAGTAGGATATCAGAATAGAGATCATGGAAATCAACATGTGAGTCCTAAAGCTCAAGCTACTTCAGTCTCGAGTGTTGGCAGTATGAGAAACAACAAACCCGAGTGTCGACAGTGTGGGAGAAGACATTTTGGAGAATGCTGGAATAAGAGTAATAAAGCTTGTTTCAAATGTGGCTCGCCAGATCATTTTATTCGAGATTGCCCAGAATTATCCGAAAAAGATAAATTTCAAAATGCAAGACCGAGAATACGACTACGAAAGGGAGACCCCCGAGAAATACGGGGAATGTGTCTAGTGGCAAAAGTGTGACTAGAGATTCAACTATGAGATCTGAGGCTAGAGTGCCAGCCAGAGCTTATGCTATTCACGCTCGTGAAGATGCGTCATCACCAGTTGTTATCACCGGTACATTCTCTTTTTATGACACTGATGTAGTTGCTATGATTGATCCTGAATCAACTCATTCGGATATCTGTATGAATTTAGTGTTTAATAAGAGTTTGCCTATTGAGTCTACTGAGTTTGTGATTAAAGTATCGAACCCCTTAGGCAAGTATGTTCTAGTTGATAAATTTTGCAAGAACTATCCTTTAATGACTCGGGGTTACTGTTTTTCGGCTGATTTGATGCTTTTGCCATTTGATGAGTTCGATGTAATTCTGGGTATGGATTGGTTGACTCTGCATGATGCCATGGTAAATTGTAGACGAAAGACTATTGAATTGAAATGTTAGAATAGTGAAATCATTCGAATTGAATCAGATGAATCGAGTGAATTGCTTGTTGTGATTTCGACTATGTCAGCTCAAAGATGTGTGACAAAAGGTTACGAAGCTTATCTTGCTTATATTTTAGATAAAAAAGTGTCTGAATCAAATATTGAATCAGTGTCAGTTGTCTGTGAATATCCGGATGTGTTTCCTGAAGAATTACCGGGGTTGCCACCTATCAGAGAGGTTGAATTTGCTATTGAATTAGTGTCGGGAACTACACCGATATCTATAGCTCCGTATAGAAAGGCTCCGACAGAGTTGAAAGAGTTGAAATCTCAGTTGCAAGAGTTGACAGATGGATGTTTCGCACGACTGAGTTTTTCACCCTGGGGTGCGCCGGTATTGTTTGTAAAGAAGAAGGACGAGTCAATGAGAATGTGTATTGACTATAGACAACTCAAAAAGGTTACAATAAAGAATAAGTATCCATTGCCGAGAATTGATCAGTTGAAAGGGGCAACCATGTTTTCAAAGATTGATTTGAGATCTGGTTATTATCAGTTGCGAGTTAAAGATGCAGATGTGTCAAAAATTGCGCTCAGAATGAGGTATGGACATTATGAAATTCTTGTTATGCCTTTTGGATTAACTGATGCTCCTGCAGTCTTTATGGATTTGATGAACCAAATTTTTAGACCGTATTTAGTCAGATTCGTTGTTGTATTCATTGACGACATTCTGATCTATTCACGAGATGAGTTTGAGCACGCCGAACATTTGAGGATTGTGTTGCAAACCTTGAGAGATAAGCAAATGTGTGCTAAATTTAGTAAATATGAGTTTTGGCTCAGAGAAGTCAAATTTTTGGGGCACATTGTTTCAGCAGAAGGTATACAGGTTGATCCGAGCAAGATTTCAGCTGTTGTTGATTGGAAACCACTGAGAAACGTATCCGAAGTCAGAAGCTTTCTGGGATTAGCTTGTTATTATCGACGTTTTGTTAAAGGATTCTCGATGATTGCTACACTGATAACAAGATTGCTATAGAAAAATGTGAAGTTCGAGTGGTCAGAGAAATGTCAACAGAGTTTTAATCAGTTGAAAGCATTGTTAACTGAAGCACCAGTGTTGGTTCAACTTGAGTTGGGAAAACAATTTGTGATTTATAGCCACGTGTCATTAAATGGTTTGGGTTTCTTGCTGATGCAAGAAGGAAAAGTTATAGCTTATGCCTCCAGACAGTTGAAACCGCATGAAAAGAACTATCCGACGCACGATTTAGAGTTGGCTGCTATTGTTTTCGTATTGAAAATTTGGCGACATCATTTGTGCGGTGAAAAATTCCACATCTTTACCGATCATAAAAGCTTAAAGTATATTATGACTCAGAAAGATCTGAACTTGCGACAACGGAGATGGCTCGAGCTACTAAAAGACTATGAGTTTGTAATTGATTATCATCCGGGAAAAGCCAATATAGTCGCAGATGCTTTGAGTAGAAAATCTCTATTTGCATTGAGAGCGATGAATACAAGACTGCCTTTGTCCGATGATGGTTCGATTCTAGCAGAGTTGAAAGCTAAACCGATTTTTCTGCAGCAAATTTATAAAGCTTAAAAGTGTGATACTGAGTTGCAAGCTAAAAAAATGCAATGTGAGTTGAATAGTGATACAGATTATCAAATTGGAACCGATGATTGTTTAATGTTCCAAAATAGAGTATGCATACCGAAAAATCTAGAGTCGATTCAGAAAATTTTACACGAGGCACACAGTGGTTGCTTATCAGTTCATCCGAGGAGTACTAAAATGTATAACGATTTGAAACAGTTTTATTGGTGGTCGGGCATGAAACGAGACATTTTGGAGTTTGTATCGATATGTTTGATTTGTCAGCAAGTCAACCGTCGAGACTACTTCAGCCAGTAATGATATTTGAGTGGAAATGGGATAGAGTTACGATGGATTTCGTGTCGGGATTACCCCTGACCCCAAAAAAGAAATATGCTGTTTGGGTTATCGTTGATCGATTGACAAAATCGGCACATTTCATTCCGGTACGTACTGATTATTCACTTGATAAAATTGGCTGAATTATACATCTTTGAGATTGTTAGATTGCACGGAGTGCTAGTTTTGATTATTTCGGATAGAGATCCGAGGTTCATGTCGAGATTTTGGAAGAAATTGCAAGAAGCCCTGGGTACAAGGTTGAACTTTAGTACTGCTTTTCATCTGCAAACCGACGGTCAGTCTGAGAGAGTAATTTAGGTTCTCGAAGATATGTTTCGTTATTGTATTCTAGAATTTGAAGGCAATTGGGAGAGATTTTTGCCATTGGTTGAATTCGCGTATAATAATAGTTTTCAATCGAGCATAAAGATGGCACCGTACGAAGCATTGTATGGTCGCAAATGCCGAACACCATTATACTGGACTGAGCTTAGTGAGAAACAGATTCACGGGGTTGATTTGGTTAGAGAAAGTGAAAGTAATTCGCGACTGTTTGAAAGCAGCTTCAAATAGACAGAATTCGTACGCGGATTTGAAATGAAAGGACATTGAAATTTAGATCGATGATAAAGTGTTTCTGAAAGTACATCCATGGAAAAAATACTTAGATTTGGTCGCAAAGGCAAATTGAGTTCGCGTTTCATCGGGCCGTACGAGATCATTGAAAGAATAGGGACAGTGGCATATCGAATAGCTTTACCTTTTGAGTTAGAAAATAGCCACAACATTTTTCATGTGTCGATGTTACGATGTTATAGATCAGATCCATCGCATGTAATTTCACCGTCAGAGATTGATATTCAGCCTGATATGACGTATAGCGAAGAACCGATCAGAATTCTAACTCGAGAGGTTAAACAGTTGAGGAATAAAAGCATAGCTTTAGTAAAAGTCTTATGGCAATGGCATGGGATCGAAGAGGCTACGTGGGAGCTAGAGGAAGCTATGAGAAAATAGTACCCTAACCTATTCACTGGTAAGATTTTCGGGGACGAAAATCCCTAAGGGGGGAGAGTTGTAACTACCCGTTTTTAGTCAAATCAGAACAGTGGTTTCAGAACCACAAATTTGAGGCCAAAATATTTATTTTAGTATTATTTCAATGTTTACAGCATGATTGAGTGATTGTGTGAAAGTTTCATTTAGAAATTTTATCGTTTGATTAGTTAATTTGATAAAAGGACTAAATCGCGTAAAGTGAAAAATTAGAGTTCTATAAGTTAAAGGTATTTTAATAGCTATGAAATTGAATGTTTGAAGGGTTTATGTTGTAATTAGACCAATGATAGCATGAGTGGACAATTATGGACAACCATTATGTGATTTTAATGTTTTGATATTAAGGTTAATTTTGTAATTTAGTAAAATAAGTTAAAATTAAATGAAACAAAAACAAAATATGGTCCATTCATCTTCTCCACCACCGAATTTAGAAGAAATAAATGTCCATGAAGGCTTGCTAGGGTTCGGTCACTTTGATACTCAATTGTAAGTCTGTTTTTGTCTTGTTTTTAATGATGTCTATGTTTTTGAAATCGTTGCAACTAGGTCTAGCTAGCCCAGGGACTATTTTACAAAACTGTTAAAGATTTTGAATGTTTCCATTGATGAATACATGATTATTTTGATGTTTAATGATAGATTATGAATGTTTGATGATAGTTATACAAGTTTTGTTAAGTGATTTTTAGTGAAAATGCAAAATAAGGATTAAATTGTGAAATGTGAAAACTTTGTGGTTAAAATGTGAAATAAATGAAAAATATGGGCTGCTAAGGGCATAATATTAATTCGGCTAGGCTTGGGTTGTGATGAAATTTAATGAATTTTTTTTACGGGCTTAGGGACTAAATTGTAAAAATGGTGAAACATTAGGGGCAAATGTGTAAATGTGCTTAAATGTGTGTTTTAGATTAAATTGAATGGAGAGATTATTAAATATTTTAATTTTGAATATATTTAGATCAAGAAAAGCGAAATTCGGATCTAGATTGGGGGAAAACTAAAGTTATCGACTAATCGACTTATTTCGTTGTTTTCATATCCGAGGTAACTTCGTATGTGATAAATTTCATTATAAGTGTATTTTAAATGCTTTGATATTGTATAAGTTGTGAATACGAGACTTCGGATAAGTTCAAAAATGACTCGATGGTAATTCGGCATTCGAAATCCCGGTTGAACCTTATGAATAGTTTAGGATACTAGTGACATGTCATTAGAGGATACATTGAGTTGGCTTCGGGCCATGATATTAGCACTTCGGGTGTGAGTTATACCGATTTGGCTTCGGGCCATAAATATCGGCTGATTTGGCTTCGGGCCATGATATCAGTACTTCAGATATAAGTTACCTTAATTTGGCTTCGGGCCATGGTATAGGTACTTAGTGTGCAAGACTCCTGAATATTCGACTTCTATGCCAAATGGTTCAACGTATAAATGAAAGATGCGGTTGAGAATGAGATTGGTACGAGATGGTACAGGTATGTGCATAAACCATATTAGCTTTGAATCGAAGAAATGGTGAAGAAGTATATAGTATTGTGAATGAGTAATTGAAAGGTTTGTTAGTTGATGCGAATTCATGTCTTTATAATCAATTGTTGAATTATGTGTTTATGATTATATCGAGTTTATTTCATAGAGCTTACTAAGCTTTATAGCTTACATCGTTTAACTTTTCTATGTTTTAAAGTGAATTAAAAGCTAGCTCGGATTTGGGGATCGTCGGAGATTTTGTCACACTATCTTACAATCGATTTGGTACCTTTAAGTTTATGTTTTGAGTATATGGCATATATAGGGAATTTGGTCATGATGGTTAAGTTTTGGTAATGATTTTGGCCATTTGAATTGGCTTGTAAATGTATATGTCTTGGTTTGTATATAATAGCCATGAGAGTTGGCTTATTTTGAGTTAATTTGCTTGTGTATATGTGTATGTGTCTATAGTTTATGTTATGTAAATTGAGGTTGGTTTTGTGATGCTTATTAATAGTTGGTATTATGGAAGTTGAATGTTGATATTGGTGATGTTATTTGTTTGTGAATCAAGGTAAAGAATGCATGTTTCAAGTAGCCATATTGATGATATAAGTTTATGAGATTTTGGGTATAAATGGATTGGTCTATTTTGCAACTTGTGTGTATTGAGAAATGTGGTATAGAATATGCATGAATTAGGTTTGAATTGGCTGGTTTAAATGCCTATTTATGCTATGTGATGGTGCAAATTGATGTGTTGTAAGTACATACAAATTTGGTGTAACAAACCGTTTTTAGTCAAATCAGAACAGTGGTTTCGGAACCAAAAATTCGAGGTCAATATATAAATTTTATTAATTTTTTAAAGTTTACAGCATGATATAATTATTGTGTGAAAGTTTCGTAAAGAAATTTTACTGTTTGAATGCTTAATTCGAGAAAAAAGACTAAATCGCGTAAAATGTAAAATGCATGTTCTATTATGTAAAGGTGTCAAATAGCTTTGACTTTTAATTATGGAGGCCTTAAATTGTAATTAAGCCATTTGAAAGGTTAGTGTACATTTATGTCCATGGTTTATGTGATATATTAATGTTTTATAATAAGGTTAATAGTGTAATTTAGTTATTTAAGTTAATTATAATAAAAAAATACAATTACATTTTATCGTCTTTCTTACTAGCCGAAAATGTGAAGAAAGGAAGCCATACTTAGGGCTTAAGCATTCGGTCACTTCCTTGAGCATGTAAGTCCATTTTAGCTCAGGTTTTAATGATTTTTACGTTTTTGAGATCGTTGCTTCTTATTTTAGCTAGGCCGTACCTCAGATTTTGAAATTGTAAAAGATTTATCATGTTTCCATTGTTGAATGCTTGAGTAAATTGATGGTTGATGATGGATTTTGAATAGTTGTTGGTAGTTAAACTAGTTTTGTAAAGTGATTTTTGACAAAAATGTCAAAAAGGGATTAAATTGTGAAATTGTAAAATTATGTGAGTAAAAGTGTGATTAAACAAAAGATATGGGCTAATAGGGACTCCATTAAAATTTGGATAGTATAGTTAAGGGTCTAATTGCATGAATTTGCATTTTTACGAGCTAAGGACTAAATTGTAAAAATGTCATAATAGTAGGGGCAAAAGTGTAATATTGCCATAAGGTGATTTTTGGGCTAAAATGAATGGAATGAATATTGAATGAGTTAATTTTGATATTGTATAGATCAAGATAAGCCGAGATCGGAATTAGATCGGGGAAAAAGAAAAGTGGACGAATAGCTGATATTTGTTATCCGAGCGATACGAGGTAAGTTCGTATAATTAGAATCGAACCTTTAAATACTTGTAATTATTTGAAATGAATGTATGTAATTGAGTAAATGATCCACTTGAAATTCGAATGCCTTATTGATATATTCTGATGGTTACTGAGCCCCGTTTGAACTGTAGGAATTCGTAGGATACGAGTGATATGTCACAAGGGTTACTATTTAGGTTGAGATCATGCATGTGTTGCGGAAACACCGCAGCTCGTATGAGCTTAACGATGTATCAGCTCGTAAGTGCTTACTGTTTTCAGCTCGTTAGAGCTTACTGTTTCAGCTTAACAGAGCTTACTATCCATCAGCTCAGGAGGAGCTTACTGATCATAGCTCGAAAAAGCGAAAATGATAATGAATTGACAGATTACTGATTTATATGTTATGTATATCACCCGAGTATCCCTCGATATTCTAATAGGTTCAACGGGCATAAATTCTGTTATTAGTTATGTGAAAAAGATATGTGTTATATAGATGAAGTACTGTTATTACGAATGAGTTACTGTTACTGTTATTGAATGAATTATTGTTTATATGATTGAGAATGAAATATTATAAATGATGTACATGATATATGTGAATTTGATATGATACAATGTATTGAGTATTAAATTGAGATAGTGGATGATTACATGTACTTATATGACTAACTTGTTGATGAATGCTTGTGTATAGGCATTTGGCAAGTGAATTTGATATACTTTGTTTACTTATTTGATTATGTATAATGGTAAGCTTAATTTTGAATTATACGAGCTTACTAGCACACGGCCTGGCACACGGGCGTGTGTGGCCACTTCGAGGGGCACACGAACTAGACACACGGGTGTGTGGTTGGCCGTGTGACCCAAGTCAGTATGTACCCCCTGTTTTCACACGGTTGGAGACACGGGCGTGTCTGGTAGCCGTGTGAGACACACGGCTTGGTCACACGGGCGTGTGTCCTCTGTATTGAGAAAAATTTTAAAAGTTTCGTAAAAGTTTTATAAGTTATCGGTTTAGTCCCGAACTGCTCCTAAAGCATGTTTAAGGCCTCATTGGCTATTGTAAGGGACAAATTGAATGATGATTTTATGAAATGGTTGAATGTATGAGAAAAGTACTGTTATTTATGTTAAAAGTCTGGTAATGCTCCGTAACCCTATTCCGGCGTTGAATACGGGTGAGGGGTGTTACATTTATTGGTATCAGAGCCACAGTTTATTCGATTCTAGGACTAATGTAGTGTATGTGAGTCTAGCTATACATGTCATATATATAAACTGTGATAGTGTGATGACTCCAGGCATTTTCAAATGTATTTTTATATAGTAAATGTATTCTAATCGAGCTGTAGTAGATGAGGTTGAGAGTAATGCGCTTGCTCCCACTCAAGGGACAGCACCTTCTGATTCTAGACCCGTAACGGGTAGCTAGGAAGGAGAGGCTAAAGAAGCCTTCTTCCAAATGATGAACGATTGGTTCACACAATACATTCGTACGACCCCGGCTACTCAACAACCTCCACCCCCACCTATTCCCCAACCGATCCCTGTAGTTCCTCAAGGTATGGATCCTTTGTGATTGAATGAACCACCTGTTGATAAGATACGAAAACACGGGGCTGAGGAATTCTGTAACGCCCTAAAAATTTAAGTCTTTAATTTTTGCATGATATGACATAAGTTGCTTGTTTTCTTTAATGGCTAAGTGATTTGAGTGTGTATGGGAGTGTTTGAGAAGCCTGGGTTCAAGTCTTGGCTTTTGCAGATTTTTTAGTTTTGCTCTTAAATGAATCTGGACACTGGCATATAGGCTTTATAAATAATAGTGCTTGTTTTATGACAAAAAGAGCTTGTGGTCTAGTGGCAAGATGGCGTGTTGTGTAACTGTGAGGTCAGAGGTTCAAGTCCTGGGTTGCGTAATAGAGTATTTATTTTGCTGCTTGAGCTGTATAGGTAGTGGAGTTGGACTGAAACACAGCTAAGAGGAGTTTGAATAATTCAAGGAGGGATAAGGGGAGAGATACTAGGAGAAAATCAAGGAGTTTGATTGAGAGGAAGTGTTGTGCCGTTTGGGGGAACTCTAGCTTTGAGAATTCGGCTGGGGAAAATGTTTGTCATTTTCGGCATTGGAGAAACATTTTGGTGTTAGCATTTGCCGAATTCTCCTTTTCTTTCCTTTCATTTATCGGCTTTTGGTTCTTTTCGGTTTCTATCCTAGTTGATTCGCTCTTCTCCCTTGTTTTCATTTTCTTTTCTCAAATATGGCCGAATAGTATATCCCTCATTCCTTTCTCTATTTTTCTTTCGGTGTTCTTCTATTTTTGGGTTTGGCTGACTGTTCCCGTACTCTGCTGTGGTGTTGTGGTTTCAGTCTTGCAAGAGTTCTGACGAATCGGTAGGTACTCATAAGTTCCCTCCTTTGATTCTCTGTTATTTCTTTATTTGTTCAAATCCGTTTTCTTCTATCCTTTCCGAAAGCTGAATGCTTCTTCTTACGTGTTCTAATTGTGATTCTTGTCTTTTCCTTGCGATGTGGTGGTTTGTTGGGTACTAGGTATTTTAGTGGAGTGAAGGGGTGCAAGTGACTAAAGCAATCAAAACCTTTTTCGTTCATCGTTCAGTTAAGGTAAAAGTATTATCTTGGGTTTTAGAGCATAGGCCGAATATCCCTATATTTCTACAAGTTTGATATTCAAGGATTTAAGCCACTTGTGAATGATTATACCTGATGAGATATGTTGTTATTGCAGTAGGTCTCATAGCCGTGGCGAAAACTGGGCTGAATGGGCCGCACGAGCGTGGGGGACCCTTGGGCCGAGTAATGGGCCTTGGGCCCATTTACACTGTTATGAAAATTTAGGTTATCGGAGTCGCTCGAGGTGACTGCGGACCTCCTGAGAGGTCGATATCTGCACTGAGACCCCAAAATAGGTAAAATGACCAAAATACCCCTAAAAGGTGAAATGACTATTTTACCCCTAATAGATGGAAATAATCGTTATACCCCTAAAGGTAGTTTGACTGATGTGTTCATGATTTGTAGATGACTGTTACTAAGTATGACATTTTGCATATGCGTATGGTTTATGACATGACTTACTGTATGGGGTTGGGATACTGTTATGGAAGAAGTATATTGTACTGGTGGCCTTGCCATATATCACATTCTTGCGGCTTTGTTTGCGATCTCATCTCGCGACTTTCTTTGTGATATTGGTGTGTTGGCTGGGTGGGTCGATTTTATCCCCACATGGTGTGTTGGTGGTACGGAGTGGTGTGTTGGCTGGATTGGGATGGGTTGAATTATTGCACTGTACTGATATGGTATTGGGCTAAGTCCCACACTATTACTATATTGGGCTAAGACCCACACTGTACTATTACTGAATAGGGCTCAGGCCCAGACTGTTACTGCATTTTGTATACGCACTGACTGATAAGGGATTACACACTGAGTTTTTCGTAAACTCACCCTTTCCTTTTTACTGTATCGGTAATCCTCAGCCATATACGATTTGGTGCTGTGAGGGGCTCGGAGGTGGCCACACAATTGCAGCTGTTCTACACTTGCTTTCATTCAAATTTAAAGTTTGTGTTGGGTTTTGTTTATGTAATAAGGCCATTTATGTTTTTTAAAATTTTTAATTGGGCTTTTGCTTACTTATTTTAAACTGCTAGTTTAGGAGAAGACGAATTTTCAAAATAATTACTGTTTTCGAAGACACGAAATTTAAACATTAGAGTTTTCAAAAGCTTCCACAATTTTAAATCAACCTATTATAACAATAGCAGCTAATAATGCAAATGTTTTGATTAGATGATTTGTTAAATAACAATAAAGGGGTTCTAAACTTAGAAACGAGTTTTTACCAACAAGTTTAATTTTCGAAAGACACTTCCATGTGACACGCCAGATTCGTCCATAACGTCTAGGCCGGGTTTGGGGTGTTACATTTAGTGGTATCAGAGCCAGGTTGCAAAACTCAGCTGTGGTATGGGTTTCAAAAATATTTGGAATTTTTGGAAAACTGTTCTTGAACTATTTTAGAAGGTTTACAAGTGTGGCACACCGAGTCTCCAGCGGTGAATCCGTAAGTTTTCTTTATACTGTAGACTGCTTGAACTGAAATACACTAAGAGACTATTATAGATAGTAGGACTGTATTGAAACTCTTTAGTTAGAGTAAACTGAGACTGTAGGAAACTGGAAACATTAGGGAGACCTTGATTTGTGAAAACAAAACTCTGATTATTGCTTTTCATAAGACATCTGTTAATAATTACTGGAATTACAAACTGATGCATAAAACTTCTCGTAAACAGATAATACGTTATTTGATATGAGCACTAGAGGTACTCGCGGAAGGGGTACACGAGGCTGCGGTAGAGGCCGAAGAAGTGCTAGGGTTAGTTCTTCGGCATCAGGCCACATGCCTAATGTTGAGGCTAGGAGGCACCAGCTTCACCGTGGTGGATCGAGACGGGATCATACGATCGAGCGGTGGGGATGATGCACTATCCCAAGCTATGCTCCGCGATTCGAAAAGGGTCGAGGGACCGATCTTCGTGCCGTGGGCGTGGGTCGATTTCAGAATGACTTCTGTCGAATGGAGTAGAAATCTTCAGGGGTATTTCTGGAGTAGCCCCTAATGTGGCTGAATACTGGTTGGAAGCCACAGAGAGAATAATGGACGACCTCGACTGCACTTCTGAACAAAAAGTAAAAGGTGCAGTGTCTTTACTGCGAGACGAGGCCTATCAGTGGTGGCTTACCGTGAGAGAGGGTACTCAAGCTGACCGGTTAACGTGGGATTTTTTATGGTGGCATTCAAAGGAAAGTATGTGGGCGTAAGTTATGTGGACGCCCGAAGAAGGGAATTTTTGAGTTTGACCCAGGGGAATAAAACTATGGCAGAATATGAGGCAGAGTTCTTGCGACTGAGTCGCTATGCTCGTGGGATAGTGGCGACTGAATATGAATGCTGTGTGCGATTTGAGGACAGCCTCCGAGATGAGTTACGAGTCTTGATAGCTCCGTAGAGGGAGCGAGATTTTACTGCCCTAGTAGAAAAGGCAAAAATCTCCGAGGACGTGAAGTTCTCTGAGCGCCAGAACCGTGAGAATGATAGGGGCAGATATAAGAGGGATTCAGAGCCCTCAAGTTCTTCTGGAAGGCCTAAAAAGAAGGCCAAGTTTGATGGGCCAGTCCAAGCTGGGGTTCCTATTGCAAAACCACAGCCCTGTGCTAATTGTGGGAGACATCACCTGGGTGAGTGCTGGAAGAATATTAGGGCATGTTTCAGATGTGGGTCTATGGAGCATCAAGTCAAGAATTGTCCTCAGAGGCCTGTTCAGATGCAAGTCAGAGGTCGTGGTTATGTTCACCACGGAGGTGGTGGTCGCAGCCACCGAGAGGTTGTGGGCAGACCAGGGGTGGAAATGGTGTGGGACGAGGTCGTAGAGCGCCAGGCAGAGGTACTGGTAACATTAAGGCGAGGCAACCAGCACTGGTCAATGCTGCTCGTCGCCGAGAGGATGGTGACGCTCCAGATGTTATAACCGGTATGTTTCTAATTCATAATGTACCTTACACTACTCTGATTGATATAGGGTCTACGCATTCATACATTGCATACACTGTGTCTGGCACCTTGGGTATCATGTGTGAGAGTAATGTTAATGACATGACTGTGTTAAGTCCACTGGGACAGTCAGTAAGGGTAGACAAGTTGTTCAGAGATGTCCCCCTAGAGGTTCAATGAGTTATATTTCTAGCAGATTTGATGGAGCTACCGTTTGGTGAATTCAACCTAATCTTGGGGATGGATTGGCTGGTAAAACATCGTGCAAGTTTGGATTGTGCGGCTAAGCGTATGGTGTTGAAGACTACGGATGATGAGGAGGTGGCTGTGATTGGGGAGCGAAGGGGCTTTCTGTCTAATGTGATCTCTGCATTAAGGGCCGAAAAACTAGTTCGCAAGGGTTGTGAGGCATTTCTAGCCTATATTGGTGTATCTGATTCTGAGGGTCCTTCATTGGAGATATCGTAACCAAGCATGATTTTTCTGATGTATTTCCTGATGAGCTCCCTGGGTTGCCTCCGAACCGAGAAGTTGAATTTGGTATTGAGCTCCTGCCTGGAACATCTCTAGTGTCCATCGCTCCTTATAGGATGGCACCGAAGGAGCTGGTGGAGTTAAAAGCTCAAATCCAAGAACTGCTGGACCGAGGATTCATTCGACCTAGTGTGTCTCCATAGGGAGCACCAGTTTTGTTCGTAAAGAAGAAGGATGGGTCCATGCGTATGTGCATCGACTATCGGTAATTGAATAAACTGACCATCAAGAATAAGTATCCTTTGCCGAGGATAGATGATTTATTTGATCAGCTGCGAGGAGCTTCAATTTTCTCCAAAAGAGATCTTCGTTCTGGGTACCATCAGCTGAGAGTTAAGGAGGCTGATGTGTATAAGACTGCATTTAGGACTTGTTATGGTCATTACAAGTTCCTAGCGATGCCGTTTGGGCTGACGAATGCACCAACTGCCTTCATGGACCTGATGAACAGAGTATTCTAGCCCTACCTGGATCAGTTCATGGTGGTATTTATAGACGATATCTTGGTGTATTCGAGAACCGAGGATGAACATGATGCACATCTCCGAATTGTTCTGTAGATTTTAAGGGAGAAACAACTGTACGCTAAGTTCAGCAAGTGTGAGATCTGGCTGCAAGAAGTGACATTTCTGGGTCACGTGGTATCTGCAGGGGGATTAGGGTTGATCCTAGAAATATTGAAGCCGTACTGGATTGGAAACCACCTAAGACTGTATTTGATATTCGAAGCTTTCTGGGTCTGGCAGGGTATTACATACATTTTGTTGAGGGGTTTTCCTTGATTGCTGCATCTATGACTAAGTTGCTGCGTAAAGGGGTACCGTTTAATTGGACTGATAAGCAGCAAGAAAGTTTTGAGAAACTAAAAAAATTACATTGAGGCCCCTGTCTTGATCTGACCCAGTGCAGGAAGGAATTCAACTTTGTCTCACGATGATGCATCACACGTTGGTTTGGGTTGTGTGTTGATGCAGGAAGGCAAGGTGGTTGGTTATGCGTCTCGTCAGCTTAAGCCTCACGAGGTGAATTACCCTACTCATGATTTGGAGTTAGCTGCGGTGGTATTCGTACTAAAAATTTGGAGGCACTATTTATACGGTGAAAAGTGTATTATCTACACAGATCACAAGAGCCTCAAGTACCTCATCACTTAGAAGGAGCTGAATCTTAGGCAGTGAAGATGGATAGATCTGCTTAAGGATTATGATTGCTCGATCGAGTACCACCCTGGTAAGGCTAACGTGGTAGCAGACGTACTGAGCCGTAGGGCTGTATCTGATTTGAGAGCAATGTTTGCTCGTCTCAGCTTGTTTGATGATGGTAGCTAGTTGGCTGAGCTGCAAGTTAGACCGACATGGACTGAACAGATTAAGGATAAACAATTGTTGGATGAGTCACTCGTTCCTCGTTTTCGACAGGTTGAGAATGGGGAAACTTCAGATTTTGGGCTGAATTGTAAAGGAGTACTGTGTTTCCGTGGGAGAGTCCGTACCGCAGGGGATTACGATGCGAGGCGGTATATCTTGCGGACGCGGCGCATAGTAGTCCATATGCTACGTATCTTGGCGGAAACAAGTTATACCGAGATCTTCGTGAGCTATTCCGGTGGCCAGGACTGAAAGGCGAAGTTACCGATTTTGTGAATAAGTGCTTGACGTGCCAGCAAGTTAAGGCTGAGCATCAGCTGCCTTCAGGATTACTGCAGCCAGTTAAGATTCCACTTTGGAAGTGGGAGAGGGTAACCATGGATTTTTTTAGTGGGCTGCCATTAATGCCTACTAAGAAGGATTCGGTATGGGTTATTGTAGACCGATTGACTAAATCTGCCCATTTTATACCAGTCCGTACTGATTAATCGTTACAGAAGCTACCATCATATTCGGCAGAGACCCTCGATTCATATCTCGATTTTGAAAGAAATTACATGAGGCTTTGGGTACTAGGTTGAACTTCAGTACTGCGTTCCATCCTCAGACAGATGGTCAGTCAGAGAGGGTGATTCAGATACTGGAGGACATGTTAAGAAGTTGTGTAATTGATTTTCGAGGTAGCTGGGAAGACTATTTGCCGCTATCAAAGTTCGCGTATAATAATAGCTACCAGTCCAATTTTCAAATGGCACCGTACGAGGCATTATATGGTCGAGCGGCGAGTTTTGGGGCCAGAGTTAGTTTCTGATACCGAAGAGAAGGTAAAACTAATTCGAGACCGGTTGAAAGAAGCATCTGATAGGCAGAAGTCATACGCGGATCTTAAATGCCGAGAGATTGAGTATTCTGTGGGGGACTTCTTATTTCTCAAGGTTTCTCCATGGAAAAAGATACTGAGGTTTGGGCGGAAGGGTAAGCTTAGCCCTAGGTTCATTGGGCCTTACAAAGATAATCTTTGAGCGTGTGGGACCGGTCGCCTATCAACTTGAGTTACCTCCAGAATTAGACCGGATTCACGATGTGTTCCACATCTCCATGCTGAGGCGTTATCGCTCTGATCCCACACATATAGTACCAGTCGAGGAGATAGAGGTTAGGCCAGATCTGACCTTCGAGGAGGAGCCAGTACAGATATTGGACAGTAAGGTTAAAGTACTGAGGAAGAAATCTATTCCACTAGTCAAAGTGCTTTGGCGAAATCACAGTTCAAAAGAAGCCACGTGGGAATCTGAGGAGGCAATGCATCGGTAAAACCCTCATCTATTCTGACCAGGTAAATTTTGAGGCCGAAATTTCATTAAGGGGGTAGAGTTCTAATGCCCCAAAAATTTAAGTCTTTAATTTTTGCATGATATGACATAAGTTGCTTGTTTGCTTTAATGGCTAAGTGATTTGGGTGTGTATGGGAGTGTTTGACAAGCCTGGGTTCAAGTCTTGGCTTTTGCAGAATTTTTAGTTTTGCTCTTAAATGAATCTGGACACTGGCATATAGGCTTTATAAATAATAGTGCTTGTTTTATGAAAAAAAGAGCTTGTGGTCTAGTGGCAAGATGACGTGTTGTGTAACTATGAGGTCTGAGGTTCAAGTCCTGGGTTGCGCAATAGAGTATTTATTTTGCTGCTTGAGCTGTGTAGGTAGTGGAGTTGGACTAAAACACAGCTAAGGGAAGTTTGAATAGAATTTGAATGGAGTTGTTGGGGGAGTTGAGGAGAAATCGGTGGAGTAATTCAAGGAGGGATAAGGGGAGAGATACTAGGAGAAAATCAAGGAGTTTGATTGAGAGAAAGTGTTGTGCCGTTTGGGGGAACTCTAGCTTTGAGAATTTAGTTGGGAAAAATGTTTGTCATTTTCGGCATTGGAGAAACATTTTGGTGTTAGCATCTTCCGAATTCTCCTTTTCTTTTCTTTCATTTATCAGATTTTGGTTCTTTTCGGTTTCTATCCTAGCTGATTCGCTCTTCTCCCTTATTTTCATTTTCTTTTTTCAAATTTGGTCGAATAGTATATCCCTCCTTCCTTTCTCTATTTTTCTTTCGGTGTTCTTCTGTTTTTGAGTTTGGCCGACTGTTCCCATACTCTGTCGTGGTGTTGTGGTTTCGGTCTTGCAAGAGTTCTGACGAATCGGTAGGTACTCATAATTTCCCTCCTTTGATTCTCTGTTATTTCTCTATGTGTTCAAATCCATTTTCTTCTATCCTTTCCGAAAGCCGAATGCTTCTTCTTACGTGTTCTAATTGCGATTCTTGTCTTTTCCTTATGATGTGGTGGTTTGTTGGGTACTAGGTATTTTAGTGGAGTGAAGGGGTGCAAGTGACTGAAGCAATCAAAACCTTTTTCTTTCATCGTTCAGTTAAGGTAAAAGCATTATCTTGGGTTTTTGAGCATAGGCCGAATATCCCTATGTTTCTGCAAGTTTGATATTCATGGATTTAAGCCACTTGTGAATGATTATACCTGATGAGATCTGTTGTTATTGCAGTAAGTCGGCAAGTAGCATTCGATCGTTTTAGTCAGTGATCTAAGAGGAGTAAATCGCATATTACTCAGTCAAGGTTGGGTGCTTGAGAAACTTGGAGTGGTTGCGTAAACAGCTGTGTATTCACACTATTTTGACTGTAGAACGGCAAAAGCCGAAGAGCCGAAAAGCTGAAAAGCCGGAAGATTGGGCTTGGAGGTCACATGGGCGTGCGAACACTCGTGTGGTCAAACCGAGCCCATGAATCACGGGCGTATGACTGTAGAGGCCTCCATGAGCATTTTCATGGGCTTAGGCCGTAATGGGCCACGTTGGGCCAAAAAGGGGTTGTGTGTGCCGAATGGGCTCGTAGGTCCCACACGAATGAAATCCAAGATTTGTGGCAAACATTGTACTGGGCTAATTAGGTCTCATAGCAGTGGCGAAATCTGGGCTGAACGGGTCGCACGAGCGTGTAGGACCACTTGGGCCGAGTAATGGGCCTTGGGCCCATTTACACTGTTATGACCATTTAAGTTAACGGAGTCGCTCGAGGTGACTGCGGACCTCTCGAGAGCTCGATATCTACACCGAGACCCCAAAGTAGGTAAAATGACCAAAATACCCCTAAAGGGTGAAATGACTATTTTACCCCTAATAGATTGAAATGACCGTTATACCCCTAAAGGTAGGTTGACTGATGTGTTCATGATTTGTAGATGACTGTTACTGAGTATGACATTTTGCATATGCGTATGATTTATGACATGACTTATTGCATGGGGTTGGGATACTGTTATGGAGGAAGTATACTATACTGGTGGCCTTGCCACATATACTGTTACTGGCAGCTTTGCTTCGATATTGGTGTGTTGGCTGGGTGGGTCGATTTTATCCCCACATGGTGTGTTGGTGGTACGGAGTGGTGTGTTGGCTGGATTAGGATGGGTTGAATTATTGCACTGTACTGATGTGGTATTGGGCTAAGGCCCACACTGTTACTGTATTGGGCTAAGACCCACACTTTGTCATCATTCTCGAATAGGGCTCGTGCCCGCATCATTATTGCATGTTGTATACGCACTGACTGATAGGGGATTACACACTGAGTTTTTCGTAAACTCACCCTTTCCTTTTTAATGTACAGGTAATCCTCAGCCATAGGCGATTTGGTGCTGTAAGGGGCTCGGAGGTGTCCACACAACTGCAGTTGTTCTACACTTGCTTTCATTTAAATTTAAAGTTTGTGTTGGGTTTTGTTTATGTAATAAGGCCATTTATGTTTGTTTAAATTTTTAATTGGGATTTTGCTTACTTATTTTAAACTGCTAGTTTAGGAGAAGACGATTTTCAAAATAATTACTGTTTTCGAAGACACGAAATTTAAACATTAGAGTTTTCAAAAGCTTCCGCAATTTTAAATCAACCTATTATAACAATAGCAGATAATAAGGAAAATGTTTTGATTAGATGATTTGTTAAATAATAATTAAGGGGTTCTAAACTTAGAAATGAGTTTTTATCAACAAGTCCAATTTTCGAAAGACACTTCCATGTGACACGCCAGATTTGTCCATAACGTCTAGGTCGAGTTTGGGGTGTTACAAATTCAGAGCTACTTTTAACGATGACCCTGAGAGAGTCGAGTTTTGGCTTGAGAACATGATTCGGGTATTTGATGAACTATCTTGCACACCTAAAGAATGTTTAAAGTGTACTATATCGCTGTTGAGAGACACTGCGTATCAGTGGTGGAATACCTTGATATCCGTAGTTCCGTGAGAAATAGTTACTTGGGAGTTCTTTCAAGTTGAATTCAGAAAGAAATACATCAGCCAAAGGTTCATTGATCAGAAACGAAAGGAAATTCATAAACTAAAACAGGGCCGTATGTTGGTAACAGAATATGAAAGAGAGTTTGTACGACTCAGCAAATACGCTCATGAATGTGTTTCTTCCGAGGCTATAGTGTGTAAAATATTTGAAGATGGATTAAATGAAGAAATCAGACTGTTATTTGGGATTCTTGAGCTGAAAGAGTTTGTCGCTCTATTTGACAGAGCCTGTAAAGCTGAAGAGCTTTGCAAAGAGAAAAGAAAAGCTGATTCTGAGGCTAGAGACTTTAGAAAGAGATTTACAGGCAAATCACATCAGTCAGCATTAAAGAAATCTAGATAATTTCATCCTCGTTCTACTGCTTCTGCGAGGATTTCAATTAGAGATAGAGATACGAGACATTTTAGCTTTAAACCTCAGACGACATCTGTTGCCAGTGTGGGTAGTGTTAGAAATGTTGGACCTGAATGTAAGCACTGCAATAAGCGACATTACAGTGAATGTAGAATATTGAGCGGAGCTTGTTTTAAATGTGAATCTCTTGATCATTATCTCCGGGACTGTCTAGAAAAGTCTATAGCTGAAAGAGATCAACCGGTGAAAGCAAGTAATACGGCTACTAGAGGGAGACCACCCCAAAACACTGGGAATGCGAGTGGTAACCGAGGTGTTACGAGAGATTCTGCTATGAGATTTGAGGCGCGAGCACCTGTTCGAGCTTATGCTATCCATGCATGGGAGGAGGCATCATCGTCAGACGTTATTACTGATACTTTTTCTCTTTTTGATACTGATGTAATTGCGTTGATAGATCCTGGATCAACCCATTCATATATCTGTATGAATTTAGTATTTAAAAAGAGTTTACATGTCGAGTCTACAGAGTTTTTAATTAAAGTATCGAACCCCTTAGGCAAGTCTATTCTAGTTGATAAAATTTGTAAGAATTGTCCTTTGATGACTCGGGGTTACTATTTTTCGGCTGACTTGATGCTTCTACCGTTCGATGAGTTTAATGTGATTCTGGGTATGGACTGGCTGACTATGCATGATGCAGTTGTGAATTGTAGATGAAAGATTATCGAATTGAAATGTCAGAATGGTGAAATTCTTCGGATTGAGTCTGATGATTCGAATGAATTACCTACTGTGATATCGTCTATGTTAGCTCAGAAATGTATGAAAAAGGGTTGTGATGCATATCTTGCATACGTACTGGATACAAAGGTGTCTGAATCAAAGATTGAATCTGTACTTGTTGTTTGTGAGTTTTTGGATGTATTTCCAGAAGAGTTACCGGGATTACCACCTATCAGAGAGGTTGAATTTGATATTGAATTTGTATCGGGAACAACGCCGATATCGATAGCTCCGTACAGAATGGCTCCAACAGAATTAAAAGAGTTGAAAGCTCAGTTGCAAGAGTTGACAGATAAAGGTTTTGCTTGACCGAGTTTCTCTCCCTGGGGTGCACCAGTGTTATTTGTGAAAAAGAAAGATGGCACGATGAGAATGTGTATAGACTATCGGCAGCTCAACAAAGTGACGATTAAGAATAAATACCTTTTGCCACGAATAGATGATTTGTTTGATCAGTTAAAAAGGGCAATAGTGTTTTCAAAAATTGATTTGAGATCGGGTTATTACCAGTTGCGTTAAAGACACAGATGTGCCAAAGACTGCATTTAGAACAAGGTACGGACACTACAAATTTCTTGTTATGCCTTTTGGACTAACTAATACACCAGCTATTTTTATGGACTTGATGAACCGGATTTTCAGACTGTACTTAGACCTATTCGTAGTTGTATTTATTGATGACATTTTGATTTACTCTCGTGATGAATCTGAGCATGCCGAGCATTTGAGAATTGTGTTACAAACTTTGAGAGATAAACAGCTTGTTTGCAAAGTTCAAAGAAATGTGAGTTTTGGCTACGAGAGGTTGGTTTTCTCAGGACATATAGTTTCAAATACGGTGTATCCGAGTTGACCCGAGCAAAATTTCTACGATTATAGATTGGAAGCCTCCGAGAAATGTATCTGAAGTCCGTAGTTTTTTGGGACTAGCCGGCTATTATAGACGATTTGTGAAAGGCTTCTCGATGATTGTGACACCGATGACACGCTTCAAAAAGATGTTAAATTTGAGTGGTCAGAAAAGGGTCAGCAGAGCTTCGAGCAGTTGAAAGCATTATTGACAGAGGCACCAGTGATAGTTTAGCCTAAGTCGGGTAAAGAATTCGTATTTTTCAGTAATGCATCGTTAAATGGCCTGGGTTGTGTTTTGATGCAGGAAGGCAACGTTATAGCTTATGCCTCGAGAAAGTTGAAACCGCACGAAAATAATTATCTGACGCACGATCTAGAGTTTGCTGCGATAGTGTTCGCATTGAAAATTTGGCGTCATTACTTGTTTGGTGAGAAATGCCATATTTTTACCGATCACAAAATCCTAAAATTTCTGATGACTCAGAAAGATTTGAATTTACGACAGCAGAGATGGTTAGAATTGCTGAAAGACTATGAGTTACTAATTGACTATCATCTGAGGAAAGGGAACGTAGTTGCTGATGCTTTGAGCCGGAAGTCCTTATTTGCTTTACGTGCTTTGAACACACAATTAGCTTTGTCTGACGACAGTTCGATAGTAGTCTAGTTGAAAGTGAGACCGTTATTTCTACAGCAGATTTGTGAGGCTCAAAAATTTGATGATGAATTGCAAGCAAAACGAGCTCAGTGTGAGTCAACTTCTGATTCAGAGCTTCGAATAGGCCCGATGATTGTTTGATGTTTCATGATAGAATATGTGTACCAAGAAATTTTGAGCTCATTCAGAATATTTTAAATGAAGCACACAGTAGTTGTTTATCAGTACATCCAGGAAGCACGAAAATGTATAACGATTTGAAAAAGCTTTATTGGTGGCACGGCATGAAATGAGATATCTCAGAATTTGTTTCAAAATGTTTGATTTATTAGCAAGTCAAAGCTGAGCATCAAGTCCCGTCAGGTTTATTACAGCCTATTATGATTCCTGAGTGGAAGTGGGATAGAGTAACAATGGATTTCGTATCGGGTTTGCCCTTATCTCTGAAAAAGAAAGATGCGATCTGGGTTGTTGTTGACAGATTGACGAAATCAGCTCATTTCATTCTGGTACGTACAGATTTCTCACTTGATAAATTAGCTGAGTTATATATTTCTGAAATTGTGAGATTACATGGTGTTCCCCTATCTATTGTTTCGGATAGAGATCCGAGATTTACATCGAGATTTTGGAAGAAATTACAAGAAGCTTTGGGTACGAAGCTGCATTTTAGTACTGCGTTTCATCCGCAAACGGATGGTCAATCCGAACGAGTTATTCAGATACTTGAGGATATGTTGCGTTGTTGTATTCTTGAGTTTGAAGGTAGCTGGGAGAAATATCTACTGCTGATTGAATTTGCTTATAATAATAGCTTTCAATCGAGTATAAAGATGGCACCGTACGAAGCTCTATACGGTCGTAAATGCATAACACCATTGTACTGGACTGAGCTTAGAGAAAATAAGATTCACGGGGTTGATCTGATCAGAGAGACTGAAGAAAAAGTTAAAGTAATTCGTGATAGTTTGAAAGCAGCTTCGAATCGACAGAAATCATATGCGGATTTAAAACGTAAAGAAAATGAGTTTCAAGTCGGGGATCGAGTGTTTCTAAAGGTGTCACCGTGGAAAAAGGTTCTTCGATTCAGCCGTAAAGGAAAGCTGAGTCCGCGATTTATCGGACCGTATGAGATCGCCGAAAGAATAGGGCACTCAGAACGTGATCGACTAGCGTTACCATCGAACTTGAAAAGATTCATAATGTCTTTCACGTTTCTATGCTACGTCGATACAGATTCGATCTGTCACATGTGATTTCTCCAGTAGATGTTGAGATACAGACTGATTTGATGTATAATGAAGAACCGGTCAAGATTTTAGCTCGTGAAATCAAAGAATTGAGAAATAAACGCATAGCCCTAGTAAAGGTTATTTGGCATAAACATGGGATTGAGGAAGCTACGTGGGAACCCGAGAAAGCTATGAGAAAAGAGTACCCTAACCTATTTACTGGTAAGATTTTCGGGGACGAATATCCCTAAGGGGGAGAGTTGTAACAGCCTGTTTTTAGTCAAATCGGAACAGTGGTTTTGGAACCACAAATTTGAGGTCAAAATATTTATTTTATTAATTTTTTAAAGTTTACAGCATGATAGAATTATTATGTGAAAGTTTCGTAAAGAAATTTTACTGTTTGAATGCTTAATTCGAGAAAAAGGACTAAATCGCGTAAAATGTAAAATGCATGTTCTATTAGTTAAAGGTGTTAAATAGCTTTGACTTTTAATTATGGAGGCCTTAAATGGTAATTAAGCCATTTGAAAGGTTAGTGGACATTTATGTCCATGGTTTATGTGATATATTAATGTTTTATAATAAGGTTAATAGTGTAATTTAGTTATTTAAGTTAATTATAATAAAACAAATACAATTACATGTTATCATCTTCCTTACTAGCCGAAAATTTGAAGAAAGGAAGCCATACTTAGGGCTTAAGCATTCGGTCACTTTGTCCTTGAGCATGTAAGTCCATTTTAGCTCGGTTTTTAATGATTTTTACATTTTTGATATTGTTGCTTCGTATTTTAGCTAGCCCGTACCTCAAATTTTGAAATTGTAAAAGATTTATCATGTTGCCATTATTGAATGCTTGAGTAAATTTATGGTTGAAGATGGATTTTGAATAGTTGTTGATAGTTAAACTAGTTTTGTAAAGTCATTTTTGATAAAAATGTCAAAAAAGGGATTAAATTGTGAAATTGTAAAATTATGTGGGTAGAAGTGTGATTAAACAAAAGATATGGGCTGCTAGGGACTCCATTAAAATTCGGCTAGCATAGTTAAGGGTCTAATTGCATGAATTTGCATTTTTACGAGCTAAGGACTAAATTGTAAAAATGTCAAAATAGTAGGGGCAAAAGTGTAATTTTGCCATAAGGTGATTTTTGGGCTAAAATGAATGGAATGAATATTGAATGAGTTAATTTTGATATTATATAGATCAAGATAAGCCAAGATCAGAATTAGATCGGGGAAAAAGAAAAGTGGACGAATAGCCGATATTTGCTATCCGAGCGATACGAGGTAAGTTCGTATAATTAGAATCGAACTTTTAAATACTTGTAATTATTTGAAATGAATGTATGTAATTGAGTAAATGATCGACTTGAAATTTGAATGCCTTATTGATATATTCTGATGGTTATCGAGCCCCGTTTGAACCGTAAGAATTCGTAGGATACGAGTGACATGTCACTAGGGTTACTGTTTAGGTTGAGATCCTGCATGTGTTGTGGACTCACAGTAGCTCGTATGAGCTTACCGATGTATCAGCTAGTGAGCTTACTGTTTTCAGCTCGTTAGAGCTTACTGTTTCAGCTCAATAGAGCTTACTATCCATTAGCTTAGGAGGAGCTTACTGATCATAGCTCGAAAGAGCGAAAATGATAATGAATTGACAGATTACTGATTTATATGTTATGTATATCACCATAGTATCCCTCGATATTCTAATAGGTTCAACGGGCATAAATTCTGTTATTGGTTATGTGAAAAAGATATGTGTTATATAGATGAAGTACTGTTATTACGAATGAGTTATCATATCAAGTATCGAATGAATTACTGTTTATATGATTGAGAATGAAATATTATAAATGATGTACATGATATATGTGAATTTGATATGATACAATGTATTGAGTATTAAATTGAGATAATGGATGATTACATGTACTTATATGACTAACTTATTGATGAATGCTTGTGTATAGGCATTTGGCAAGTGAATTTGATATATGGCAAGTGAATTTGATATACTTTGTTTACTTATTTGATTATGTATAATGGTGAGCTTAATTTTGAATTATACGGGCTTACTAAGCTTTAAAGCTTACTCTGTTTCTTTTCCATGTTTTATAGAGGTTCGATAGCTCGCTCGATCTGGATAAAGTCAGAGTTACACATCACACTATCCAATTGCTGTTGGTTCTTTTGAACTCTTGGATATTGTAAATATGGCATGTATAGGCTAGTTATAAAGATCATAGTTATGGTTATTTAAGATAGTTACTTTGGTACATGATGTGGTATAAGTTAAAGCCGTTTGATTTAGCTTAACTTGGTGTAATGTTTTGGTTGTGTATAAGTGTTCAAATTTGGTATATTTTGGCAAGTAGTAGATGGAATGAAAATATGCAAATGTTGTCTTGATAAGTAGTAGACTTATGAATGGAAAATGCATGATATAAAATAGGTATTTGAATACTATGTTGAATTGGTATAAAATGTGTTTGAAATGTTGTGGATTGGCTGCCTATTGGGTTATGAAATGTTGCATAATACACTTGTGCAGGTATATGAAAATAGGGTGGCAAAATGGCTTTGCAAATAGCCTATTTTTGTTTACACGGGCAGTGACACGAGTGTGTGTCTCAGCCGTGTACAACACACGGTCATGTTACACGGCTGTGTGTCCCCCAGTGTTGATATTAGAACCAAGACAGTATGCTCCACACGGTCTTACACACGGGCGTTTGACTGGCCGTGTGGTACAAGTCAGTATACCCCCTAATTGGCACACGGCCTAGCACACGGGCGTATGAGTTGGCCGTGTTTCATAAGTCAGTATACCCTACAATTTTGGCACAGCCTAGCACATGGCCTGGCACACGGGCGTGTTTGGCCACTTCGAAGGGCACACGGACTAGACACACAGGCGTGTGGTTGGTCGTGTGACCCAAGTCAGCATGTACCCCTTGTTTTTACACGGCTGGAGACACGGGCGTGTCTGTCTCACACGGCCTGGTCACACAGGCGTGTGTTGATCGCTGTAAATCAAAGTTTTAAAATTTATAAAAGAATGATCGAACCTGGAAACTAACTCTAACAACGATTAAAGGTAAGTGCACCTATCGAACAATAGTATAGTTTAGGCAAGACCGGATTATCGAACCCAAAGGAACTAAAAGTACTAATACTAACTTTCTTTTTATTATTTAGCCTATAATAAGTGAAGTTTGTTTATTAATCTAAATTAATTAACTACTAAACTAAATACTCTAAGACAAAGAAGAATGAATTTGGAAAATAACTTGGGAAAAACTCAGTTGATTTAGACGATACCCTAGGAAGAATCCACCTAGACTTCACTTGTTATCTAACCTTGAACCATATGATTTATTTACTTAGTTTGATCCGTAAGACTCCCTAACGTATATTAAACCCTCTCTCAAGGCGAATAACGTCTAATCCTAGGTTAATTAGTGGAACTCTCGTTCGCTTATAATAACCCCCTAGAATAGCAGTAAATCGATCTATTGATTCCCATATTAGGTTTCACCCTAATCCGGCAAAATCTCGTCACCCTATCTCTAGGCGTGCGATCAACTCCGCTTAATTATGTTGGATCTACTCTTAGGCAGGGTCTATTCCTCCTCCACCTAAGCACATTAAATTTGGATTAAGCTCACATAATTAAGAACAAACTAAGTATTTATCATATAATTCAAATAATCAAATAACAAGATTCATCATAGGTTTCATCCCCTTCGGGTATCCGAAGGGTTTAGTTCATAACAATAGAGAAAAACATCTCAAGAGAAAAGATAAAACAAAACATAAGAAATCCCTAAAACCCCCTGAAGGAATTGAAGAGGAGATCCTCTATCTTGAGTAGAATTCTGGCTTCTCGAGATGAATCAACTGGCTATCCCTGAGTGAATCCCCACAAATCTGCCTTCTCTAGCTTAGCACGACGCCCCTAAACGATGGCTTTGGGCCCCCCCTTTCAGGTCATACTTAGGGTGTATTTATAGGCTTTTGAAATACGTTTCTTTCTCCTTAAGTATCCTTTCCCGAATGAAATTGCTCTTCTCCACGGCAGAGGCACGGCCATGGCACACACCCGTGTAAATCGTGGCCAGGCCGTGTTCAGATTTCTTTAATGAGACACGGCCGTGTGAGTCAGGGTTGGACCATGTTCTAGATGATCAGTGAGGCACGGCCGTGTGATCTTTGGTCCAGGCCGTGTCGATTTCATGCTTTGGCCCATTTGTCCTGTTTTAAGTTCTTTTCCTCCCCTGGTGCTTTCCTGAGTATAAGACATGAAAAGAAAGGATTAAGAGCACCTTTTTACATAAATCGGGGCTTAAATCATCCAAAAGCATACTAAATGTGGGCTTAGAATATGTTACTATTTCGGTTTATCAAATACCCCCACACTTAAGCTTTTTCTTGTCCTCAAGCAAAATTCTCAACTTACAATTAAAACGAACTTCCTGTAATTCATAATTCCTATTGATAGTGTCTCATCATAATTCAGAGATAATTCATACATGGATAATTCAATTCAAAGTGTCCTAAAAATTCAAACCGTATAAGTCATAGATTTTGTAGCTCAAAAACATAGGTGTCTCCCCTTATCTAAATAATTACCTCTGATTCGAAATTGACAAGGATTGACATCCTCACTAAAGATTCACTCAAATCACTCAAAGTGTTTAAGGTTCAAAATTTAGGCACTCAAGAAGTCAAACATGAAGAGTTAATCCCATAGGATTGCATGAAAATCAAATCTCCACCACTAAAATATGAGATGAAACACAAATCAAAAGGTCTTTGTTAGGGTTGTAACGGGGCTAGGGTTAAGGTGTGGAGTAAGGCTGAATTAGAGGGTTAAAATCGAGATTGAATTGACACATTACCTAACTAAGAACTAATGAACTAATAATAATTACATCAATTGAAAACTAATAGTACTTAATAATACGAGCTTTTTCTTCGATATTTGGAATTTATGTATAAGCTCATTTAATCACATAACTAATAATGAATAATGGATATACTTCATTTTTTTTAAGAACAATCATAAATACATAATAAAAGATAAATTACTGAAATAAAAACATAGTTAGGCTATTAATCAAATCAAATCTCGATATAAGGGTGATCAAAAGGAATGGTGATAACAAAAACAAAGGGGTTCTGGGTTAATATTAGCGGTTATGTCAATAAAAAGGGTTGTTAGGGTTAAACGGAGTTCACTAAGGGTTAATTGTGAAGGTAGGCTTTTTAATGGAGTTAGTGGGTTAAATCCTAGGTGCCTTTATCATCTCTGTGTATCAAATAAAAAAAAATGTGGTCTCGACATATATAATCGATGCAAGTTCTAGAATAACAAATCAGTGTTGACATACTCATAATCAATAAAGTGAGCAAGAAAAAGAATATATGCTCTATAAGGCTCAAAAACTCACAAAATTTATGGGTATTTTGATGTCAACCTCGTAAATTTCAAACTTCAAGATAATATTTAAACTCAGTTTGACAACCTAGCAAATTTTTAATTTCTGAAAAATAGACTTATCATGCTTGATTCTCTAGTATTCTTAGAATTTAATTATCAATGCACAATTATCAGTGACTTAATCCAAAACATATCAATAAAAATCATAAATCATCAGAAATTTCATCCTAATTAGTAATATGAGTAATTTATTTTAAAACAAAACTAAATTCAGGCTTTGAGTTAGGTATCTTTTTAGGTTGTTCACCCCCCCACACTTAAGATGTACATTTCCCTCAATGTACAAAGATAGATAATATCATTATAAAATCATAAGATATGGGAAGAAGTGAAACTCCCTGAATTTTCGGATGGCTCCTTGAGAGGAGATTGTGTCTTTAGTGGTGGTGATGGGCCGTCTGGATGACGAACCTGCGCTAGACGAAGAAATTGGGAGGCTCGTGGAGAATTAGCCAGGACATCTAGAGTAATATTAAGACTATAATAATAATGTAATTAAAGACAAGAAAGATAAAGAGAAGGAGACTAAGAAGAAAACTAAAATTAAAAGAAAAGATGAATTGACGGGGAGGTCCTTATTGTTGGGTGTGATTTCTAAGGCTGAGGTTATGGTGGTGGTGGTGGCGTGATTGCCAAACAGCCTTTAGAACCTAAAATCAAGAAACTAAGATAAAATAAACTAAATTAAGCATAAGAGTGTTAAAGAGAAGGAAAATAAATGAGAAGATAAAAATAAAAGAATGTATAATTGGTCTCAAAGACCCTTGGCTTGTTGTTTGGATGAAGTCACTGCCAGCATGAACTCAGTGAATTGGTCTCCTTTGAGGAGATTGGCCTTTTACGCTTCTTTGCCATGGATATGATTTTGTTGTAGCTCAAGAGTCTGAGGACTTATTAGGAAAAGGAAAAAAATAAATAAAAGGGAGAAAAGAAAGAAAGGAAGAAGAAGAAGAGGAGTAGGTAATGAGAGAAAGGAGAGGGACATGGTATTTAAATAGAGTCTCAAGTCTGGCAATTTACCATGCCCGTGGGTTGAGGGTGTGTCGATTCACACGGCCGCATCGCACGGCCGCGTCGCAGGGTGTGTTGATTCTCTACGTTTGTTTTCAAGTCGACCACGGTTGGAAGACACGGGCGTGTTCTGCCTGTGGTGGCAAGTCAATAGCTTCGCACGGTCGTAAGGCACGGGCGTGTTCTTCCCATGGTTGGAAAGTCAGTAGCTGCACACGATTATGGGACACGGGCGTTCCCCTTTGTCGGTGTCTGTGGTGTAGTGGTTGGATCCGTGACGTCAAAAAGTGGTTGTAATTGATTCGCACGGCCTCTGCTATGTCAGTATGGGGATTCTTATGGTCCACACGGCCACGGCCACGGCCGTGTGTAAGGCCGTGTGTCCTGGAATTCTGCACCCCTTGTTAGTTTATAACTAAGTGTTCAAAAAGAAAAGAAGAAGAGAAAAATAAATTTAAAGCAAAAATATGAGAATAAATTATGTTAGTGCTCGGGTTGCCTCCCGAGGAGCGCTCGTTTATAGTCTTAAGCTAGACTCTCCTCTCGTTTGCTTTTTCAGGGTGGTTTGAGGAGTTGGAAGTCCTTCCTCATGCTATCATTTGTGTCTTTGTGAAAAAATTTAAGTCGAGATGTGTTTATAGTAAAAGTACCAAAAATAGGATTACTTACCTCGACTGTTCCGTGTGGGAAAACACTGGTTACCCTAAAAGATATTTCTTTGTTTGTGCTAGGGTCCGGAGGAGATATTCGAGGATTTACCTGATCTAACAGTACTTGGTCCCCTATTTTGAAGTGATTTGTTGTTCCTATTAGCTCTTTTGGGGGCTCCTTTGGTTTTATCTCGTGTGGTTCCGGTTCTTCGTCGTGTATCTCTAATTTCTCCTTGAAGTGTGTCTTCCACTGTCTATATCATCGAACCAATCCCTCGATCGTCATGAGTTATATCTTTGTTGGCATGGGGTTTAGGATCGGGTTCATTTGTATTCTTTGGTGGTGCTTCCGAAAATAAGGGTTAACCGAATGGTTATCGTGAGAATTTACATTCTCACCTTGATTACTCGATGTTCTAGCCGAGTCGAGAGCCTTGATGGTGACTGTCTCATTACCTACACAAAGTATGAGTTCTCCCGCATCAACATCAATTTTAGTCCCGCAATCGCTAAAAGGGTCTTCCTAAGATTAGGGGATCGAATTATCCTCATCCATGTCTAAGACAACAAAGTCTCATCGGGAAAACGAATCACGTCGATTTTCACGAGAACATCTTCGATAATACCCCTAGGGATTCTAATGAGTTTATCAACTAATTGAATGCTCATCCTAGTTTGTTTGGGTTTCACTAGACCTAATTGTTTAAACAATTTATAAGGCATGACATTTATGCTGGCCCCTAAATCAGCTAACGCATTATCAACAGTTAGTCTACCAATTAAACATGGAATTGAAAAACTCCCTGGATCTTTTAGCTTTTGTGGTAGACTATTTTGGAGAATTACTGAGCACTTTGCATTAAGTTCCACATGTGACGACTCGTCTAACTTCCGTTTGTTTGTCAGAAGCTCTTTTAAAAATTTCCTAGAATCTGGCATCTGCGAAAGAGCTTCAAGTAATGGTAAGTTAATATGTAATTTCTTTAAAAGTTTAAGAAACTTACCGAACTATTCTTCTGTGTCATCTCTTCTTAATGCCTCGTGGTAAGGTACGCGAGGTTGGTACTCCTTAATTACCAGTTTTGGCTTGTCTTGTGTTACCTCTACTTTACCTTTTTCTACCTCGTTTTCTTGTGTTGGACTGGGTTCGTCTACTTCTTTGCTTTCTTGAGATGTTATGGCTTGGATTTGCTCCTTTGGATTAATTTAAGTATTACTCGGTAGACGCCCTTGCGGTCGTTCGGATAATAGCTTTGCAATTTCTTCGACTGACTGAGTAATTTCCCTGATTGCCTTTGTAAGTCCTCCAACTTGGTTCTCGATCTTTTTGATCGATGTTTGTTGGGTGTCGAGTGTTACCTCATTTTTTTAGAGACGGGCTTCTGTGGATGCTATGAATTTGTTCAACGTCTCTTCAAGATTCGGCTTCTTTTCCTGTGGATAGGGCTGATTTTGGAAATTTTTAAGAGGTTGTTGTCTTTGATTTCCTTGATTTCCTTGTCCTCCCCACGAAAATTTTGGGTGGTTCCTCCAACCTGGATTATAATTATTACTATATGGGTTATTATTAGATCTGAAATTGTTACCTATATAGTTCATCTATTCACTCTCTGTGCCCGGTTGGTAGGGTGGGTACTCAAGATTCGCCACAGTTCCACTTGCGTTGCACTGCATGACTGGATGTACTGCGAAGAACACAAACTATCAATCTTCTTATTCATCAACTCTACCTGATTTGATAGCATGGTTATCTGCGTCGAGGTTGTAAACTCCTACTGCTTTTTGTTGGCCTTGTTCTTGTAACTTGCCACTGATAGTTATTCAGCGACATCTCTTCAATAAACTCGTAGGCTGCCTCAGGAGTTCTATTATTCAAGGTTCCACCGGCGGCTGAGTCGATTAGTTGTCTCGTTGAAGGATTCACACCGTTATAAAAAGTTTGGACTTGGAGCCACAAGGGTAAACCATGGTGCGGACACCTTCTCAAGAGATCCTTATATCTCTCCCATGCATCGTATAATGTCTCTAAATCCATCTGCACAAAAGAAGAGATATCATTACGTAATTTGGCCGTTTTGGCTGGTGGGAAATATTTTAATAAAAATTTTTCGGTCATTTGTTCCCATGTAGTGATTGACCCTCGTGGTAACGAGTTTAACCAACGTTTAGCTTTATTCTTTAATGAAAAGGAAATAACCAAGATGTATGGCATCATCGAAACGCCATTTATTTTGAAGGTATCACGTAACTCTAAAAATTAGCTATATGATCGTTTGGATCTTCGTCCCCAGAAACCATCAAATTGAACAAACTGTTGAATCATTTGTATAGTGTTAGGCTTTAATTCAAAATTATTAGTAGCTATAGCAGGCCTAGCAATACTAGATTCGGCTCCTGTTAAATGCGGTTTAGCATAATCAAACATAGTACGAGGAGCATTATTTTCTCCCACATCTTGTGGTGTAAGATTATTTTTGTCCACCCCTTCAGTAGGATTGGATCTGTCTTCTCTCTCTCCTTGGTAATTTAGGGCTTGCCTAATTTCTCTGTGATTTCTTCGAGCGGTAGCTTCAATATCACTGTCGTATTCTAAAGGTCCTATCGGGTTCCTTCTAGTCATAAACTAGAGGTACCTGCTAGGAAAAGAAAGAAAGAAAATTTAGCAAATTTAAAATTAAAACTAAAAATAAAAATAAATTGTGAAAAATAAAAATAATGGCTAAAGTAATAAAAATAGAGTTTTCTTAATATTTTAGTTCCCTAAGAACGGCATTAAAAACTTGATCGCTGTAAATCAGAGTTTTAAAATTTATAAAAGAATGATCGAACCTGGAAACTAACTCTAACAACGATTAAAGGCAAGTGCACCTATCGAACAGTAGTATAGTTTAGGCAAGACCGAATTATCGAACCCAAAGGAACTAAAAGTACTAATACTAACTTTCTTTTTATTATTTAGCCTATAATAAGTGAAGTTTGTTTATTAATATAAATTAATTAACTACTAAACTAAAGACTCTAAGACAAAGAAGAATGAATTTGGAACATAACTTGGGAAAAACTCAGTTGATTTAGACGATACCCTAGGAAGAATCCACCTAGACTTCACTTGTTATCTAACCTTGAACCATATGATTTATTTACTTAGTTTGATCCGTAAGACTCCCTAACGTATATTAAACCCTCTCTCGACACGAATAACGTCTAACCCTAGGTTAATTAGTGGAACTCTCGTTCGCTTATAATAACCCCCTAGAATAGCAGTAAATCGATCTATGGATTCCTATATTAGGTTTCACCCTAATCCGGCAAAATCTCGTCACCCTATCTCTAGGCGTGCGATCAACTCCGCTTAATTATGTTGGATCTACTCTTAGGCAGGGTCTATTCCTCCTCCACCTAAGCACATTAAATTTGGATTAAGCTCACATAATTAAGAACAAACTAAGTATTTATCATATAATTCAAATAATCAAATAACAAGATTCATCATAGGTTTCATCCCCTTCGGGTATCCGAAGGGTTTAGTTCATAACAATAGAGAAAAACATCTCAAGAGAAGATAAAACAAAACATAAGAAATCCCTAAAACCCCCTGAAGGAATTGAAGAGGAGATCCTCCGTCTTGAGTAGAATTCCGACTTCTCGAGATGAATCAACTGGCTTGTAACATCCCGAAATTGGGCCTAGTAGGATTGGGCCCAATGGGCCTTGTCTTTAAAATTTTTGAGAACGGCATTAATGCAAGTTAGACTTATTAGGTAAGTTATTTTGGAAGGTTAGAGGGCTTCTATGAAGTCCCGGGATCAAATATTAGCTTTGGGGAAATTTTGGTTTTAGGTGAAAAAACCACGGAAGTTGGCGTGTAGGCCTTAAGAATAAAATGTGGGGAAAAATGGCACAAGTGGAGTGTGTGGTGTAGTGGCAAAGTGACGCCACTTAAGAGGCAATGGAGTGATGCCACAAGGAAGGAAGGAGGTCCAAGGTTCAAGTCTTGGCTTTTGCATTTTGGTTTTCTTTTTACTTGGACCTCAGGAATTTGGCTATAGATTTATATTTAGTTGCGCATGGTTTAAGACACAAGAGGAGCTTGTGGCCAAGTGGCTAGCAAATGTGGATTATGTTGCAAGGGAGCCTGGGTTCGAATCTCATGAGAAGCAAGGGAGTATTTATTTTATGGTCTGGGCGGGAAGAGTTTCATTGAATTTAAACTCATCTGACGAAGGGATCCCACATCGGAAAGATACAAAGAAGGAAGGTGAAGAGCTAGCTATATAAAGAGCATTCCAGAGGAGGGTTGAGACACCTTGGAAGGCGTTTGGGCACAGGAGTGGTCGGAGCGCGATTAACACTAGAGTCCTATCGTGTGTGTAACTCTCTCTACTCTAGTTGTAGAGCGACAAATGCCGGGCGTGCCGGCCACGGCAATAGTAGCCACCACACGAGCGCGGCGAGCGCACGTGTGGGGCTTCGGCGCGATAGTTGAGGCCATAAGTAGTATTCTTGTGGGTTGGGTTTGCTTGGCGCGATGGGCCGTGGGCCCAATGGGCCCGTGGGCCCTTATGAGTAAATTGTGCGATTGTGTAGTATATAGTGAACTAGACTAGGTGAATCTCATAAACGTGGCTAGATTTGTGTTAGGTGGGCCACACGAGCGTGTGGGCCCGATATGGGCCGAAATTGGGCTTTTGGCTAATAGTCCATTTCGACCGAAAATGGTAGTTAGGTCGCTTCGGGGTGACACTGGGCCTTTGGAAAGGCCATTCCAGTCTGAAGTGCTGAAATACCCTTAGTGGGTAAATTACCAAAATACCCCCGAGAAGGGTATATTACTGAACATACCCTTAGTGGGTAAATTATCAAATACCACCAAAGGGTAAATTACGAAAAATGCCCTTGGTGGGTAAATTACCGATATACCCTTGGTGGGTAAATTAAGAAAATGCCCTTGGTAGGTAAAATTACTGTTATACCCTTAGAGGTTGATTAGGGTGATTATGTTGTTTTATGTCTATCTCGATTATGATGGTAATTCATGTTATACTTATATTTGGTATATGTCTAGCATACATGACATAATCGCATACACGAATTATTATGTCATATTGCATGGGTATGATGAGAGGAGGGGAATATGATATCCGTGTCTTTGGGACACCAAAGGTTTGGCACCACCAAAGGTTTGGTACCACAGATTGATTATTGTGACTTTGGGTCACCAGAGGTTTGGCACCTCAAATGTCTCATCCCGTGGCTTAGCACCACAAAGGGTTGGCCCCACAGATTGATTATACGGATTGACGCCGGTGATTTGGTATCACACGATGGGTTGGCCCCATCATTGGATTCGTGACTTCGGTCACCAAAGTGATTTGGTATCACATTCGTGTCTTTGGGACACCGGAGGTTTGGCACCTCATAGCGTCTCGTCCCGGTGGCTTAGCACCACGAAGGGTTGGCCCCACACCGATTATACTGATTGACGCCGGTGATTTGGTATCACACGATGGGTTGGCCCCATCATTGGATTATTCGTGACTTTGGGTCACCAAAGTGGTTTGGCACCACAATTATGGATATCGTGACTTTGGGTCACCAGTGGTTTGGCACCACCAGGTGGTTTGGTACCACACGGGTAGAGAAAGGAGCATTGGATGGCTAGGTTTGGGTGCATGATATGCATATTTTCATATGAAATTGTGTAAGGGCCATTGGATGGGGATTTACACACTCGAGTCTCGATGACTCACCCTTAGTTAAATTTTGCGGGTAATCATTAGATCGCGGATTTGGGAGTGAGGTGGACTCGTGGAGGCCATACATATGTTCACTCAGAAATTTGTTTCTTTTATTTGGACTTATTTTTATTTGAGTTTTTGTTATGTAATAAGGCCTTGGGTATTTTATTTGGTTTCAGCTTTCAATTTGTTTATTGCTTGTTATTAAATGATCAATATGGGATTTTCCTAAAATGATAATAAACCATTTCTTATTCAAAATTACTTAAACTCGATTTCTCACCACAACTATAAAGAATATGAGCTTTTTAACGAATGCACAGTTTTTAGACATTCCTTTCATGTGACATGCCAGATTCGGTCGTAACGTTTAGGCCGGGTTTGGGGTGTTACATGGCTATCCCTGAGTGAATCCCCACAAATCTGCCTTCTCTGGCTTAGCACGACGCCCCTAAACGAAGGCTTTGCCCCCCCTTTCAGGTCATACTTAGGGTGTATTTATAGGCTTTTGAAATACATTTCTTTCTCCCTAAGTATCCTTTCCCGAATGAAATTGCTCTTCTCCATGGCAGAGGCACGGCCATGGCACACGCCCGTGTAAATCGTTGCCAGGCAATGTTCAGATTTCTTTAATGAGACACGGCCGTGTGAGTCGGGGTTGGACCGTGTTCTAGATGATCAGTGAGGCACGGCCGTGTGATCTTTGGTCCAGGCCGTGTCGATTTCATGCTTTGGCCCATTTGTCCCGTTTTAAGCCCGTTTTACGTTCTTTTCATCCCCTGGTGCTTTCCTGAGTATAAGACATTAAAAGAAAGGATTAAGATCAACTTTTTACATAAATCGGGGCTTAAATCATCCAAAAGCATTCTAAATGTGGGCTTAGAATATGTTACTATTTCGGTTTATCATGTGTCCTCTGTATTAAGAAAAATTTTCAAAGTTTCGTAGAAGTTTTATAAGTTATCAGTTTAGTCCCGAATCGCTCCTAAAGCATGTTTAAGGCCTCGTAGGCTATTATAAGGGAAAAATTGAATGATGGTTGTATGAAATGGTTTAATGTATGAGAAAAGTATTGTTATATATGTTAAAAGTCTGGTAATGCTCTGTAACCCTATTCCGGTGTTGAATACAGGTGAGGGGTGTTACATTTGTGTGGTAAATTGGCTTAGTAAATAGCCTATTTTTGTCCACACAGGCAGAGACACGGGCGTGTGTCTCAGTAGTGTTTGACACACGGTCATGTTACACGGCCGTGTGTCCCCTGGTGTTGAATTTGAAACCAAGTCAGTATGCTCCACACGGCCTCACACACAGGCGTGTGACTTGGCCGTGTGGTATAAGTCAGTACACCCTACAGGTTTGGCACGACCTAGCACACGGGTGTGTATGGCCATTTGTAGGGCATACGGGCTAACCACACGGGCGTTTGTGTTGGCTATGTGACCCAAGTTAGAGAGTTACACGGGGTCGGACACAGGCTGGGACACGACCATGTGCTTCCTTTTTGAATATCCACACGGCTTGTGACACGGGCGTGTCTGGTGGCTGTGTGAGATACACGGGCGGGCCACACGGGCGTGTGTCCCCTGTTTTTGAGAATAATTTTATAAGTTTCGTAAAAGTTTCCTATGTTATCGGTTTAGTCCCAAACCATTTCTAAAGCTTTTTTTGAGCCTCTTAAGCTCGTATTAGGGACATTATGATTGATGTTGAATGATGATTGCACGAAATGTGAAAATGTTTGTAAAATGTATATGTAATTGTATGATAAGTCCGGTAATACTCTGTAACCCTATTCCAGCGTTGAATACGGGTGAGGGGTGTTACAGAATTGTTTCAAGTGTGGGCTCGAATGAATTTGAATCTCTTTTTACTTTATTTTTAGTGGGAAAGCAAATCTCTCTTTAATGGAAGCAGTAGAATTTTTGTTTCGAAAAATAAAATTTATACTTGGAAAATAAATTCGCACTATTTTTGGGCAGAATAACAATATCTCAAAGTTTTATATTTAGCCCTACCGATGCCATCTATTTATTGGGAGAATAAGTGAAACCCTTGTTAAATTAGTAGAAGTTTATTTCAATAACTAGGATTAGGGGGGGCGAAAAACCTAGTTAAATAAACAAGGGTTTGCTGTCCCATATATCAATAATGAAAGGCTTTTGGGCCTCTTTCGTATCGGGTCCAATTATAAGTACTTTCTAGAATTTTAACCCAGTACTTTATCATTCAATTCAACCCAATACTTGTTTTTCTATTTCCCAAAGTAAACATCTTAAATTAATTTAAATTAACTAGTTAATTAATTTCCCAATTACATAATTTTCTCAACCCAATTCTAATTCCGTTAAGATCATGACAACTTTACCGTAAAAGATCTATGAGAAAATATATTTAATATTTATACATTCAACGAATTCATAATGACCAATTAATTTAATTCCATTTTTGAAATTCAATTATTTAATTAATCAATTAAATAATAATTTGAAAAACTATATATTAATTTTCAGTTCATTTCCATTTAAAGAAAGCTACATTCATTTCCAAATGTTTCTCATTTCTCTAACTTTACCATTTCTATCCATTTCTGTTTATTTGATTCAACATTAAATTAATTTCTAATTTCAACGAGCTAGTGAAGGAACCAATTGGACATATACGATTAGGGCTTAAATGATTTATAATTAAGTTCCAACTTTTTGCCTATTAATTATAAACTCATTTTAGTCACGAAGTCATTCCACTATAGTACTGTGATTGAGCTCTCCTAATGTCATACCATTATGAAAGTAACTCGATCAGTGCTTGTCCAATGACCTTATCATAAGTGTGTTACCCTCATAGGATATCCAAGGGTGAATGTAATGACATTGAACCTTGATGTCGCGGCCCTGGCCTTCGAAGTGTAATGCCGTGACATCAATATTGGTTGTCGCGACATCGAGTAAAGTTTTACAGCAAAATACCCGACCTGGTGACGTGACTCGACACGAAAACTCTTAAGACCCACTAGTTTTAAACCCTAAAACCTAAGTATAAAACTTAATTAAACTCATCTAAGCTTTAAAAACACAACATTAGCCACCTAAACTCTCAAAACTCTCTCTTTCATTTGTACTTCACAAAGATTCTTTGTACTTCTCTTCTTATTCTCCTGCTTATTTTGTAGATTTTCAAATGTTGAATTTAGTTACTCAAAATAAAATAATAGAAAAACGAAAGAATAATTGAGATCTAGGGTTGATGAAATCAACAAGGGAGCAACAACTGGTACCACAGACGACACCATAAAATAAAGCAAATCCAACAGCCCGGAGGAGTAAAGATCCTATCATACAAGCCCATATAGAGTACACGACACAAGGTATGGATTTCTTTAAGCCAATAACAGCTCACTATTCCAAGAGACATGGCATCAAGCATCCCCCATGGCCACAGCTACCGATTGATTCAACAAAAGATAAAGTCATAACCGTCCGCAACCCATCTGACACTTTATACACCACCTCAAAAGTGTCAACCACAAACAAGGGGAAGAAGATAGTCAGTTCAGATAAGGACAATGATACAATAGAGTTCGATGACAATGATCTAGCTAAGTAAAAAAAAACCTGTTATGTTTCTATATAGGTAACCCATATGGAGGATGCACGCCTTTATTGAGCTAAACATGCAAGAGGAGAATGACCCAACTACACCTCGTTGCACCATCACAGAAAAAACAGGTAGTTCTATCTCTTATCTTTAGTTGGGGAACATTATGTAATAACCTGTTTTCTATTGGTGTGAAAAAAGGAGGTTTCAAGATCCTATTTTCATAAACTGAGCTCGTAAATATTTAATAAAAATATTTAAAGAGTTATTATGTAAGTGAATTAAATTTTGGATAAGTAATTTAGCTTGAATTGCATTTAATTAGGGCCCAAGGACTAAATTGTAAAGTCCAGCCGCTATAGATTTTTAATTAGAAAATGGCTTGAGGTGTAACACCTCTCACCTGTCCTCGTCGCCGAAATTGAGTTACAAGATTGCACAACACAAAACAGAATAGTTATAAACAATTAATAGTCAAAATTCAATTACTCTAATAATTTCAATCATGTAATACCATTTAATTTTTTTCTCGAGTCTTATATGTGCTTACGTAAGCTCTAGAGTTGACCCGAGAATAAACAAGGATCAAATTGTAACATTATCAAAAGATAAAGGCAATTATGCAAAATAAGGGTTACAGGATCATGTGTCCAGGTTGTGTAACTCTTTGAAGCCGTGTGCGTTAAATTGCAAAATTTCATCAAAATTTGCTCGGCTTTCACTTGATGACACACTAAACATCTCAATACAAATTTCGAGATGTCATGTTTCATTCCTGGCCACCAGTATATCTGTTTCAAGTCACAAAATATCTTAGTACTACCCAAATGAATTGAGTAAAAAACTACTATGAGCCTCGAATAAAATTTCTCGTTTCAATCTTGAATCATCCGACACCTATAGTCAATTACGAAAAATACAGGTTATCGTCGCTACCAACATTGAATTAAGTGGTCCGACCATTTGTTCTCGTTTAGCTAATAGATTTGGATTGTCTTTTTACAGCTCTCGAATTCTCTAAATGAATAATGGTTTAGCCCTCATCTTGGCTAAAATAGAACTGTCTCGTTTCAAACTCAACTGGGCATTCATCACCCTCAACGCGAACAGGGATTTCTGACTTAAGGAATCAACTACAACATTAGATTTACCCGGGTGGTAGCCAATGATCAAATCAGAATCTTTTAACAGTTCTAGCCATCTACGCTGTCCCAAGTTCAATTCTTTCTGAGTCATCAAGTACTTTAGGCTTTATGCTCGGTAAAAATGTGACACTTCTTGCCATACAGGTAATGTTGTCAAATCTTCAAAGTAAACAAAACTGCGACCAGTTCTAAATCGTACATCGAGTAATTTCTCTTGTGTGGTTTAAGCTATCGGGAAGCATAAGCTATAACTTCTTTGTCCTGCATTAGAACGCAACCCAAACCATTAAATGAAGCATCATTGTAAACAATAAATTCTTTCTCAGATTCAGGTTGGGTTAGTACTGGAGCTTCAGTCAACATGTCTTTCAACAACTCGAAACTTTGCTGACATTTTTCTGTCTAGACAATACTAACATCTTTTTGTAATATTTTTGCTATCGGTAATGCTATGATCAAAAAATTCTTGACAAAGCGTTAATAATACCTGACTAAACCCATAAAATTGCGTACATCAAAAAAAATTTCAGAGGTTTCCAATTCAAAATTATAGATATCTTACTCAGATCAACTTCTCTGAGCCAGAACTCAAATTTACTAAACTTCACAAACAATTGCTTTTCCCATAAAGTTTGTAACACTATATTCAAATGTTATTGATGTTCGGACTCATTTTTTGAATAGATTAGAATATCATCAATGAATACAACTACAAATCTGTCTAGATGTGGCTAAAAAACTCGATTCATTAAGTCTATACACGGGACAGGGGCATTGGTCAATCCAAAAGGCATCACAAGAAACTTGTAGTGTCCATAATGAATTCTAAATGCAGTTTTCGGCACATCAACATCTTTAAATCAGAACTGATAGTAATCGGATCGGAGGTCAATTTTTGAAAATATAATAGCTCCTTTTAACTAGTTGAATAAATCATCAAGATGGGGTAGTGGATACTTATTCTTTATAGTGAATTTGTTTAGATACCTCTAGTCAATACACAGTTTCATCGACCCATCTTTCTTTTTAATGAATAATACTAGTGCACCCTAAGGTAACACACTTGGTCGTATGAAACCTCTGTCAGACAACTCTTGTAACTTTGCTTTAAGTTATTTTTTATTCTGTTGATGCCATTCTGTATGGTGCAATACATACCAGAGCAGTCCCTGGCACTAAATCAATCACGAAATCAACTTCCCGTTCTGGCAGTAATCCAGGTAATTCTTCTAGGAATGCATCTGTAAACTCTTTAACAGTCAAAACCTGATCAGTCTTCAATCCTAGTTCTCGAGTATCAAGAATGTAAGCCAAAAATGCTTCACAACCTTTTGTGATAAATTTCTGAGCGAAGATTGTTGATAAAACATTAGTAGTACAATCCGGTTTATCAAACTCAATAGTAATCAACTTGCCACTCTGACATCTCAGATCAATCTCGAACCACTCGGTTTCGACTTATTTCTTCCCAAGAACCTTGATGGTGAGGTGAGGCAACTAAAGGCTTCCCTCGATTTCTTTGGTGGAGTGGTTGAAAATAGTCTGGATACGCTCCATTTATCAGAGTCTCGAGATCACATTTCTGCCTGTTTCTTCTCATTACAAATTTTCTCTATCTTTTGAGCTCGTTTCGATAAAACTACAAATGATCATAACTCCAGTGTCCCGACTAACATTTGGATCTTGTCATTCAACCCAGATTCAAAACAGAAACACATTTCATCCTCCGTCAGTACGATTTCATGAGCATATTTACTTAGTTGCACAAATTCTCACTCATATTCAGACACAAATCTATTTCCCTGCTTCAGTTCAAGGAATTCTTTCTTTTCCTCGTCTAAGTATCGTTTTCTAATATATTTCTTTCGAAATTCAGTTCGAAAAAAGTCTCAGTTAACTCTCTTCGTTTGTATCATAGATGTCAGCGTCGACCACCAATGGTAAGCTTCATATTTTAATAGTGATACGACACACCTCAAATAATCGTTAGGTAAATATGCCATCTCGTTGAAAACCCTCTAAGTTTCAACCCTAGCTGGATCATCGTCCATCTTACCTTGGAACTCTTTAGCCCTGCATTTTTGAATCTTATCTATTGGAGACCTATGCATATGTACAAGAGTCAAACTTAGAGGACAAGAGGTGTTAGGGAAGGCACAGTAGGGGTCAGAGATTGTGGAGCCACAAGATTGGCTCGCATAAACTTTGAAACCACCGACTCATCATGCCCAAAAAGGCATTTTTCGCATCATTTTCGAACATTTGTGGAATAGACATACTGTGACTTGCTTCCTACTCAGAAGCCGGTACATTACTATCTACCTCGTCAGTGACAACAAGATTTGACCCTGTGACAGCTTTGAATCTATATGAAAACAGGGTCAGATCAAATCAGAAAGTATCACACTCTTACATGTTATCGTGGCATGTATTATTTAGACTTGATACTTGCTATGTTAAGTCCTAGAATTGACTAAACTGTATCTCTAATACCACTAATTGTAACACCACTCACCTATCGTTGGAATCGAGTTACGGAATGCTACAATACAAAACGAAATAGTTATAAACAATTAATGGTCAAAATTCAATTACTCTAATCATTTCAATCATGTAATACCATTTAAAACTTTTCTCGAGTCTTATATGAGCTTATGTAAGCTCTAGAGTTGACCTGAGAACAAACAAGGATCAAATTGTAAAATTTTGAAAAGATAAAGGCAATTATGCAAAACAGGGGTCACAAGGTAGTGTGGATCAAATTGTAAAATTTCATCAAAAGTCACACGACCATGTGGTTGGGCAATGTAACAAACTAAGACCGTGTAAAATCTAAATGACCAAATCTATAGTACTCACACGGGCATGTGGCCAGCTCGTGTGACAATCGGGAACCGTGTGTTTCTAATGCACCCTATTTTTCAGTGGCACATGACCATGTCACTAGTCCATGTGTGACACATGACTGTGTGACACAAAATTTGCCATTTAGCGCCTATTTCAAGACAAACTATATTCGAAGCATAGTTTTATGTTCAATTGCACAATCAATCCTACTCAAAACCTACATAAACTCAATAGAACACATACCAATTTACCACATTTTAACCACATTCAAAAAATATACCAATATGCACCAAATGACACCCAAAACAATCAACATGTCATGAACCAACTTAAACCATTCATCATTCAATATGGTTCAATTCCATACCACAACTTATGCACCAAAACCTTCCAAATATCATATCTATATTATTAATTTAACATCAATCATACCATTAACTCACAATGCTCCAACACATTTTCATACCAAACAACCATGTCAATAACATCATATAACTTAATCAACTAATTTCAAAAGTAGCCATTTAAAAGCTCCAAACTTAACTTATCATAATAAAAATATGCACACACGCTTTCATACATCATACTTTGATATCCAACTTCTAAAATAACATTAATACAATATGAATCTTATTTACATGCCACGTAACTGAGTTTTTGAACGATTAAAAGAATACCGAGACAGAAGCTAGATAGTGTGAGTTCTTGAGTGATTTGATAACCGAGTTTTGCAAAAGACAACTACAAAATAGAAACATAACCGAGTAAACATTTGAAAGCTTAGTAAGTTCATAGGTTAAGAAACTATATAGCTTATCGTAATATATTGTTAATTTTCCAATTTAAATAACTACATGACTTTTCTGTCAACATGATCCCAACAATAAGGTGAGTTTAATAAATACGATACTTTAACACTTTGGATTGTACCATATAATTCCATTCAAAACCAATCCCTTAAATCATCTATCAAGTTCATCATTTGCATTCTTTCAATCACATATATAAATACATTTTTATCATCAAGTATATCATTATACCATATATTACCTTTTCATTACCATTTTAGCCTGATGAACTATAATAAAGAGATACCGATACGCTGGTAACCACCAAAACACACCTAATTGCTCAAACAAGCTAAACCATGAATACACACCTAGGCTCCGAAGTGCTAAGACCGTAGGGTACACATCCCTCTAAAACACACCTAAATCTCCGTATATATAATCGGTAACAATGGTCTCCGCAGAGACAAACTCGGTAATCCGTAAAAAATATTGGATTCCGGTATAATTAGTATATTCTCGTACGTCAATCACATCTCATCTATAATCCCCTACAACGTGCAAACAACCCTATTGGTATACCAATTGTATCCTATCCTATTGTTTATCCAGGCACCATTTATCATCCGATACAATCATTACAATTCAATCTATTACTCACCTTTATGTACCATTTTGAATACAATTTCAAATTATAATTACATAAAATAAATTCACAAACCAAATACAATGCATTACTCATATATATGTATATATGTATATATAACTACACCGTATGAACTTACCTGGAAATAGATAATAAACGAGGTGTGCGGGATTAGTTAGTAATTTTTCCTTTTCCTCGATTAAGTTCTAGTTGATTCGATTCTTGATCTATACGATAATTCATTTCAAAATATCAGTGCTAACTACCTTATAACAGTTTATAATGCATATGATATCCTATTATCATTTTTCACAATTTCCTTAAAGTTTTGCAATTTTTTCAATTTAGTCGATAAAATTGAAACTATCATATCTTTCAAATTTAAACACCGTTTTACAATAAAATTTCAAATACACCCTTCTACAACACTCTACAATCAGTAATTATAAAATTTTCATGTAAATTTTGAAATGTTTACAAGTTAGTTTATATACTCAAAACTAACCAATTCTACTTTAGAAATTAGTCCTTAATCATATCTAAACTTACAACCAAGTCATTTAACATCCAAAAACATCAAAAACCGTCAATGGAAACATTTCAAAACTTTAAGAAATTTATGATTTAATCCCTGGGTTAGTTAGATTAAGATACAACGATCTCAAAAACATAAAAGTTATGAAAAATTATCCCGAATATACATACCATGCAAAGCTGAATGTCAATGGAATTTTTGAAGCTTTCATTCCTTTGCTTCAATAGTGAAAACGGTAAAGATGGATGAGAATGAAGGTACTATCTCTTTCCATCCACCTTTTGTTTCGTTTATTAATTCTTAATTTTTATTTAATTAACATAATAATTAACGTAACTAATCTAAATACACATGCTCAACCGTCCATGCCTTATAAAAATGGCTAATTTACCACTTCAAACTATGTTATACTATTTAACCTTTTAAACTAATAAAAATCAATACGATTAAATTTTACAGTTTTTACTATTTAGTCCTTGTACCTTAATTACTAACCGTTCATTAAAAATTATCGAACCAAATATCAAAATAATTCTATAATAGAATAGTTATTAATATTTACTGACTCGATCATTAGAAAATGGGATTCCGAAACCACCGTTTCTGGTACCACTTATTACATGAGAACTTAAATTAAAATTAACTAAAGGCCTAAAATAGCAATTAGACCATAATAAAATGAGATATAGTGGACAGTTAGACTAAGAAACCATTAGCTTAATTTAAGTTTTAACTAAATAAATTGTGTTTAATTAATTTAATTATATATATATGATAAAGTGGAAGAAAGATGAACAACATCATCTTGTTCCTCACTAAAATGAAGCAAACGAAAAAAACATAAAGAAAGCTTGAACCTTTGACCCTAATTTGGTAAGTGCAATTTAGTCCTTCTCTTGTAATTTTTATAGATTTGAGGTCACGAGAGCTTGATTTAGCTAGCCCATACATCAATTTGTAAAACTTTTAAAGGTTTAGAAAGTTTCAATTATTGATTTTTGGAAGTTTTAGGTGTGAAATTTATAGATTTTAAGCTTAGATGTGAAAAAGGACTAAATTGTAAAGCTTAATTGATAGTTTCGTATATTAGGGACCAAACTAAATAAAATATAAAATTGACTATATAAATAAGAAATAAAAGGTCCCAAATAGGTAATAGTGAAATCATATTTCTATTTGGAACTTTAAATTGAAAGTTTTGTTAGTCCCGGTTTTAGCGACTAAATTAAATAAATTGATTTTTTTATAAATTGATAATTGATTTGGAATTGGTTGATTATTGATATTGTTATATGTTTTATGTTAATCCGTAGCAAACGTTGACCAGGCTTTGTCACGGGGGAAAGGAAAATATAAAGCCGTCGACAAATAGCTCGAAATTTTCGGTTTGTATTTCTATGATTCAATACTTATTTAATTGCTGCATTTTCATGTCATTTTACATCATATATTTTTTAGGTAATTTGTTGATGACTATTTGAGTTGATTGGCATATTTTAATTGATTATCGAGATAATGACTAAATTGAATAGAATAAAAAATTCTAGATTTGATTGATATTTGATATGAAATTGAATTGAAGCATGTGGTGATATATGATAAACTGATGGTTCGATGATAAATTGAGAATAAAAGAATCTGAATTGATCTATATGTAGTGAAACGAAAATTGGTTTATATATGATAAACGAACATAGTTGGCATGCCATAGGGTTAAAGTACTGTGTAAAACCATCATTGTCGGGCAATCCAGGGTGGTAGATATTATGCTATGAGTCATCATTGCTAGACAATCTGGGGTGACAGATTGATTGAGTTGAGAAAATCATTGTTGTTGGGCAATCTGGGATGATATTATATATCATTATAGTGTTATCGTTGCCAGGCAACTCACGGTGACAAATCTGTATCTGTACCGAGTCTGTGTCTAGTTAATAGTGTTATAAAGATTTAAATTGACTAAATGGTATAAGAGAAGAAATTATATTGATTTGAGATATGTATTGTAACACCCTAGTTTTAGGGGCTAGATTTTTGGTACTTAGCTTGAGTGTTGGCACACTTCAGTGTGTGGTTGGGTAAGTTTTAGGGGTCCTGAGAACCCTAGGTGGTGGTAGGTTGCCTTAGAAAATTTTTAGTTTTAGGGGCTAAAAAGGAGAACTTGGATAGAGGGGGCCTTAAGAGAATTTTTGGTGGAATTTTGGCATAAAGAGTGGCTTGGTAGAGTGGCAAGGAGGCGCCACTTAGAGCATGGAGAAGTGACGCCATTTGCGGGGGAAGGGCTCGTGTTCGATTCGCAAGGGTAGCATTTTGGCCTTGTTTTTGCGTCATTTTGGTGGGGTGGATGGACGGTTTGAAAGGCTTAAAAGTGGAGAAGACTTGGTCATCTTTATTTTTAAATTTGGCTAGTAAAAGTTTGACTTATTCAAACTTTTAAATGGGTGGTAGGGAGCTATTCTAGGAAGATTTTGGGAGCTATTTTTGGGGGGTTGGAGCTTGGCCTTCTAGTATAAATAGGGGAGGGGGATGCTCATTTCATTCATCCATCTGTCTCTTCTCCTCTCTTCTCTCCTCTCCTTTGCCGAATTTTGTTCCCCATCTCCAAAGCTTGTTAGCCGAACCCTCCACTCTCCCTATTTCCCTTCCCTTTTCACTTCAAAACCGAAAGTACACCCCACACTTCTTTTGTCCCTCCTTTAAAATACCTCTTTGGCCGAAATTGCTATTCCCTCTCCTTGATTTAATTAGTAGCCGAATCTACCCTTTGCCGAATTTTCTTCTCTCAATTTGATAGCACTTGGGGCCGAGTGTTAGCTTAGATCTTTTCGGGTTCCGTGACTGAGATACTTGGAGTTTTAGTGGTCGCCAAGCCTCCGTTAGCAATCGATTTGATCTAGTGGAGGTAAGATTATTTATTAAGGTTAAATGCTTAAGTGGTGTTTTGAGGGTTAACTCATTTACTGATTAAGCTTTTGCATGGAGGCCACAACCACCGTCAGGGGCAGGGAAGGCCCTGTCCCCAAAGTTTAAGAAAAGAGCGGTTTCTGCACATGCGTGATTGGCCACCGGGGTGTGGGCCAAGAATGAAGCGTTAAGCAAATAGTCGTAGTTTCACTAGACGATAGCGTCGAGGATCGAGAGTCTAGAACTCCTAGTAATAAGGTGTGTAATTAACCATTGTTTCCTGGATTTGAGTATATCCGCTTATGTTATATGCTTACTAATAAGTGCGATGGTAAAGTGTGATAAATACCCAAAAGGGGTATGACGATGATCGGAGTTAGTAGCAAAGTTTGTAATTATGTGAACACCGATTTTATTGTGTGAGTATGCCTACGATTGTGAATAGCATGCACATGCATCATCTACGCATTATATTATGTTACATGTGCATGGGTGGGTTTATGAAAAGAAGGTACGGGTGTACTTCGAGTGCGTGGTTGATGTCGACTTTGTGCTACATCGTGGATTGGCGCCGATCGAGGTCGCGTTGTGGATCTTTGCGATTTGGTTCGTGGTTACCTTGATTGATATGAGCTTTATGCCATATCGTGGCTTGATGGATTGCTTGTGTGCTCCATCGTGGTTTGATGTTAGCTATATGCTACATCGTGGATGGCATTGGTTGCCTTTTGGAGGAAAAAGGAGAGGGTGACTCGATAGTCCCCGGTGTGTGGTAGGTCGGATAAGGGGTGTGTAGCGGATGGACCCTAGGTTTGGGTGGGTTTCATGATTGCATTATTCCGTTTATGAAATAATATGAGAATGGGCCAAGCCCAATGAATAGGTATGTTTTGGGGACATACGTGGACATGGGTCAAGCCCAGTTGATATGTGGACTAATGTGGAAAGGGCCTGGTCCAGTTTTTGTAATAATTTGAAGGTGGGCCAAGCCCAGATTGTGGTAATAATTATACTTGCATGTTGCATTTGATAATTGGGATGTTATGTGGTTAGCATGTGGGTGGATTTCGATGGTTTAGTTACACACTCGAGTCTTTGTGACTCACCCAATCTCTTATCCAACATCGCAGTGGAAGGATGATCGGACCGGGTTGGAGTGGATACAAGGTGGCCCATGCAAAGGACGTTTTAATATTTTCTTTATGCACTTTATTACCAAGTACTTGGAATCATTATGTTGTAATAAGAGCCTCTTAAGTTATTTGGTTTTCTTTTGGTAACTTATGTCTAAAGAGATTTGGGAATAATGTTACTTTTATGAACTAAGCATAAGCCACTTGAGCCTGATGTTTTAAACGTTTTCCAACCTAAGCGAATTGACAACTAAGAGTTTTAAAAACGAAACCCCGAGATTTCAAAGTAACCTAACGGTTTGCAAACAAACATGCCCAGGATTTCTGCAAATAAAACTAGTCTAGAGGAGTTTAGACAAAAAGTTAAACGGCAACCTGTTTTCGCCAATAAGTTTTTCCCATAACATAACCAGATTCGGTCGTAGTGGATGGGCCGGGTTTGGGGATGTTACAGTTTGGTATCAGAGCCCGGTTCAAAACTCGGCTTTGAGGGTTTGGGGCCCAACAACCTTTTCAAAGAGGGCTTTTTAAGAAATTTTTCAGGTAATCTGGCATGGCACCTGTACCTCCGACCCGAAGTCCACCAGGTAAGTACTTCGGACTTTTGAAGTGATTTGGTTGTATGAATTGTTATGGGTTTATTTGGGCTCGTAGAATAGAATACTAGGATCTGTTGGACCCTAGGATTAGTCTACTCAAACACTTGCATAAAACTTAAAGCTCGTAAACAACCTGTGAAGTAAGTCGCCGAGTTAAGGTGTGGCAACCATTGTGCGCATGTCTAGGAATGGATCCGGAAGAGCTAGGTACTTAAGCAGTCCTCGTGACTCACCTCCTCTTCGCAGAATCCTACCTGTGCGTAGCTACTGGTTCACCTTAACCAAGAGGACTTGTTCATAGGCTAAACCAATTATTAAAACCCGAAAGGGATTTGCCTCACTGTTTTAAAACCCTTAGTTTTAAAATTTCCAAAATTTACCCCTTTGGTTTGTAAGCTCTAAATCAGTATTTGAAAGATGTTTTCTCAATTTACAAAATTACCAAAAATACCCCTGTAGGAAAATGACGAAATTACCCCTGGGTAGGAAAAGGAAACTTGATTGCTCGAAAGAATTACTCTTGGAACCTTCATTGCATAAAATTGCTCGTGGATAAAACAGTGAAACAATAATTTCTAATTCATAAAACTTTCTAAACTGATTAAATCGAAGCGTTAAAGATGAGTTCTAGGGGACGCGGTAGAGGTAGAATGACAAATTTCTGAACGTAGGGTCCGCTTTGGGTCGAAAGCGGTGCCGCCAAAGAGTGGATGTAGAGGAACAAGATCCGGTAAGTGAAGAGGACGCAGTGTCGCAGGCTATGTTACGCGTGCTTCAGCAAGTGGCAAGAGCTAGTAGGGGAAATGGAGCTCGGAAGTCAGTGCCCGAGAGGCTTAGGTCTAACGGGGCTGAAGTTTTTAGGGGAGTATCTGGAGTAGCTCCGAACGTAGCGGAGTATTGGCTAGAAGGAGTCGAGAGAATTATGGACGACTTGGATTGTGCCCCAGAGGAAAAGGCCGAAAGGTGCTTTGTTTAGCTTCTTCTGGATGAGGCTTATCGTTGGTGGCTCACTTTGTCAAACAAGGTGTACCGCAGATCGATTGGATTGGGACTACTTTAAGGAAAAGTTTGAAGGAAAATACGTTGGAGCAAGCTACCTAGATGCGCAAAGGAAGGCGTTTCTAAATCGGTGCAAGGAAATAAGTCGATAGCGTAATCACGGCGAGTTTGTACGGCTAAGTCGGTATGCTAAGGGAATTGTGGCCACTGACTATGAGAGGTGTGTCCGGTTTGAAGATGGATTGCGAGATGAGCTTCGAGTGCTGATCGCTCCGCAGAGGGAAAGAGACTTCGCGATGCTAGTGGAGAAAGCTCGTATAGCAGAAGAAGTTAAGAGGACGGTAAGGGAAAACCGAGAAAAGAAGAGGAACGAGAATAAGAGAAATGTTGGGTCGTCAGCATCGTTAGGTAATGCCCAGAAAAGACCAAAGATCGAGAATCCTGTAAGTGTACTTGTACCAGTGGATCGGAATTGTCTCTGTGCTCGATGTGGAAGACCTCACACAGGAGAGTGCTGGGGAAATAGTAAAGAATGTTTTCGGTGTGGATCTAAGGCACATCTGGTTAAGAATTGTCCTCAAGCAACGAGGGGTCGTGGTTCAAGTCATGGAAGGAATGGTTCTAGTCAGAGTCAATCAAGGATGTGATCTTAGGTAAGCTCCTTTGTTTTGGGTACTTGCGTTAATTGCTTTGTTTGCTTATGAGTTAGCCTTTCCGGTGTTGCTAAGAGAGGCGTTTCGAGTTTTGAGCGCGAATTTGGGGATTGTGTAGGACGATAGCCTTAGTAAGATCAGAGTGCGCAGCATAAGCGTAAGGTGGTAAGATAGGTTGTATGGACGTTTGTTAGTAAAGTAATTTCGAGGACGAAATTATTTTAAGGAGGGTAGAATTGTAACACCCTAGTTTTAGGGGCTAGATTTTTGGTACTTAGCTTGAGTGTTGGCACACTTCAGTGTGTGGTTGGGTAAGTTTTAGGGGTCCTGAGAACCCTAGGTGGTGGTAGGTTGCCTTAGAAAATTTTTAGTTTTAGGGGCTAAAAAGGAGAACTTGGATAGAGGGGGCCTTAAGAGAATTTTTGGTGGAATTTTGGCATAAAGAGTGGCTTGGTAGAGTGGCAAGGAGGCGCCACTTAGAGCATGGAGAAGTGACGCCATTTGCGGGGGAAGGGCTCTCGGTTCGATTCGCAAGGGTAGCATTTTGGCCTTGTTTTTGCGTCATTTTGGTGGGGTGGATGGACGGTTTGAAAGGCTTAAAAAGTGGAGAAGACTTGGTCATCTTTTTTTTAAATTTGGCTAGTAAAAGTTTGACTTATTCAAACTTTTAAATGGGTGGTAGGGAGCTATTCTAGGAAGATTTTGGGAGCTATTTTTGGGGGGTTGGAGCTTGGCCTTCTAGTATAAATAGGGGGAGGGGGGTTGCTCATTTCATTCATCCATCTGTCTCTTCTCCTCTCTTCTCCTCTCCTTTGCCGAATTTTGTTCCCCATCTCCAAAGCTTGTTAGCCAAACCTCCACTCTCCTATTTCCCTTCCCTTTTCACTTCAAAACCGAAAGTACACCCCACACTTCTTTTGTCCCTCCTTTAAAATACCTCTTTGGCCGAAATTGCTATTCCCTCTCCTTGATTTAATTAGTAGCCGAATCTACCCTTTGCCGAATTTTCTTCTCTCAATTTGATAGCACTTGGGGCCGAGTGTTAGCTTAGATCTTTTCGGGTTCCGTGACTGAGATACTTGGAGTTTTAGTGGTCGGCCAAGCCTCCGTTGTAGCAGTCAGTTTGATCTAGTGGAGGTAAGATTATTTATTAAGGTTAAATGCTTAAGTGGTGTTTTGAGGGTTAACCTGTTTACCTGATTAAGCTTTTGCATGGAGGCCACAACTACCGGTCAGTGGGCAAGGAAGGCCCTGTCCCAAAGTTTAAGAAAAGAGCGGTTTCTGGCAGCGTGATTGGCCACCGGGGTGTGGGCAGACAACGAGGCGTTAAGGAAATAGCCGTAGTTTCGCTGAGACGATAGCGTCGAGGATCGAGAGTCTAGAACTCCTAGTAATAAGGGTGTAATTAACCATTGTTTCCGGGATTTGAGTATATCCGCTTATGTTATATGCTTACTAATAAGTGCGATGGTAAAAGTGTGATAAATACCCAAAAAGGGGTATGACGATGATCGAGTTAGTAGCAAAGTTTGTAATTATGTGAACACTTGATTTTATTGTGTGAGTATGCCTACGATTGTGAATAGCATGCACATGCATCATCTACGCATTATATTATGTTACATGTGCATGGGTGGGTTTATGAAAAGAAGAATGCGGGTGTACTTCGCCAGTGCGTGGTTGATGTCGACTTTGTGCTACATCGTGGATTGGCGCCGATCGAGGTCGCGTTGTGGATCTTTGCGATTTGGTTCGGCGTGGTTACCTTGATTGATATGAGCTTTATGCCATATCGTGGCTTGATGGATTGCTTGTGCTCCATCGTGGTTTGATGTTAGCTATATGCTACATCGTGGATGGCATTGGTTGCCTTTTGGAGGAAAAAGGAGAGGGTGACTCGATAGTCCCCGGTGTGTGGTAGGATAAGGGGGTGTGTAGCGGATGGACCCTAGGTTTGGGTGGGTTTCATGATTGCATTATTCCGTTTATGAAATAATATGAGAATGGGCCAAGCCCAATGAATAGGTATGTTTTGGGGACATACGTGGACATGGGTCAAGCCCGAGTTGATATGTGGACTAATGTGGAAAGGGCCTGGTCCAGCTTTTTGTAATAATTTGAAGGTGGGCCAAGCCCAGTTGTGGTAATAATTATACTTGCATGTTGCATTTGATAATTGGGATGTTATGTGGTTAGCATGTGGGTGGATTTCGATGGTTTAGTTACACATCGAGTCTTTGTGACTCACCCAATCTCTTATCCAACATCGCAGGTGGAAGGATGATCGGACCGGGTTGGAGTGGATACAAGGTGGCCCATGCAAAGGACGCGTTTTAATATTTTCTTTATGCACTTTATTACCAAGTACTTGGAATCATTATGTTGTAATAAGAGCCTCTTAAGTTATTTGGTTTTCTTTTGGTAACTTATGTCTAAAGAGATTTGGGAATAATGTTACTTTTATGAACTAAGCATAAGCCACTTGAGCCTGATGTTTTAAACGTTTTCCAACCTAAGCGAATTGACAACTAAGAGTTTTAAAAACGAAACCCCGAGATTTCAAAGTAACCTAACGGTTTGCAAACAAACATGCCCAGGATTTCTGCAAATAAAACTAGTCTAGAGGAGTTTAGACAAAAAGTTAAACGGCAACCTGTTTTCGCCAATAAGTTTTTCCCATAACATAACCAGATTCGGTCGTAGTGGATGGGCCGGGTTTGGGGATGTTACATGTATCAACATGCCAATAGTTGAAAACAAGCCCTAAAGGTTGAATGAGTATGAAAGAGCTATCAAGCTCAGAAATGATTGAAATGTTGAAATGAAATGGAACATATGAATTTGATTGTGATAATAATAAGTAAATAAGCGCCAAGATTTATAAGTGATAGTAGAAATAAATTAATTTGCCTATGAAATGTATGTTATATGGTAAGATGTTATATATGCATATTAAATTAGGATACTATCATGTATATAAGCATGTTATATTGAATTAAAAAGTGATTGGCATGTAAATTACATGTGAATTTATTGTAGGTTAAGTTGAATTAGATGTATCCATCAACTTATATTTGTTTAAATTATCTTGAATCATAGATTTACCACTGGGTGTTTTGCTTAGCGTACAATTTTATTTTTCTTCGTATGTAGGTAAAGTAGATTCCTGGTAGATCGAGAGGTGGTCATCTCAGCATCCAGAAATTGAACCCAAATTAGCAATGTTTGTGCATTTCTGGTTTTGTTAATAGTTTGGCATGTACCTACCTAAGTTGAGCCAAGTCTGTTTTGATTCTAAACTTTTGTATCTTTTGAAGTTGTTATACTAAGGTGTAGATTTGACTAAGTGATCATATGTTGTTTATAAGTCTCTAGAATATATGTTCTAAATGGTATGGATGGTTGATATGTTGAAGATTAGTTGATTGTAGGTATGTTTGCATAAGCTTTTGAATGTTATGCAATAGTGGTTTAGATTATAGATGGTAAGGTACTAGCCTAGTTTAGTTAAGGTAATTGGTATGCTTAGATTGGTATGAAAATGAAACTTGTGTATGTGGTTAAATATGGTATAAATATTAAGGAATTGATATTGTAGGTTTGATTATGTTAGCTGAGCATGATTTGAGTATGTATGTAATTATGCTTATAAAGTTTCAGGAATGTGAATTTTGTCAAATATAGGGACTTGGTGGTTTGTTCTTGATATCGCAATATTATACCCTCGATATCGCAATATCAACCCTGTTCTATTTTGAAAACTTGTAATTTGGTCCTTAGGTTGGGAAGTTTAGCTACTATCTCGGAAATTGAGATACCAAGCCCTGGATATCGTGATACCCTCTTTTCATAATTTGAAAATTTTCAGTTTAGTCCTAATTTGATCCCGAAAATGGTACTGAGCTTTTGTAAGCTTTAATAAGACCCGTAATTGATTTATTATTGTAATTTGATCATGATTTTTGTTTAACTGCACATGTGAGTGATTATTATATTATAATGTAACACCCCCAAACCCGGCCCACAAGTCCCGACCGAGTCTGGTTATGTCACTGCGGAAAGACGGTTGGAAATCTTTGACTTTAGAATAAAACTTGAAAGTCTATTATCTCTGAAAATCATGTCCATTTAAAATTATTAAATAATATAAGCTTGGTTTTAATTAAAACTTTATTATAATTTATTATAATGTAGATCCTTTGTAAAAATATTACTAAATACGATATAACCTCTATCAACTATAAATAGAGTACTTTAATCAAAAGTGGCCCTTATTACATCAAATAAATTAAACCAAGTACTTCAAATTAAAATGCTTGAAATAAAAATATTCAAACGTCTACTTCTGCATGAAAATCTGCTTCTGCATGGGCCACCTTGTATCCACTCCAACCCGGTCCATTACTCACGACCCACCTGCGATGTTTAAAAAGTTGGGTGAGTCATACAGACTCAGTGTGTAAGTTAACCACTGAAATCCACCCACATGCTAGCCACATAATATCCCAATTATCAAATGCAAAGAGTAATATATATATTCATTTTAACAATTACCACAAACTGGGCTTGGCCCGCATTCAAATCATACTCAAATACTGGGCTAGGCCCATTTCTCAATAAACCACATATCAACTGGGCTTGGCCCACTTCCACGTATGTTCCCAAAACATACCTATCCACATGTCATATTGGGCTTGGCCCATCACCATATTATTACAAAAATAATGCAACATGATTCCCAACCCAACCTAGGGTCCATCCGCTACACACCCCCTTATCCAGCCTACCACACACCAGGGGACTATCGAGTCACCCTCTCCTTTTCCCTCCAAAAAGGCAACCAATGCCATCCACGATGTAGCGTATAGCTAACATCAAACCACGATGGAGCACACAAAGAATCCATCAAGCCACGATATGGCATAAAGCCCATATCAATCAAGGTAACCACGCGAACTAAATCGCAAAGATCCACAACGCGACCTCAGTCAGCGCCAATCCACGATGTAGCACAAAGCTGACATCAACCACGTACTCGAAGTACACCCGTACCTTCTTTCCATAAACCCACCCATGCACATGCCACATAAAATATAATCGTGATCATGCATGCACATGCTTATTAATGTCCATAAACATACTCATAAACAAATAATCACACTGCAATAGATCCGATACTAACCTGGTCATCGCTATACCCTTTAGGGGTATATATGGCACACTTATTACTGCACTTGTTAGTAAACATATAACACATAAAACCCGGAAACAGTAGGCTAATTACACACCTTATTACTAGGAGTTCTAGACTCTCGATCCTCGGCGCTATCGTTTAGCGAAACTAAGGCTATTTGCCTAACGTTTTCTACATTCTTTGCCCACACCACGTGGCCAATCTCGCATGTGCAGAAACGGATCTTTTCTTAAACTTTGGGATGGGGACTTTCTCTTGCCCACTTTGGTAGTATTGGTCTCAATCAAAAGCTTAATCGTAACCACACGATTAATCAACGAAGTCATAATCAACTAATTCTAAGTCACTTACTAATATCCTTACCGAAATAATGAGAGATCCCGAAGGCTTCCTTTGCTCTTGTCGATATGCCCCTAAAAGAACATAGCCACTCTTCGGTCAACACAACATTACATAATAAGGCCTAAGGCCGAATACCTTACCACTCTTACCTTGATGAGTCCAAACAATTCGAGACCTTCCTTTAAACTCCTTGGCGCTGGCTACAAACAAGCAAAACACATCACTTATAACCTAGAGAGCATTCGGCCAACCAACACTAAGGCCAACCATTCGGTTTCGGCCTCTAACCAATTAACTAGGATACTTACCTACAATTTTTAGATGTCGACAAAGACCACACTTCACCGTTCGGCTTCAAACTTGATAAAGTAGAAGAGAGATGGAGGGCTAAAGATTTCGGCTATCAAGGGATTAAAAGAAAACAAAAGAAATATTTGACTACAAAGGCCAAAGGAGAAATCGGCAAGGGTTGATGGTGTTTGGGAGGATGAGAGATTCGGCAAAAGACTTGAGGAATAATTTGGCACTCTACCCCCTTATTTATAGGATTCGGCCAACCCCCCTTGAAGACTCCAAGATTCGGCCAACACCTTCCTAGCCACTAATTCAATTCCATTTGAATTAGCTCAATTCAAAAACAATTTGAATTGCTCCACTATTATCCCACTTATCAAAAATAAATAAATAATAATCCCACACTTCTAAATAACTTAATAGATAAAAAATAAAAAAAAACATTATCCTTATCTAACTACAAGCCCTCTAGCCGTCCAACACCTTCAAAATTGCTGCCCAAAAGAAGAAAAAAAATTAAAACTCCAAATGCCACTCTCTAGAGTTCGACACAGGACCAAATCGCGCACATCTTGCCCCCAACGCCCAGGCCACTCGGCCACTTTGATTTTTATGCTAGAAACCCCCAACGTTTATTTTTAAACCCTTCTTAACTCAGCCCATAACCGCACAAAATAAAAACGCCAACTGCAGCTCCAGCGCTCGAACTCGCGCTGCTTGCTCTCTCCAGCGCCTAAGTGGCGCATGAGAGCCACTTCACCAACCATCTTTCTTGTCCGAATTCCTCACCATATACCTTTAAGGCCTTACAAAGCCCAACGCCCAAAACAAAAATAAAACGCCAAATGCTTCTCCGGCCCCTCGAAACCGCGACCTCACTCCCCTCCAGCGCCTAAGTAGCGCCCAAGAGCCACTTTGCCAAATCCTTTCTTGTGCCTTAAACGCCCAATTAATTATTTTAAGGCCTCCCAAAGCCAAGCTCCCCTTTATTACTTAAAAATCCAAAAATTTCTAAGGCATTCCTTGCCTTCTAGGGTTCTCCAAACCCCTAAAAATTCCTCCAACATGACCATAAGCCTACTAACTGCTCGGGTTATGCTCCAAGCGCATAACCCCTAAACCAGGGTGTTACAATTCTACCCTCCTTAAAAATAATTTCGTCCTCGAAATTACTTTACTAACAAACGTCCATACAACCTATCTTACCACCTTACGCTTATGCTGCGCACTCTGATCTTACTAAGGCTATCGTACCTACACAATCTCTAAGTTCGTGCTCAAAATTCGAAACACCTCTCTTAGCAACACAGAAAAGGCTAACTCATAAGCAAACAAAGTAATTAAAGCAGGTACCAAAGCAAAGGAGCTCACCTAATATCACATCCTTGGTTGACTCCAACTAGAACCATTCCTTCCATGACTTGAACCACGACCCCTCGTCGCTCGAGGACAATTCTTAACCAGATGTGCCTTAGATCCGCACCGAAAACATTCTTTACTATTTCCCCAACACTCTCCTGTGTGAGGTCTTCCACATCGAACACAAGAATGATTCCGATCCACTGGTACAAGTGCACTTACAGGGTTCTCGATCCTTGGTCTTTTCTGGACATTACCAAACGATGCTGACGGTCCAATATCTCTCTTATTCTCGCTCCTATTCTTCTCTCGGTTTTCTCTTATAGTCTTTTTAACCTCTTCAGCAATCCGAGCTTTCTCCACTAGCACCGCGAAGTCTCTCTCCCTCTGCGGAGCAATCAGCATTCGAAGTTCATCTCGCAATCCGTCCTCAAACCGGACGCACCTCTCATAATCAAGGTGGCCACAATTCCCTTAGCATACTTTGGCTTAACTGCACAAATTCCGCCGTCAGACTCAGGCTATCGACTTACTCCCTTGTACTAGATTTAGAAACGCTTTCCTTTGCGAGTCCAAATAAGCGGCTCCTACGTTTTTTCCTTCAAACTTGGCCTTAAAGAAATCCCAATCCAATCGATCCACGGTACACACCTTGTTTGACATGAGCCACCAACGATAAGCTTCGTCGCGAAGTAATGAAATAGCACCCTTCGACTTTTCTTCATTGGTGCGATCCAAATCGTCCATGATTCTTTCGATTGCTTCTAGCCAATACTCCGCTCGTTCGAGCTACTCCCAGATACCTCTCTAAAGACCTCAGCTCCGTTCAATCTAAGCCTTTCCGATACTGACTTCCGAGTTCCATTTCCTCTACTAGCTCCTGCTACACGTTCTAGAATTCGTAACATGGCCCGCGACACTGCGTCATCTTCTCCTATCTGATCTTGCTCTTCTACGTCCACAGCTGGCGGCACTTCACTTTCTGACTCATGGCCAGACACTACGGGTTCCGAAGCTGCCATTCTACTTCTACCGCGTCCCCTAGAACTCATCTCTATCGTCGTGATTTAATCTGATTTAAGAAATTTTATGCATTAGAAATTTTGTTCCACTATTTAATCGCGAGCAAATTTTTATGAAAGAAGGGTATTTTAAAGTAGTTCTTTCGATCACACAAAGTCTCAGTTCCAGTTTGCTACTCTAGTTCAAGAATCACATTCACACACACATCCGTTCGTCCACAAGAACACATTCCTTCCTCAGTAAAGGCACACTCAGTGATATCTTCCACCCACATTCACTATTCGGACCTTTCTACCCGTTTCTACCCCAGGGGTATTCCCGTCATTTTGTCCTACAGGGACATTTTCGTCATAAACCAGCGCGATTCAAAAACTTTAATAAGTCAGGATCTTTTGAAATTCCCAAAATTGAAGAGTATTTTCGAAAATTTCGCAAATTGAAGGTATAACAGGATTTTGGTAACCAGGGGTATTTTGGTAATTTTGACAATCAGGGTAATTTTGTAAACTTCCAAAGTCAGGGTTATTATTGTTGCCATACAGAAAATTGGGTACTTTTGCAAAGTAAGAAAATTTTATTAAACTTGGGGTTAAACCGGAAATTTTGAAAGTCAGGGGTATTTTAGTAATTTTCAACACAGGGGTATTTTCGTAATTTTGCCGCTAGGGCATTTTGGCAATTTTGGGTAAATCAAGACAATGTTGTTCAAAACCAGATTTAGGGTTTACAAACCAAAAAGGGTAAATTTTGGAAATTTTAAAACTAAGGGTTTTAAAACAGCAAGGCTAATCCCCTTCGGGTTTTAATAATTGGTTTAGCCTATGAACAAGTCCTTTTGGTTAAGGTGAACCGTAGCTACGCACCAGGTAGGATTCCAGCGAAGAGGAGGTGAGTCACGAGGACTGCAAGTACCGTGCTCTTCCGATCCACTCCTAGACATGCGCACAATGGTTGCCACACCTTAACTCGGCGACTTAGTCGTAGGTTTGTTTAGTAATTTTCAAGTCTTATGTATATGTTTGAGTAGACTAGTCCTAGGGTTCAATAGATCCTAGTTCACTAATCTACGAGCCCAACTAATCCCATAACAATTCATATAACAAATTACTTCACAAGTCTGAAGTACTTACCTCGCGGACTCGGTAGGAGAGGTGCAGTGCCATGCCGTAATACCTGAAAATATTTCATAAACCCATATTCTTGAAAAGCCCATTTTGAAAATGTTTTTGGGCCCAAAACCCTCAAAGCCGAGTTTTGAACCGGGCTCACGATACCAAAATCAGAACACCCCAAAACCCAAATTTCACAAGTCCCGACCAGAGTCCGGTTATGTCATCTGCGGAAAGAGCGGTTGGAAATCTTTGACTTTAGAATAAAACTTGAAAGTCTATTATCTCTGAAAATCATGTCCATTTAAAATTATTAAATAATATAAGCTTGGTTTTAATTAAAACTTTATTATAATTTATTATAATGTAGATCCTTTGTAAAAATATTACTAAATACGATATAACCTCTATCAACTATAAATAGAGTACTTTAATCAAAAGTGGCCCTTATTACATCAAATAAATTAAACCAAGTACTTCAAATTAAAATGCTTGAAATAAAAATATTCAAACGTCTATACATGAAAATCGCATGCATGGGCCACCTTGTATCCACTCCAACCCTGGTCCATTACTCACGACCCCACCACGATGTTTAAAAAGTTGGGTGAGTCATACAGACTCGATGTGTAAGTTAACCACCAAAATCCACCCACATGCTAGCCACATAATATCCCAATTATCAAATGCAAAGAGTAATATATATATATTCATTTTAACAATTACCACAATCAGGCTTGGCCCACATTCAAATCATACTCAAATACTTGGCTAGGCCCATTTCTCAATAAACCACATATCAACCGGGCTTGGCCCACTTCCACGTATGTTCCCAAAACATACCTATCCACATGTCATATTGGGCTTGGCCCATCACCATATTATTACAAAAATAATGCAACATGATTCCCAACCCAACCTAGGGTCCATCCGCTACACACCCCCTTATCCAAATTTACCACACACCAGGGGACTATCGAGTCACCCTCTCCTTTTCCCTCCAAAAAGGCAACCAATGCCATCCACGATGTAGCGTATAGCTAACATCAAACCACGATGGAGCACACAGCAATCCATCAAGCCACGATATGGCATAAAGCCCATATCAATCAAGGTAACCACGCGAACTAAATCGCAAAGATCCACAACGCGACCTCAGTCAGCGCCAATCCACGATGTAGCACAAAGTCGACATCAACCACGTGCTCGAAGTACACCCGCACCTTCTTTCCATAAACCCACCCATGCACATGCCACATAAAATATAATCGTGATCATGCATGCACATGCTTATTAATGTCCATAAACATACTCATAAACAAATAATCACACCGCAATAGATCCGATACTAACTCGGTCATCGCTATACCCTTTAGGGGTATATATGGCACACTTATTACTGCACTTGTTAGTAAACATATAACACATAAAACCCGGAAACAAAGAGGCTAATTACACACCTTATTACTAGGAGTTCTAGACTCTCGATCCTCGGCGCTATCGTTTAGCGAAACTACGGCTATTTGCCTAACGTTTTACTTTCTTGCCCACACCCACAGTGGCCAATCTCGTCTGTGAAAACAGATCTTTTCTTAAACTTTGGGATGGGGACTTTCTCTTGCCCACTTTGGTACTGGTATCGGTCTCCATCAAAAGCTTAATCGAACCACACGATTAATCAACGAAGTCATAATCAACTAATTCTAAGTCACTTACTAATATCCTTACCGAAATAATCTGAGATCCCGAAGGCTTCCTTTGCTCTTGTCGATATGCCCCCTAAAAAGAACATAGCCACTCTTCGGTCAACACAACATTACATAATAAGGCCTAAGGCCGAATACCTTACCACTCTTACCTTGATGAGTCCAAACAATTCGAGACCTTCCTTTAAACTCCTTGGCGCTGGCTACAAACAAGCAAAACACATCACTTATAACCTAGAGAGCATTCGGCCAACCAACACTAAGGCCAACCATTCGGTTTGACCTCTAACCAATTAACTAGGATACTTACCTACAATTTTTAGATGTCGACAAACCACACTTCACCGGTTCGGCTTCAAACTTGATAAAGTAGAAGAGAGATGGAGGCTAAAGATTTCGGCTATCAAGGGATTAAAAGAAAACAAAAGAAATATTTGACTACAAAGGCCAAAGGAGAAATCGGCAAGGGTTGATGGTGTTTGGGAGGATGAGAGATTCGAAAAGACTTGAGGAATAATTTGGCACTCTACCCCCTATTTATAGGATTCGCCAACCCCTTGAAGACTCCAAGATTACCAAACACCTTCCTAGCCACTAATTCAATTCCATTTGAATTAGCTCAATTCAAAAACAATTTGAATTGCTCCACTATTATCCCACTTATCAAAAATAAATAAATAATAATCCCACACTTCTAAATAACTTAATAGATAAAAAATAAAAAAAAACATTATCCTTATCTAACTACAAGCCCTCTAGCCATCCAACACCTTCAAAATTGCTGCCCAAAAGAAGAAAAAAAATTAAAACTCCAAATGCCACTCTCTAGGTTCGAACCTGGGACCAAACTGCTGCACATCTTGCCCCCAACGCCCAGGCCACTCGGCCACTTTGATTTTTATGCTAGAAACCCCCAACGTTTATTTTTAAACCCTTCTTAACTCAGCCCATAACCGCACAAAATAAAAACGCCAACCTGCAGCTCCAGGCGCTCGAACCTGCGCCCTTGCTCTCCTCCAGTGCCTAAGTGGCGCATGAGAGCCACTTCACCAGCCCATCTTTCTTGTCCGAATTCCTCACCATATACCTTTAAGGCCTTACAAAGCCCAACGCCCAAAACAAAAATAAAACGCCAAATGCTTCTCCGGCCCCTCGAAACCGCGACCTCACTCCCCTCCAGCGCCTAAGTAGCGCCCAAGAGCCACTTTGCCAAATCCTTTCTTGTGCCTTAAACGCCCAATTAATTCTTTTAAGGCCTCCCAAAGCCAAGCTCCCCTTTATTACTTAAAAATCCAAAAATTTCTAAGGCATTCCTTGCCTTCTAGGGTTCTCCAAACCCCTAAAAATTCCTCCAACATGACCATAAGCCTACTAACTGCTCGGGTTATGCTCCAAGCGCATAACCCCTAAACCAGGGTGTTACATATAAATTGATTGAAATTGCTCCATCAATGAATGTGGCACCTTGTAGTTCAAACATGGTGATCGAGTTGGGTATGGGTTGTTACACATTAGGGATACTGTGCAATCTAAAGTGTGGGGGGTTACATAGAAACTTTTTAATTATTTTACTACTATTTTTATTGTATTTTTCATCAATTTTTGTTTTTGTTTTGGGTGCATTGTGCTTGAGCTTGTAACAATGTTAGTGATAGGTTAGGAGCATGTAATAGGAATGGATTGTATGAAATTTGTAAATTTGGCATGATAGTATAATATTCTAGGTTGCTAAAATTTAGACTAGTTAGTTAATTTTATGAAACTGTAAATAAGTGAAAGAAATTAAGTGTACCAAATGATGAATGATTACATATGGAAAACATGTATGTTTGTCTTAAATTGTAGGTAGTTATAATTTTATAACTTTCATGATTGAACCCATGGATGTTGAGACGCCTAGGATGACCTAAGGCACTGTTTGGTGAAAAATAGTGCCTAAAAGCTAACCTTATGCATGTGTACCCTAGTACCTATACTTGAGCTTAATCCACTTTTTGATGGGCCAACAATGTTGCAACATTGGACTTCGAACTAAAATTTTGAATTATCAAGGGCAATGTCGCGAGACTGAACCCTGGTGTCACAAAACGGAACTTCAAAACGAAACTTGGAGGTTCTAAGGGTGAATGTCGCGACACTGGCCTTCAAAGTGCAATCTCACAACATCAATATTGGTTATTGCATCATCTTGTTGGGTTTTGTAGCAAAATACTCGATCCGGGCCGAAAAATCTTAAAACCCACTAGTTTTAAACCCTAAAACCTAAGAATAAAACATATCTAACCTCACTAAAGCCCCTAAATCAGATTATTATCCTCTTAAACTCTCCAAATCTCTCTCACAAAACACTCCCAAACTAATTTTTTGTCCAAAAGCTGTTGCAAATTTTCTTTCTTTCTTTTGTGTTTTACAAGTAACAAAGTGTTCCACTCCTCAACAACGGTCTTCAATAATCATAATGATTTCGAAAAATGAGGTTAAGGATTCCAAACTCGTTCTCTTTAATATTTTTGGGTTGTTGTTAGATTTTAAGTTGAATCATTTGGTTGAAAATTTTGGTTTAATCTAGTTCATTAAAATAGTTGAATATGGCATCGAAAAAGTTTAGAAAAACCAAAAGCATAGAGCAATCGATGAGTTTTGACTCTGATCATTTTGAACAACAAAACGTGGAAAAGTATTTTCTTGAAATTCAAGGGAAAATATTTATACAGGAAAGGGGTTTTGACCCGTCATTAACTCTATCCAATGAGCTATAAGATTTAGCTCATTATCACAGGTAGGCTAATTTTTGCTTAACCCTAAAAGAATCGACTATCATTCCGATAGTCTAAGAATTTTATGCATCATTGAAATATTAGGAAAATACCTTACTACAAACTGGCATTCATTCATATGTTACTGTAAGAGGTAAACAAGTCCTTTTCACTCCCAAGGAGATTTGTAAATATTACAATGCTCCATATCATATGGATGATTTTATTGAAAGTGTTTATATGAATTTTTATAGAAACATTGATATGGAAAATGGAATAAATTATCTAACTGAAGGGAGGGGCAAGTGGAAACATCAGCCCCATACCAATAGCCCACACTCATTCAACCAAGCGGTTATGTTCCTGTCACACCCCGAAAATTAATAGATCCGAAAATGTGAGTAAAGTAGGTATGTAGACTGTTGGGCATGTTGTGGCAACATAATTCACCACCCTATTGGCCTGATGGTGAGTTAGAGTATTGGTGCATACTAGTGTTAAAGTATCTACCCGTTGGTGATATCTAAGGAATTGATCACAGGATGTTTCCAAGAGAAGAAAGATTACGCCCAAGAGAGTGTACTTCTATGAAGGGGTACACCCTAGAGTTTTGTTTGAACATTAAGAGACTGTCAAGTGTATGAGGAAGCTGTAGGAGACTTAATTGTCTTTAAAATCAAGTTGAATGTGAGTCACCACCAAGATATGGTATGCTTGATTTGCATGAGTATTTTCCAATTAGATTTGGTTTCTGGTTTGTTTGGGAGTTGTTGGGATTCCGTAGCAACAAAAGCAGAGATTAGAGTAAAGAGCAGAGTAGCAAGATGTGTGAAAGATTTCTTGTACATTAAAACAAGCCAACTACACAAATCATCACAAGTAGCATGGCTAACCATTTCTCAATAGGAGCCAATTAGATTGATTTAATCCTCTCATGACTAGTCAATAGTAAGGTAACCCTTCATCGAATTTTATTCTACCTACCCTGGATTTGGCAGGTAAATCAATGGGATCGAGAGTATATTTATGGGAAGGGGACATTTTAGATAGTTTTTTATCTGCTTAATGTTCAGGTTCTTCTTTCTAACCTCAACATTCTCTCTTCTTCTTCTTTGTTAAGATTGGACTAAGATCTCATCTAATGAGTAGATGATTCTACCTTCTGGTAAGTCTTACAGCTTTTCATGTTACAGTTATAGAAGGGAAGAGTGTTACAAGAAGGCCCTGTATGGAGGTCACGTGTAGTTGAAATGTTAGTAAAATGTCTGTAATGGAGATTCTAATGGAAATCTTATGATCTTTTAAGCAGTTGCTACTATTGGATTAGGAAAGACAATCGAAATAAAAACTCCTGGTCAAAGTAAAGGTAGGTCTCTTGTTAGGCTCTGAACCTTACACCCGTATGATTCTGTTATAAATATGAATGAGATTTACATAAGTGTCTCTACCCTGATGAGTTGGCTCATGGAGTGTGGGTAGGTGTGATAAGTTGTGTTGCAGGCGTGAGTATAGTCATAGTCTAATACCTTCTTGTTATGTGATTCCAAGACTAACAAATTTGTGTTATATGAAAATGTCGAAAGAATCTTTATTTGTGATGCCTCCTGTATGGTAGTTTTATTGCAAACCAGATTGATAGATCATGACCTGACCTTGCGGGCGAATATGATATGTGAAAGACCATGTGGGTGAGGCCCCATGGCATCATTTGATTATACGCCAAGATGGCGAGACAGTGTAAGACCATGTGAGTAAGACTCCATGGCATCCATTATGTTGGTCCACCGGAACAGAAAATACGAAGGTTAGTATGGCAAATATGTAGTTCGCCAGGATCGTAAACCAAGGTCTGCTTGTACTATAAACTCGAGAATTCTTTGGAAACCCTTTGTGGTGAATTCTTTTGGAAGCCCATGTGGCGTATCATTTGGAAAGCCTTTGTGGTGAATTATTTGGAAAGTCGTTGTGGTGAGTTTTTATTCCATCCTTTTGGTAAGATCTGGGCATGCCTATGTAATATCCAGGATTTAGGGGTTATGATTTTTTTTTTTCGCTTGAATGTGTGCAGTGTTTTGTTGTGTGCTCTTTGTATGAGTTTTAGGGACTTCGAGAATTTTAGAATATAGGGGAATGCCTTAGAAAAATATTAGATTTTTAGTCTTAGAAGGGGAGCTAAGCAAGTTTGGCCTTAAGAGAATTAATTTGAGGTTTTAATTACAAGACAAGTCAATTGGTAAAGTGGTGATGGCGCATGGGTGTCTGCATGAGGGGAGAGGTTCGAATCCCTTAGCTAGCAATTGGAAGGAATTTTAATTTTTGTTCTCTTTCCTATAGTGTCGGTCAAGCCTTATCTAGTATGGATGGATTCTTCTTTTATTTTTGGATAGTAGACCAAAGGGAAAAGGAAAGTTAGTAGTTAAGGTAAGGAATCAAGATGTTATGGAAGGTTTAGGGGACAAAAGGCTTGATGAGTGGGTGATGTTTTGGAAGTTTTTCCATGGTCATTTGACCATGAACCTAGACGGCATAAGGGGCTAAGGGGGGTTGGTTAATTGTGATAGTGATTAAGGGGATGATAGGGAAGAAATGAGGAGGAAAAAGGGGGATTATGTTGGCTTGTGAGTTAGCCGAATGTGGTATGGGTTTAGGGGTTGATAGTTGGCCAAAATTTTAACAATTTGTGCATCTTTTTCCTTTTCTCCAAATTTTTCTTCTTAGCTGAATTGGTCATTGACAATACGTGTAAGTTTTGTCTTGTGTGGCTATCAAATTTTTTGGTCATTTTGGTTTAAGTGCCAATTCTCTCAACTTTATTTTCCTCTATTGCCGAAAACACCAAAAAGTTTAGAAGACATTTCTCATTTCTTTTCTTCCTCTCTAGTGCCGAAATCATCCTAGCACCAAGGGCATATCTCATATTCTCTTTTTCTTTTTCTTTCTCTTTCTCTTTTCTCCTTCTTTCTCTTAGCCGAAACCATTCTCTATTTCCACCATCTTTTCTCTTCTCTTTTGTTAAAGCTGAAATCACCATTTGTTTTCTTTTTAATTGTTAAGGTCGAATCCTTTATAGTTCAAGTAAGGGTGAATCAATCTACGTGTTACTGTAAGGATTATCTATCAATCATTTTCTTTTTTTCTTTTGGATTAGGCGAATCTAGGAATCTAATCCCTTTTTATTATCTTTGGCCAAAACTTGAAGGAAAGTTTGGGGTTTCTTTGTAATAAACGTTTAGGGGAATCATTCGGGATTTGAATAATCCAAGGTAAGGAGATAATGATATTCGGCCAAAGGCCATATCTTTTAGTGATAATCGATTTCTCATATAAGTGTTATGTAGGTGCTGTCGACGTTGTAGGTAAAAGTCAGAAATCTTAAGTATTCTATCATTCTTCGTGTTTACAAGGTGTGTAGCCTACACTAAACTTCTAATAGATTAATAGCATTATTGATAAAAGTTGTTAATAAAGAAATATGAATGATTATGGCTTCGGGTACCATTCAATGGTACAGTGAATTGAGGTACGTTATCCCTTAGTACTATGTATAATTTTAATATGAGACATCCGATTTTGTTATGATTTTGGGGTAATGTACATGGCATGATATCTGCATCGTTAATAATGCTATAAGCAGGAATATGAAATGTGTATGATTCCGTTATGAATTTGGGGTTATATGGCATGATATCGAAATAATGTGTTTAATGCATGGGCATATAGGTGATTTTGATAAAGGGGAAGTGTTCCGGTGGTTTTACCACATTATCCGGTGACTTCGGTCACGACATTATGAATCCGGTGACTTCGGTCACGATTTTATGAATCCGGTGACTCTGTCACAATTATCTGGTGGCCATGCCACAATTTATAAGGGCGATGTGCATGTTGACTGCAGCAACTGCCTTCGATGGTGTGTAGCGGATGGAGGGTCGATTTAGTAATCCCCACGGTGTGATTGGTAGGTACGGGTGGTGTGTAGCGGTTGGATATCTAGGTTGGGCTCGGGATTGCATTTTATTTTATATGTACATGTGATTTAATCAGTTATTATTTAATTTGCTATATTATGGGCTTATTGCTATGATCGATTGGACTTTTAGTGTATTGTTACACATTGAGTCTGTTGACTCACCCTTCCGTGGGATATCTTTTCAGGTGATACTCAATGATTTGGACCGGGTCAGCGAGGACTACGAGGTGGCCATTGCTCAACTCAGTATTTTGGTTTTCCTTATATTAAACTTATTACGTTTTCTTATATACTTCGGGATTTAATTTGGGATATGTTTTTGTAATAAGGCCGCCATTAGCTATGTTACTTTTACGTTTTTAATTTATATTCTGCTACGATCAATTTCAACTAAATAATTAAATATTTTCGATAATCGTATGAAAATGTTTTGACATCTAAATACTTATGGTTTTCAAAATAATAATAAATAGTTCTAAATTTGGATTTTCTTTTGATAAATAATTTATTTTTAAATGATTTTATAAATACAAATTTAAATTACAAAAATGGATTTTAACAAATTCGTACTTCAAATCTATTCTTTTACCACAACATCACATCTTTTTACAAAACGACAAAACAAATTTTTCTTAAGAAGCATACCAGATCCGGTCGGGACTTGTGGGCCAGGTTTGGGGTGTTTCAACTTGGTATCAGAGCCCAGTTTTAAACACTCGGCCTTGGGTTTTGAAGCCCACAACGTTTTCAAAATTAATTCCAAATGACTTTTTGAAAATTTTTGGTTAAAATGATTTAATAGAAGCATGACACCCGAGTCTCGACCCAAGTCCACCAGGTAAGTTCTTTTGTTGATAAATTAATTTCAGTATGTTGATAAGCCTAAGGAAACTATACTTTAGAGACATGGACCCTAGGTATATGTGTACTTATACGGGAAAAACCACTGATTAAAAATCTGTTGCATAAAATTTTCTTTAAACAAGAAAGTGAAAAGACTCTAATGCATAAAATTTCCGTAAAAATAGATAAGACACTAAGTAGACATGAGTTCTAGGGGACGTGGTCGTCGTGGACGCGGTAGAGGCAGAATGGCTATGTCGGAACCCGATTAGGTCCGCCGTGGTTACGAAAATGAGGCACCGCCACCACCGTTGGAGCGGAATTTCAAGAGCAAACTAGAGGAGATGACGCAGTATCGCGAGTTATCTTTGCAAGTCCTAGAGCGAGTAGCAGGAGCTAGTATGGGTAATGGAGCTCGAAAGTCGGTGGGTGAGAGACTTAGATCTAACGGAGCCGAGGTTTTTAGGGAGTATCTCGGGTAGCTCCGAATGTAGCGGAGTATTGGTTAGAAGCGATCGAGAGGATCATAGACGATTTGGACCGCACCGCCGAGGAGAAGTTGAAAGGTCTTGTTTATTTGCCGTGACGAGGCGTACCAGGTGGTGGCTCACCATCAAGAGAGTATTCTGCGGATCGAGTGGATTGGGGTATTTTAATGTTAAGTTTGAAGGGAAATATGTCGGAGCTAGCTACATAGACTCTCAGAGAAAGGCGTTCTTGAATCTAGTACAAGGAAATAAGTCTATCGCTGAGTATGAAGCGGAGTTTCTGCAGTTAGGCGATATGCCGGAGGGATTATAGCTCACGATTATGAGCGGTGTGTCGATTGAGGATGGGTTGTGAGATGAGCTGCGAGTGTTGATTGCACCGCCTCGAGAGAGGGATTTTGCAGTTTTAGTGGATAGAGCACGGATAGCTGAAGAAGTTAAGCAGATCAAGAGACAGAACAGAGATCGAGGTCGGAATAAGAATAAGAGGAGCTATGGGTCTTGTGGTCATCCGGAATTTTCAAAAGAAACCTAGAGTTGATGGGCCGCGAGGTCGATGAAGTTGCTACGGGAGGACAATACCGTATTTGTGTTCAGTATGGAAAGATGCACCCGGGAGAATGTTGGAAGAAGACAGGAGGATGTTTTAAGTGTGGATCCAAGGATCATATGATTAGGGATTTTCCGATGGATACAGAGAGAAACCGTCCTGTAGGTCGGGGTTTTAATCAGTGGCAAAAGGTGGACAAAGCCTTGATGAGGGGTCGTGGTTCGAATGGCGAGGTAATGGTTCGGTAGAGGTCGCGGGACTGCGGGCGAGAGGCGATGGTAGCACTCGAGCTAGACAACCAAGTTTGGTGTATGCGGTTCGTCGGAGAGAAGATAGTGATGCACCTGATGTTATCACGGGTACGTTTCTTATTTCTGGGTTGCCCTTTATTGCTTTGATAGATATAGGGTCAACTCATTCATACATCGCTAGTGAAGTATCTGGAACTCTACATGTGAACTCTGAGACTGTACCTAGGAAGATGACTGTACTTAGTCCTTTAGGATAGACTGTAGTAGTAGATAAGCTCTTTAAGGAAGTGCCTTTAGAAGTTCAAGGGACGTAGTTTCCGGCTAATTTAATGGAGTTGCCATTCGGGGAATTTGACTTGATCCTAGGCATGGATTGGCTAGTGAAGTATCGTGCGAATGTGGATTGTCTTTGCTAAGCGGATGTCACTAAGATCTATGGACGATAAGGAAGTTGTGGTGATGGGCAAGAGAGCGGAACTACTTATCAAATGTAGTATCGCCCTTAAGGCGTAAAAGATGGTTAGGAAGGGTTGTTTGGCTTTTCTTATGTTGGTCGGTGCCTTGGAGGCTAAGGAGGCAAGCTGTTGAAGAGGTCGGGGCCGTGAGAGAATTCGTGGATGTCTTTCCGGAAGAACTTCCAGGATTACCTCCGGATCGGGAGGTGGAATTTGGGATTGACTCGTTGCATGGAACGGCGCCAGTATCTATTGCTCTGTATAGAATGGCACCGAAGGAGTTGGTTGAGCTTAAAGCTCAAATTCAAGAGTTGCTTGATCGTGGGTTTATCCGACCTAGTGTGTCTCCATGGGGAGCACCGGTCTTGTTCATGAAGAAGAAGGACGGGACTATGCGTATGTGCATAGATTACCGACAGTTGAATAAGCTGACCATCAAGAACAAGTATCCTTTGCCAAGGATAGATGACTTATTCGATCAGCTTAGGGGAGCTGCGGTATTCTCAAAGATAGATCTAAGGTCGGGGTATCATCAGCTTAAGGTGAAGGAAGCGGATATCCATAAGACAGCTTTCCGAACAAGATATAGGCATTATGAATTTTTGGTAATGCCGTTCGGATTGACGAACGCCCCAGCTGCATTCATGGATATGATGAACCGGGTTTTTCAACCCTACTTGGATCAGTTTGTTGTTGTGTTCATAGACGACATTCTTGTGTATTCCAAGTCTGAGTTACAGCATGATGAGCATCTTCGGATAGTGTTGCAAGTGTTGAGGGAGAAGAAGCTTTATGCCAAATTCAGCAAGTGCGAATTTTGGCTGAAAGAAGTTGCATTTTTAGGCCATGTGGTGTCTGCGGAAGGGATAAGGGTGGATCCTCGGAAGATTGAGGTAGTGTTAGATTGGAAACCACCTAAGTCTATAGCTGAGGTTCGCAGTTTCTTGGGATTAGCGGGTTACTACAGAAGGTTCGTCGAAGGATTCTCCTCGATAGCGGCACCTTTGACGAAGTTGTTGAGAAAGGAGATACCTTTCGTGTGGGCAGATAAATAGCAAGAGAGCTTTGAGAAGCTTAAGAGGGTTTTGACTGAAGCTCCAGTTTTGATTCAGCCTGAGGCAGGGAAGGACTTTGTGGTGTATTGTGATGCGTCTCACATTGGATTGGGATGTGTTCTGATGCAAGATGAGAAGGTGGTTGCGTATGCGTCTCGGCAATTGAGGCCTCATGAGGTTAACTATCCGACGCATGACTTGGAGTTAGCAGCGGTAGTTTTTGCTCTTAAGGTGTGGAGGTATTATTTGTATGGAGAAAAGTCAGTAATCTACACGGACCACAAGAGTCATAAGTATCTGCTGACTCAGAAGGAGCTGAATCTGAGACAACGAAGATGGGTGGAGTTGTTGAAAGACTACGATTGTTCTATAGAGTATCACCCAGGCAAGGCGAATGTAGTAGCAGATGCCCTAAGTAGGAAAGTGGTGTCGGATTTAAGGCGATGTTCGCACATCTTAGTCTTTATGACGACGGAAGCTTGTTGGCGTAACTACAAGTAAAGCCGATGTGGTTGAGTCGGTGAAAGAAATACAGTTGGTAGATGATGATTTAAGTGTTAAACTACAGCAAGTGCGTAATGGGGAGCCGGAAGATTATGGTGTTAACAGCGATGGAGTTTTGTGTTTCAAGGGTAAGGTGCATGCCGAAGGATGAGGAGCTTAGGCGAAGAATTCTTCGAGAATCGCATGGTAGTCCTTATGCGATGCATCCGGAGGTAGTAAGTTGTACAAGGACTGCGGGATCAATTTTGGTGGCACTGGTCTTAAGCGGGAAGTTACAGAATTTGTTGGGAAGTGCTTAACGTGTCGACAAGTTAAGGCCGAACACCAAGTTCCTTCGGGATTGCTTGTAGATAAAGATTCCACAATGGAAGTGGGAGCGTATCACCATGGATTTTGTTAGTGGGCTTCCCCTTACGCCTACTAAGAAAGACTCGGTATGGGTGATAGTGGATCGATTGACAAAGTCAGTACATTTCATACCACATTCGAGTTGATTACTCTTTGCAGAAATTGGCGAAGTTGTATGTGGCGATTGTAAGATTGCATGGAGTGCCGGTGTCGATTATTTCGGATAGGGATCTGAGGTTTACGTCTCGGTTTTGGAAAGCATTACATCAGGCTTTGGGCACCAGATTAGACTTCAGTACGGCATTTCATCCACAGTCTGACGGCCAATCTGAGCGAGTAATCCAAGTATTAGAGGATATGTTAAGGGATGTGTGATAGATTTCGAGGAAGTGGGAAGAGTTTTTGCCTTTAGCGAGTTTGCATACAACAACGATTTACCAAGCCGATGTTCGGATGGCACCGTATGAAGCGCTATATGGACGGATGTGTCGCACTCCTACGTGTTGGACGGAAATTAGGGAACGTCGTGTTTTGGGTCCAGAGATTGTGGCTGAATCGGAAGAAAAGGTTAAGGTAATTCGCACGCGGTTGAAGGAGGCATCGATAGGCAAAAGTCGTGCGCAGATTTGAAGCGGAAGGAAATAGAGTTTGTTGTGGGAGACCAAGTGTTCCTAAAGGTTTCGCTTTGGAAAAAGGTGATGAGATTTGGTCGCAAAGGAAAGTTAAGCCCCAGTGTTTATAGGACCTTATCGGGTTTTGAAGCGGGTTGGACCATGGCATATCGATTAGAGTTACCTTGAGTTGAAGCAAATGCACGATGTGTTTCATGTTTCGATGTTACGTCGTTACGGTCGGATCCATCTCATGTAATGCCGATTGAGGAAGTGGAATTACGACCAGATTTGTCATACGAGGAAGAGCCGATTCAGATTCTAGAACGGGATGTGAAGGTGTTACGAAGGAAATTAGTTCCTCTCGTCAAAGTGTTATGGCGTAACCATGGATTGGAAGAAGCTTCATGGGCCGGAGGAAACAATGCGACAAAGAATACCCTCACCGATTCTTGTCGGGTAATTTCGAGGTCAAAATTTTTTTAAGGAGGGTAGAACTCAGTAATATCCGAGGATTTAGGGGTTATGAATTTTTTTTTGCTTGAATGTGTTCGGTGTTTTGTTGTGTGCTCTTTGTATGAGTTTTAGGGACTTGAGAATTTTAGAATATAGGGAATGCCTTAGAAAAATATTAGATTTTTAGTCTTAGAAGGGAGCTAAGCAAGTTTGGCCTTAAGAGAATTAATTTGAGGTTTTAATTACAAGACAAGTCAATTGGTAAAGTGGTGATGGCGCATGGGTGTCTGCATGAGGGGAGAGGTTCGAATCCCTTAGCTAGCAATTGGAAGGAATTTTAATTTTTGTTCTCTTTCCTATAGTGTCGGTCAAGCCTTATCTAGTATGGATGGATTCTTCTTTTATTTTTGGATAGTAGACCAAAGGGAAAAGGAAAGTTAGTAGTTAAGGTAAGGAATCAAGATGTTATGGAAGGTTTAGGGGACTAAAGGCTTGATGAGTGGGTGATGTTTTGGAAGTTTTTCCATGGTCATTTGACCATGAACCTAGACGGCATAAGGGGCTAAGGGGGGTTGGTTAATTGTGATAGTGATTAAGGGGATGATAGGGAAGAAATGAGGAGGAAAAAGGGGGATTATGTTGGCTTGTGAGTTGGCCGAATGTGGTATGGGTTTAGGGGTTGATAGTTGGCCAAAATTTTAACAATTTGTGCATCTTTTTCCTTTTCTCCAAAATTTTCTTCTTAGTCGAATTGGTCATTGACAATAGGTGTAAGTTTTGTCTTGTGTGGCTATCAAATTTTTTGGTCATTTTGGTTTAGGTGCCAATTCTCTCAACTTTATTTTCCTCTATTGCCGAAAACACCAAAAAGTTTAGAAGACATTTCTCATTTCTTTTCTTCCTCTCTAGTGCCGAAATCATCCTAGCACCAAGGGCATATCTCATATTCTCTTTTTCTTTTTCTTTCTCTTTCTCTTTTCTCCTTCTTTCTCTTAGCCGAAACCATTCTCTATTTCCACCATCTTTTCTCTTCTCTTTTGTTAAAGCCGAAATAACCATTTCTTTTCTTTTTAATTGTTAAGGTCGAATCCTTTATAGTTCAAGTAAGGGTGAATCAATCTACGTATTCTGGGTAAGGATTATCTATCAATCATTTTCTTTCTTTTCTTTTGGATTAGCCGAATCTAGGAATCTAATCCCTTTTTATTATCTTTGGCCGAAACTTGAAGGAAAGTTCGGGGTTTCTTTGTAGCCAATGTTTAGGGGGAATCATTCGGGATTTGAATAATCCAAGGTAAGGAGATAATGATATTCGGCCAAAGGCCATATCTTTTAGTGATAATCGATTTCTCATATAAGTGTTATGTAGTTGCTGTCGACGTTGTAGGCAAAAGTCGGAAATCTTAAGTATTCTATCATTCTTCGTGTTTACAAGGTGTGTAGCCTACACTAAACTTCTAATAGATTAATAGCATTATTGATAAAAGTTGTTAATAAAGAAATATGAATGATTATTGCTTGGGTACCATTCAATGAGTACGATGAATTGAGGTACGTTATCCCTTAGTACTATGTATAATTTTAATATGAGACATATCCGATTTTGTTATGATTTTGGGGTAATGTACATGGCATGATATCTGCATCGTTAATAATGCTATAAGCATGAATATGAAACGTGTATGATTCCGTTATGAATTTGGGGTTATATGGCATGATATCGAAATAATGTGTTTAATGCATGGGCATATGGGTGATTTTGATAAAGGGAAGTGTTCCGGTGGTTTTACCACATTATCCGTGACTTCGGTCACGACATTATGAATCCGGTGACTTCGGTCACGATTTTATGAATCCGGTGACTCTGTCACAATTATCCGTGGCCATGCCACAATTTATAAGAAGGCGATGTGCATGTTGACCGCAAAGCGCGCCGATGGTGTGTAGCGGATGGAGGGTCGATTTAGTAATCCCCACGGTGTGATTGGTAGGTACGGGTGGTGTGTAGCGGATGGATATCTAGGTTGGGCTCTGGATTGCATTTCATTTTATATGTACATGTGATTTAATCGGTTATTATTTAATTTTCTATATTATGGGCTTATTGCTATGATCGATTGGACTTTTAGTGTATTGTTACACATTGAGTCTGTTGACTCACCCTTCCGTGGGATATCTTTTGGTGATACTCAATGATTTGGACCGGTCAGCGAGGACTACGAGGTGGCCATTGCTCAACTCGATATTTCGATTTTCCTTATATTAAACTTATTACGTTTTCTTATATACTTGAGATTTAATTTGGGATATGTTTTTGTAATAAGGCCGCCATTAGCTATGTTACTTTTACGTTTTTAATTTATATTACTTTACGATCAATTTCAACTAAACAATTAAATATTTTCGATAATCGTATGAAAATGTTTTGACATCTAAATACTTATGGTTTTCAAAATAATAATAAATAGTTCTAAATTTGGATTTTCTTTTGATAAATAATTTATTTTTAAATGATTTTATAAATACAAATTTAAATTACAAAAACGGATTTTAACAAGTTCGTACTTCAAATCTATTCTTTTACCATAACATCACATCTTTTTACAAAACGACAAAACGAATTTTTCTTAAGAAGCATACCAGATCCGGTCGGGACTTGTGGGCCGGGTTTGGGGTGTTTCATGCCTATGAGGCATTATCTGAAAGAGTTCTTGGCAGTGAACCCATTTAATGATTCCGTCATGATGACCGCCAAGATAGGGAACTTGGGTATTTGGAATATTGTTGGTGCAAGTGTCTGTCAAACTTGGAATTTCTTAGGTTCGGTATTGAAGTCATCTAGGATTCTATCGCTTGAATTAAACATCACATTTTTCAAAGCAAGTTTGGTTGTCTAGACTAATTTGAAAATATGATGTAACTGTTGTTTTGATAATTGTTGGATCTTGTAAAGAAATCCGTCAAGAGTAGTACCCATCAGGTATCGTTCTGAGAAGCATATCTAACTACAAACCGTAAAGATATTGTGTAATGGGATTCGAAATATGGTGTAAAGTATGAGATCCGCTAGTTGGGTGAAATGAGTATAAGACGGTTAAGTGTAGAGATTAACGTACGATTATCCACCAACCAAGAATCAAAAAGTATCCGCTAAGGTCTTAAAGGGAACCCAAACCCTTGAGTCGAAAGATTCTACGACCCCATAAAAAGGTAATAAATAGTGAGACCCATTAAGTTCTTTTGAACTTATATGCATCTTTTGGAACGCAAGTCTGAGAATCGAATCAGGGCATCAAGATGGACCAAGCTAGGGAATGCGCCATGGTGGTAGACTGGGGGCAATATTATGCATACAAAGGGACCTTCTTAGAAATATGTTTTTCAAATGAAAAATAGTAATACACGCTATTAATATGTTTTTTTTATAAAAATATTATGTTGTAAGGTTTTATACTACCTTTGAAAGTTTGTGACAAAGGATAAATATTTTATTCAAACTTATTGTCTTAGAAAGGATTTTAAATAAATAAGAGGTACATTCAATATGACTTTCGTAGATGGTAAAATTTTGCTAAGTATATAGGTATTGTGACATCTTATATTTGAATCCGATAAATCGGGTCGGGTATACGGTGTCACAAGTTAATTGGAATCACAGCTTTCGGTTTAGTTGATCCTCTAGTGTTGAAAAAAAACAGGTTTGGAAAACGCAGCAGAAAATAAATTTAGGGAAAAACTAGACTTTAAAAAAATTGTTCCAAAACAAGATATTAGTTGGAATATCTAAAGTAATAAACACTTAATCAAAATTGTACCTTTTCGATTCATCTAGGATGAGCGATCCGATCGAGTAGTCTTCCCTGCTATCCTCAAGCTCACGTTTGTCGAGTGTGGGCTCTCTTTGAATCAAAAAATTTTTTCACAAAAATTACTAGTGGGGTAATTTCGCAATTTCTCTAAACTATTGCGTCAAGTTGTAAATCAGAAAAATATCTCTAGAAATTTTCTGAAATAATCTCTTTAGAGAAATTTCTCTCTACAACTTTCTCTTGAATTCAAAGTCTGTGAAATAATGACCCAAGGCTCTCTTTATATAGGGAGAGTTTAGAGAGTTCAACTATGATTAAACTTAATCACCTTAATTTTAAATTAATATAATATTTATCAAGATAAATATTAGATTAAATTTGATATTAAATCTTATTAAAATAATAGAATGTTTATCTATAAGATAAACATTAAATTAAATTTAATATTAAGATAATCACTTTAATATTAAATTAATAAAATACTATTAAGATAAGTATTTAATTTAATTTAATATTAAAATATTGAAATAATATTATTTTTGGAATAATTAATCTGAAATCAAATTCTCTGGTACAGTCCCAGTAGGAGTGTAACACTTTCATTACTCAACCACCAAAGACCAACTGCCGCCGACCACTGGGAAGCTGCCGTTGTAGCCACCGGCACCACCGTGTCTGGTGATGCAAGTGCAACACTCTTACGGCACCCCGAGTCAGTTCGACTACTATCGGTTCGATCCAGGTCAACGACAACCTGACCGATCCGGTTAAGCAACCGATTGGACCGTCGGTCCGATCTCACATATTGGTCTCGGTTGACCAATTTTTGGGTCTTTGTCTTTGTTTTTGGGCTCTCAGGCCCAATTTACGATCTCAGGTCCAATTTTAAAGTTCAATTACCCATTGGGCCAATTGTCTGACTTGAAAATTTCCAAAAATATCATATTAATTTTAACTAATTTGATTAATTTAATTTTACTATATCAAATTAATTTTTTTCAAAAATCACTTAGATTTTCCTAATTAATTTTTTAATAATATTCTTTAATCAAATTCTCTAGTTGAATAATTCTCACGACTATCTAATTTAATTCCACATCGAATAAATTGACTCAATTAAATTATTTCCAAAATCGTAGAATTTTCTTCTAACTCAAATGCAGTCCGGTTGTGTAACACCCCAAACCCGGCCTAGAAGTTAGGCCGGAATCTGGTGTGTCACATTAAGGTGTTTTTCGAAAACCATGTTTTCATTGAAAACCCTTCTTCAATTTAAAACCTTCTACCGTATAAAAATCCTGATTTTCGTTGATTATTAACCAAAATAAGATTTGTTCAAAGTCGTTCCCTTGCAAAAATGTTATTATTTTTAAAACCTTGTTTGTTGCAGAAGTTTATTTGAAACCGTTAAAGAAACGTGTTATTTTATAAATAGTAGTTATTGTTTTTAAAAACCCGTGTTTAATAGATGAACAGTTCACAATTAAAGGAAATGCCAAATAAAAGTTAAAAAGAAAACCCAATGGCCTTATTACAACCAATCATTAACCCAATACTTAAAATAAAATAAATTAAAATGAAGTCGCTAAATTTAACCCAAAACATATTGGACGTGTGCCCACCTCCGAGTCCCTCGCAGCTCCAAATCCACTACAGCTGGGGATTACCTGCACAGTTAAAAGAAAGGGTGAGTTACGAGTGATAAACTGTAAAAGTAACATATTTTAATCCCATATTTAGCATACTTTTGGGATGATTTATCCCTTGATTTATGTAAAAAGGTGCTCTTAATCCTTTCTTTTCATGTTTTATACTCAGGAAAGCACCGGAGGATGTAAAGAACAAGAAACAGGCTTAAAACGGACCAAATTGGGCCAAAGTGAAAATCGACACAGCCTCGACTTGAGCCAACATGGCCGTGTCTCCTTGCTAGACTAGAACACGGCCTGATCACGATTTACACGGGCGTGTCACCTTATTAAAGTCCAAACACAGCCTAAAGACGATTCACACGAGCGTGTGCCATGGCCGTGTCCCTGTCGTGGAAAAGAGCAATTTCACTCAGAAAAGGATACTTAGGGGCAAAGAAACCTATTTCAAAAGCCTATATAAACACCCTAAGTATAACTTAGAAGGGGGCGGTGAGCTAGGCCAAGGATCTGAGCCGAAAAGGTCAGATTTGTGAGAAACACTCAAAGATAGTCAGTTGATCCATCTCAAGAAGCCGAAATTCTACTCAAGACGGCGGATCTCTCCTTCAATTCCTTCAGGGGGTTTTAGGGATTTCTTATGTTTTGTTTTATCTTTTCTTCTGAGATGTTTTCTTTTATTGTTATGAACTAAACCCTTCAGATACTTGAAGGGGATGAAACTTAGATGAATCTTGTTATCGTTTGCTGAACTATATGATAAATATTTAATTTGTTCTTAATTATGTGTTCTTAATTCTTGTGTTAATATTTCCGGGATATTGATTCAAGTTTGATGTGCTTAGGTGGAGGAGCAAAAGTCCCTGCTTAAGAGTAGATCTAGCATAATTAAGCGGATTTGATCGCATGTAACATCCTGAATTAGGGGTTGTCTAAAATTTAATTAATTTCCCATGTGCGCGCTTGAAGAATTAAATACTAGGATCATTTGGCATGTTTTAGGGTCTAGAAATAACCCCGAGCTAGGCCTGACTTAGAACTAAAAATTTCTTTCTAAGTGTTTTAAAGAAGGGAGCTAGGTGAGTTAGGGGTTAAGTAAAATTTAGGGAGAAGCATGACACAAAGAATTAATTGGCTAAGTGGCTACCGTGCGCCACTTAGGAGTTGGAGGTGAAGATGGGCGTAGGTTCGAATGGCTGGAGCAGCGTTTTGCGTTTTATTTTTTATATGTGCGGTGATGGGCTTAAGTAGGAAGGCTTTAAAATTAAATGATGGGTTTTTATGGCATGAAAGTCAATTGGGAAGAGTGGCCTGGGGTGTTGGAAGAGGGGGCTACGGTAGTGAGGTTCTAGGTTCGAACCAAGGGAGCTGCAATTGGGGTTTTTATTTTTCAATGCTGGCGTGAAAAGGGAGAGAAGGAATTGGCCTGCACATGGGATCTTCAATTGGGATAAGGATCAAGCTGAATTTGTTTTTTAAAATTCGGCTGGAAGAAATTGATGAGCACATGGTTTCTTTTATTTTTATTATTTATTTGAAGAGGTGATAAGAGATAAGAATTTGTATATTTTTTTTTAAATTCTATTTTTTTTTTGAATGGATGGAGAAGAGTAAATTAAGGCATTTGACTAATTCAAATTAGTTTGAATTAGTGGTCATTAGCTTTTGTAGGTTGTGGCCGAATTTCGGAGTCTTCAAGGGGGGGAGTGCCGAATTCTTTTAGGCATCTTTTGGTGCATTTCGGTCAGCCTTTGTCTAGTATACCAAAGCCGAAACTTCACTTGGTGAGTGCTGAATTTCTTTTGTTGATTGCACCTAGCCGAATCTTCCTTCTCCCACCTCTAATCTACTTTGTCGATTTCTCCTTTCTTCTTTAACCATTTCATTTGTTTCTACTTCCAAAAACTCTAGCCGAATTCCCTCCTTTTCTTTTTGGTTGTATTAGTCGAATCTCTCTGCTATTTCTTGGGGTTGCCTTGGACGAATATTAGTCAAGGGTGGGGTCTTTTGTAATCGATTTTGAAAGGGTCTCCGGGATTTTGGAAGTAACCAAGCGAAGCCTTCATCTTTGATTAGTCAGATTCAGTAAGTGGTGGTAAGGATTTATGTTAATAGTCTATTCTTTTAGTGTTCGATAAAGCCGAAGGCTATTAACATGTGATTACCGATTTTAGGAAGCGAAAACACTTGGTGTGTGGTGGCTAGTATTCAAAGGCGTGTAGGTAAGGATTCGGGTTCAAGATATCACCCTTTAGATTTAATTGGTTTGGCTGAATAGGCCATGTCACTAACTTCCATGTTTGGCCGAATATAGGGGCAAGGAAAGCTTGTGTGGGCGATTTATCTTTTCGGGATTTAGGACTATCATTGGTGACAGTGTGTACATACACACTTTATAACTATTAATGTGCTAAGTTTTGTGTATGCTAAATGCATTACGTGTAGATTTGGATTTAATACCATCATGGTATAAGCAAGGATTGAGTAAGTCCTTGTCGTTATGAGTTTCTTTATGATGCTTTTGGAAGCATGACATATTTGGTATATGTGACTTAAATACATGGTTATTGATAAATCCAGTGTATGTTGCTAAGTAAGCATGTTGACATGATTTACGTTAAATAACATTGATTGATGTGGGTTATATGAGTGGAGGGAAGTGATATTTGTGTCGACGGACACCGGTGGTTTAGTACCACATTTCGTGACTTCGGTCACCAGAGGTTTGGCACCTCGGAGGTTTGGCACCTCATAGCGTCTCGTCCCTGGCTTAGCACCACGATGGGTTGGCCCCACGATTTACATTATGGGATTGACGCTGGTGATTTGGTATCACACGATGGGTTGGCCCCATCATTTGATTTGTGACTTGGGTCACGGTGGTTTAGCACCACCAGTGGTTTGGCACCACAATATGACGGATTTCGTGACTTTAAGTCACCAGTGGTTTGGTACCACACGGGGTAGAGAAAGGTGTTTGGATGGCTAGGTTGGGTGCATGGTTTAGTGCATGTTAATTTGTTATAAATTGTGTATGTTGTTGCACTAAATCGGGAAGGGTTACACATTGAGTCTTGGTGACTCACCTTCTCCTTTAACATTTTTCAGGTGACTCGTAGATCGCGGATGAGGAGCCGGATGGACTCGAGGTGGCCATGCAGTGGAAATATTGGTTTAAATGGACTTGAATTATTTTTACTTATTCCTGGTTTCATTTTCTCAAGTTGTAATAAGGCCTCATAAGATTCTTTTTATTACTTTGCATGTTTTGGATAATTTGTTTAAATTACTTAGTGACTTTAAAATGGTTATACATGTTTTCTTAAATTCAAACGTAAATGGTTTTTTTCTATGCCATCGGGTATGTCTGAAATCGGTAACAACTTTGATTTAATATAATTTTTAAACAACTAAGTTAAGTTTTGTTTCTTCATACACACAAATGTTTTATTTAACGAGATAATTGAAAATAAGATGTTTTCATCAAAACTCAAATCGGCTAAAGGGATTTTCAAAATGGTTTTCTCTGTGACATACAAAATTTGGTCGTAATGTTTAGGCCGGGTTTGGGGTGTTACAAAATTGGTATCGAGCCCACCAAAGCTCTCATTGTGGGGCCCAAGGCCCAAAATGTTTTTGTAGGCCTTGTGAAAATGGTTTTTGTTTTAGACAGCATGGCAGCGAGTCTCCGGCACCAATCCGCCCAGGTAAGTACTTCTGACATCTTTATGAATTATTATCTGTAGAAGGGTAGGTATGGAACGTAGATAGTATGATAAGTGTTTAGACCCTAGGACTAGTTTACTGACAAAGAAAAGACATAAGACTCTAAAAGCCTAATTAAACAAACCTACGACCAAGTCGCGAGTTAGGGTGTGGTAACCACAGTGCGCATGTTTAGGATTGGATCAGGAAGAGCTTGGTATTTAAGCAGTCCTCATGACTCATCTCCTCTTCATGGATTCCTGCAGTGCGTAGCTTCGGTTCACCCTAACCAAGAGGACTCGGTCATAGGCTAAACATACTAAATAAAACCCGAAAGGGATTAGCCATGTTTTATGAAAAACCTAATTTTAAAAATCATTACAATACTCCTTTTAAATAGTAGGGAAAAATTATTTTTGGAAAAATTTTTAAAATATTCTTGGCTTATCAAAATTACCAAAATGCCCCTAGTGGCCAAATTACAAAAATGCCCTTAATTTCTAAATTACCATATTACCCCGATTTTAATAAAATACTTTGCAAAAGTATCCAAAATTCTATATTTCAAAACAATACCCTGACTTTTGAAATTTACAAAATTACCCCTGATTGACAAAATTACCAAAATACCCCTGGTTTCCAAAAATTGCACTATACCTTTAATTTACAAAATTTTCGAAAATACCCTCCAGTCTTGGGGAAATTTAAAATGTCTTGATTTATTAAAGTTTCAAAATTCCTCTGATTTATTAGTAAAAATACCCTCAGAGGAAAATGACGAAAATACCCCTAGGATAGAAATGGACAAAATGCCCAAGAGTGAATAGGTATGAAAGGTATTAGGAAATGGATGTGCTCTTCTGTGTAAACTAGGATAGAGGACTTAAAACTTTGATTGATCGAAAGAATCCCTATTGAACTTTTCATAAAATTTCTTCGCGAGTAACCAAGTGGAACAATTACTAATCCATAAAAATTTCTTAACCAGATTAAAGCGCGATAGTTAGAATGAGCTCTAGAGGACGTGGCCGTCGTGGATGCGGTAGGGGCAGGATGACCGTGTCAGAACCCGTTAGGTCAGGTCAGGGGTCGGAAAGTGAAGTACCACCGCCACCACCACCCCCAGCTTTTGGAGCTGAGGAGCAGGATCAGACTGGTGGTGAGGCAGTATCGCAAGCTGTGTTGCGAGTCCTTGAGATGGTGTTTGGGGCTAGTGGAGGAATGGGACCTCGGAAATCTGTTCCCGAGCGACTCCAATCCAATGGAGCTAAGGTATTCCGGGGTGTATCGAGAGTGGCACCCAGTGCAGCAGAATACTGGTTAGAATCAACGGAAAGGATCATGGACGATCTCGATCTGAAAAATAAGGAGAAGCTAAAAGGAGCGGTGTCGCTTCTAAAGGATGAGTCATATCAGTGGTGGCTCACGGTTCGAGATGGTGCTACGGCAGATGATCTTACTTGGGAGTATTTCAAAACCGCTATCGGAAAGAAGTATATGGGCACCACTACTGCACCGATGCTCGGAGGAAAGCCTTTTTGGGATTGGTACAAGGAAATAAGTCGATGTCGAGTATGAGGCGAGTTCTTAAAAGGTGAGTCGATATGCTAGAGGCATCGTGGCTCACGAACATGAGCGGTGCGTCCGCTTTGAAGACGGACTTAGGGATGATTTAAGGTTGCTTTGATTGCTCCACAAAGGGGCGTGAGTTTGCTTGCTCGTAGAAAAGGCTAAGGTAGCCGAAGGGGTCAAGGAGTCCGTAAGACGAATCACGAAAGAATAAATGTAAGAGAGGCTTTGGATCGCTGGATCGGGCGAGAATGTGGAGAAGAGGGCTAGATTTGGGGAACCGAGAAAGAGCCATAAAGCTCGCTCGGTGGCCACCTCGATGTGCTAGATGCGGAAATCCCACTCGGAGAATGTTTGGTGGAAGTAGAGTGTGCTTTGAGTGTGGATCAATGGAGCACCGGGTAAGGGATTGTCCGCGGAAGTTGGCTAGGACTCAAGCGAGGATCAAGGGCGTGGTCAATTCGGGAGGGATGGCCAAAGCAACCACGGAGGGTCGAGGTGCGGCTAGAGGTAATGATAATGGTAGCGGGCGTGGCCGAGTCTTTGAAGGTGCAGAGGTGAGGCAACCAAGGTTTGTTTATGCGATTGGCCGTCGCGAGGAGGAAGATGTGCGGATATGACAACGGGTAAGTTTCTTATTTCCGGAATACCCTCAATTGTCTTGGTTGTGGTTACGTTAGTTCGTTCTTATGTTGCTAGTAAAGTGTATGGAACTTGGATTATGAACTTAGAGAATGTGTCCAGAAAGTATGATAGTTCTTTAAGATCAGAGTGCGCCTTGATGGCGTAGTGTGATGAGTTAAGGATGCACGATTGGACGATAGTAAGTAATTTCGAGGACGAAATTATTTTAAAGGGGTAGAATTGTAACATCCTGAATTAGGGGTTGTCTAAAATTTAATTAATTTCCCATGTGTGCGCTTGAAGAATTAAATACTAGGATCATTTGGCATGTTTTAGGGTCTAGAAATAACCCCGAGCTAGGCCTGACTTAGAACTAAAAATTTCTTTCTAAGTGTTTTAAAGAAGGAGCTAGGTGAGTTAGGGGTTAAGTAAAATTTAGGGAGAAGCATGACACAAAGAATTAATTGGCTAAGTGGCTACCGTGCGCCACTTAGGAGTTGGAGGTGAAGATGGGCGCAGGTTCGAATGGCTGGAGCAACGTTTTGCGTTTTATTTTTTATATGTGCGGTGATGGGCTTAAGTAGGAAGGCTTTAAAATTAAATGATGGGTTTTTATGGCATGAAAGTCAATTGGGAAGAGTGGCCTGGGGCGTTGGAAGAGAGGGTCATGCGGTAGTGAGGTTCTAGGTTCGAACCAAGGAGCTGCAATTGGGGTTTTTATTTTTCAATGCTTGGCGTGAAAAGGAGAGAAGGAATTGGCCTTGCACATGGGATCTTCAATTGGGATAAGGATCAAGCTGAATTTGTTTTTAAAATTAATTTGGAAGAAATTGATGAGGACATGGTTTCTTTTATTTTTATTATTTATTTGAAGAGGTGATAAGAGATAAGAATTTGTTTATTTTTTTTAAATTCTATTTTTTTTTTGAATGGATGGAGAAAAGTAAATTAAGGCATTTGACTAATTCAAATTAGTTTGAATTAGTGGTCATGAGCTTTTGTAGGTTGTGGCCGAATTTTGGAGTCTTCAAGGGGGGAGTGCCGAATTCTTTTAGGCATCTTTTGGTGCATTTCGGTCAGCCTTTGTCTAGTATACCAAAGCCGAAACTTCACTTGGTGAGTGCTGAATTTCTTTTGTTGATTACACCTAGCCGAATCTTCCTTCTCCCACCTCTAATCTACTTTGCCGATTTCTCCTTTCTTCTTTAACCATTTCATTTGTTTCTACTTCCAAAAACTCTAGCCGAATTCCCTCTTTTTCTTTTTGGTTGTATTAGCTGAATCTCTCTGCTATTTCTTGGGGTTGCCTTGGCCGAATATTAGTCAAGGGTGGGGTCTTTTTGTAATCAATTTTGAAAGGGTCTCCGGGATTTTGGAAGTAACCAAGCGAAGCCTTCATCTTTGATTAGTCAGATTCAGTAAGTGGTGGTAAGGATTTATGTTAATAGTCTATTCTTTTAGTGTTCGATAAATCCGAAGGCTATTAACATGTGATTACCGATTTTAGGGAAGCAGAAACACTTGGTGTGTGGTGGCTAGTATTCAAAGGCGTGTAGGTAAGGATTCGGGTTCAAGAGATAACCCTTTAGATTTAATTGGTTTGGCCGAATAGGCCATGTCACTAACTTCCATGTTTGGCTGAATATAGGGGCAAGGAAAGCTTGTGTGGCCGATTTATCTTTTCGGGATTTAGGACTATCATTGGTGACAGGTGTGTACATACACACTTTATAACTATTAATGTGCTAAGTTTTGTGTATGCTAAATTTGTTCTGTGTAGATTTGGATTTAATACCATCATGGTATAAGCAAGGATTCAGGTAAGTCCTTGTCGTTATGAGTTTCTTTATGATGCTTTTGGAAGCATGACATATTTGGTATATGTGACTTAAATACATGGTTATTGATAAATCCAGTGTATGTTGCTAAGTAAGCATGTTGACATGATTTACGTTAAATAACATTAATTGATGTGGGTTATATGAGTGGAGGGGGAAGTGATATTTGTGTCGACGGACACCGTGGTTTGGTACCACATTTTGTGACTTCGGTCACGGAGGTTTAGCACCTCCAGGAGGTTTGGCACCTCATAGCGTCTCGTCCCAGTGGCTTAGCACCACGATGGGTTGGCCCCACAGATTTACATTATGGGATTGACGCGGTGATTTGGTATCACACGATGGGTTGGCCCCATCATTTGATTTGTGACTTCGGTCACCAGTGGTTTAGCACCACCAGTGGTTTGGCACCACAATATGACGGATTTCGTGACTTTAAGTCACCGGTGGTTTGGCACCACCGGTGGTTTTGGTACCACACGGGGTAGAGAAAGGTGTTTGGATGGCTAGGTTGGGTGCATGGTTTAGTGCATGTTAATTTGTTATAAATTGTGTATGTTGTTGCACTAAATCGGGAAGGGTTACACATTGAGTCTTGGTGACTCACCTTCTCCTTTAACATTTTTCAGTGACTCGTAGATCGCGGATGAGGAGCCTGATGGACTCGAGGTGGCCATGCGAGTGGAAATATTGGTTTAAATGGACTTGAATTATTTTTACTTATTCTGGTTTCATTTGCTCAAGTTGTAATAAGGCCTCCTAAGATTATTTTTATTACTTTGCATGTTTTGGATAATTTGTTTAAATTACTTAGTGACTTTAAAATGGTTATACATGTTTTCTTAAATTCAAACGTAAATGGTTTTTTTTTTATGCCATCGGGTATGTCCAAATCGGTAACAACTTTGATTTAATATAATTTTTAAACAACTAAGTTAAGTTTTGTTTCTTCATACACACAAATGTTTTATTTAACGAGATAATTGAAAATAAGATGTTTTCATCAAAACTCAAATCGGCTAAAGGGATTTTCAAAATGGTTTTCTCTGTGACATACCAAATTCGGTCATAATGTTTGGGCCGGGTTTGGGGTGTTACATCGCACGCCTAGAGATAGGGTGACGAGATTTTGCCAGATTAGGGTGAAACCTATTATGGGAGTCCATAGTTCGAGTTAATGCAATTCTAGGGGTTTTAATTAGAAAGAGATTTCAATTAATCAACCTAGGGTTAGACGTTATTCGCTTCGAGAGAGGTTTTAATATACATTAGGGAGTCTTACGGATCAAGTCAAGTGAATAAATCGTTTGGTTCAAAGTTAGATAACAAGTGAAGTCTAGGTGGATTCTTCCTAAGGGTATCGTCTTAATCAACTGAGTTTTTCCAACGGTATTCCCCCAATTCATTCTTTTTGTCTTCGCATCTTTAGCTTAGTAGTTAGTTAAATTTAGATTAAATAACAACTTCACTTATTTTAGGCTAGATAATAAAAAGAAAGTTAGTATTAGTACTTTTGGTTCCTTTGGGTTCGACAATCCGGTCCTGCCTAAGCTATAATACTGTTCGATAGGTGCGCTTGCCTCAAATCGTTGTCATAGTTAGTTTCCAGGTTCGATCATTCTTTTTATAAATTTAAGACTTTGACATCGTGAAAACAACTATCAAGTTTTTGGCGCCGTTGTCGGGGAACTAAAATATTAAGAAAACTCTATTTTTATTACTTTAGCCATTATTTTTCCGCAATTTTATTTTTATTTTTTATTTTTATTTTTGTTTTTTAACTTTGCTAAATTTTTCTTTCTTTCTTTTCCCAGCAGGTACCTCTAGTTTATGACTAGAAGGAACCCGAGAGGACCACTAGTGTACGATAGTGATATTGAAGCTACCGCTTGCAGGAATCACAGAGAAATTAGGCGAGCCCTAAATTATACAGAAAAAGAGCGAGAAGGCAGATCCAATCCTACTGAAGGGATGGACGAGAATAATCCACCACCACAAGATGTGGCAAAAAATAATGCTTCGCGTACTATGTATGATTATGCTAAACCTCATTTAACAGAGAGCGAGAATCAAGTATTGTTAGGCTCGCTATAGTCGCTAATAATTTTGAATTAAAACCTAACACTATACAAATGATTCAACAATTTGTTCAATTTGATGGTTTACAGGACGAAGACCCAAATACTCATATAGCCAATTTTTTAGAGTTCTGTGATACCTTCAAAATAAATGGCACTTCTAATGATGCCATAAGGCTTCGGTTATTTCCCTTTTCATTATGGAATAAAGCCAAACAGTGGTTAAACTCGTTAACACGAGGGTCAATCACTACATGGGATCAAATGACCGAAAATTTTTTATTAAAATATTTCCCACCGGCCAAAACGGCCAAATTACGAAATGATATCTCTTTTTTTGTGCAGATGGATTTATAAACATTATACGACGCATGAGAGAGATATAAGGATCTCTTGAGAAGGTGTCCGCACCATGGTTTACCCTTGTGGCTCCAAGTCCAAACTTTCTATAACGGTGTAAACCCCTCAACGAGGCAACTAATTGATTCATTACGGCAGGGTGGAACCCCTGAACAATAGAACTCCTAAAGCGACCTACGAGTTTATTGAAGAGATGTCACTGAATAACTATCGCAAGGCGATTACAAGGACAAAACCAACAAAATCAGCCAGAGTTTTCAACCTCGACGTAGTAACCATGCTATCAACACAGGTAGAGTTGATGAATAAAAAGCTTGATAGTTTGTGTTCTTCGCAGGTACATCCAAGAATGCGGTCTGACGCAAGTGGAACTGCGTGGAGAATCTGAGTACCCACCCTACCAACCGGGACGCGAGCGAACAGATGAACTATATAGGTAATAATTTGAGATCTAATAATAACTCTTATAGTAATACTTATAATCCAGGTTGGAGGAACCACCCAAATTTTTCATGGGGAGGTCAAGAAAATCAAGGAAGTCAAAGACAACAACCTCCTCAAAATTTCCAAAATCAGCCCTATCCACAGGAAAAGAGGCCGAACCTTGAAGAAATGCTGACAAAATTCATGGCAGCCACAGATAACCGTCTCCAAGACACTGAAACCACCCTTAAGAATCAACAGGCATCAATTAAGGGGATCAAAAATCAAGTCGGGGAACTTACTAAGTCAGTTGGACAACTTACTAAGATGGTTTCTGAAATTCGATCAGAGATTTTTTCTAAAGGAACAGAACAGGTAAAAGCGGTTACACTGAGAAGTGGTAAGGAGTTAGTCGAACCAAAGAAAAAAATACCACATGAAGATGACAAAGCAAAGGATGAGGAGTTGAGGATGTAACTCCGGTCGCAAAGAAAGTAAACTACCAATCCCATACCCAAAGAAAGTTGAAGAAAGACCGATTAGATGCCCAATACGGTAAATTTCTTGAACTTTTAAACAAATACATATTAACTTACCCTTTGTTGAAGCCATTTCACGATGCCGACGTGACGCAAAATTCTTAAAAGAACTCCCGATTTAATAAAAGGAAGCTCAAGAAATATCAACAGTGGAGCTTAATGAAGAATGTTCACCATCCTCCAAAACAAGTTACCAACCAAATTAAAAGACCGGGAAGTTTTACTATTCCTGTTTAATTGGTAGTTTAAATATTAAGAAAGCATTAGGTGATCTAGGTGCGATATTAATTTAATGCCTTATAAAATGTTTAAACAACTAGATCCGAGGGACCAAAACCCACTAGGATGAGTATTCGATTAGTGATAGATCTATTAAATATCCTAGAGGAGTTATCGAAGACGTCTTGGTAAAAATTGATAAATTTATTTTCCCCGTTGATTTTGTTGTGCTTGACATGGATGAGGACATTGAAGTTCCTTTAATTTTAGGGCGCCCGTTTTTAGCTACTTCTAGGGCTGTTATCGATGTAGGTGACGGTAAACTTGCATTAAGAATAGGCGATGAGGAAATTATTTTTCAAATTTATGATGCCATGAAATATTCTAGAGAACAAGATGATTCCTGTTATTGTGTTGATATCACTTATCATATAATTCAAAACTCATTACAGGAAATTATACATGATGACACGATGGAACTGTGCCTGACTCAAGAAGAGGGGGAAGAAGATGAAGTTGACGAGCTGAATTTGAATACATCTTCATCTAGACATACGAAAGAAGAGAGCATTAAAGTCAATGACGAACTAAAACAAAAACCCTCCATTGATGAGCTGCCCAAATTAGAATTAAAACAGTTGTCGAAACACTTAGAATATGCATTCCTCGGGGACAATTCTATGCTACCGGTAATTATCTCTTCAGAATTAGAACCCAAGGAAAAAGAGGAGTTGATACAGGTACTAAAAGAACATAAAAGAGCCATAGCTTAGAAAATCTCTAACATTAAGGGAATAAGCCCATCGTTTTGCACCTACAAAATTTTAATGGAAGAGGAATACAAGCCATGTGTGCAACCTCAAAGACGATTGAATCCCAACGTAAAAGAATTTGTGAAAGCTGAGGTAATTAAACTTCTAGATGCTAGAATAATTTATCCTATTTCTGACAGCAATTGGGTAAGTCCTGTGCAGGTTGTTCCAAAGAAAGGAGGCATGATGGTGGTAGCCAACGAAAAGAATGAACTAATTCCCACCAGAACAGTCACAGGTTGGAGAGTTTGCATTAATTACAGGAAGCTGAATGACGCCACTAGAAAAGATCACTTTCCTTTACCCTTCATTGATCAAATGTTAGAGAGGTTATCTGGGCATATGTACTATTGCTTCCTAGATGGACTTTCTGGTTATTTCCAAATCCCAATTGCACCTGAAGATCAAGAGAAAACAACATTCACATGCCCATACGGTACATTTGCTTATCGTAGAATGCCTTTTGGATTATGTAATGCTCCTGCTACTTTTCAGCGTTGCATGTTAGCAATCTTCGACGAACTTGTAGAAGACATTATGGAGGTATTCATGGACGATTTTTCGGTATTCGGTAATTCTTTACATCTTTGCCTTAAAAATTTAAAACGAGTTCTAATGAGATGTGAAGAAACAAACCTTGTTTTAAATTGGGAAAAATGTCACTTTATGGTACAAGAGGGAATTGTATTGGGACATAAAATCTCTAGTAAAAGAATCGAGGTAGATAAAGCAAAAGTCGAAACCATAGAAAAATTACCTCCTCCTAGTTCAGTTAAGGCTATTAGAAGCTTTTTAGAACATGCAAGATTTTATAGAAGATTTATTAAGGATTTTTCTAAAATAGCTAAGCCTCTAACGAAATTGCTAGAAAAAGATGTACCTTTTAATTTCAATAAGGAATGTTTAGATGCATTTAATATCCTTAAAGATAAGTTAATAAATATCCCAATTATAATTGCCCCTGAATGGAATCTTCCTTTTGAACTAATGTGTGATGCAAGTGATTTTTCCGTAGGTGCAGTTTTAGGACAGCGAAGAGACAAGCACTTCCAGCCAATCTATTACGCCAGCAAGACATTAACAGCCGCGCAAGAAAATTATACCACCACTGAAAAAGAATTACTAGCTGTGGTCTTTGCATTTGATAAATTTAGACAATATTTAGTATTATCTAAAGTTGTCGTTTACACTGACCACTCCGCTCTTCATTATCTTTTAACTAAACCTGATGCAAAACCTCAACTCATAAGATGGATTTTACTTCTACAGGAATTTGATTTGGAAATACAGGATAAAAAGGGAGCTGAAAACCTTGCAGTAGATCACCTCTCCAGGCTTGAGAACCCACATATCGAAGAGTTCGATGAAAGAGAGATAAACGACTCGTTCCCTAAAGAACAACTCTTTTCTATAACCAACTTCGAGGTACCATGGTTTGCAGATATTGCGAATTATTTAGCTGCTAACATCTTACCTAAAAGGTTAACACATCATCAAAAGAAACGATTCTTTGCTGATGCGAAAAACTATTTTTGGGAAGATCCTTTTCTTTTCCGCATATGTGCAGATCAAGTGATTCGGAGATGCGTTACAAGGGCGGAAGCAAGCAAAATCCTGGAACATTGCCATTCAGGACCTTCAGGAGGACACTACAGTGGCATTAAGATAGCACATAAAATACTCGAATCAGGTTTTTATTGGCCCACTCTATTCAAAGATGCCAACGGTATGTAAACGCCACGTGATAAATGCCAAAGAACAGGTAATGCTTCTAAACGTGATGAAATGCCTCAAACATATATGCTATCATGTGAAATATTTGATGTATGGGGTATTGGTTTTATGGGTCCATTCCCTAGTTCATTTGGAAATAAATACATCCTAGTGGCAGTCGATTACATGTCAAAATGGGTGGAAGCTGAAGCTTTACCTACCAATGATGCTAGAGTAGTAGTTAAGTTTCTCAAGAAACTGTTCTCTCGATTTGGAACACCTAGAGCTATCAATAGTGATAGGGGCACTCATTTCGGTAATACTCAATTTGATAAAGTCTTAAAAAAAATATGGAGTACACCACAGGATAGCTACCCCATACCACCCTCAAACCAGTGGGCAAGTTGAAGTAGCAAACCGAGAACTTAAATGCATCCTAGAAAAAACGGTTGAATCAAACAGAAAAGATTGGGCAATAAAAGTAGATGACGCTTTATGGGCCTATAGAACAGCCTTTAAAACCCCTTTAGGAACATCCCCATACAAACTTGTCTACGGGAAAAGCTGTCATCTACCATTCGAGTTAAAACACAAAGCTTTTTGGGCTATAAAATTTTTAAACTACGATCTTAAAGCTGCAGGAAAGAAAAGAATGATGCAGATGAACGAGCTAAACGAATGGAGAGCTGATGCCTATGAGAACTCGAAGCTATACAAGGAGGCAACAAAGCGACGCCATGATGCTCGTCTAAAGAAATCGAAACAATTCGAAGTAGGGGACTTGGTCCTGCTATACAACTCAAGGCTTAAATTGTTTCTGGAAATCAAATCAAGATGGTCGGGCCCATTCATAATTAAAACAATCTTTCCTATGGCACAATAGAGGTAACTCATCCCACTCAAGGCACATTCAAGGTAAATGGTCACCGACTCAAAATCTATAATGGTGAAGATTTTAGGGATATGAGAGAGGAGCTTGACTCCGTGAACTTTCTTCTAGAAATGAAAACAGGTAAGTCTACCTTAAGAATTTAAACAAGCGCTTTTAGGAGAGGCAACCCTGAGCACTAACCTCACTAACATTAGATTCTTAATTTTTAGCATTTAATCTCATACTAATTAATCCAATAAAGCGCGAGTTTTAGACCACCACGACCTTGCACATGGGCGTGCGTGTAATGTGTGGAAGCCGAGGGACAAACCACGGGCGTGCTAGTAGCCGCCGCGACAAAGAAGAAAATTTTTCCCAGCACGGACTACGATAATAGTCCACGCTCGTGCCGACTTTCCGTGGACTATACTGACTTACCAAACATGAGCAAGACACGCCCGTGCTGAACAACCATGGACTATACTGACTTGTCGAACATGGGCTAAACATGCCCATTCTAAACAATCGTGTGCAGAAGAACACGGGCGTGGCACCTTGACCACGGCCGTGGCCAAACACCCTGAACGCGCCCAAAATTCAAAATCACGAAAAACACATGCTGATTAAAATCTAACACGGGCGTGGTCCCTGCCCGTGCTCCCACCCCTATTTAAGGAACATAAACTCTCATCTTCCCCAAACCCCAACCCTAACCGATTCTCTCAACTCTCTCCCTCCCTAATCCGGCCACCACAAAGAAATCACCACCATTTTGACCCCCATAACTCCTCCACCTTCCCTCCTCTCAAATACCCATACAAAAACGTAGCCACGCCCGTGTCAAACAGAAGCCCACGCCCGCGCCACCGCCGTGCGAATCCAGAAATTTCACAGTACACGACCGTGCACCACCGCCCATGACCGTGCACCACCGTTCACATCGCCACACACCCCAAAACACTGCTGGTCACTCTTCACTATTTCATTTTCATCTATTCTAACTATTGTTTGATTAAAATTGCATGTTATTTAGTTCCTTTTTACTTTTAGTATTATGTAGAATAATTTCTTGAATTTTAGAACAAATTTGATTACTAATTAGTCAATTTTATAAATATAATGTCTCATGGTTGAAATGTTTTATTTAGCATTCAAATATTGCTGGGTACCGATCAAAATACTTGATATTATTTGGTAGACAATTATTTGAACATAACCTATTTTCAGGTACAATGTCATCATCACGAGCAAAATGAACAGCAGCTGCCACTTCTAAGAAATGAAAGGGACCAGGCTCATCCTCCGCTAGCGCATCCTCCGAAGTGCGCCACCGGTTCCTCCAATTTACTCAAGAGGCCCAAGAGGAACAGTACAAGACACTACGGGCGCGACCCCTCGGCACTGGTAGGTGCATTGATTAGGCCGCTTTAGAGCAGGTCGGTCTCGCAGATGATGTCCGAGCCCTGCTTACAATCGATCCATGGGATAAATTTTTCACCATCATCGAGCCCACATACTTGGAACTTACCTTAGAATTCCGCTCCACTTTTCAACTCCAAACGGTGATGGCATAATATGATGATCCAAGTATGGTACAATTCCGTTTAGGAGGCACCGTACGACGACTGAATGTGCCACAATTCGGGGCCGCACTCGGACTTTACACAGATGATTTCGTAGCAGAACATGACCTCTCCGAGCTACACCGCCACATCCATCGTACCCCCGTCAGCTGTTGGTACGACTTAGCCCCCCACAAGGCCAACTACGACCCCATTCGTTCTAAGGCGACGGCCCTGGTCCTGTCTCTGAGGTACGTGCACGTAATTTTGGCTCATTCTCTTACAGGACGATGTGAGAGCACCGGCGTCGTAAACACTCACGACGTCTACTACCTATGGTGCATGTCAAACGGGCACGTCTTCGACCTAGCCTACTTCATAGCCCGTGCCATCCAGCACCAGACGGAGCCACATAGGAAGGGAATCATATCGATGGGCCCATACATCACACGTTTAGCTCGGTACTTCGACCTCCTCAAAACTGACAACCAGACTTCCTCTCTTACACTGATTGGGCAGATGGTACCTCTAGGCATCTAAACTATGCTGCACATGATGATGAATCAAATATCGTCGTGGGATCGGTCCCTCTCAATACCGATTAGCCCGCCCCACTGACGAGGAGGAGCCCGAGGACATTACTGATGATGTCCCACCACCACAGGAGCCACCACTCCCGGGCCAGTGGCCCACCCATGCAGCAGCTTCACTTTCGGACATTTCTGCACGCCTTACTCAGTTCGAGTAATACTGTACTCAGCAATTCACTGACACAGCTCGACATTTTGACGGTATCGAGGCCACCGTCCAGCAGATTTGTCATCACTTCCACATTTCTTCACCGACACCACCGCAGGACCCAGCTGATGATAAGGACCTCTGAGTCCTTTTATTTTCCTTATTTTTAGTTTTCCTTTCTTTATTTTTAGTTCTTTCGTTCTAATTTTTATTTGTCTTAATTTATACCCTTTTACCTTCTATGTTTCATACCTTTATTTTATTCATGCTATCATTGGCTATCTAATCTTAGAGTATTACTAACAAACACTTGTTTAATTCCACCCCCTAGACATCTAACTGATGACTTTGCAGTTTCAATTGTACACTCAAAAATAATGAACAAATCACTAGGTGTAACTCACTGCTACATAAGTCATATGTCACCTCTGACTCAAGGAATCTATCCAAAATTCAGGAAGTTTCACTTCTCCTCTTCTCTTTTGGTTTAAGTATTACATGCCTATATATATCTTTGTACATTGAGGGCAATGTATATCTTAAGAAGGGGGTGAACAACCTAAAAAGGGTGCCAAAATTTTTGTATTATTCTCAAATCCCTAAATTTTAATTTATTTTTAAGTAATTTTCTCATATTACTAATTAGGATGAAATTTCTGATGATTTATGACTTTTATTGATATGTTTTAGATTAAGTCATTGATAATTGTGCATTGATAATTAAATTCTAAGATACTAGAAAATTAAGCATGATAAGTCTATTTTTCGGTATTAAAAATTTTTTCTAGGTTGTTAACCTGAATTTGAATATTACTTTGAAATTTGAAATTTACGAGGTCGCTATCAAAATACCCATAATTTTCGTGAGATTTTGAGCCTTACAGAGCATATATCCTTTTTCATGCTCACTTTTTGATTATGAGTGTGTCAACATTGAACTGTTATTCTAGAACTTGCCTCGATTATACATGTTGAGACCACATCTTTGATTTGATATACATAAATGATAAAGGCACCTAGGATTTAACCTACTTACTCCATAAAAAGCCTACCTTCATAATTAACCCCTAGTAAGCCCCTTTGATCCTAACAACCCTTTTTATTGACTCACCCACTAATATTAACCCAAAACCCTTTGTATTTGTTATCACCATTCTTCTTGACTACCCTTTTTGTCGAGATTTGATTTTGAGCAGTTGCCTAACTATGTTCTATATTTCAGTTGTTAAAGTACTTTCTTATTATTGTAAATATTTGATGATTTGTTCTTAAAAAAAATCGAAGTATATTCAGTATTAGTATGATGAAAAGAGAGCTTGTACAGTTAACGTCTATTTATTGAAAAAGAAACTCGTATTATTAGTTTCAAAGTTTCAATTCATGTAATTATTTATTTTTCAGTTTGTTGTTTCTAGTTAGGTAATTTTTCAGGTCGATCTTGATTCTAACCATCTAATTCAGCCTTTATCCACACCTTAACTTGAGCCCCAAGTACAACCTCTTTCAAAGACCTTTTGATTTGTGCATCATCTCATATTACAGTGGTGGAGATTTGATTTTCATGCAAGCCTATGGGATTAACTTTTCAGGTTTGACATTTGAGTGCTTAATTCTGAACCTTAAACACTTCGAGTGATTTGAGTGAATCTTTTGTAAGGATGTCAATCCTTGTAGGTTTTGGATCAGATGTAATTATTTAGATGAGGGGAAACACCTATGTTTTGTGCTCCAAATGTATGACTTATATTGTTTGAATCTTTAGGACTCTTTGAGTTAAATTATCCATGTATAAATTATCTATGAATTATGATGAGACATTGTTGATAGCAATATTGAATCATGGAAAGTTCGTTTTAATTGTAAGTTGAGAATTTTGCTTGAGGACAAGCAAAAGCTTAAGTGTGGGGGTATGTGATAAACTGTAAAAGTAACATATTTTAATCCCACATTTAGCATACTTTTGGGATGATTTATCCCTTGATTTATGTAAAAAGGTGCTCTTAATCTTTTCTTTTCATGTTTTATACTCAGGAAAGCACCGAAGGATGTAAAGAACGAGAAACGGGCTTAAAACGGGCCAAATTGGGCCAAAGTGAAAATCGACACGGTCTCGACTTGAGCCAACACGGTCATGTCTCCTTGCTAGACTAGAACACGGTCTGATCACGATTTACACGGGTGTGTCACCTTATTAAAGTTTGAGCACGGCCTAAAGACGATTCACATGGGCGTGTGCCATGGCCGTGTCCCTGTCGTGGAAAAGAGCAACTTCACTCGAAAAAGGATACTTAGGGGCAAAGAAACCTATTTCAAAAGCCTATATAAACACCCTAAGTATAACCTAGAAGGGGGCGGTGAGCTAGGCCAAGGAGCCGAGCCGAAAAGGTCAAATTTGTGGGAAACACTCGAAGATAGTCAGTTGATCCATCTCAAGAAGCCGAAATTCTACTCAAGACGGTGGATCTCTCATTCAATTCCTTCAGGGGGTTTTAGGGATTTCTTATGTTTTGTTTTATCTTTTCTTCTGGGATGTTTTCTTTTATTGTTATGAACTAAACCCTTCAGATACCTGAAGGGGATGAAACTTAGATGAATCTTGTTATCGTTTGCTGAACTATATGATAAATATTTGATTTGTTCTTAATTATGTATTCTTAATTCTTGTGTTAATATTTTCGGGATATTGATTCAAGTTTGATGTGCTTAGGTGGAGGAGCAAAAGTCCCTGCTTAAGAGTAGATCTAGCATAATTAAGCGGAGTTGATCGCACGCCTAGAGATAGGGTGACGAGATTTTGTCGGATTAGGGTGAAACCTAATATGGGAGTCCATAGATCGAGTTAATGCAATTCTAGGGGTTTTAATTAGAAAGAGATTTCAATTAATCAACCTAGGGTTAGACGTTATTCGCTTCAAGAGAGGGTTTAATATACATTAGGGAGTCTTACGGATCAAGTCAAGTGAATAAATTGTCTGGTTCAGAGTTAGATAACAAGTGAAGTCTAGGTGGATTCTTCCTAAGGGTATCGTCTTAATCAACTGAGTTTTTCCAACGGTATTCCCCCAATTCATTCTTTTTATCTTCGCATTTTTAGCTTAGTAGTTAGTTAAATTTAGATTAAATAACAACTTCACTTATTTTAGGCTAGATAATAAAAAGAAAGTTAGTATTAGTACTTTTGGTTCCTTTGGGTTCGACAATCTGATCTTGCCTAAGCTATACTACTGTTCGATAGGTGCGCTTTCCTCAAACCGTTGTCATAGTTAGTTTCCAGGTTCGATCATTCTTTTTATAAATTTTAAGACTTTGACATCGCGAAAACAATGATCAACGAGAACTCAGTGTGTAATCCCCTATAACGGTCACAATCTGGGCCTGAGCCCATACGGTATCAGTCTGGGCCTAAGCCCTATTCGGTAACAAGCTGGGCCTGAGCCCCAAAATCATCTTAATTTATGTGGATATGCACCCACCCCAATCCTACCAGCCGTCTAATTCTCCACCCATACCAACCAATCGCACCATGTGGGAACCATGTCAACCCACCCAGCCAATCCTCACCAATATTGCAGTCAAGCTGCTAATATTTATGCGGCTTTAAGCCTTCAGTAACGGTCTCATAATTGGAACATAGCCTTCGGTAACTGTATTATGTTTGGCACATAGCCATCAGCGACGGTAATATAATCGGCACACAGCCTTGAGTAAATATGATCGACACAGAGTCGTCAATATATATGTTAAGCACATAGCCATCAGCGACGGTAATATAATCGACACACAGCCTTGGGTAAAAATGATCGACACAGAGTTGTCAATATATATGTTAGGCACATAGCCACAGGTAAATACGATTGGCACAAAGCCATAATCAAGATGGCACAGAGCCATGTTTAGGTTGGCACAGAGCCATAATCAGATTACGCGGCTTTAAGCCGTCCGTTGGTCCACAGTCGTCATGCGACCCGTGCTATCTTAACAGATCAATACTGGATCTACAGTCGTCATACGACCCGTGCGACCCTATCAGAACTTCCTCCGTATCAATATCCCAACCCCATGCAGTATGCCATGCTCAATCAATACACGTGTATGCAAAATGGCCATGCTCAAAAACAGTCATTTACACACATATTGAAAACATATCAGCCATATAATCCCAGTCAAATCAGTTAAAACACAGTCATACATTCACAGTTAGATCAATCATAGTCCTAATCAGTCAGTTTCCCGTAAGGGCAAAATAGTCATTTTACCCTATAAGGGCATTTCGGTAATCCTACCCTATAGAGGTATTTTAGTAATTCTACCCTACAGGGGTATTTTGGCAATTCTACCCTATAGGGGTATTTCGGTAATTTTACAGATCAGGGGTGTTCCGGTAATTTTGCAATCAGGGGTACTTTGGTAATTTTGCAAACTGGGTGTATTTTGGTAATTTTGCAAATCGGGGGTATTTTGGTAATTTTGTAAACCAAGGGTATTTCAGTAATTTTGTAAACCAAGGGTATTTCAGTAATTTTCTGAACCAAGGGTATTTCAGTAAATTTGTAAACCAAAGGTATTTCAGTAATTTTTTTAAACCAAGGTATTCTAAATAGAGATAACGATGCGAATGGGCCTAGGGCCCATTCTCGGCCCAAATGGGCCCATACGCTCGTGTGGCCCATTTAGCCCAAATCTAGCCACAGATATGAGAGTCACATAGTCCTGTCCAATATCTACTACACAATCATACAATTTATTTGTCTGGGCCCACGGGCCTATTGGGCCCACTTGGCCCTTTTCGGCCCATCGTGGCCCAAACAGCCTAAACCCATAAGAACACTCATGATGGCCTCAACTATCGCGTCGAAGCTCTCACACGTCGCGCGCCGCACGCGCTCGTGTAACTACCATCATCGTGTGACCGGCATTTCGGCGCTTCTTGCGCTTCTCGACTAGAGTAGTACGAAATACACACCTGATAGGAATCTGGAGTTAATCCGCGCGCTAAACACTGTTCTGCGCAGAAGCCAACAATGATCGCACCCTTGACCCCCAAGATCAACGAATGATCCAACGCCTAACCCAAACGAGCGCGCCACGAAGCGAAGGGATAAGCCAAGAAAGGTGTGCCTGCTCTCCTCATGGTTTGCTCTATTTAAAGCCAGCTTCTCACCTTCCCTCTTGCTAGCTTCCCGATGTGGGATCCCTCCTTCAGCAGAGTTTAAATCCAACACAAACTCTTGCCGTCCCAACTTAGCAAAATAAATATCCCCTTTTTGCTTGCGATGGGATTCGAACTCAGGCTCCCCTGTAACTTACTCCACGCCGCTAGCCACTTTACCAACTAGCTCCTTGTTGTCTTAAAACATGCGCAACTGAATATAAGCCTATGGGTCAAAGTCTAAGTTCATTTAAAAAGACAACAAAAAGAATTGCGAGCGCCAAGACTTGAACCTTAGACCCCTTGCTTCCTCTATGGCGTCACTTCCTTGTCTCCCATGTGGTGCCATTTGCCACTAGACCACAACTCTTTTTTTTTCATTTTTCTCCACATTTTATTCTTAAAGCCTACTTACTAGCTCCCAGGGTTTTATTCACCTAAAACCAAAATTTTCCTAAGCCCAGGTTTGATCCCGGGACTTCATGGAAGCCCCCTAACCTTCCAAAATCACTCACCTAAAAGGTCTAACTTGCATTAGTGCCGTTCTCTTATTCCCAGAAATTTTAAACGCTCCCATCCCCAAGGCCCAATAGACCCAATTCCACTAGGCTCAAATTTGGGGCGTTACAATTCTACCCTCCTTAAAGAAATTTCGTCCTCGAAATTTCCAACTCTCAGAACAGTCGCACAACCCAACTACACAACCGCGCTTCCGCTACACACTCTATTTCCAAAATCTTACCTCTTACGACACCCGAAATACCAATTCACTAGAGCAGACAGATATCATACAAATACAATTTCCATATCCACAACATCACACAGAATAAATACAAAATCTAAATTTAAGCATCACAGTACAGTCTAATATCTAGGGTAATCACAGTGTTTCCTATTGCATAACAGCAGACAACGGTTTTTAGAAAACTTACGGATTCGGTGCCAGAGACTCGGTGAACCATACTTTCAAAAAAATATTCAGTAAAACATTTCACATACTTCAAGTCTTTTGAAACAGTTCTTTCATAAATTCAATTTTAAAAACCCAACCCACAGCCGAGTTTTGTAACCTGGCTCTGATACCATTAAATGTAACACCCCAAACCCGGCCTAGAAGTTAGGCCGGAATCTAGTGTGTCACATTAAGGTGTTTTTCGAAAACCATGTTTTCTGAAACACCCCAAACCTGGCCCACGAGCCCAGACCGGATCTAGTATGTTATTTGAGTAAAGCGCTTCAAATTCATGTTTATTACTTTGGAAAATTTGGGTGGTTTTATAAAAATACCGAGTTGTTTTGGAGTTAATCTTTAATTCGAAAAATCGTTTTTGTTTAAGTGTCTAAACATTTAAAATTTATTTTTAAGAAAAGTTGCTTAAACTTTAAATGGATAAAAATTGTATCATAATAAAATAAATAAAAATGCATGCATAATTAGTTTATAGCTATGGCCTTATTACATTAAAACAAAACCCGAGTAAATCCAAAATACTTAGAAATAAAAAGTCCAAAAATTAAAATAAAGTCTGAGTTGAACATGGCCACCACTAAGCTCCTGCCGACCGGTCCGTTCACATCGAAGTCACACCAAAAATATCCCACAACGGGTGAGTCAAACAGACTCGGTGTGTATAACCAACACTAAGTCCCAACGATTTAGGCACATCAAATCATACACATATAACGAAAATAAATAATGATGCAATCCCGAACCCAAACCTAGATAACCATCCGCTACACATCATCCGTACTCAACCATCACACCGTGGGGACTACTAAGTCGACCCTCCATCCGCTACACATCATCGGCGGCGCCATCGCAGGGACGACTTGCTCATCGCCCTTATAAATTTTGTGGCATATCCACCAGATAATATTTCGTGACATAAGTCACCACATTCAGATATTGTGGTATAAACCACCAGACCACTTCCCCTTTCCATATAACCCGTATGCCCCAAGTCATACAAAACATGCAATATCATGCCTTACGCCTTATTTCATATTCTTATCATTATTCACATATGATAACATAACGTTAAAGCTACATACCTGAGTACTTTGTACCATTGCATGGTACCTTTGCCCACTTTTCACAATATTATAAGCACATATATTAAATTGATGCCATAAATCTATTAAGAATTAGTGTGGGGTACACACCTGGTTTACTAACGTGTTCACTAAATTCTGAAAGTCTCGATCTAATGCTCTAGATCTCTAGTTCCTATATTCGGCCACCTTAAGCATGTTAGCAACAAGGCATTCGGCCAAATAACCAAATCCCAAAGGATTAACGCAACCAACTTCTTACCTTGTTGTTGATTTGGTTACTACACAAATCCCGAAGACCTCCCCTAAAAGTCAGCTACACTAGAAATCCCGAAAGATCCTTCCAAGTTTCGACAAACAAGAATATTAATGGGATTAGTCCTTAACTTTCGGCTAAAAGAAAAAGAAAGAGATAGGAAAGTTACATGCCACGAATCCCTTACCAACTTAGTCGAATATCCTTGCTTGGAACAGAGAGTTTCGGCTCCTGATTAAATGATCAAATCGGCTTCAAAGGGAATAGAGGAGCATTCGGCTATGTAGGAATAAGGAGTGAAATCAACCGAGCCAAACTAGAGAGGTATATGCGGCTATTGTGCAGCTTCGGGAAAAGAGATCTCTCTTTGAAGATTCGGCTATGGAGATTAATAGCTAAAGAGTATGGAATTCGGCTCTTGATGGGCACTAGGGAGATTCGGCTTCAACAAGAATGAAAAGGAAGAGTATGAGGCTTTAGGGAGAATCGGCAATGATGGGTTTGGAAGAGATTAGAAAAATTCGGCAGCCCCTTAATGCACTAAGTGACCGAACTTGGAGAAAGAAAAAGAGAAAAACAAAACTATCAACTATGAATTTTCGGCACACTTCCCTTATCAAAACCCCAAAACCGATTATGCACCTTTAGAGCCCCACATTCGGCCACTACATCTTCACTTATCAAATCCCTTATTTTATCTCTATCACTTCATTCAAAATAATTTTATTAAATCAATCATTATCCTTGCCCTTAGCCGAAAGTTTAAAAAGAATTTAATCACATCTAAAACTCCTTTCTCAGTCTCCCAATGCCGTCCACTACTACTCCTTTTTGCCGCAAAATAAAAACTCCCATTTTGCATCCCTTGTGGCTTGAACCTAGGCCCTTGTACCTTGCACATGGCGTCACTTACCAGGGCTTTTAGTGGCGCCTCCTTGCCACTTTACCAAGCTGATTTTTATGTCCTATTTCCCCTACTAATTTTCTTAAGGCCTATCAAGCTTAGCTCCTCTTTAAAACTTTAAAATACAATATTTTCTAAGGCTTTTTCGAACACTCTAAAGTTCTCAAAATTCATAAAACATATTTATAATACACACAGGCATGCTACTTCACATAATTAAGCAATAATGCACAAGCCCAAAATCCCGGATATTACAGTTCTACCCCCCTTAAAATAATTTCGTCCTCGAAATTACCTGGCTAAAATAGGTGAGAGTATTGCTGTCGCATTGCTTCTTTGACTAAAGAAACTGATTTCCTTCGTAATACCTTGACTAAAGGAACTGATTTCCTTCGTAATACCTTCGCATCTCGTTCCAAGATCTGGATCGACTCCTCCTCGTAGGACAAATCTGGCCTTAGCTCCACCTCCTCAACTGACACCACATGAGATGGATCCGATCGATAACGACGTAGCATAGATACATGGAATACGTCATGCATCTGCTTCAACTCCGGAGGCAACTCTAACTGGTATGCCACTGGTCCAACCCGCTTCAATACCCGATAAGGTCCTATAAACCTGGGACTTAACTTCCCTTTGTGACCAAATCTCATCACCTTCTTCCAAGGCGAAACTTTAAGAAACACTTGATCTCTTACATCAAATTCTTTTTCCTTCTGCTTAAGATCCGCGTACGACTTCTGCCTATCAGATGCCTCCTTTAACCGTGCCCGAATTAACTTAACCTTTTCCTCGAATTCTGCCACTATCTCTGGACCCAAACTTGACGTTCTCCTAATTCCGTCCAACACGTAGGAGTGCGACACTTTCGTCCATACAGCGCCTCATATGGTGCCATCCGAATACTGGCTTGATAGCTGTTATTATATGCAAATTCCGCTAAAGGCAAATATTCTTCCCAACTTCCTCTGAAGTCTATGACACAGCCCCTCAACATATCTTCCAACACTTGGATCACTCGCTCAGATTGACCGTCCGACTGTGGATGAAATGCCGTAGTAAAATCCAATCTGGTGCCTAAAGCCTGGTGTAGTGCTTTCCAAAACCGAGACGTAAACCTTGGATCCCTGTCTGAGATAATCGACATTGGCACTCCATGCAACCTCACAATTTCTGCCACATATAACTTCGTCAACTTTTGTAAAGAATAGTCAACCCGTACTGGAATGAAATGCGCGGACTTTGTCAGTCGATCCACTATCACCCATGCCGAGTCCTTCTTAGTAGGCGTAAGGGGAAGCCCACTAACTAAGTCCATGGTAATTCTCTCCCACTTCCACTGCGGAATCTTTATCGGCTGAAGCAATCCTGACAGAACTTGGTGCTCTGCCTTGACTTGTTGACACGTCAAGCACTTCCCCACAAATTCTGTAACTTCCCGCTTAAGACCAGGCCACCAAAACTGTTCCCTTAGATCTCTATACAACTTACTACCTCCAGGATGCATAGCATAGGGGCTATTATACGATTCCTGAAGAATTATCTGCCTTAACTCCTTAGTTTTCGGCATACAAACCTTACCCTTGAACACAATACTCCCTCGTCATTAATACTATAATCTTCCAACTCTCCACTTTGCACTTGCCGTAGCTTAGCACTTAGATCCTCATCCATTAACTGACTTTCCTTCACCTCATTCAACCATGTCGGTTTAACTTGCAATTCTGCCAACAGACTTCCATCGTCATACAAGCTAAGATGTGCAAACATCGCCCTCAGATCCGACACTACTTTCTGACTTAGGGCATCTGCTACCACATTCGCTTTGCCCGGATGATATTCAATAGAACAATCGTAGTCTTTTAATAACTCCACCCACCTTCATTGCCTCGAGTTCACTCTTTTCTCGAGTCAGATAGATACTTAAGGCTCTTGTGGTGCCGTAGATTACCGACTTTTCCCCATATAAATAGTGCCTCCATACCTTAAGGGTAAAGACCACTGCCGCAAATTCCAAATCATGTGCCGGGTAGTTAACCTCGTGTGGCCTTAACTGCCGAGACGCATAAGCGACTACCTTCCCGTCTTGCATCAATACGCATCCTAATCCTGTATGAGAAGCGTTACAGTACACCACAAAATCCTTCCCCGCCTCAGGCTAAATCAAGACTGGAGCTTCAGTCAAAACCCTCTTAAGCTTCTCAAAGCTCTCCTGTTGCTTATCTGTCCATACGAAAGGTACTTCCTTTCTCAACAACTTCGTCAAAGGTGCGGCTAATGATGAGAACCCTTCCACGAACCTTCTGTAGTAGCCTGCTAATCCCAAGAAACTGCGAACCTCTGCCACTGACTTAGGTGGTTTCCAATCTAGCACTGCCTCGATCTTCCTAGGATCCACCCTTATTCCTTCTAAAGATACTACATGCCCTAAGAATGCAACCTCTTTCAGCCAAAATTCACACTTGCTGAATTTGGCATAGAGCTTCTTCTCCCTTAACACTTGCAACACTATCCGGAGATGCTCGTCATGTTCCTCCTCCGACTTAGAATACACTAGGATGTCGTCTATGAACACAATGACGAATCGATCCAAGTAGGGTTGAAAAACCCAGCTCATCATATCCATGAATGCGGCTGGGGCGTTCGTCAATCTGAACGGCATTACTACGAACTCATAATGCCCGTATCTTGTCCGGAAAGCTATCTTATGGATATCCGCTTCCTTCACCTTAAGCTGATGATATCCAGACCGTAGATCTATCTTCGAGAATACCGCGGCCCCCTTAAGCTGATCGAACAAGTCGTCTATCCTTGGTAACGGGTACTTGTTCTTGATGGTCAGCTTATTCAACTGACGATAATCTATGCACATACGCATAGTCTCGTCCTTTTTCTTCACAAACAAGACCGGTGCTCCCCACGGAGACACACTGGGTCGAATAAACCCACGATCAAGCAATTCCTGAATTTGAGCCTTGAGCTCAACCAACTCCTTCAGTGCCATTCTATACAGAGCGATAGATATTGGCGCCGTTCCAGGCAATAAGTCAATTCCGAACTCCACCTCCCTGTCAGGGGGTATTCTAGGTAACTCCTCTGGGAAAACATCCACAAATTCCCTTACTGTTCTAACTCCACTAACTCCCTCTTCGTTCGCATCCAACGCACTAACGAAGGCCAAGAATGCCTTGCACCCTTTCCGAACCATCTTGTCAGCCTTTAATGCAGAAACTACGTTAGACAAGTAGTTTCTTCTTTCTCCTATCATAATTATCTCTTCATCCTCTGGGGTCCTTAACTCCATTCGCTTAGCTGCACAATCCAATATAGCCCGATGTTCCACTAGCCAATCCATGCCAAGTATGAGATCAAATTCTCCGAAAGGTAGTTCCATCAAGTCGGCAGAGAATATCACTCCCTGAATCTCTAGAGGTACATTGCGAAATATCCCATTCACCACTACAGTTTGACCTAACGGGCTTACTACAGTCATTTCCCTACTAGTTAGTTCAGAGGCTATGCCTAGAGTTTCAACTACTCTACTTGCAGCATACGAGTGGGTCGAGCCAACATCAATTAGAGCAAAATAAGGCTTATCAGCTATAAAGAACGTACCGGTTATGACGTTCGGTGCGTCTCCATCTTCCCTCTGATGAACTACATACACCAGACCCGGCTGCCTTGCCTCAGTATTACCAACACCTCTGCCCGGTGTTCCACGTCCTCTTCTAGAACCATTACCTCTGCCAATCGGACCACGACCCCGTGGTGGCTGCGGTCCACCTCTTCCAGCCTGATTAAAATTCTGACCTGTTGGTCGGCCCCCGTCTATTTTTATAGGATAGTCCTTAATCATGTGGTCCTTGGACCCACACTTGAAACATCCCCCTGTCTTCTTCCAACACTCTCCTAGGTGCCTCTTCCCACACCGATCACAAATGCGATCACGCCTCCCCTTAACGACTGTCGACCTCGCGGCCCATCAACTCTAGGCCTCTTTTGAACATTCCTGGATGACTCTGATGACCCAAAACCTCTCTTGTGCCTATTCCGTTCAGTATTCTGTCTCACAGAGTCCTTAATCCCTTCGGATACCTTAGCCTTTTCCACCAACACGACAAACTCTCGCTCCTGCTGTGGAGCTATCAACAACCTTAGGTCATCCCTCAGGCCGTCCTAAAATCGGACACATCGCTCATGCTCCGTAGCCACAATTCCTCGAGCATACCGGCTCAACCTTAAGAATTCAGCCTCATATTCCGCTACGGACTTGTTCCCTTGGACCAACCCCAGAAATGCCTTTCTCTGCGCATCCGTATAACTAGTTCCAATATACTTCCTCTGATATGCCGCATTAACATACTCCCAAGTGAGATCCTTAGCTGTAGCACCATCCCGAACTGTGAGCCACCACTGATATACCTCATCGCGAAGTAGCGACACCATTCCCTTCAGCTTCTCTTCAGCAGTCAGATCCAGCTCATCCATAATTCGCTCTGTCGCTTCCAACCAATACTCAGCCGTATTGGGTGCCACACCAGATACGCCACGGAATACTTCAGCTCCATTGGCTCGGAGTCACTCGGGTACAAATTTTCGAGCTCCCCCACCTCCACCGGCTCCAGCCACCATCTCAAGAACTCACAAAGATCGCTCGTGATATCGCATCATCCCCGTCTGATCTTGCTGCTCAACACCAACAGCTGGTGGTGGGGGTGGTGGTACCTCATTTTCGGACCCTTGTCCAGACCTAACGGGTTCCGATACGGTTATTCTGCCTCTACCACGTCCTCGCACATTACGACCGCGCCCCCTAGAACTCATTTCTACGATCGCGCTTTAATCTGTTTTAGAAAGTTTTATGCATTAGTATTTTGTTCCACTGATTACCCGCGAAGAAATTTTATGAAAAGAAAATTAATAGAGGTTCTTTCGATCATTCGAGTTTTCGTTCCCGATTTTCTACCCTAATTCGAGAAACACAATCATTCAATGAGTACCTCACCAAACACATTCACTATTCAAACATTGTTGTCTGCTCCTATCCTGAGGGTATTTTCGTCATTTATCCTATAAGGGTATTTTGGTAATAAATCGGGGTCAATTTGAAAATCTTAATAAATCAAGGCACTTTGAAATTTTCAAAACTCGAGGGTACCTTTTGAAAATTTTCTCAAATCAGAGGTATGGCAGAAATTTTGGAAATCGGGGTCATTTTGGTAATTTTGTAAATCAAGGGTAATTTCGTAAATTTTCCAAATAGGGTATTTTAATATTTCGCAAAGTAGGGGTTTTTGGATATTTTTGTAAAGCAAGATTACTTTAGTAAAAATCGAGGGTAGTATGGTAAATTTATAAACCAAGAGCATTTTAGTAATTTTACGACCAGGGGTATTTGGGTAATTTTGGTAAATCGGAAATATTTTGGAAAAAATGTTCAAAATAAATTTTGCTATGGACCAAAGGGGTAATTTGATGATTTTAAAAACTAGGGTTTTTATAAAAGATATGGCTAGTCCCTTTCGGGTTTTAATTATTGAGTTTAGCCCGTGAATAAGTCCTCATGGTTAAGGTGAACCGTCACTACGCACCAGGTAGGATTCGAGCGAATAGGAGGTGAGTCACTAGGACTGCTTAAATACCAAGCTCTTCCTGAATCCAATCCTAGACATGCGCACAATGGTTGCCACACCCTTAACTCGGCGACTTACTCACAGGTTTGTTTAGTTAGGCCTTAAATTTTATGTAGTTCTTGTGTTGGGGTAACCTAATCCTAGGGTTCCATAACTTAATATACTAATCTACGTTCCCGTTATACCCATATACAAATCATACATTAATTCACACAATGGTTAGGGGTACTTACCTAGTGGACTTCGGGCCGGAGACTTAGGTGCCATCCCAGAAAAACCTGCTTATTTCACAAAATTTTCACAAAACTTATTTGGGCTCTATTTTGAAAACGTTATGGGCTTTAAACCCAAGGCCGAGAGTTTAAAACCTGGCTCTGATACCAAACTGAAACACCCCAAACCCGGTCCACGAGCCCAGACCGGATCTGGTATGTTACTTGAGTAAAACGCTTCAAATTCATGTTTATTACTTTGGAAAATTTGGGTGGTTTTATAAAAATACCGAGTTGTTTTGGAGTTAATCTTTAATTCGAAAAATCATTTGTGTTTAAGTGTCTAAACATTTAAAATTTATTTTTAAGAAAAGTTGCTTAAACTTTAAATGGATAAAAATTGTATCATAATAAAATAAATAAAAATGCATGCATAATCAGTTTATAGCTATGGCCTTATTACATTAAAACAAAACCCGAGTAAATCCAAAATACTTAGAAATAAAAAGTCCAAAAAATAAAATAATGTCTGAGTTGAACATGGCCACCACTAAGCTCCTGCCGACCCGGTCCGTTACTGAGCGTCACCTAAAAAATATCCCACAACGGGGTGAGTCAAACAGACTCAGTGTGTATAACCAACACTAAGTCCCAATGATTTAGGCACATCAAATCATACACATATAACGAATATAAATAATGATGCAATCCCGAACCCAAACCTAGATAACCATCCGCTACACATCACCCGTACCAACCATCACACCGTGGGGACTACTAAGTCGACCCTCCATCCGCTACACATCATCGAAGGCAGTCGCTGCAGACGACTTGCTCATCGCCCTTATAAATTTTGTGGCATAGCCACCAGATAATATTTCATGACATAAGTCACCACATTCAGATATTGTGGTATAAACCACCAGATCACTTCCTCTTTCTATATAACCCGTATGCCCCAAGTCATACAAAACATGCAATATCATGCCTTACGCCTTATTTCATATTCTTATCATTATTCACATATGATAACATAACGTTAAAGCTACGTACCTGAGTACTTTGTACCATTGCGTGGTACCTTTGCCCACTTTTCACAATATTATAAGCACATATATTAAATTGATGCCATAAATCTATTAAGAATTAGTGTGGGGTACACACCTGGTTTACTAACGTGTTCACTGAATTCCGAAAGTCTCGATCTAATGCTCTAGATCTCTAGTTCCTATATTCGGCCACCTTAAGCATGTTAGCAACAAGCCATTCGGCCAAATAACCAAATCCCGAAGGATTAACGCAACCTACTTCTTACCTTGTTGCTGATTTGGTTACTACACAAATCCCGAAGACCTCCCCTAAAAGTCGGCTACACTAGAAATCCCGAAAGATCCTTCCAAGTTTCGGCAAACAAGAATATTAATGGGATTAGTCCTTAACTTTCGGCTAAGAGAAAAAGAAAGAGATAGGAAAGTTACATGCCACGAATCCCTTACCAACTTAGTCGAATATCCTTGCTTGGAACAGAGAGTTTCGGCTCCTGATTAAATGATCAAATCGGCTTCAAAGGGAATAGAGGAGCATTCGACTATGTAGGAATAAGGAGTGAAATCAACCGAGCCAAACTAGAGAGGTATATGCGGCTATTGTGCACCTTCGGGAAAAGAGATCTCTCTTTGAAGATTCGGCTATGGAGATTAATAGCTAAAGAGTATGGAATTCGGCTCTTGATGGGCACTAGGGAGATTCGGCTTCAACAAGAATGAAAAGGAAGAGTATGAGGCTTTAGGGAGAATCGACAATGATGGGTTTGGAAGAGATTAGAAAAATTCGGCAGCCCCTTAATGCACTAAGTGACCGAACTTTGAGAAAGAAAAAGAGAAAAACAAAACTATCAACTATGAATTTTCGGCACACTTCCCCTATCAAAACCCCAAAACCGATTATGCACCCTTAGAGCCCCACATTCGGCCACTACATCTTCACTTATCAAATCCCTTATTTTCTCTCTATCACTTCATTCAAAATAATTTTATTTAATCAATCATTATCCTTGCCCTTAGCCGAAAGTTTAAAAAGAATTTAATCACATCTAAAACTCCTTTCTCAGTCTCCCAATGCCATCCACTACTACTCCTTTTTGCCGCAAAATAAAAACTCCCATTTTGCATCCCTTGTGGCTCGAACCTAGGCCCTTGCACCTTGCACATGGCGTCACTTACCAGGGCTTTTAGTGGCGCCTCCTTGCCACTTTACCAAGCTGATTTTTATGTCCTATTTCCCCTACTAATTTTCTTAAGGCCTATCAAGCTTAGCTCCTCTTTAAAACTTTAAAATACAATATTTTCTAAGGCTTTTTCCTACACTCTAAAGTTCTCAAAATTCATAAAACATATTTATAATACACACAGGCATGCTACTTCACATAATTAAGCAATAATGCACAAGCCCAAAATCCCAGATATTACATTTTCATTGAAAACCCTTCTTCAATTTAAAACCTTCTACCATATAAAAATCTCGATTTTCGTTGCTTATTAACCAAAACAAGATTTGCTCAAAGTTGTTCCCTTGCAAAAATGTTATTATTTTTAAATCCTTGTTTGTTGCAGAAGTTTATTTGAAACCGTTGCAGAAACGTGTTATTTTATAAATAGTAGTTATTGTTTTTAAAAACTCGTGTTTAATAGACGAGCAGTTTGCAATTAAAGGAAATGCCAAATAAAAGTTAAAAAGAAAACCCAATGGCCTTATTACAACCAATCATTAACCCAATACTTAAAATAAAATAAATTAAAATAAAGTCACTAAATTTAACCCAAAACATATTGGACGTGTGGCCACCTCCGAGTCCCTCGCAGCTCCAAATCCACTACAGTTGGGGATTACCTGCACACTTAAAAGAAAGGGTGAGTTACAAGAACTCAGTGTGTAATCCCCTCTAACGGTCACTATCTGGGCCTGAGCCCATATGGTATCGGTCTGGGCCTAAGCCCTATTCGGTAACAAGCTGGGCCTGAGCCCCAAAATCATCTTAATGTATGTGGATATGCGCCCACCCCAATCCTACCAGCCGTCTAACTCCCCACCCGTACCAACCAATCGCACCATGTGGGGACCATGTCAACCCACCCAGCCAATCCTCACCAATATTGCAGTCAAGCTGCTAATATTTATGCGGCTTTAAGCCTTCAGTAACGGTCTCATAATTAGCACATAGCCATCGGTAACTGTATTATGTTTGGCACATAGCCATCAGTGACGGTAATATAATCTGCACACAGCCTTGGGTAAATATGATCAACACAGAGTCGTCAATATATATGTTAGGCACATAGCCATCAGTGACGGTAATATAATCGGCACACAGCCTTGGGTAAATATGATCGACACAGAGTCGTCAATATATATGTTAGGCACATAGCCACGGGTAAATACGATTGGCACAAAGCCATAATAGAGATGGCACAGAGCCATGCTTAGGTTGGCACAGAGCCATAATCAGATTACGCGACTTTAAGCCGTCCGTTGGTCCACAGTCGTCATGCTACCCGTGCGACCTTATGAAACACCCTAAACCCGGCCCACGAGCTTTGACCAGATTTGGTATGTTCCTCAAGTAAACCGGTTCAAAATTCTTTTGTTACTTAGGAAAAACTTGTATGATTTTTAAAAAATATTGTTTGGGTTGGGCTTGAGTTGAAAACAAATTTATCTTATGTTAAAACCCATTTATTTAAGGTGACAAAACATTTAGAGTTAATTTTAAAAAGGAATTTACTTAAACTTTAATTGATAAAAATCCATAAACATAATAAATAAAAGAAAAATAAAGTAAACCACAATGGCCTTATTATATCAATGATCCCAAAGTAAAACTTAAAATACTTAAAATAAATTGAAAGTCCAAATCATAAATTTCTTGCTATGCATGGCCACCTTTAAGCTCCCGCCCGGTCCATTACTTTTGCTCATCACCAAAAAATATTCCCCAAACGGGGTGAGTCAACAGACTCAATGTGTACACAACACTAAGTCATAATAGAATCAGGCATGCAAATGATGCACATTCAAATCATAGAATACAATTAATGATGCATTCCCAAACCCAAACCTAATTAACCATCCGCTACACACCACCCGTACTGCGGTCTGCACCGTGGGGACTACTAAGTCAACCCTCCATCCGCTACACACCATCGAAGGCGATCATTGCGATCGGCGTGCTCATCGCCCATATAATTTGTGTCATTAGACACCATATTCAAATAATGTAACCGAAGTTACCAAATTCAGATAATGTAACCGAAGTTACCATATTCAAATTTTGTGACCGTAGTCACCATATTCTGTTGGTGAGACCAAAGTCAACACCTTCTTCCCCTTTCACATAGATCCCGAATGCCCCATAAATTTTATATCATGCATAACATACTTAATTCTCATTCAAGTTACTATTCATATGTTCAAAATATATCATATTCATAATCCTATCAGAAGTAGGAAACGTACCTGGGTACTTTTACCACATTTGTGGTACTTAGCCATATTCACATTCTTATGCATATTCATATATTAAAATAATTGCCATATGATATATTGAAAGTTAGTGTGAGTACACACATTCTTAATAATACATTTAATTTAAACATAGCCATGAACCTATCAAAACTTAGGGTAGGGTACACACTGATTTGCTTAACGAATTCCTTGAAATCCCGAAATCGATCTCTCGCCTTAGATCTCAAATTCCTACATTTGATTAATCACTTACTAATTTAATAAAAAGCCATTCGGCCATAAATCCAAATCCTAGTAGGATTAGTATTCTTAAAACTTACCTTGAAATTCTCAAATCCAAAAATCCTTGTATCCTCTGTCGAAATCCCTATAACTACATGTTAGATCAATTTCTAACATTTATTCACAACAAATAACCCTTAGCCGTATGTTAAATATGACTTACCTTAGATTCTTAAATCCCAAATTCACCGAATAACTAGGGAACACGCGGCTTATGGTGTACCTTCGGAAAAGAACTTCTCTTTCCTTGTAGTCGACACTTAGTAAATCCCGAGAAAGATCTCTTCGACAAATGAGATATTAAGGGTATTAGAATCTTAATTTCGACAGACCTTAAAAGAAATAGAATGAGAATTTAACCTAATCTTACCCTTCTTGAAGAATTTGATGGAACTCTTGCTTGAACCCTTAGCGATGTTCGGCTATGGCTTTGATGTGGATAACAATTTCGGCTCTTGAGGCTTAGTGAGAAATCGACTAGGGCTATTGGTATCTTCGGCTTTTGATTGTGTTTGTAATAGAAGAAGAAAAGAAAAGAGAAAAAGAGAATAATGGCAGAGAAAATTCGACAGAGAGAAGAGGAGAAACTTTAGAGAATTTCGGCAGAGGTTTTCTTGAAAAGAAAAGAATGAATGAAGAATAGCCTTACTCTTCCTTTTATAGCCAAAATTACTAGCTAGAGTCCTTTACTTGGCCACCACTCTTCTATTTTGATAGCTTTATCCCTTGATTTATCACTTTAATAAAACTTAATCCAATAATTATCTCTTATCTCTTAATAAAAATAATACTAATAATAATCCTCTTTTATCTCTTCCTTATCTATCAAAATAAAAGAAATAATATCCACATTTATCTCTTGAAAATAATCTAAAACAAATCCATTATTTATCCCTTATTTATCCACCCTTTATCTCTTAAAAATAAAAGAATAAAAGCTCCTAATTTATAGCCATGTGCCGTCCACCTCACTTCTTACGGAAGCAAAATAAAATTTCTTTTATTTGCTTCCCATGTGACTCGAACTCAGGCCCAACACCTTGCATGTGGCGCCATTTCCAGAGGCCCTAAGTGGCATCTTCAGCCCACTTTTCCAAGCTGTTTGTGTGTCAAATTCCTCATATTATTTTTCTTAAGGCCACCTTGCCTTAGTTTTCTCTTTTAAGCCTTAAAACTTGACATTTCTTTACATTTCCAAGTTTCCAAAAATTTTCGTTTGGCTCTTTAAACTTTACATTTCCTTACATTTCCAAGTTTCGAGAAATGTTTACTTTCCTCTTTTGAATCATTTCCACATCATTTCCTTACATCCCTAGTTTCTAAAAATGTTCACTTTCCTCTTTTAAACTTAACGTTTCCAAAGCATTTCCTTACATTTCCTTACATTTCCATGCACCTTAGGGTTCCTAGAACTCCTCGAACACATCCAACACACCCACTGAGCCCACTATCTCATGAATTACACACTAACGCATAACCCCTAATCTAGGATGTTACGGTTCTACCCTCCTTAAAAATAATTTCGTCCTCAAAATTACTTATTAACAAACTGTACAATCCTTCTCACCGCACTATGCTTTATTGCGCACTCTGATCTTAATAGAACCATCATACTTTCTAGGCACAATCCCTAAGTTCACGTCCCCTAGAACTTATTTCTCACGTCGCGATTTAATCCGAGTAAAAAGTTTTATGAATTAGTCCTTGTTTCACTGATTATTCGCGAAAAATTTTTATGGAAAAATTTTAGGAGTGGTTCTTTCGTATCCATACATGCACACAGTCTTTACATTCATACATCCATCAATCAATTATGAACTTTCGTTCATTCAGAGAAATGTTGTAGTTTTCATTGTTGTTGTTTTTCCACTATCCAGGGGTATTTTCATAATTTGCCCTACAGGGGTATTTTTGCAATTTGTCAAAATGAGGTTCCTTGGTGATTTTGTCAAAAAGTATTTTGGAATTTTTAAATTCCCGGGGTATTTTGAAAAATTTTGAAATCCGGGGGTATTTCGATAATTTTGGAGCTCGGGGGTATTTTGGTAATAAACCATGGTAAATTTGTAGAGTTTAATATTTTCGGGGTATTTCCAAATTTTGCAAAACTTTGAGGGTTCTTTTTGAGAATTGTACTTTCCAAAACGGTGATGTTGCAAAAAATTGGGAATTAGGGTCATTTTGGTAATTTTGTAAGTTAGGGGCAGTTTTGTAATTTTCCAAAATCAAGGTATTTTGATATTTTGCAAATTAGGGTTTTTGGACATTTTATAAAGTAATGAATTTTTTGATAAGAACTGTGGGTATTTTGGAAATTTCATAAACCAAGGGCAATTTAGTAATTTTGCAAATAGGGGTATTTTAGTAATTTTTATAAATCAAGAATACTTCAGAAAATTTTATAGAATCATGTTTGCAATTCAAAAGGATAATTTTAAGAGTTTTAAAACTAGGTTTTTTTTTTTTTGAAAATACGGCTAGTTCCCTTTCGGGTTTTAGTTAGGGGTTTAGCCTATGAATAAGTCCTCTTGGTTAGGGTGAACCGAAGCTACGCACCAGGTAGGATTCCTGCGAAGAGGAGGTGAGTCACTAGGACTGCTTAAATACCAGGCTCTTCCGGATCCAATCCTAGACATGCGCACAATGGTTGCCACACCCTAACTTTCGCGACTTAGTCATAGGTTTGTTTAATGGTCCTTAAGTCTTATGCACTTGTGTTTGAATAGACTAGTCCTATGGTTCAATAGATTCTAGTTCACTAATCTACGTTCCATTCCATTTCTACCCTTCTACAAATCATAATATAAATCACACAAGAGATCAAGTACTTACAGTGGGATCATGGTCGGAGACTTAGGTGCCATGCCGAAAACACGCTTATTTCAAAAATATTTTCATAAAACTCATTTGGGCTCGATTTGAAAATGTTTTGGGCTTTAGACCACAGGTCGAGAGTTTAAAACTGGCTCGATACCAAATCAAAATACCCCAAACCCGCCCACGAGCTTTGACCAGATTTGGTATGTTCCTCAAGTAAACCGGTTCAAAATTCTTTTGTTACTTAGGAAAAACTTGTATGATTTTTAAAAAATATTGTTTGGGTTGGGCTTGAGTTGAAAATAAATTTATCTTATGTTAAAACCCATTTATTTAAGGTGACAAAACATTTAGAGTTAATTTTAAAAGGAATTTACTTAAACTTTAATTGATAAAAATCCATTAACATAATAAATAAAAGAAAAATAAAGTAAACCACAATGGCCTTATTATATCAATGATCCCAAAGTAAAACTTAAAATACTTAAAATAAATTGAAAGTCCAAATCATAAATTTCTTGTTATGCATGGCCACCTTTAAGCTCCTGCCAGGCCCGGTCCATTCTTGCTCATCACTGAAAAATATTCCCCAAACGGGGTGAGTCAACAGACTCAATGTGTACACAACACTAAGTCATAATAGAATCAGGCATGCAAATGATACACATTCAAATCATAGAATACAATTAATGATGCATTCCCAAACCCAAACCTAATTAACCATCCGCTACACACCACCCGTGCACCGCCGGTCACACCGTGGGGACTACTAAGTCAACCCTCCATCCGCTACACACCATCGAGCGATCATTTGCGATCGGCGTGCTCATCGCCCATATAATTTGTGTCATTAGACACCATATTCAAATAATGTAACCGAAGTTACCAAATTCGAGATAATGTAACCGGTTACCATATTCAAATTTTGTGACCGTAGTCACCATATTCCGTTGGTGAGACCGAAGTCAACACCTTCTTCCCCTTCACATAGATCCCGAATGCCCCATAAATTTTATATCAAGCATAACATACTTAATTCTCATTCATGTTACTATTCATATGTTCAAAATATATCATATTCATAATCCTATCGTAGTAGGAAACGTGCACTGGTACTTTTACCACATTTGTGGTACTTAGCCACATTCACATTCTTATGCATATTCATATATTAAAATAATTGCCATATGATATATTGAAAGTTAGTGTGAGTACACACATTCTTAATAATACATTTAATTTAAACATAGCCATGAACCTATCAAAACTTAGGGTAGGGTACACACACTGATTTGCTTAACGAATTCCTTGAAATCCCGAAATCGATCTCTCGCCTTAGATCTCAAATTCCTACATTTGATTAATCACTTACTAATTTAATAAAAAGCCATTCGGCCATAAATCCAAATCCTAGTAGGATTAGTATTCTTAAAACTTACCTTGAAATTCTCAAATCCCAAAATCCTTGTATCCTCTCATTAAATCCCTATAACTACATGTTAGATCAATTTCTAACATTTATTCACAACAAATAACCCTTAGCCGTATGTTAAATATGACTTACCTTAGATTCTTAAATCCCAAATTCACCGAATAACTAGGGAACACGCGACTTATGGTGTACCTTCGGAAAAGAACTTCTCCTTCCTTGTAGTCGACACTTAGTAAATCCCGAAAGATCTCTTGACATGAGATATTAAGGGTATTAGAATCTTAATTTCGACACCTTAAAAGAAATAGAATGAGAATTTAACCTAATCTTACCCTTACTTGAAGAATTTGATGGAACTCTTGCTTGAACCCTTAGCGATGATTCGGCTATGGCTTTGATGTGGATAACAATTTCGGCTCTTGAGGCTTAGTGAGAAACCGACTAGGGCTATTGGTATCTTCTGGCTTTTGATTGTGTTTGTAATAGAAGAAGAGAAAAAAAAAAAAAGAGAATAATGGCGGAGAAAATTCGGCAGAGAGAAGAGGAGAAACTTTAGAGAATTTCGTGAGAGGTTTTCTTGAAAAGAAAAGAATGAATGAAGAATAGCCTTACTCTTCCTTTTATAGCCAAAATTACTAGCTAGAGTCCTTTACTTGGCCACCACTCTTCTATTTTGATAGCTTTATCCCTTGATTTATCACTTTAATAAAACTTAATCCAATAATTATCTCTTATCTCTTAATAAAAATAATACTAATAATAATCCTCTTTTATCTCTTCCTTATCTATCAAAATAAAAGAAATAATATCCACATTTATCTCTTGAAAATAATCTAAAACAAATCCATTATTTATCCCTTATTTATCCACCCTTTATCTCTTAAAAATAAAAGAATAAAAGCTCCTAATTTATAGCCATGTGCCGTCCACCTCACTTCTTCTTCGGAAGCAAAATAAAATTTCTTTTATTTGCTTCCCATGTGACTTCGAACTCAGCCCAACACCTTGCATGTGGCGCCATTTCCGAGGCCCTAAGTGGCATCTTGTGCCACTTTTCCAAGCCTGTTTGTGTGTCAAATTCCTCATATTATTTTTCTTAAGGCCACCTTGCCTTAGTTTTCTCTTTTTAAGCCTTAAAACTTGACATTTCTTTACATTTCCAAGTTTCCAAAAATTTTCGTTTGGCTCTTTAAACTTTACATTTCCTTACATTTCCAAGTTTCCAGAAATGTTTACTTTCCTCTTTTGAATCATTTCCACATCATTTCCTTACATCCCCTAGTTTCTAAAAATGTTCACTTTCCTCTTTTAAACTTAACGTTTCCAAAGCATTTCCTTACATTTCCTTACATTTCCATGCACCTTAGGGTTCCTAGAACTCCTCAGAACACATCCAACACACCCACTGAGCCCACTATCTCATGAATTACACACGAACGCATAACCCCTAATCTAGGATGTTACACCTTAACAGATCAATACTGGATCCACAGTCGTCATGCGACCCGTGCGACCCTATCAGAACTTTCTCCGTATCAATATCCCAACCCCATGCAGTATGTCATGTATGTCATGCTCAATCATTACACGTGTATACAAAATGGTCATGCTCAGAAACAATCATTTACACACATATTGAAAACATATCAGCCATATAATCCCAGTCAAATCAGTTAAAACACATTCATACATTTACAGTTGGATCAATCATAGTCCCAATCAGTCAGTTACCCGCAAGGGCAAAATAGTCATTTTACCCAATAAGGGTATTTCGGTAATCCTACCCTACAGAGGTATTTTAGTAATTCTACCCTACAAGGGTATTTCGGTAATTTTACCCTACAAGGGTATTACGGTAATTCTACCCTACAGGGGTATTTCGGTAATTTTACAAATCGAGGGTGTTCCGGTAATTTTGCAAATCAGGGGTACTTTGGTAATTTCGCAAACTGAGTGTATTTTGTAATTTTGCAAATCGAGGGTATTTCGATAATTTTGCAAATTTGGGGTATTTCGGTAATTTTGTAAACCAAGGATATTTCAGTAATTTTGTAAACCAAGGGTATTTCAGTAATTTTGTGATCCAAGAGTATTTCAGTAATTTTTTTAAACCAAGGTATTCTAAACAAAGATAACGATACGAATGGGCCTAGGGCCCATTCTCAGCCCAAATGGGCCCACACGCTCGTGTGGCCCATTTAGCCCAAATCTAGCCACAGATATGAGATTCACATAGTCCTGTCCAATATCTACTACACAATCATACAATTTATTCATCTGGGCCCATGGGCCCATTGGGCCCACTTGGCCCTTTTCAGCCCATCGTGGCCCAAACAGCCTAAACCCACAAGAACACTCATGATGGCCTCAACTATCGCGTCGAAGCTCCCACACATGCGCTCGCACGCTCGTGTGGCTACCACCGCTGTGTGACCAGCATTTCGGCATTTGCCGCTCTACAGCTAGAGTAGTGCAAAATACACACCTGATAGGAATCGGAGTTAATCCGCGCTCAACACTACTGTCGCGCAGAAGCCAACAATGATCGCACCCTTGACCCCCAAGATCAACGAATGATCCAACGCCTAACCCAAACGAGCGCGCCACGAAGCGAAGGGATAAGCCAAGAAATGTGTGCCTACTCTCCTCATGGTTTGCTCTATTTAAAGCCAACTTCTCACCTTCCCTCTTGCTAGCTTCCCGATGTGGGATCCCTCTTTCATCAGAGTTTAAATCCAACACAAACTCTTGCCGTCCCAACTTAGCAAAATAAATATCCCCTTTTTGCTTACGATGGGATTCGAACTCAGGCTCCCCTGTAACTTACTCCACGCCGCTAGCAACTTTACCAACTATCTCCTTGTTGTCTTAAAACATGCGCAACTAAATATAAGCCTATAGGTCAAAGTCTAAGTTCATTTAAAAAGACAACAAAAAGAATTGCAATCGCCAAGACTTGAACCTTAGACCCCTTGCTTCCTCTATGGCGTCACTTTCTTGTCTCCCATGTGGCGCCAATTGCCACTAGACCACAACTCCTTTTTTGTCATTTTTCTCCACATTTTATTCTTAAAGCCTACTTACTAACTCCCAGGGTTTTATTCACCTAAAACAAAAATTTTTCCTAAGCCCAGGTTTGATCCCGGGACTTCATGGAAGCCCCATAACCTTCCAAAATCACTCACCTAAAAGGTCCAACTTTCATTAGTGCCGTTCTCTTATTCCCAGAAATTTTAAACGTTCCCATGCCCAAGGCCCAATAGACCCAATTCCACTAGGCCCAAATTCGGGGCGTTACAGGTTGAGCTTTTGTTTAGATAGCGGAGGGACCAATCAGACATATACAATTAGGATCTAGTAATTGCAATTATGTCCAAAAGCATCGTTCCGATGATTCACAATTACTTAATCATGGAGTTAGTCCACAAGAAGTACCATGATTGAAAACTCCTTATTTTATACTCTTTACAAAAGCAATTCATCCAACTGCTTTGTTCAATGACCTCGTCATGTGTGTGTTACCCTTATATGATATTCTTGATTCCTTTGAGTTAAATTCGTTCACTCAATATAATCCTATTTTATCTCATTGTCACCATTGTGTCTTTTTAATGATTAATATGACCACTGTTAATAAATGATTGAGATGAATTGCTCGTTCAAGAACAAGCAACCCGAGGCCACGTTCTATATTTATCAATCCACACAATGCCAATGAGAGGATATCATTAACTCTTTAATTGAGCTATGAATTCCACTGTTGCTAGTAAAGCCATGCCATACAAAAGTTATGTACCCAACATACCGGCTATGGGCTTGATCACCTTTAGAGCATAAGTGTAACACCCCTAACTCATATCTGTCGCCAGAACAGGGTTACGGAGCATTATCGGACAAACAGAATAGTAAACCATTCAAATCATACATTAATACAAACATAATCAATTTTCGTTCAAATACATCCATAATGTCCCTTAATCGAGCCCTCGAGACCCTAAAAATACTATAGAAACAAATTGGGACTAAAATGGAAACATTAGGAAATTTTAGGAAAAAGTTGAAAATTTTAGACTACAAGGGCCAGACGGCCATGTGGCTAGGCCGTGTGACTCATACGGCTGAGACACACGCCCGTGTCTCAAGTCGTGTGGACATTCAAAATAGTGACACATGGTCGTGTCCCAGCCCGTGTCCATGCCCGTGTAACTCACTGACTTGGGTCACACGACCAAGCCAGATGCCCATGTGCCAAGTCGTGTACCCATCGAAATGACCTCACACGCCCATGTGTCAGGCCGTGTGCTAGGCCGTGTAACAGCCTAACTTGCATGCCTTGAACCTACAAGGGACACACGACCGTGTGTGACACACGGCCGAGACACACGCCCGTGTCTCAGGCTGTGTGGACCTAAAATGTACCTTAATCAACAAGTTTACCATTTCAAGCTACTTGGAACCTAATCAAACCGTTAACTAATCAAAATACCTATCCAAATTGACTTTAATCATGCCAAAACATACCAAAATCAACCTAATTTAGTGCCTAACCAATGTACCCTCATTGGTACCACAAGTATACATACAATTATATCAATACATTACATTAATTCAACCTATTAATTTATTCAAGATATCACCTATCAACACCAACTCAAACATACCATATCTTAGCTGCTTAACAACCAATTCATCACATACTCTTTTAACCATTCCAACAAGTATCAAATGACCATATACACATAATGATAATGCACCAAAAGTACCAAAAGAAGATCAACCCAAATAATCTATACAACCAAATTTGTACTTAACTATTTACATATACAAAACATTAATATCATCATTCAGCCTATTACATGCCATATAATCTGAAGTATACGTTCAAAAGCTATCGAATTAAGCTGGATAGTGAGACTTGAGTGCTGATCCGATCATCCAACCTTCTGAGGATCTACAAGAATAAAGTTTAATACAAGTAAGCTCAATGAAGCTTAGTAAGTTCAACGTATTAAATCGATAAATCTTACTGAAGTGAATACAACAATTCATAAACAATAATATAACAACTGTGAAAGTTTCCTGTCATCCACAATCCCAAATGGTAATTCATAATTAATCAATTCAATTCATAAGTATATATATGATAAATTCATTAGAGTTTCCCAACAAGATAACTTACCGGGATTTTCTACTCAAAGAACGGCTTACGGATAGAAGTACATCGTCGATCCAACCAAACACACAAGATGCTCACTCGAGCCAATCCCTCCATCACACCAATGCTCATAAGAGCTAATCCAACTATCACACCAATGCTCATAAGAGCTAATCCAACCATCACACCAAATAGAAAGTATAACACGAGAGTTCGTAACAAATGCTGAACCTCAATTTACTCAAGCAATATACAATTATCTCCCTCCAATACCATCTCCACTCCAGCCATCTCCACTACAAACCACTATTACGCACAAAATCCCAACCGTACTCTATCCCGCGTTCAAATCAAGCCGAATATCAAGTTCAATATTAATCCTTAAATTACCATTCATCATCAACAATTTAGACTAATTATATAAATTCTATCATGTTATTCTACTTAATAATTTATTTTGATATTAAATTCTAAACCATACGAACTTACCTGGACCAAAATGTAAAAGTTGCAGAAGGGCAAAGACTATTCTGCAATTTTTCCTTTTCCACGAGTATCTACGGGATCTTGATCTAAAATGTAAAATTCTTTCTTTATTAGCATATATTTCATTCCCAATCCATTTTACAATTAATAACCTTTTATTTTTTGAATTTACACAATTACCCCAAAATTTTACAATTTTTACAATTTAGTCCATTAACTCAAAATTCATTAAATTAACCATTTTTATCAAATCAATATTTTATCCAAATATACTAGGCCCTTAAATAGCCTCCAATGAATATTAAATTCACCATCAAACTCTAATATTTTGACATTGTTACAATTTAATCCTAGAATCAAAATTTAACAAAAATAACTTTACAAAGTCATCAAATAACATAATCAAAGTTCCAAACACATGGTATTCAAAAAAAAAAATTCAATATTCATCTATGGAAACTTCCAAAATTTTTAACAGAATCAAAAACAGAGGTACGTGCTAGCTGGACCTAGTTGCAACGATCTCAAAAATATAAAAATTACAAGAAACTGGTAAGAAATTAACTCACATGCAAAGAAATAAGTATGGTCGATTCTCCTAGCTCAAGCAACCTTCAAACTTACGGCTATGGAAGGTAAAATTAAGAAGAAACATATATCTTTTACTTAATTTTGTTTTGATTTTATTAAAATTACAAATTTGCCATTAAAACTTATTATTTTGTCATTTTCTATTAATTTACCGTCCCACCATACCTATTTAGGAATAATTGTTACTTAAGTCCTCCCTCATTTATGAATTAAACCATTTAATCACTTAATTACTATAATAACTATATTTTGCACCTTTTACAATTTAGTCCTTTTTTTAATTAACTATCTAAACATTAATATTTTCAAACCAAATTTTAATACGGCTTTAATAACTTTATAATTATTCTAAAAATAATAATTATGAGTTGATACGATGGAAATTTGTGATACCAAAACCACTGTTCCGTCACCACTAAAAATCAGGTTGTTACAATAAGCCTCCACTTATATCAAAACACATGACTTGCATACGCATGGTCAGTGACTAACTCAAGATTTAGGTAAATCACACAATGAATTTCAGAATTAAATTAATTCACAAATGGATTCAGAATTAATTCATCTTGGGTCCAGTCTAATGTATCATTCTACCAATTAATACATCTATGTCTCTACTCGTGGAGTCAACTGCTCCGATAGCCAAGACTAGCCATCTCCCAAATTGGAATTGTAGACGACATAATAACCCTTCTAAGTATTTGAATCAAATGCTCACTTCAATTCTCTTATGAGATTATGGATTTATTTAGATTATCTACTGAAGTAAGTTGTCTTTCTCACAATGTAAACGTTCTTACAATGCCACTTATCTTCAGTTTGAACTTAGATAATCAATGAGCTAATATTTTCTTGTCACAATTTCACTATGCATGCAAAATATAAAAGACAAAAATACAAAAGACATAATAGTGAAATGTGAAATGTGAAATTAACTTTATTTATTTATTCATCGTTCAAATAAATAGAAAACAGTTACATGTTTACTATAATATGATCACATTTCCCAACAATCTCCCACTTGCCCTAGTGAAGTAATTGTGTCATGTTTCACATTCCCATATCCTCGACGTGTTTGCTAAAACTACTAGTTACAATAGTCTTAGTAAATGGATCTACAAGGTTATCTTCAGAAGCTACTTTCATCACATCTATAATTTCTTCGGCTACTGCCTCTCGTATCAAGTGATACTTTCGATCAATGTGTTTCGTCCTCTTGTGACTTTTCATTTCCTTGGTATTAGCTATTGCAGCATTGTTATCATAATACAATGTTATAGCTTTTTCCATACCAGGAATGACTTCAAGATTGATTAAGAAATTTTGAAGCCATATTGCTTCTTTCATTGCCTCAGAAGCAGCCACATAATCAGCCTCCATAGTAGAGTTAGCAGTGCATGTTTGATTTACACTTCTCCATACTATGACTTCATGGCCTTGAATGAATACATTTTCCGGCATCGATTTCCTCACATCTTTACAGGCTTAGAAGTCTGAGTTTGTGTATCCAACAGTAGTAAGGTTCTCCCCAGAATACACAAACATATAATCCATGATTCTTTTAAGATACCTTAATATATGCTTTACAACTTGCCAATGCCTAAGACCTGGATTTGCTTGATATCGACTAACCATACCTTAATATATGGAACCTTACTCATTGGCTCTCTCTCTCTTCCACTGCCTTAGAACAGTCATCTAAAGAAAGATGACAACCTGATGCAGTTAGCTGAACGCCTAGCTTAGCATCAGTCATTGCAAAACATTCCAGTACCTTATCAATGTATGAAGCTTGAGAAGAGCTATCATTTTATTTTTTGATCCCTAAGGATTCGAATTCTAAGAATATAACTAGCTTCACCCAAGTCTTTCATGCTAAAATATTGAGCTAACCATAGTTTAACTGATGACAATTCTCCTACATCATTTCTGATAAGTCGAATATCATTTACATACAAAATGAGGAAAACCATTTTTTTGTCCTTTATAGGCTTATAAGCACAAGGTTCATCAGCGTTTTGCTCAAATCCAAAAGTCTTGATCATTTTTTTAAAACTTTTATTCCATGAGTAGGATGCCTACTTAAGTCCATAAATGGATCTTAGCAGTTTGCAAACCTTCTGCTTCTTTCCTTTAACAATATAGTCAGTAGGTTAAGCCATGTAAATTTTCTCATCAAGATAGCCATTCAAGAATGCTATCTTGAAATTCATTTGCCAAATCTTGTAATCGAGAGTAATGGAAATGGATAAGAGTATGTAGATAAACTTGAGCATGGCTACTGGAGAGAAGGTCTTATTGTAATCGATGCCTTTTTTCTATGTGTAGCCTTTCCCTACAAGTCTAGCTTTGTGTGTTTCCACTTTCCCTTCCACATTTCTCTTCTTCTTGTAGATCCACTTACACCCTATGGGTTTAATCCAAATTGGTAAGTCTACAAGTTCCCCCACCGTATTGGATTTCATAGAATCCATCTCGACATCCATGGCCTGTTTCTAAATCTTGAAATCAACGTCCTACATAGCCTTATCGTAAGTGAGTGGATCATCATCCTCATGATTGACTTCCGTATTATAAATACTACTATCATAGATGAAGAAGTTTGATTTCTTAAAAACTCTCCCACTACGACGGATTTTCCTATGCTGTTGATCGTTTGTAGGTCTTTTTACAACTTTCTCAAGAATTGAACTTGGTGATTGTTCTACCACTCCCGAAATTTCCTCAAATACCACTTTAGTTTGAGGCTTAAAGTTATCCATGTAGCTTTCCTAAAGGAAAGTAGCATGAGTAGAAACTTTAATCGTATTATCTTTCGGATTGTAGAATAATCCTTCATTTGTTCCTTTCGGACATCCTACAAACATACACAATTTTATCCGTGCATCCAACTTCTTTGCATCCTTATCCAGAAGGTGTGCTGGACAACCCTATACTCTAAAGTAGTTTAGAGCGGGTTTCTTTCCATGCTACAGTTCATAAGGTGTTATACAAGCAGACTCGGCTGGCACATCAATTAGAATATAGCAAGCCATTTTTATTGCATATCCCTAGAAGGAAGTAGGAAGTTGTGAATAGCTTAACATTGAACGAACCATATCAAGTAATGTTCTATTCCTTCTCCCAGCTATGATATTCTGCTGTGGAGTGCCTAGCGTAGTCAATTGGGATAAAATTTCATTCTCTGTGAGGTATCCTAAGAACTCGTCAACAAGTATTCCCCACCTCAGTCAGACCAAAGATTCTTTATGGATAAACATAATTGGTTTTCCACTTCTGCATGAAACTCTCAAAATTTATCAAAGGTTTCACTTTTACGGTGCATTAGATACACATATCTATATCGAGAATAGTCGTTGATAAAAGTCACAAAAATAATCATAACTTCCTCGGGCACTGATGCTCATGGGACCACATACATCAGTGTGCACAAGTTCTAAAGGCTGGTTGGTCCTTGTACCTTTCGCATTAAAAGACCTCTTAGTCATTTTATCTTCCAAGCAAGATTCACATTATGGAAGACTAACTTCCTTAAGCATACTTAAGGGACCATCTTTCACGAATCTAGTGATTCTTTCTTGTTTAATATGACCAAGTCTTAAGTGCCATAGGTACTCCTCATTAGAGTGAAAAGATTTAAGCTTTTTATTCACTATTTTAGTTTGAAGCATCGAGTAGTTATTTGGTTTGATAAAGTAGAAACTATTTTCCATCCATCTGTTATAGATTAAAAAATGATTTCTATGAATAACAATCTCATTATTGAATGTCATGGTATAATCGTCATAAAATAAACATGCTATGAAATTAAATTCCTCTTAAAATGAGGTACATAAAACATGTTCTTTAAAATAATATTCCTAAAATTATCAAAGTGTAAAATAACTTCTCCCATTACTTCGGCTGAAACATAGCTCCCATCTCTAGTTCACAACGAAAGGCTCTTATCACGCAGACCTCTCATTTTGCTAAACCCCTGTAAAGAAACACACACATGGTTAATGGCTCCAGAATCAATAACCCAGTTGTCAATTGATTCTTCCACTAATCAAGCTTCATCCACAAAGAGTTCCATACATTTTTCCCTTTTTGACTAGGTAATCCAAATACTCCTTGCAATTTGATTTGAAATGCCCTTTCCTGTTGCAAAAGAAACATTTTCTCTTTTTAGGATCTTTTGACTTCTTAGCCTTCTTCCTATCCACTCGAGGTGAAATCGAAGACTTAGTCAGTTTTTTCTTTCCCTTAGCTTTCTGCGTCACCTTAGAGGACAAGGGACCCATAGCTAAGTTTGCTTCAGGTTTCACCTAAATTAACTTACCACCATTCAGCATCAACTCATAGGATTGTAATTCCTTCATGAGTTAAGTCAATGTAAGCGCCTTATTACCTAAGTTGTAAGTGGCCCTAAAACCAACAACCTCTTTGGTTAAGGTTTTGAACACTATTTCAATCTAAGTGTTCACGTCTAGTTCAACCCCATTGTCCTCTGCTTCCGCAAAGAATCCCAAAAGCTTAAGCTTATGTTCTGTAACATCCTAAAATTTAAAATTTTATGTGTTGCATGATATCTTGTGTGAGGCTAGTTAAATTATTAATCGTGTATATTTTAAGGTCCTAAGAAGGCTCGGGGTTTAATTGGGCCTTAGTAAAAATTTTGTGTTTTAGCACTTTAAGGAGAGATAGTAAGTGGCATCAAAGCTTATGGAAATAAGTGAGTAAATTGCTAACATAATTGAGCTTATGGCAAGGAGGTTGAGGCGTCACATGAAGGGACTTTAGGGAAGAGGTTCGAATCCCACTTGGTGCAAAATTTTGACTATTTTTTTGTGTTCTTTCCCTAAGTGTACTTTTTAATTTTGGAAAGGTGGCTAAGGAAATAAGGTAAGAATGAGGGTAAGGAAAGAAATGAAAGAAAAGGAGCAAGAAGGGGGATATGTTGGCCGGTTTTGGGGAGAGTGTTTTGGGAAGTTTTGTTGGCCAATTTTTTGACCTTATTGTCAAGGTATACACGGTTTTGGTAAAGGGAGAGGGTAGCCAAATTTTGCTAGGAGCATTTTGATAGTTTTGGTGCTTGTTAGGCCTAATTCCTTTTGGCATCCTTTGTGTTCATTCCTCCAACTTCTCCTCTCATTGTCGCAACTTCAAGAAAATAGTGAGCATTTTTCTCTTTTCTTTCTTGTCTTGCCGAAAACACCTAGCCATTGTGACCAGTTATTTTAACTCATCTTCTCTTGAAAACCGAAACTAGTTAAGCATTCCTTCTCCACTTTTCTTTTCTTTTTCACAAAACTCTTCAAGCCTTCTTTCTTCTTCTCTAATCTATACTCTCATAGCCGAAATTATTATTGTTCATTTTTCCTCCATAGCCGAACTTTTCAATCCATAATCTATCCTTTGCAATTTCTTTCTTATTCGGTTTGACACTCTTTTCTTTGATTTAATCGGTAAGTGATTCTTTTCTATTTTCATATTCTTTTCCTTCTAGCCGAATAGGTATTTATCACTATTTCGTTGTAAATCTTGATTTTAACCGAAATGGTGTTACCTTCCACTCCTTCATATTTTTTTAATCACCCTCTTTTTTGTAGTATTCTAAGTGGGTGGCCGTGAATCATTCTAGCCCTAAGTCATACGGTGGAAATCGGATCAAATATCGATAAGGTAAGGAGTTCTTCAAGGATTATATGAAATCGTTCTTTATTCGTTTAAGTTGTTATCGGAATAGTGGTTGACTAATCTATTATAAATTTAGGGACTAAATCGCTCAATCTATCCACTCGTTGATCATACGAAAATAGTGGTAAGCCGACCCTTTTTCCTTAGTCAATCATTCCATATCAACGTAATATCGTTTTGACTAAGATTTTATTCAATGGAGGCAAGCGGTACCAAATCGAAAGGGAAAGCGTTTAGAGATCACAAAAGGAGCGGATTAGCGATTCCTACTCCTAAATTCAAACGAAGGGCGGTATCGGCGGTTCGGGATTTTCCACCTGGTTGTGGACCATCATCCGGTGAAAATAGACAAATCGTGGTCGTTCACGATTCTAAGGGTAAACACTTTAGATCATTTATTTTAGAGTTAGATTAATAAAATCACGCATGTCGATTAATCGAGTGTTATGATATTTTAGGTGTTGATGATCAAGAAGGCCTAGTACTTACCGTAATCAGGTGTGTAATCCCACACCGTAATTTCGTAGGTTTATGATTCGGTAACATGACGAATAAGTAGATTGCTATCATTATAAGGCTATAATCGTAAAATTGGCATAAAACGAGGAATATGTTTAAAGTATACTATTTTGAAAGATTCGACAAAATTAGCATTTAGATTGTTAAAATTACGGAAATGCCCTCATGGGCTAAATTACGAAAATGCCCTCATGGTCCGAATTACGGAATTGTCCTTAATGGGCCGTTATGTTGGAATGCCTTAATGGGCCGATTATTTTTGCTTAAATGGGCCTAGTCACTGTAATAAATTACTTGATAAATGGTTGCTATTTATATGCAAACATTTTATTATGTTATTGCATTTTCATATATTGCATGGGTTAGGAAAAATGTGGAAGAGAAGTGTAGCCTGGTGGCATTGCCACAATAAACTGTTTACCATAATGTTTACATATGATATCGGTGGCTTGGCCACAATAAATTTTATTAAATGGCAAATTGCCTGCGTTTTGGTGTGATGGCGGGGTGGGTTGACTTGATCCCCACAGGTGTAATGGTTGGTACGGGGGTGTGTTGGATGGATGGGTTGGGTTGCATACTTTGCTTATATAAATGTTTATAAATTCTGATATGTAATTGGGCTTAGGCCCAAGATATTGAAATATGGGCTCAGGCCCAGTGGACAACGGTAAGGGAATTATACACTGAGTTCTAGTAACTCACCCCGTTTCCTTAACCCTTGTAGGTAATGCTCAGTGACATGGACTTGGGCCATGGATGACTCGGTGGGGGCCATACTTTAGAAATGGTTTTTATTGGACTTTAGGTTTCTATTTCGTTTACTATTTTGAGTTTTATGATGTAATAAGGCCTCTGGATTTATTTTTTTATTTTTTCTTTATGCTTGACATACTTATATCTTGCTCAAATTACTTTATTTGGAATTTTTTTCTAGAAACTTAAATAATTTTTTTTCTAAAATGAATTCACAAATGGATTTTATAATAAATTTTTACAAATATTTTAACTCGAAAGTTTTCTCTTGAATTATTATCAATATTTTCAAAAGTCTCGGTTTGAAAAATCACTAGTTCAAATTTATCGATTTATCAATCAATCTTCGAAATTAGTAAAATTTTATCAAATATTTCAAATCAAACTTGTTTTCTTGATTTTAACAAATAGATACTTATTTCCGAACGAATAAAAAGAACTTAACATGTTTTCCTCACGTGACATGTCAGATCTGGTCATAACGCATGGGCCGGGTTTGGGGTGTTACATTTTATGGTATCAGAGCCTGGTTTCAAAACTCGGTTGTGGTTTGGGTTAAAAAACGTTTTCCAAAGCTGTTTGAATTTTAAGTTAAAAATGCATGTTTTAAAGGAAGTATGGCACCACGGGTATCCGGCACCAAGTCAAGTAACTATATGTTTTATGATTATGATTATTGTGGTATGATGGTAGAAATGCTATAGAACTTTTAGCCTTAGGAGCTGAAACTATAGAGATTGAGACTATAGGATGCGTATTTGCGAAAACAACCTTACTCTCTATACTTCATAAAACATTGTTTAATAAACACTGAAACAGCATACTGATTCATAAGACTCTTAATCAGATTAAATCGAATTAGCGAATATGAGTGCTAGAGGACGTGGACGCGGTAGACGTGGCCGTGGTAGAGGCCGAGGTGCTAGAGTTGTATCTGAGGCGTCGGGACATATGCCTGAAATGGACGCACCTGCGTCACCTGTGACTGAAGCTGGGTCACATGATCGTATGAGAGAGGATGACGCTCTGTCCCAAGCAATGTTGCGAGTTTTGGAAAGGGTTGCTGGGGCAAGAACTGGGTCAGCAGCTCGTGGGTCAATATCGGAGCGACTCAGATCGAATGGAGCTAAGGTCTTTAAGGGTATCTCGGGTGTGGCCCCAAATGTAGCGGAGTACTGGCTTAAGGCTGTGGAGCGGATCATGGACGATCTGGATTGCACCGCCGAGCAAAAACTGAAAGGGGTAGTGTCCTTGCTGAGAGACAAGGCGTATCAGTGGTGGCTCACTGTTCGGGAAGGCACTCAGGCTGATCGTATTACCTGGGATTTCTTTAAGATAGAATTCCAGGAAAAGTATGTCGGAGCTAGCTATGTGGATGCCCGAAGGAAGGAATTCCTAAATTTGGTCCAATGAGGTAAGACTGTGACAGCTTATTAGGCGGAATTTCTGCGTCTGAGTCGGTATGCCCGGGGAATAGTGCCGACTGACTACGAATGCTATGTGCGTTTTGAGGACGGGTTGCGTGATGAGTTGCGGGTACTGATAGCCCCAAAAACGGAGAGGAATTTTGCCACACTGGTGGAGAAAGCCAAGATAGCTGAAGAGGTTAAACACTCGAAGAGGCAAAACCGAGACAAGAATAGGGGCAGAAGCAAGAGAGACTCTGGGTATTCAGGTCCTGCTAGAGGTTTTCAGAAGAGGCCCAGGAATGAGGAGTCAGCTCGAGCGAGAGTACCAGCTGCTACTAATCAGTTACAGCCATGTGTGGATTGCGGAAAATTTCACCCGGGTGAATGCTAGAGGAGAACCGGTGGTTGTTATAGATGTCGATCCAAAGATCATCGGCTTAGAGATTGCCTTCGACAGCCTGTTCAGACTCAGGGTGTTTGTAATGATGTTGCGCAGACAGCTAGAGGCGCTCAGCAGCCACCGAGAGGCCGTGGGCCAGGACGAGGTGGTAATGGCGTAGGACGAGGTCAGGGTGCACCGGGTAGAGGTACCGGTAATAGGGGTAATGCAGAGGTGAGACAGCCAGGGTTAGTCTATGCGATCAGACGTCGGGAGGATGGCGATGCACCGGATGTAATAATCGGTACGTTCTTCATATTTGATGTACCTGTTACTACTTTGATAGATATTAGATCCACCCATTCGTATGTTGCTTGTGATGTGTCTGGAACCTTAAACATTAGATCTGAGATTTCTACTAAAGAAACAACTTTAATTAGTCCTCTAGGACAGTCGGTGATAGTAAATAAGTTGTTTAGGATGTGCCCTAGAAATTCTGTGGGGAAATATTTTTATGGATTTGATGGAACCGCCATTCGGCGAGTTCGACCTTATTTTGGGCATGGACTGGTTGGTGAAACACCATGCGAACTTGGATTGTGCTGCAAAGCAGATGATACTAAGAACTTCGGAGGATAAGGAAGTGATGATGATAGGTGAAAGAAGAAACTATCTATCTAATGTGGTATCTGCCTTAAAAGCAGAAAGGTTGGTGCGAAAGGGATGTGGAGCATTCTTAGCCTTCATTAGTGCTTTGGATGCCAAGGAGTTGTCGGTGAAAAGTGTTAGAACGGTGAAAGAGTTTTCGGACGTCTTTCTCGAGGAGCTCCTAGGATTGCCTCCAGATCGAGATGTAGAATTTAGCATTGAGCTGATGTCAGGAACGGCTCCGGTGTCCATTGCTCCTTATAGAATGGCGCCGTAAGAGTTGGCGGAGCTTAAGGCTCAAATTCAGGAGTTGTTGGATCACGGATTCATTCGACCAAGTGTGTCACCGTGGGGAGCACCAGTTTTATTCGTAAAGAAAAAGGATGGGTCGATGCGTATGTGCATCGATTATAGGTAATTAAATAAGCTGACGATCAAGAATAGGTATCCGTTGCCGAGAATCGATGATCTGTTCGATCAACTGCGAGGAGCTTCAGTTTTCTCAAAGATAGATTTGAGATCGGGTTATCACCAGCTTAAAGTCAAGGAGGCGAATATTCATAAGACTGCGTTTCGAACTCATTATGGGCATTATGAGTTCTTGGTGAAGCCGTTTGGGTTGACTAATGCACCAGCTGCATTTATGGACATGATGAACCGGGTCTTCCAACCTTATTTAGATCGGTTTGTAGTGGTGTTCATAGATGACATCTTGGTGTACTCGAAGAATGAAGAAGAGCATGATTCGTATCTGCGGGTAGTATTGAAGATACTAAGGGAGAAGCAACTTTATGCCAAATTCAGTAAGTGTTAATTTTGGCTGAAGGAAGTAACCTTTTTGGAGCATGTTGTGTCTGCTGAAGGAATTAGAGTTGATCCCCGAAAGGTCGAGGCTGTGTTGGACTGGAAACCACCGAAGACAGTGGCCAAAATTTGAAGTTTTCTATGGTTGGCTGGATATTACAGGCGTTTCGTTGAGGGGTTTTCGTTGATTGCTGCACCCCTAACTAAGCTGTTGCGTAAGGGAGTACCATTTGTGTGGTCGATCGTGAAAGAAGAGAGCTTTGAGAAATTGAAGAAGATTCGGCGAAGTGCCGCCGTATTGATTCAACTCGAGGCTGGAAAAGAGTTTGTTGTTTATTGTGATGCGTCACACACGGGCTTGGGATGTGTGTTGATGCAAGGAGGAAAAGTGGTGGCTTATGCATCTCGTCAATTAAGGCCACATGAGGTGAATTATCCTACTCATGATTTGGAGTTAGCCGCAGTGGTGTTTGCTCTGAAGATTTGGAGACACTATCTGTATGGTGAGAAGTCGATTATCTATACGGATCATAAAAGTCTGAAGTACCTCCTTACCCAGAAGGAGTTGAACTTAAGACAGGGGAGGTGGATAGAACTGTTGAAAGATTATGACTTCTCAATTGAGTATCATCCCGGAAAGGCTAACGTAGTGGCAGATGCGTTGAGTCGTAAGGTGATATCAGATTTGAGAGCGATGTTTGCTCATCTCAGCCTTTATGAAGATGGTAGTCTGTTAGCCGAACTTCAGGTGAAGCCTGTTTGGATAAGCCAGATTAAGGAAAAGCAGTTGATAGATGAAGTGTTGGGTTCTCGACTTCAACAAGTGAAAGGTGGTGAGATAGGGGATTTCGGATTGAATAGTGATGGAGTATTGTGTTTCCGCGGAAGAATTTGTATGCCCGAAGATTCAGAATTGAGACAAATGATCCTACGTGAGGCGCATAGTTGTCCATATGCTATGCACCCCGGGGAAAATAAGATGTACCGAGACCTTCGTGAGAAATATTGGTGGTCTGGGTTGAAACGGGAGGTTACTGATTTCGTAAGCAAGTGCTTGACATGTCAGCAGGTGAAGGCGGAACATCAATTGCCATCAGGGTTGCTACAACCAGTGAAAATTCCATTATGGAAATGTGAAAGGATAACGATGGACTTTGTTAGTGGGTTACCCTTAACGCCTACTAAGAAGGATTCCGTTTGGGTAATAGTGGATCGGTTGACAAAGACTGCTCATTTCCTACCTGTTCGTACGGATTATTCATTGCAGAAGTTGGCCAAGTTGTATGTAGCAAAGATCGTGAGGTTACATGGAGTACTAGTGTCTATTATATCGGACAGGGACCCTAGGTTTACATCACGGTTTTGGAAGGCTTTACATTAAGCTTTGGGAACAAGGTTAAATTTCAAAGACAAGATTTCATCCGCAGCAGATGGTCATGGTCGGAGAGAGAGTAATCCGATTCGGAAGACATGTTAAGGGGCCGTGTGATCGATTTCATGGTAGTTGGGAAGATTTTCTACCTTTGGCGGAGTTTGCATACAACAACAGCTATCAATCCAGCATCCAGATGGCACCTTACGAGGCGTTGTATGGTCGTAGGTGTCGTACTCCTACTTGTTGGACTGAGCTGGGGGAGCGACAGTTATTGGGTCCTGAATTGATCTCGGAGACGGAGGATAAAGTAAAGGTAATTTGGGCACGGTTAAAAGAAGCTTCGGATAGACAAAAATTGTATGCAGATCTGAAGCGTAAGGATATAGAGTTTGCGGTGGGAGATCAGGTCTTTCTAAAGGTCTCACCTTGGAAGAAGATCTTTAGATTTGGACGGAAGGGCAAGTTGAGCCCTAGGTTCATCGGACTATACCGTGTACTGAAACGTGTTGGGCCAGTGGCTTATCAGCTTGAGTTACCTCCGGAGTTAAGCCAGATACATAGCGTATTTCATGTCTCGATGTTAAGGCATTATCGTTCGGAACCGTCTCATATAGTCCCGGTAGAGGAAATTGAGTTAAGACCTGACTTGTCCTTTGAAGAGGAGCCAGTGCAGATTTTAGATCGGGACGTTAAAGTGCTGAGAAAGAAGTCGGTACCGTTAGTCAAAGTTCTATGGTGTAATCGCGGATCAGAGGAAGCTACATGGGAGCCAGAGGATGAAATTCGGCAGCAATATCCTCATCTCTTTTAATCAGGTAAATTTAGAGGCCAAAATTTTCTTTAAGGGGGTAGAATTGTAACATCCTAAAATTTAAAATTTTATGTGTTGCATGATATCTTGTGTGAGGCTAGTTAAATTATTAATCGTGTATATTTTAAGGTCCTAAGAAGGCTCGGGGTTTAATTGGGCCTTAGTAAAAATTTTGTGTTTTAGCACTTTAAGGAGAGATTGTAAGTGGCATCAAAGCTTATGGAAATAAGTGAGTAAATTGCTAACATAATTGAGCTTATCGCAAGGAGGTTGAGGCGTCACATGAAGGGACTTTAGGGAAGAGGTTCGAATCCCACTTGGTGTAAAATTTTGACTATTTTTTTTGTGTTCTTTCCCTAAGTGTCGGCCAAGGTGGTATTTAAGGAAATGTGGACTTTTTAATTTTGGAAAGGTGGCTAAGGAAATAAGGTAAGAATGAGGGTAAGGAAAGAAATGAAAGAAAAGGAGCAAGAATGGGGATATGTTGGCCGGTTTTGGGGAGAGTGTTTTGGGAAGTTTTATTGGCCAATTTTTTGACCTTATTGTCAAGGTATACACAGTTTTGGTAAAGGGAGAGGGTAGCCGAATTTTGCTATGAGCATTTTGATAGTTTTGGTGCTTGTTAGGCCTAATTCCTTTTGGAATCCTTTGTGTTCATTCCTCCAACTTCTCCTCTCATTGCCGCAACTTCAAGACAATAGTGAGCATTTTTCTCTTTTCTTTCTTGTCTTGCCGAAAACACCTAGCCATTGTGACCAGTTATTTTCACTCATCTTCTCTTGAAAACAGAAACTAGTTAAGCATTCCTTCTCCACTTTTCTTTTCTTTTTCACAAAACTCTTGAAGCCTTCTTTCTTCTTCTCTAATCTATACTCTCATAGCTAAAATTATTATTGTTCATTTTTCCTCCATAGCCGAACTTTTCAATCCATAATCTCTCCTTTGCAAATTCTTTCTCATTCGGGTTAACACTCTTTTCTTTGATTTAATCGGTAAGTGATTCTTTTCTATTTTCATATTCTTTTCCTTCTAGCCGAATAGGTATTTATCACTATTTCGTTTTAAATCTTGATTTTAACCAAAATGGTGTTACCTTCCACTCCTTCATATTTTTTTAATCACCCTCTTTTTCGTAGTATTCTAAGTGGGTGGCCGTGAATCATTCCAGCCTTAAGTCATACGGTGGAAATCGGATCCAATATCGATAAGGTAAGGAGTTCTTCATGGATTATATGAAATCGTTCTTTATTCGTTTAAGTTGTTATCGGAATAGTGGTTGACTAATCGATTATAATTTTAGGGACTAAATCGCCGATCTATCCACTCATTGATCATACGTAAATAGTGGTAAGCGTAATTCTTTTTCCTTAGTCAATCATTCCATATCAACGTAATATCGTTTTGACTAAGATTTTATTCAATGGAGGCAAGCGATACCAAATCGAAAGGGAAAGCGTTTAGAGATCACAAAAGGAGCGGATTAGCGATTCCTACTCCTAAATTCAAACGAAGGGCGGTATCGGCGGTTCGGGATTTTCCACATGGTTGTGGACCATCATCCGATGAAAATAGACAAATCGTGGTCGTTCACAATTCTAAGGGTAAACACTTTAGATCATTTATTTTAGAGTTAGATTAATAAAATCACGTATGTCGATTAATCGAGTGTTATGATATTTTAGGTGTTAACGATCAAGAAGGCCTAGTACTTACCGTAATCAGGTGTGTAATCCCACACCGTAATTCCGTAGGTTTATGATTCGGTAACATGGCGAATAAGTAGATTGCTATCATTATAAGGCTATAATTGTAAAATTAGCAAAAAATGAGGAATATGTTTAAAGTATACTATTTTGAAAGATTCGACAAAATTAGCATTTAGATTGTTAAAATTACGGAAATGCCCTCATGGGCCGAATTACGAAAAGGCCCTCATGGGCCGAATTACAAAAATGCCCTCATGGGCCGAATTACGGAATTGCCCTTAATGGGCCGTTATGTTGGAATGCCTTAATAAGCCGATTATTTTTGCTTAAATGGGCCTAGTCACTATAATAAATTACTTGATAAATGGTTGCTATTTATATGCGAACATTTTATTATGTTATTGCATTTTCATATATTGCATGGGTTGGGAAAAATGTGGAAGAGAAGTGTAGCCTGGTGGCATTGCCACAATAAACTGTTGACCATAATGTTTACATATGATATCGGTGGCTTGGCCACAATAAATTTTATTAAATGGCAAATTGCCTGTGTTTTGGTGTGATGGCGGGGTGGGTTGACTTGATCCCCACAGGTGTGATGGTTGGTACGGGGGTGTGTTGGATGGATGGGTTGGGTTGCATACTTTGCTTATATAAATGTTTATAAATTCTGATATGTAATTGGGCTTAGGCCCAAGATATTGAAATATGGGTTCGGCCCAAAGGACAACGGTAAGGGAATTATACACCGAGTTCTAGTAACTCACCCGTTTCCTTAACCCTTGCGGTAATGCTCAATGACGTGGACTTGGGCCATGGATGACTCGATGGGGCCATACTTGAAAATGGTTTTTATTGGACTTTAGGTTTCTATTTCGTTTACTTATTACTTTTACTATTTTGAGTTTTATGATGTAATAAGGCCTCTGGATTTATTTTTTTTTATTTTTGCTTTATGCTTGACATACTTATATCTTGCTCAAATTACTTTAATTGGGATTTTTTTCTAGAAACTTAAATTTTTTTTTTCTAAATTGAATTCACAAATGGATTTCATAATAAACTTTTACAAATATTTTAACTCGGAAGTTTTCTCTTGAATTATTATCAATATTTTCAAAAGTCTCGGTTTGAAAAATCACTAGTTCAAATTTATTGATTTATCAATCAATCTTCGAAATTAGTAAAATTTTATCAAATATTTCAAATGAAACTTGTTTTCTTGATTTTAACAAATAGATACTTATTTCCGAACGAATAAAAAGAACTTAACATGTTTTCCTCATGTGACATGTCAGATCCGGTCATAACGCATGGGCCGGGTTTGGGGTGTTACATGTTCTTTGACCGGAGTCCCACTTTTCTATTGAGAATTCATCAAATTTGTAATAGCGAATTATCGAGCCAATGCAACTTTACCTCCGAGAAAATCCTCCAAAATTTTCCAAATTTTTCATGATCTCTTTGGAAGTACGAAAATTCTCGTGTTACTTTCGCAACACATTACTCATACTCTCTAATATATAGATTCGAGTAATCGAGTCAGAATCTCTCCAGCGATTTCTGAATTTGGGCTAAGCTTCAGGAGGGCATGTTTCGTCAAGAACGAATTTGTGTTTGTCACAGCTGAGAACTATCAGCAAGTTCCGTTTCCATTCTCAAAAGTTATCCCTGTTTAATTTATTCTCAGTAAGAATGTTAATAAGAGGAGTATGAGACATATTTGAACTGAAAAAAATAAAGATTCACTAATTACTTTGTATTAAGCAAATATTTTTCATTTCAACAACATATTAAGAATGCAGTATGATGCATGCGTCTTGTATTCAAAACCTTAAAAAAATAAATTTTCGTTGCTACGATCATTTCACACCCATCAACCATGTCGCCTTGGGGTCCCATGATTAACTAGAAAGAACATGGACTACATCCAATCAGTTCGTAAATCTTAATTCTCAAGACTCTACACGAGCTAACGACCGTTTAACATTTGGCCATCATCTCTAACTTAAATATTGTTTCTTGGGAAACTATTTAGTAAGAAATGATCTTGAGTGTGTAAGCATTGACTCAACACCCATCATGAACATGCTCTCATTTGTGAGTCATCTTGGGACAATCTCTCTGAGAGTCACAAATGACTAGTTTTCCTTAAAAAGAAATCTCATCTAGTGAACCCAAATGACAATATTTACTTTGGGGTGTTGATCTGTTGTAATTCAGTGTAGCAGATTAAACTAGTTTTCACATTTAAGGAACTTGAATATAAGTATTTTTTGTGATGTTTTACTTAAGTTTTCTTAGTTTTATTTATATTCAATAAAATGTGCAAATTGAGTCTTTTATTTACCTTAGGGGCCGAATGAGGCCTAAGTGTCACATCCCATATTTTTATCATTAGTGGCACAAGTTTGAGAACAAGGAAGTGTTTGGTCTAATGGTTTAAATGATCATTAACTATCCTAGTGGTCCTAAGTTCAAGCCCCCATGTTCACATTCTTTTTATTAAATTTTTACACATTTTTCCTATGTGATTTATAAGTTGTCGTCCACCCCATAGTCACTATATTGAGGAGGATTCCTTTCCTCCATTAAGAGTCAAACTTACTTTAAGTTGAGGGTGCATGATCCCCCTTTTCACTCCATGTCTCCCTCCCTTGCTAAAACATCTCAACCTTTCCATAGAAGAGGTTTATTGAACCTAGACCTAGTTGACCAACCTATTCCTACTTTCCCAACCTCGCATTTCTGTCCCCTCCTCCCTCTCCTCCAGATTTCTCTTTTTCTCTTCATTTTCACTTATTTTCTCTCTTATCTAGCCACCACCTTTCTCTTTTCATTTCTTTTGCTCCCTTTCTCCATCGTGATCGACCTGAGCACCTCCTAGCACCGCACGTTTTTGGCACCACCACACTGCCCTTCTATTTTTTCCACCTCCAACCACTGTTGAACCGCAGCCGTCATCGCCACCAGACCACCGCTGTCGTCGCTGGTGGTTGAATTTCTTATTTTTTTCTCCCTCATTTCATTGTCAACATTTTATTTTGATTAATGTTATATCCTCTTACTTTAATGATTCTTTTATATCGCCCAACTCTTCGATCTAATGTCTATTTCGATCCATCGCCTATCTTGATTTGATCAAGTGTGTAAGTGTGGATTACTTGATCATCCATTTTCCCTCTAAAGTGTTTTCCTCTGTTGGCCGAATGGTATAGGGGCCATACAAATTATGTTCACTCATTTATTTATTTATTTTTTATTTATGAGTAACTCTATCCCGTTCCCTCTTGAAGGTCCAAATGAAAATCATAGGGGAATCCTTAATTTCGCATCAGAAATCATCAAATTGAGTGTCCAAAATTGTGATTTATAATGATGCATCGTTGAACAGATTGGGCTGTGTTTAAATGCAATAGGGCAAAGTGATAGCATATTCTTCTAGAAAGTTAAAGACGTACGAAAATAATTATCTAACGCATGATTTAGAGCATGTAGCAATTGTGTTTGCGTTGAAGATTGGGTGTCACCATTTGTACGGACAAAAATGTCACATCTTCACGGATCATAAAAGTCTAAAATACTTGATGTCATAGAAAGATTTGAATTTGAGACAGCGCAGATGGCTCGAGTTATTAAAAGACTATGATTTGATCATTGATTATCATTCGGGAAAAGCTAATGTAGTTGCTGATGCTTTGAGTAGAAAGTCTTTGTTTGCTTTGAGAACTTTGAACATGTGATTGACATTGATTGATGATGGTTTGATCTTAGCTAAGTTGAAAGCTAGATCGATGTTTTTACAATAGATTCACGAACCTCAGAAATGTGATGATGTGTTGATAGCTAAACAGAAATGGATTGAGTTGATTCCTGATTTAGATTTTCAAATTGGATCCGATGATAGTTTATACTTCAAAGATAGAATTTGCGTTCCAAGAAATTCAGATCTCGTTCAGAATATTTTACAAGAAGCTCATAATAGTCTATTGTCTATTCATCCTGGTAGCAATAAAATGTACGGTGATTTGAAACAAAAGTATTGGTGGCCAGGTATGAAACGAGAGATCTCAAAGTTCGTATCTAAATGTTTGGTGTGTCAGCAAGTTAAAGCCGAACATTAGGTACCTTCTGGTTTGTTACAACCAGTGATGATTCCAGAATGGAAGTGGGAACACGTCACTATGGATTTTGTATCGGGACTACCACTATCTCTGAGGAAGAAAGATGCAGTTTGGGTCATTGTAGATCATTTGACGAAGTCTGCACATTTCATTCCAGTGCGTACAGATTATTCACTCGAGAGATTAGTAGAGTTATATGTTGCTGAGATTGTCAGATTGCACGGGGTGCCAGTTTCTATTATTTCTGATAGAGATCCGCGGTTTACATCTTGATTCTAGAGCAAGTTACATGAGGCTCTAGGTACTCATTTGCATTTTAGCACCGCATTTCATCCCCAAACAGATGGTCTATCCAAGCGAGTAATTCAGATACTCGAGGATATGCTTCGATGCTTCGATGTTGTATTTTAGAGTTCGAAGGTAATTGGGAGAAATTTCTACCGTTAGTCGAATTCGCATACAACAACAGTTATCAATCGACTATAAAAATGGCACCGTACGAAGCTTTATATGGTCAAAAGTGCCGAACTCCATTGTATTGGACTGAGCTCAAGGAGAAAAAGCTTCACGGGGTTGATTTGATACAAGAAACCGAATATAAGGTTAAAGTAATTCAAGACATTTTGAAAGCAGCTTCAGATCGACAGAAATCTTATGCAGATTTAAAACGAAAAGACATTGAATTTCAAGTCAGCAACAAAGTGTTCTTGAAAGTCTTGCCCTGGAATAAAGTTCTTCGATTCGGTCGTAAAGGAAAGATAAGTTCACATTTTATCGGGCCGTATGAGATCACTAAAAGAATCGGGCCAGTAGCTTACAGATTAGCTTTACTGTTAGAGTTAGAAAAGATCGATAATGTATTTCACATATCTATGTTATGATGATATCGGTCAAACCCTTCACATGTGATTTCACCTGTTGACATTCAGATTCAGCCTGATATGACGTACGATGAAGAATCGGTCAGAATTTTAACTCGAGAGGGTATAGAATTGAGAAATAAAAGCATAGCTTTGGTGAAAGTTCGTTGGAAAGGACACGGTATAGAAGAAGCTACCTAGGAACCGGAAGAAGCTATGAAAGTGCAATACCCGAACTTCTTTTCTGGTAAGATTTTTCGGGGACGAAAATTCCTTTAGGGGTAGAGTTGTAACAGCCTGTTTTCAGTGAAATCAAAATAGTGGTTTCAGGACCACAAATCCGACATGGAAATATTTATTTTATTATTATTTTAATGTCTAAAATACATTAGTAGTGTCATATAAAAATTTCGTTAAGAAATTTTAACGTTTGCATGCTTAATTAAGTAAAAAGGACTAAATCATAAAAAGTGCAAAAGTGGAGTTCCAATAGTTAAAGGTATCTATTAGCTATGAAATTAAATTTTTAAGGGATTTATGTTGTAATTAGACCATTTTTATTATGGGTGGACATTTATGGGAATGAATTAAGTGATTTTAAAGGTTTAATGTGTAATTTAATAAATAATCTAAAGTAAAATAAAGAATAACAAAAGGTATCATCTTTCACTCATCTCTCCCACCAAAATTAAGGAAGATAAAACACCATTGAAGGGTTCTTGAAAGTTTGGCTATTCCATCCATGCATGTGAGTGAATTTTGATTTCGTTTTTAGTGATTTTTATGTTTTCGATATCGTTGTAACTTAATCTAGCTAAACCAAGGACTAATTTGCAAAACTGTTAAAGGATTAGGGTTTTACCATGAATGTGTTTGAGTTATTCTTGAAAATTATGAAAGATTATGAGTCCTTGTTTTTAAATAAACAGCTTTTGTAAAGTGATTTTTGATGAAATTATCATTTAGGGACTTATATGTAAAAGTAGTAAAATACCATGATGAAATTGTGAATTGATGATTTTTGTGGGTTGATATGAGTCCTTAGGTAAACCGGAAAGCATGATATATGGATGAAATTGTATAAATGTTAATTTACGAGCTTAATGACTAAATTGTAAAGAAACTAAAATAATAGGGGCAAAGTATAATTTACAAAAGTATGAATTTTGGACTGAATTGAATAGAATGAATATTAAATGGATTAAATTTTCTTATTTAGATCAAGTAAAGACTCGTATGGATCTAGATCGAGGGAAAGACAAAGTCTCAAAATAGTGATCATATTTCGTCGTCTTTGCATTTGAGGTAAGTTCGTATGTTTAAATAGCGTTTTAATGTTATTTGAATTAAATGATATTATGCTATTTATCATATCATGTTACGATGGAAATCCAACAACGCTACATCGACTATCGAGCCCCATTTGAACCTTAGGAATATATAGGATACAAATGACATGTCATTAGGGTTACCATGTTTCGGGTGCTGGTCCTGAATGTCCTATCGATAGCTAAGTTCTAGCATTTGTTGTGGATACTCATTAGCTTTGTGAGCGGCGTCATGTAGCTACATTTCGACTGTCAGCTTGTGTGAGCAGGCCCATTTATGGCTTGAGTGAGCATCTAAGTAAAGGAAAAGGAAAGGAAATGGTTTCGACCATGTGTTAGCAAACTTTGTGTGAGCTTCCCGTGTATCCAATATTATTCTAAGTGGTTCAACAGTTATGTAAAGGGAAAGAACGGTAAGTATTCCGATCAACTATATTATGAACTTATGGAAAGGTATGAAATGTTCGAAATCAATGTATTAATATTCATGATTATGAAAGTATGAATCAGATGGTGCTATGTTCATGTATTATACCTTACCATGTGGTGAATTTGTTAAGTTATGTGTTTAAGTACTAACTATTGTTGTTGGTAACGTTTAGGCTTGTGTCAAGCTTGTGTTTGATTCATTCACGTCTATTTCATATGATTATGCATTGAAATGGTAAGCTATGTTCATGATTTACGAACTTACTAAGCATTATATGCTTACGTTGTTGTTCCTTTCTATGTTTTATAGATTATCGGAAGCTCGATTGGTTTGGAAGCTCATCAGAGATCTATCACACTATATGGAGATTATATTGGAGATTTTGATGTTTGATGACTTAGTTGTTATTTTTGGCTTGTAAATAAGGTAATATGGTTGGTGTGCTTTTGGTACTTTGATGCTATTATGGTTGGTGTTTATGTGGTCAAAATGATGTATGGTTTTATGACCAAAGTGGTATGTGTTGGCATGTTTGAAATGTGGTTAATTAGTGTAACAACCCGTTTTCAGTGAAATCGGAACAGTGGTTTTGGGACCACAAATCCGAGTCAGAAAGAAAATTTATTTTAATAATATTTCATGGTCTGCATTATGATAGGAAAGACGTATGAAAATTTTGATAAGAAAATTTTACCGATTTCATGTTTAATTGTGGAAAGGACCAAATTGCATAAAATGCAAAAGTTGAGTTCTAGTAGCTATAAGTATCAAATAGCTATGTAATTCAAAATTTGAGGTCCTTATATGGTAATTAGACCATTAAGAAAAGTTTGTAGATATTTTTAATGATTCATCCATGGAAAATTAGAAAAAGAAAAGGACTAAATTGGAAATGAAATAAATAAAAGAAGATAAATTAAATAAATGTTTAATATCATCATTTTATATCATCTTCTTCCCTCAAAAATACATGGAAACCCTAGGAAAGAGAAAGCAAGCTTTCTTGGCTTAATTGGGTAAGTAATCTTGTTTCATTTTTAGAAATTTTTATATTTTTGAGTTTGGAATAGTTTAATATATCTATTTTGGGGATTAATTTGTAAAGATATCAAAGTATAGAAATTTTTCCATGGATGTAAATGCTAAACTTTTGAAATTTATGGTAGAAAATGAAAGGTTGTTAATAGATAAACAACTATTACAAAGAGAATTTTGATGAAATTGTGATTTAGGGACTAAATTGAAAAGTGGTAAAACCCATGGAAAATTTTGATTTTTGTAAAACTCATGGGCTTTTATTGTAAAATATAAAAATTGGTTAGGCTTGGAATAAGGATTAAATTGCATGAATTTTATTTTCCGAGCCTAGGGACAAAATTGTCATTTATGAAAAGTATAGGGGCAAAATAGTAATTTTGCCTAAGAAGTGAATTGAGTTCAATTAAGTATGAAATGGATTAAATTGATATTAAACTCATTTATATAGATCCGGAAAACTCAAATACGAAGTTAGATCGAGGAAAAGAAAAGTGCTGAATTAGTAGATTTCTGTATACGAACAAGTAACGAGGTAAGTTCGTGTAACTAAATTGTGTTTATTTTTATGCTTGAATTGAGTGTGGTATGTATTTATGTGAATTATATAAATGTTATAAGTGTATGAAATAATCACATGTTCGATAATGTCCAGAAAATGTTAAGTTTCGTTTGAATAATGAAATTCGATGCATACATGATTTCCCATATTGAATGTGGTCCTGCATATGTTGCGGACAGAATGTAGCTCGGACGAGCAATCCTGTTATAAGCCCTCTCGAGCGTCCTGTTATAGAGTTCTTGCGAGCATCCTAATCGGTAGTGATCCTGCATGTGTTGCGCACTACCGCAGCTCTTATTGAGCGTCCTGTTACATGATTCGATCGGTTGTGATTCAGCATTTATTGCGGACACAAACGTAGCTCTTCATGAGCGTCCTAATATAGGCTCTTATGAGCTTCCTGACATGGCTCGCTTGAACTCCCTATTATGCTATCTGGAGCTCCCTGTTAATAACTCTTTGGAGTTACCTGTTAAGCTCAATGAGCTTCCTGTTCTAAACTCTTAGGAGTTTCCTATTTAGCCCGAATAAGCATCCTGCTACATGGCTCATCTGAGCATCGTGATATATGGCTCGAGAGTGTGCTTCCTGATAATGTGCCCTAATTGGGTACCCCTAGATATGAATTGACGGATTTCATTTTTGTACACTTTAAGTGTACTACATGAGCGTATCCATCGATATTTCAAATAAATTCAACGGGTAAAGTTCTGACATGGCTAAACTGAACTTGAAATGATTTGTCATGGAAATGTACATGTAATATGGAATAATGAAATGGAAAGTGTATATATATATATATATGAAAATCATTAAATGATGAGCTCATCCATGTTCTTAGTATTATGTGAATTACTTGACTAACATGATTGATGAAGTTGTGTTTTAGGCTATTAGCCAAATTGCTTGGATGCATTTTTGTGTGCTTATATTAAATGAAAATATATGGTAAGTTAAATTCTTGTTATACGAACTTACTAAGCATTTGAAATGCTTACTCGGTTTTCTTTCCTCTGTTTTATAGTACTCGAAAGCTCGTAAAGGTTGGAGAGCGGTCGGAGCATCACCACACTATCTTCTAGCTTGTTTTGGTATAAATAGAAAACTTAATTTGGTATAATGGCATGTATAGGCTAATAGTGACAAGTAAGGGTATGTAAATGTTTTTGTTGTAATTAGCCATTGGAATGGCTAGTGATAACATATTTAATATATTGATGCATGAAGTTATATCATGTTAGGTATATGAGTATGCTTAGATTAGTAATTTAGATATAATCACACTTGAGTAAGTATATGATTAGAAAAGGGTAAGATGAATACTTGAAAGTGTGAGCAACATGTCATGTATAAAACTTGAATATTAGTTTGATTTATATGACTTGAATCGGTTGATGAATATATTGAAGTGTTGATGTAGATGCAAGGTAAAAAAAAGTTAGAAATAATGCTTGGAAAATGGCCTTATTCTGTCCACACGGGCAGTCACGCGGGCGTGTGTCTCAATCGTGTGTGACACACGGCCATACGCACGGGTGTGTGGTTTGGCCGTGTGTCCCCTGCATCTTAAAAATTGAGAAACAGAATGCTCAGAATTGGTCGCACGGGCGTGTGTCTCAGCCATGTGAGTCACACGGGCGTATGACATGGCCGTGTGAATCTTGCACCTAATTTTCGAAAATTAAATTGTCCACACGGCCTAACACACGGGCGTGTGGATGGCCGTGTGACCCAAGTCAGAGAGTTACATGGGTAAGGACACGGACTGGGACACGGCCGTGTGCCTCACATCGAATGCCCACACGGCTTGGGACACGGGCGTGTCATTGGCCGTGTGAACCACACGGCCTAGCCACACGGGCGTGTGTCCCCTGCACCTAAGAAAAATTTTAAGATTTTGCGAAAAATTTACTGTGATCCCAGTTTAGTATGTATTTTAGGCCTCAAGGACCCATATGAGGGACATTATGATTGATTGTGATTGATTCTCGGATAGTAAATGACATAAATTAATTGTAATTGAACTGTAAACTTCGGTAATGCTCCGTAACCCTGTTTTGGCGACGGATACGGGTTAGGGGTGTTACAATTAGGTTATGTTTGATATGGAATTTAGTTAAGTTTGTTTTGGTATGGAATTAAGTAGTTGTGTATACTTGAGTTATGGATATATATGTTTATGCGATGACATGTTCAATGGTTGTGATTGAGGTGCCTTTTGGCATATTGGTTGTATGGATATTTGGTATAGAGATTAGGTCATTTTATGCATGCTTTTGACATGACTTAGGGCCTTGTTTATATGTGAAAATGTGTTGTAGGCTTGAATTGGGTGAAAGAAATGGCTTGATTTTGGATATTTTCCTGTCCACACGGCCTAAGACACGGGCGTATGTCTCAGCTGTATATGACACACAACCATGCGACATGGTCGTGAGTCCCCTGTAAGTTTTAATGGTTGTTTTCTGAAAGTAACATAGCCTGGCACACGGGCGTGTGGCTTGGCCTTGTGACCCAAGTGAGCGAGCTACACGGGCACGGACTCAGGCTGGTACACGGCTGTGTGTCTCTATTTTGAATGTTATATGGCCTGATACATGGGCGTGTGTCTCAGCCGTGTGAGGCACATGGCTTGAGACACAGGCATGTGTCTCAGCCGTGTGAGGCACATGGCCTGAGACACAGGCATGTGTCTCAGCCGTGTGAGGCATACGACCGTGTGATCCCTGCAGTGTGAATTTTTCCAAATTTTTCCGTAAGGTTTCATATGTTCCCTATTTAGTCCAGTATCATTTCTAAAATGTTTCTAAAGCCTCGAGGGCTCGAATAAGGGACGATATGAATTTGTTTGAATGAATTATGCTATGATTTATCTAATGATTGGAAATTAATGTTTTAAGTTATGTTTTTACGGTAATGCTCTGTAACCCTATTCTGACGACAGATACGGGTTAGGGGTGTTACATGATCATTTGGAATTGAAGTTAGAGTCAGCCTTGTATGCATAATATGTCAGACCTGGCTTAGTCCCTCAGGTATGTTAAAGACTTTTGTGTGGCGAATACTTAGGCATACTATTAGTATTATGGTAAGTGGAATAGTGGGAGAAAAATAATAATTTCATTAATGAGATAAGGAAGTTCGTAAAAAAGGATTAAAGAAATTTAAATACAAGAAAGCAGAAAAATTTTCAGTTTCCTCCCTCAACGGGCGGGTCAGTTGGCTCTATGGGGGCTTTGTTTGTTTGGGGCACTTCTTCCAGATCAATTCTATAAGTCCTCCTCCTCTGCTTCGGGCTCAGTAGGAATGAAGAAGTTGGTTGATTACTTCCATTCTCTCTGGAACTTTTCCCAGTCTTTGCCCCCAGGATTGTAAACGTTGAAGTTCAAGGATCCCGTGCCAACCCTATGTAGGCAGTTGAAATTCATCCGAGTTAGATCAAGAGGACCCGCAACAACGTAGACGTGGAGGAAAAGGTTTGTAATGCCTTCAACCCGACGCGATTCTCCGGGTCTAGATCTTGGGTGTTTTTACACAATTCTCATAACAATATTTCGAAACAACCTTCTTATACTTTTGACTTGAGAAATTTTCGTTAATGTTTACCATAATTCATTATTAAAGAAACAAGTAAGTATATTTAAACATCATCTATCATGTTTATAAAAATTTATTCCAATACATAAATTTAATAAAACAGACTCACATGGCGTAATCCTACAATACGCCACTTGTCCAAACAGGTCCACTGTATGCATAGGTTTCCTCATTCACCACTTCTCTGGCGTACTCTTGGCTTGTCCCTCTTGGAGAACACACTTAAACAACAACACCTGAAATATAAACATAACATTTTGTAAGTTTAGAAGAACTTAGTGAGATTTGACACAACATACATTTTTAACTTATCAAGCTAAAATCCTCATCTTGAATAGTTGGATTTCCTCATAATTGTCTTTGGCAGATACCCTCACATTATCAATTAAATGATCGTATACTTATACACCACTCACATTTTTTAACTTCTCCTCATTCATCTAATTGTTTGGCTATCTCTAGATCTTGGCAGGCGATACTACCTTTTTCTTTTCTCTTCAGACAAGTTTAAACAGTTATTCATAGACATCATTCTTGGAGGATACCACTTATTGTTCATACATTTGGAAATTTCTCATATTGATCTTGTTAAATCAGACATTAAGTTGGACTATACTCTGACCCAACCCAATACATACTCATACTAATTAGAAACACTTCAGATCATTCAGAATAATTTCCACACGTCTTTGTTACAAGGCACAAGACCTATTGGTCTTCAGTAAAGTAGGTATGTAGACTATTGGGTGTGTCGTGGTAACATAATCCACCACCCTATTGGCTTGATTGCAAGTTAGAGTATTGGTGCATACTAGTGTTAAAGCATCTGCCCGTTGGTGGTATCTAAGGAATTGATCACAGAATGTTTCCAAGAGAAGAAAGATTACGCCCTAGAGAGTGTGCCCCTATGAAGGGTACGCCCTGGAGTTTTGTTTGAACACTAAGAGTCTGTCAAGTGTATGAGGAAGCTGTAGGAGACTTAATTGTCTTTAAGGTAAAGTCGAATGTGAGTCACCACCAAGATATGGTATGCTCGATTTGTATGAGTATTGTCCAATTAGATTTTGTTTAAGGTTTGGTTGGGAGTTATTGGGATTCCGTAGTAACAGAAGTAGAGATTCGAGTAAAAAGTAGAGTAGCAAGATGTGTGAAAGACTGCTTGTACACTAGAACAAGCCAACTAAACAAATCTTCACAAGCAGCATGGCTGGCCATTTCTCAATAGGAGTCAATTAGATTGATTTGACCCACCCCATGACTGGTCAACAGTAATGTAAACCTTCACCAGATTTTCTTGTACCTTCCCCATGACTTAACCTTGTGGGCGAATACGATATGTGTAAGACCATATGGGTGAGACTCCATGGCATCATTTGATAATATGCCAAGATGGAAAGATGTTGTAAGACCACATGAGTGAGACTCCATTGCATCCATTGTGTTGGCCCACTGGGACAATAAACACGAAGGCCAACATGGAAAAGATGTAGTCCGCCAAGATTGTAAACACGAGGTCCGTCAAGACTATAAACTCGAGAATTCTTTGGAAAGCCTTTGTGGTGAATTCTTTGGGAAGCCCTTGTGGCAAATTCTTTGGGAAGCTCTTGTGGAAAATCCTTTGGAAAGCCCTTGTGGCGTATCATTTGGAAAGCCTTTTGTGGAAAATTATCTCGAAATTCATTATGGTGAGTTGTTATTCCGTCCTTGTGGTAAGATTAGGGCATGCCTATGAGGCATTATTTGAAAGAATTCTCGATAGTGAGCCATTTAATGATTCCGCCATGATGACCGCCAAGATAGGGAACTTTGGGTATTTGGAATGTTGGTGGTGCAAGTGTTCGTCAAACTTTGAATTTCTTAGGTTCGGTATTGAAGTCATCTGGGATTCTATCGCTTGAATTAAATGTTACATTCTTCAAAGCAAGTTTGGTTGTTTGGAATAATTTGAAAATATGATGTAACTGGTATTTTGATAATTGTTGGATCCCGTAAAGGAATCCGTCAAGAGTAGTATCTGTTGGGTATCATTCTGAGAAGTGTAACTAACTACTAAATGCAAAGAAATTGTGGAATGGGATCCAAAATATAGTGTAAGGTCTAAGATTCGCCAGTGGGTGAAATGAGTATAAGACAGTTAAGTGTAGAGATTGACGTACTGTTATTTGCCAAAACCCTTAAGTCGAAAGATTCTACGACCCCGTAAAAATGTAATAATGAGTGACACCCACTAAGTTCCTTTTAACTTATATGCGTCTTTTGGCCTGCAGGTCTAAGAATCAAACCAGTGCGCTAGGAAAGACCAGGCTAGAAAATGTGCCATGGTGGTAGACCGGGGGTAATATTATGCATACAAATGCACCTTCTTAGAAATATGTTTTTTAAATGACAAATAGTAATACACGCTATGAATATGCCTGCTTTATAAAACATTTATGTTGTAAGGTTTTATACTACCTTTAAAAGTCTGTGACAAACGATAAATGTTTTATTAAAACTTATTCTCCTAGAAAGGATTTTGAATAAATAAGATATACATTCCGTATGGCTTTCATAGATGGTAAAATTTTGTTAAGTATGTAGGTATTATGACATCTTATATTCAAATCCGATAAATCGGGCTGGGTATAGGGTGTCACAATTCCCAATCATGAAAATGTGGATACAATTTTTATGTACTCAAATTTTTGCTACCCTGAATGTATCTAACGTTAATTCTTTTCGATCTATTTTGTTTTATTTTGCATAAAAAACAAGTGTGCATAAGGATGTGGATTTACTAGTTCATGGCAAAAGGCATCAATGGCCCAAAGGACGGTTTATTCTTCCCGCACCTCGTGGTGGCTCTATACAAGAAGGAAAAGGTTCCAATGATTACCCCCAAGCAATTCCTGAAGCCAACTAATAGCCTCATCAGAGATTCAATTTTTGCATGGTATCAGGAGCTTCAGAGGCAGTAGATTTCGAAATGGAACCAGCGGAGGAAGCAAAAGATGGACATTCCACCATCCCTACAAAGAAAAAAAAAAGAAAAAAGTAAAGGGCAAGACAAGATGTCTGATTTAGAATGGATGATACGACGGATGCATGAGGTGCAACCAGTTTATGAGGATTACATGAGGAAATATGGTGTACGAACGCCACAGCTCCTGCCATGTAAATATGCACCCACGTAATTCTGAGGGCAGTCCCAGGAAAAAGATGAAAAAATGGAAGAAGAATGAGGAGAACGAGAACGAGGAGAAGAGATAGAAAAGTACTTCTGACCTGTCTCAATTTTGAGGAGGTAATCCAACCTGAGTGACCTTCAACTAAGGGCATGAAGCTCCGAAGACCAACCGGTGACAACCCAACCCACTCATCGGGTGGAAGATCTTCAAAGACGGTTGTCGAAAGATACAAAGGAAAGATGAGGATGGAAGAATTGTCGGAGTTTGATTCTAACGATTAGTGAACTTTAATTTTTATTTTTGGGGTTGTAAATTTAAAATTTGGATGATAGTTTTTATTACTATTGTAGGTTAGGACCATGGTACTTATTATTATTTTTAACTAATCATTGAAAAAAACTACAGTGTTTTTATGTAGGTAACCCATTTAGAAGATGCACGACTTTACCGAGCTAAATATGCAAGAGGAGAACGACCCAACTACACCTCGTTGCTCCATCACGGAGAGAACAAGTAGTTCTAACTCTTATCTTTAGTTGGGGCATATTAGGGACAATGTACAATCTATAGTGTAGGGGGTTACATAGAAATTTCTAAATTATTTTGCTGCTGTTTTTGTTTATTTTTATTGTCTTTTTTGTCAATTTTTTTGTTTTGTGTGCATTGTGCTTGAGCTTGCAACAATGCAAGTGATCGGTTAGGAGCATGTTAATAGGTTTAAATGTATGAAACTTGTAAATTTGGCATGATAATAAAATAGTTTAGGTTTTTAAATTTTAGATTAGTTAGTTTATTTTATTACACTGTAAATAGGTGAAAGAAATTGAGTATACTAAATTATGAATGATTACATAGGGAAAACATGTATGTTTGTCTTGAATTATAGGTAGCTATAATTTTATAACTTGCATGATTGAATCTATGGATGTTGAGGTGCTTAGGGATGACCTAAGAAATTGTTTGGTGAAAACTAGTGCCAAAAAGCTAACCTTATGCATGTGTGCCCTAGTACCTATACTTGAGCCTAATCCACTTTTTTTATGAGGCTTCATATGAAACCATAAACTGATAAGAAATCTATTTATCCTTCTCTTCGTCCCAGAATTAATGCATGAATTTAGATGTCGAGCCATAGATATTAAGGGTTAGGTAGATACATTAAGAAGGTTTCAGAAAAAAAAATTAAAGTGAAAAAAATATGATATAATAAGTATAGGATTCTTGAAAATAAAATGCCTAAATGAAAATTAGTGTGAGACTAAAAACATTTTGAGGGTTCAAAACAAAGTGAGAGATATAAAAGCATGAAATAGGATAAAAGCAATGCAAGTGAAAAAGAGCGAAATAAAGTGATTCAATAAAAATCACAAATACTTAGTAAATTTTCATTCATATTGCACCAAACTCGTTAAGCTTACTATACTTACCAATAATATACCATGTCTTCACATATGGAGAGAAAAGGAAGGTGAGAGAAGAGGATATAAGGATGTGAGCTTAAAATTATACTAGGGGAGCATAGGGAACAATATCATGTGCCAAACTATTTTCATGCTTGAACCATTTTGAAGCTTCCAATTCTTTAATTCCAAACCAACCTTAAGCCTTAGAACATTACAAGCTGAAAAGACCTATGTGACGTAGGCAACTCTGTTAATGGATGGAAATCATGTTAAGTATGTGAAATTGTAATTACTTACGTTCTTCTGATATAAATGTTATAACTGTGTAATCTTTTTGATGGAGTCATATGCTTAGTTATTATTGTACTTATTCACTTTGTAATTTAATGAACTCTCGTATTTAAAATTGAGAATGGTGAGTTTTTTATATATCATGTCAAAATTGCATGCTTTAACAAGCCATCCTGTTATTTATGTTTTGAACTAGTCATTTGTATGAAGCATGCTAAAGGGACATCTTTTCTTTTTATTTTTGCATGTGATTGTCTTTTTTCTTGAGGACAAGCAATGAGTTAAGTGTAGGGGAATTTGATCAGCCATAGTTCATTGTGGCAAATTGAGCTCTTTTCAACACATAATGAGCTTGGATTCAAGTAATCTGTTAGCTTTTTATTTAGTTTATGAATTCAGTTAATGTTATCTTTAAATTTAATAAAACAAGTATTTTAGTGTGTTTTATGACCTATTAGGCCAATCTAGGCCTAAGGAAGGACTAATGTGTTGACTGAGTGTGCAGGACATCGTTTTAGGCCAAGGAGTCAGTGGACTGCCCCAGATGTCGCAACATTCAATAAGGATGTCGTGAAAACAAACTTTTAACCTCAAAGGGAGCATTATGCCATCGATGTCACAAAAACAGCTCTTCAATGTCATGACAACCAACTTCGAACTAAGAGATGTTATATTCGAAGTCTAATGTAGCGACGACCCCCCTATGATGTCATGACACTAGGTCAACAAGGCCCATTCAGTTGCCAAGGGAGTTTTTCTTCTTCACAGCATTAATTAACATAATTAGCAGTCTTTAATTAACCTAATTTTGTAATCTAACAAAAATACTATAAATATTAGTGCTCAAGACCTAATTATAGAGCTTCTTGGGATTATTGAAATTTCTTGTTCTTAAATTTTGGGTTTTTTATTTCAGTTTTTATGTTCAAATATTTTTTACTTTTCTTTGAAGTTTAGTTTTCCTTTCACACAGCAAATTTATTTGTTTGCTTCTATTTCTTTGGCAATTGAATCACAATCAACATCAATTCTAAGGGTTTCACAAATCGGTCTTCAACATACAAATTCAGATTTAGATTTCTCTTCTCCCTTCTCTTGTTTTTACATTTACTTTGAATGTTGAGAATTTGATTAAGGAAAATTGCATCTAGAATGGCCATGAACTAAGAACCCTAGGAAGATTGACGAGCAGAATTGAGAGTGATTGGCTAATGATTTAGGGTTTACCCCTATTTAGTTGGCTTAGATTAAGAGAGATTAAACCCTAGGATTGACGACGCTAGGAAGTAACTTAGGTAGATGAGGTCGAAAGGATAGTCTACTTAGCAACCCTTAATTTATCCCATTTTAAGCTATCAGGTCAAAATATAAGTAGGTTAAATTGATTAATTAATTTAGTTATAGGTTGGAATGTATTAACTAGATTAATTGTTAGCTAATTTTTTAAAACTTGAGTCTGAAGTTGATGATGAACACGGATGCGAGTTAATCTTCTACTTGCTCAAATTGATTGAAATTTGGTTGTTTATTTTAGTTTTGATTTTATGTTTTTTTATATAATCTTCTTATTATTAGCTTGTCGTAATATAATTAGTAAGTGATTACTACTTGGACTTATTTGGGTGTGAATTGCAATTTAGTTTAGACAAACCTGCCTTGGGTATGATCCTTGGATTACTTTCTTGGGTTTTATTGTAAAAACTTGAAACTATATTACAATTTGACATGTAAACTTGCAGATATCACACTTCAATTCTTACATTTAATTTTAGATTTACAAGCCTCAGCATACACACGTCGAGGTGCGATCAGTATGCCACATTTTGAACGTCACAAGTGAATAAATCCATAAATGAATTCATGATCTATTCTTCTCACTTCTAGTCCGATGTACTGGCAATCCAGTAAACCAAATCTATGTCTCTATCTTCTAGGAGTCATTCTATCCAATGCCCAAGAAAAGGCATCTCCCCAATTGGACTTGATAGATGACATATTAGTCTTTCAATCGATTTGCTCATTTTCGATTAGACTAAAGACATGTTTAGGTTCATCTACTAATACAAGTTGTCTTTCCGTTTTACGATCCAACCACGTAATACTTCTTAGTATTAGTTAAACATTAGACAACTAGAGCTAATATTTTCTTCTATTTTTCTTTTAATGCAAAAACCATATGAGGACAAAATACAAAGGGTATTAATATAATTCATGAATATTTTTATTAACCAATCTATTCGAAAAGAGTACAAGTGTACATAGAGGGAAATACTACACTTAGGGCACCAGATCCAATAGTGTCCCACTTGCCCAAGTGAAATAGATGAGTCATGTTTCACATTCCTATGCCCTCCATATGCTTCCCATAGAACTCTCAAGCTAGTACAGTCTTGGTAAAAAAATCCCTAGGGTTTGTCCATAGATGTGATATTTGACTACGTCCACCATTCCGTCTAACACTATGTAAACTCTAATTTATATAGAGTTTTTATAGTTGTTTTTGGCATCTTTTGACTTGAAAAATTATGAAATCCTGAGAATATGATAGTTAATTGGGTGAATTTTGTTCATATTATGCTAACGGGCATGATTTAATAAAGTGTGCAATTTTATGCTTTTATGTATTAATTTTTTACATAATTTAATTATTTTATATTACATATTAATATGCTATATTAATTATTCAGTGGGACCATTAAGTTGATATGATTTTAATTGTTGCATGGGCATGAGATTATTTCCACCTTAGTGGATGGAAAAAGCATATAATTTGGGTCATGAAAATGTTGCCTTGATCCAGTTAAAAATGGTATCACATGATGGACAAGTCTGACAGCTTAATGGGTCACAAAACCATCCAAACAAGGGAAGAGAAGCCCAATTTGGCAATGGTGTTTTGAGCAGCCAAAAATCAGTTTGGGGATAATTATTTGGAGGTCTCTATATTTAGAAAACAATTGAAAATCAGCACACCATGTTTTCCCAAGAAATCGTCCACCCCATGCTTGATTCATGCATGAATCAAGCAAAAAATCAACCAAACAACTCCCTCCTCAACAAATTATGGCCGGACATGGGAAGGAAAAATCTAAGGGATTTATCATGCTATTTTTAGTAAACACACCTACGATCCTTCACTATAAATACCCACCACCATTTTTCATTTTAATCATCCCTTAATCATCCCTCACTTAACATTCATCCTTCATTTCCTCTCATCATTCACTAACCTCTCATTTCTCTCATTCATAAACCCCCTCTATTTTCCCCTTCATTTAGTTAGCAATTCCTTGAGAAATTTCTCTCTTGGTTAGCCACCTTGAGGAGCATCTTGCGAAGGAGCAATTACGAGGAACGGAGGAAGCCACCACGATCAATCCCGGAGGATTACTGAAATTATTCTAAGTGTTTTCTTCTTTAATCTTTATTGTTGCTCTTGTTATTCAATATGTTTTCAATTTGCTTTAATGTTTTTTCATTAACAATGGTAGCTTAATTTTGTTTAGCAAGTATGATTGTATCAATTCAATAAAGTTTATTTAAATCATGTTATGATGTTCTGTGCCTCTTTCGACCATGTTTTCAATTAAACTCAAGCATGTATTTCATTCATACATTGAATGCATTAGAATTAGTTGAGAAATCCTAACCAGATGACGACTAGTGGATGCAATAATTGAAAAGTGCATGCTTAGTTTAGATCTTAACCCAACTAAATTAAAGGCTCATAATAACACAAAAGAGCTCTATTATCTTGTATAGTTTTTAGGTTAACGTGATTAAATTGTTTCAAACCTAACCCATCTCTATTACTTCACATGAATTTTAAGAAACCCTTAGTTGAATATGATCAGTAAAATGCATGTTTTTTCTAAGTAAAAGATTCCAAAAGGACTTAATATTGGTTTCAAACTCATGAAAGATCAAGTTGCCATGGAACATGTTCCGAAACATTATTAACATGATGAAAATGAACTAAGTTAATTGATGTGATTATTCTAGCCTATGCATGTTATTGTTGTTGAAATCTTGTGAATTCTGCTACTAAATCCACCTCATCCATTTTAATTAATCATCATACTTAGATTAATTTGCATTAATTTACATCAACCAATCAAAACTATTGTGTTTTTCACACCAATTTGTTAACTTTAATTTTACAAAATATTGATTAACATATATAGTCCCTATGGAGACGATAACTCTTATACTTACTTAGTACTTGATAACGACTATGTACACTTGTACAAACCACGCATTACACATAACATAGCATACATGAAATTTCCTACTACCAAAACATAAGGAACCTTTCTCATGTTTTCTCTTTTTTCTGCTGTATTAGGATAATCCTCTAAAGAAAGGTGAAATCCTGATATAGAAGGTTGATTTCCCTTCTTCAAATCGGTCATTGCATAATGTTCCAACATCTTGTCAATGTATGAAGCTTGGGAATATTATATCACTTTGTTCTTTCAATCCCTTAAGATTCAAATACCTAGAACAAAATTAGCTTATCCTAAGTCCTTCATGCTAAACTCTTGAGTTAACTACAATTTAAATAATGACAATGTAATGCCCCTAACCCGAACCCATCGTCAGAATAGGGTTTCAGAGCATTACCAGAACATTTAGAACATTTTTCCATTAAACTACGAAAATTTACTATTCATTTACCGATATCATCCAAAATGTCCCTTGATCAGGACTTAATCAGAACCTCTAAGAATTTTTGGAAAAATTAATAAAATTTTCTGAGGTGTAGGACTCACACGCACGTGTGGTCCAAGGGACACGCCCGTGTGACCCTGGAACACACCCGTGCTACAGGCCGTGTTCGATCCAGGGTGCTCTCTGACTTGCGACACACGGCCATGCCACACGCCCGTGTGCTAGGCCATGTGGTTAATTAATTTAATTTGAATTAGGTGCAAGTTTTACACGGCCAAGACACACGCCCGTGTTCTAGGCCGTGTGGCACACATGGCCGAGACACACGCCCGTGTCTCTGCCCGTGTGCCCAATAATGAGCATTCTGTTTCTCAAAATTAAGGTGCAGGGGACACACAGCCTAAATACATGCCCGTGTTACAAAGTAGTGTGTCACACACGCCTAGACACACGCCTGCAGTGTTGCGCAGTGTGGACAAAATGAAGCCATTTCTAGCTTCATTTCTCACCCAAAATTTCACCCAAGACCTGCACTTGAAACACACATCCAATACAAACCAATTCAAGCATTTAAATTGGGCAATTTCTATGATTCACAAGGCATATCACTACAAGCATACATGATCACAATCTTACCTTAGTTTAACTTAGGCATTCCCAACATTGATCACATATTTTTAACATAACACATGTGTATATATGTATATCATAATAATAATCTACTTAGTCATACCAAAATGAACCAATACTAGCCATTCTAATAGCTAGGTTACAAAATAACATTTTTAAGCCACTACTAGCCAAGTTATCCTATACATGCCATTATACCCAAAATGATTTCACTATATATACCCAAAATGCTAGTTGATAATGTGACGATGCTCCGATGATCTTCCAACCTTCACGAGCTTTCGAGCACTATAAAATAAGGGAAAAATAAACGGAGTAAGCATAACATGCTTAGTAAGTTCGTATAACGGAAACTAAACTTACCAATCCTGTTATTAAATTTAAGCACACATCATCATGTTTTCCATCCATTAGCCAAGTTTCCTAAGCACATGCCTTCAATCAAACATGTTAGTCATAACACTTACAAACATGTCAAGTAAAAATAAGTGAGCTCATCATGCAATGTTCTTTCAAGTCATTATCATTACATCTCAAGATTCTCATGCCAAGTCAAGAGATACATGCCCATTGAATCATTGAATTCCGATGGATGCTCAAGTAGTACACTCAAAGTGTACGGTTCCGTAATCCATCAATTTCTTATTCAAGGGTACCCTTTAGGGCACTCAACCAAGGAACACACTCTCGATCCACATATCGTGTAACAGGATTACCAATCCAAGCTAAATCCTTTATATAACGTAAGCTCGGAGGAGCTCGATTAGGATTACCAGTCCAGGCTAAACCCTAATCTTAATGCATACTCGAGAGGTATTATATTAGGATTACCCGTCTGGGCTAAATCCTTTATATAACAAGGTCAATGGGATTACTCGTCTGAGCTAAATCCCGTCCGCAACAAATGCAGGACCTTATTAGTTTCTGGAAAGCGTATATAATCATCAAAACTCAACATTCAATCGGGACTAATCCCTTTATCACCATTTCAAGCATGTAGCAAATTTTCCATCACAGTATACAAGTAAAGCACATTAACATAAATCACATTACATACAAACACAACATTCAATTAAAATAATTACATGTCCGATTAAGTTACACGAACTTACCTCGACACTTGTTCGCGTAATAATCTACTAATCCGAATCTTTTCTTTTCCTTGATCTAGCCTCGAGTTTGTGTTTTTTGGATCTATATAAATGAATTTAACTATCAATTTTATACATTTCATACTTAAATGGACTCAATTTACGTCCTAGATAAAATTACCATTTTGCCCCTATCTTTTCCATAAATTTTGATATTGTCCCTAAGCCCAGAAAATAAAACTTGTGCAAATTACTCCCTATTTTAAGACTAACCAAAGCCCCATTACAAAATTTACAGCACATGTATACATAAAATTTTAGAATTTTTCTTGCAATTTCGCAATTTTACATTTTAGTCCCTAACTCAAGTTTTCATTAAAAATCACTTTGTAAAAGTTGTTTATCAATCAATAATCTTTCATTTTCTACCATAAATTTCTAACTTCCAGCATAATACATCCATGACCCATTTTCATACTTTGATAACTTTTCAAATTAATCCCTCAAATAGAGAGATTAAGCCATCTCGGTTTTAAAAATACTAAAATTATTAAAAACGGGACAACAGAACTTACCCAATTAAGCCTTGAAATTTTCCCCTCTCTCTCCTAGGGTTTCCATAAAATTTTAGGTTGAAGATGACAATAATAAGATGATATTTTCTTTTATCATCTTTTAATTAATTAAATTTTTGCTATTTCCAATTTAGTCCTTGAACTTTTTCTATAATTCCATGGATGAGTCACCATGAAAAATCTACATACTTTTCTTAATGGTCTAATTACCATATAAGGACCTCTAGTTTTGAATTCCATAGCTATTTGATCCTTATAGCTTCTAGAATTCAACTTTCACATTTTATGCGATTTAGTCCTTCTCGTAATTAGGCACTAAATCGATAAAATTTTCATGTCAAAATTTTCACATGTCATGTCTATCATATTACGGACCATATAATAAAATAAAAATAAATTATATTTCGGGTCAGATCTATGGTCCCGAAACTACTGTTCCGATTTAAAAGAAAAATAGGTTGTTACAGACAATGTCCCTACATCATTCCCAATTAGTAGAATGTGATTGACATATAGAACAAGAAAGCCCAGCTTTTCATCCCTAATACATTTATAAACACAAGGTTCATCTATGTTTTTCTCAAATCCAAAAGTCTTAATTGCTTGATCAAATCTTTGATTCCATGAGTAGGATGCTTACTTAAGTCCATATATGGATCTAAGTAGTTTGGAAAATTTATGCTCATTTCCTTTAGCTATATATCTAGTGGGTTGCATCATATAGATGCTCACCTTATGATAGTTATTCAAGAATGTTATCGTGACATCCATTTTCCAAATCTCATAATCGAGAGCCGTCACAATGGATAACAATATGCGGATTGACTTGAGCATGGCAACCGGAGATGAGGTTTCTTCGTAACCAATACTTTCTTTCTGAGTATAACATTTTGCTACAAGTATGGCCTTATAAGTTTCCACTTTTCCATCTGCATTTCTTGTCTTCTTATAGATCTACTTATATCCTATGGATTTTATCCTTTCCGGTAAGTCTACAAGTTCACACACTGAATTCAAATGCATAGAATCCATCTCAACTTTTATACTTATTTCTCAGAGCTTGGAATCAACACTCTACATCACTTCATCATATGTGAGTGGGTTATCATGTTCCTGTTCAACAGACTCAGTGTTTAAAATACTTCCGCTAGATTAGAAGAACTCAGGCCTACGAGAGAACTTCCCACTGCGGCGAAGCACCCTATGTTGTTAATTGTTAGTAGGTCTACTATTAGAAGTTAGTTCTAGAATCGTTTCTATAGGGATTTATGTATTTCCCAAAAGTTCCTCGAGTCCTTCTTTACTTTAAAGTTTGAAGTCATTTATGTAATTTTCATTAAGGAAAGTAGCATTAATTGACACTATCACAATTTGCTCTTTCGGGTTATAAAATAAACCACCATTTTTTCCTTTTGGATTTCCCACAAACATGCACAATTATGTCTGTGAATCCAACTTCCTCGTATCTTTATCCATTACTTGGTTCAGGCATCCCCAAATCCTTAAATAATTTAGATTCAGCTTTTTCCATGCCTCAATTCGTATGAAGTTTTTGATGTTTCCTTAGATGGTACATCATTCATAATATAGCAAGTCGTTTGTAATTCATATCTTCGAAAGGAGATTGGTAGCTTCGAATAGCTTAACACCTATAACATCCCGATTTAGGGCCTAGTCGGAATAGTGGTGTGAGACCACAAATCTGAGGTATATGTATGAGTTTTGAGGTTTATGCTATGTTTGCATGTTAGTGTGAAAGTTTCATGAAGCAATTTTTGTTAAATTGTGGTTGAATGGTCCAAAAGGACTAAATTGCAAAAGTTGCAAAATGTGAGATTCTAGAAGCTATTTGTATGAAATAGCTTTGGATTATCAATTAGAGGTCCTTAAATAGTAATTTTCCCAAATTCTAATTTTTGGACAAAAATGGGCATGAGTGGATGATATTGGAAAGTTTAGTGAGAAGGGACATTTTGGTCATTTAACAATTAAATGATTAAAAAGGGGAAAAGATGACAAAATTTCATTCATCTTCTTCTCCAAGCTGCCGAAAATTTCAAGAAGCCATTGTTAGGGCTCTTCAATTTTTCAAGCTTGCTAGTAAGCGCATCCAAGCCCCGTTTTTGATATTCTTCGTATTTTTGAAGTCCTAGTAACATGAGTAAGCTATATTTAGCTATATGTTGAGCTAGGATTGATGTTCAAAAATGTACCCACGTATGACATGCATGTATTTTGATGTTTTATGGAAGATTATGAAAGCTTGATGTAGTAGAAACATCTTTTGCTAAGTGAATTTCATGAAAAATGCATGTAGGGACTAGTTTGTTAAAGTCTTGAGATTGGTCATACATGAATGATTTAGTGAGAATTGATGATTGCTTTAGTTGAGGTTATGAATCGGCTAAGCATGAAATGGTAGAAAGTTGAATGAAAATCACTTTACGAGTCTTGGGGCAAAAGTATAAATATGAGGAAGTTTAGGGGTAAAATGGTACTTTTGCTAAAGTATGAGATAAGGGTCAATTTAGTCAATGTGTGTATTGAATGAGTTGATTTATCATTATAGATCAAGAAAGACGAAGCCCGGATAGAAACTGAGGCAAGAGCAAAGTAGTGGACTAAATTGCACACCTCCATACTTTTGAGTACTGAGGTAAGTTTACGTATAAACGATGCATCTATGCGTATACATTGTTAATTCTAGCTAGTGTGTAGCATGATTGAGAACCTATTCGATTCTAGTGGAATGAATGAGATAGTAGTTGTGAATAGATGAATGTATTACAAAGTAGACATGTGAATGTGTAGTGATAATGCTTGATGGTGGGCTAAAGTGCGATACCACCTTGATACTTAACAATGATGGGTTGTGTGCGATACTATTGTTAAGCATATTATTTAGTGAGCTATGTGCGGAATCACTATAATTATCCTTTGTGGTAGGCTATGTGCAATACTACCTTATGATCTGATTGTGGTGGGCTAAGTGCGAAACCACCGAGTAATTTAGCTGTGTGGATGTATTATTGAGAAATAATGATGTGTTGTATTTTGAGTAAATGTGATATTGAGTGCAGGGGTGCATGTCAATGATTATGAGTATGTGACTCATGATGTGTTGGAAATGTGGTAAGGGATAGAAAGAGTAAGCATAGTAGTGGATGAGAATTACATATGTTAGTATAATGCTAATTGTTGTTTAGCTTATACTAGAATGCTTAAATTGTTTATGTGTAAACTTACTAAGCTCAAAGCTTACTCCATTCTTTTCCCTTGTCTTATAGAGAAAAAATATTGAATCGTGATACGCGGATTAATCGGAAGATCGCCCACACTATCAGTACACTCTGGTACATTGGACTTAATGTTTTGTATATGGCATGTATAGAGGCTAGACAAGTTAGTGAGTTTTGTTGTAATGGCTAAGATGTGTTGGCCTTTAGATGGATAATCTATTTTGTATAATGCCATGGTTGATGGCTAACTTATTATATGAAAAGATGTAGTTATCCATGTAAGATTATGTTACAATATGAGTTGATTGTGGATGAGTTGAATGTATACATGTTGTATGAGTTAGAAGGGTGAGAAGAGCTTAGCAAATAGCTTTGTTCTTGTCCATGTGGATAGACACACGGGCATGTGTCTAGGCCATGTGTGACACACGGCCAGACCACGGGCGTGTGACTTGGCCGTGTCACTTTGGCGGTTCAGTGTTATAGGCCACGGGCTAGCCACACGGGCGTGTGTCTCAGGCTTTAGGCCACGTATAGTAGTCGATGCTCACCACGGGTGGAGAGCACGGGCGTGTGCCCTAGCCTAGCCGTGGGACTTTGGCGAGAATGCTTGAGTTTTGTGCACGCTTTGTGGACATGGGCGTGTGTGACTACACACGGCGTGTATCATCTTACACGGCGTGTGGCCCCATTGGGATGGAAAAAATTTAAATTCGTAAGAGTTTCCGATATGGTCTCGAGAGCCCTCGTGTGTATGAATGAGGCCTCGTAAGTCGAGAATAAGGTTATTGTGGTGACTTAAGGAGAGTAGTCACGTTGAGCCTAGGTGGCGATCAAGTGGTTTTACTCCGGTAATGCCTCGGACCCAGTTCTGACGTAGAATACGGGTAAGGGGTGTTACATTTAGTGGTATCAGAGTTATGGTTTAGTCGATTCTAGGACTACCGTAGCAGGTGTAAGGGTCTAGCTATACATGCCATAAGTGTACAGTGATAGTGTGGTGGTTTCTGATGATTTTAAACCTTGTTTTATATAGTATATGGATCCCGATCAATCGACTGCTGATGAAGCAGCTAGTAATGCGTCGGCTCCTGCGCAAGGAACCGCGCCAGTTCAGAGTGGACACGAGGTTAGGGGTTAAGGGGAAGAGGCTCGGGAAGCCTTTCTCCAGATGATGAGTAATTGGTCCTTGGATTATGTTCGAGCGAACCCTAATGTTCAACCTCCTCCACCTCCTCTTATACCTCAGCCAATTTCAGTGGCTCCTCAAGGTATTGATCTAGTGAGGATATCGAAACCCCCGGTGGATAAGATTAGAAAACACGGGGCTGAGGAGTTTAGAGCTAAGGTAGATGATGACCCCAGAGAGCGCGAGTTACGGCTAGAGAACTCAATGAGAGTATTCGATGAACTCTCTTGTACACCAAGAGAACTCGAAGTGTGTCGTATCTTTGCTGAGGGACTTGGCATACCATTGGTGGAAGACGTTGACGTCAGTGGTCCCGAAAGAGCGGGTGACGTGGGACTTCTTTTTGGAAGAGTTTTGGAAGAAGTATATAAGCCAGCGATTTACTGATCGAAAACGGAAAGAATTCCTTGAGTTAAAGCAAGGAAGAATGACAGTAGCAGAATATGAGCGCGAATTTGTTAGGCTTAGCAAGTACGCACAGGAATGTGTGTCGACGGAGACCATCTTGTGTAAAAGGTTCGAAGATGGACTGACCGAGGATATTAAGCTCCTAGTGGGTATTTTGGAATTGAAAGAGTTTGTAGCGTTGGTTGAAAGGGCAAGTAAGGCCGAGAAGTTGAGTAAGGAAAAGAAAAGGGCTGTGAGTGAAGCCCGAGATGCGAGAAAACGACCGATAGGCAAATCATATCAAGCCCAATCGAAAAGATCCTAGGAAGTGAATCCTCGGACGACAACACCAGTAGGATATTCACATCTAGACTTGGACAACACTCGTTCGGGTTCGAGAGTCCAAGCCACCTCGACGGAAAGTGTGGGCAATTCGAAGAACAAACCGGAGTGTCCAAGTTATGGTAGGTATCATACCAGAGAGTGTTGGGGAAACAACCGAAGTTGTTATAAGTGTGGTTCCCCTGACCATTTTATCTGAAACTGCCCCGAGAGGGGTGACGAGGAAGAGAAGCAAGAGACAAGACCTAGCGATGTGTCTGCAAGGGGTAGACCACCAAGAAACCCGAGAGGTGGGACTAGTGGTAGAGGTGCGTCCAAAGACTCTGCTGTGAGACCAGAGGGTCGGGCACCTCTGAGGACGGATGCCATTCGTGCCCGTGAAGAGGCATCATCCCCATATGTGATAACGGGTACTTTTTCTCTTTTTGACACCTTTGTTATTGCTTTAATAGATCCAGGGTCTACTTATTCTTATATTTGCATGAGATTGGCATCTAGTTTGAGTATGACCGTTGAGTTTACGGATATTGTGGTTAAGGTGTCAAACCTGTTAGGTAAGCATGTGTTAGTGAACAAGGTGTGTAAGAATTCTCCTTTGTTGATTATGAGTCATTATTTTTCGGCAAACCTTATGTTGTTTCCATTTGATGAGTTTGACTTAATTCTTGGCATGGATTGGTTGACTACCCATGATGTCTTAGTGAACTGTGGTAGTAAGTTTATCGAATTGAAATGTGAGAATGGAGATGTTGTTCGGGTTGAATCAGGTGGATCGGATAGTCTACCAGTGATGATTTCTTCCCTAGTGGCTGAGAAATGTTTGAGAAAATGGTGTGAGTCCTATCTCGCCTTTGTTTTGAATACTCAAGAGGTTGGAGTAAAGTTTGATACAGTGCCGGTGGTATGTGAGTATTCAGATGTATTTCCAAAAGAGTTACCTAGATTACCTCCAGTGAGAGAGGTTGAGTTTAGGATTGAGTTAATTTTGGGAACGGTACCTATTTCAATTGCTCCGTATAGGATGGAACCTTTAGAGTTGAGAGAACTGAAGGTTCAGTTGCAAGAGTTGACAGATACAGGTTTTGCAAGACCGAGCTACTCACCATGGGGTGCTCCGGTACTATTTGTGAAAAAGAAAGATGGGTCTATGAGGTTGTGTATAGACTATAGGCAACTTAACAAAGTGACGGTGAAGAATAAGTATCCTTTACCAAGGAATGATGATCTTTTTGATCAACTGAAAGGAGCTACAGTGTTCTCCAAGATCGACCTGAGGTCTGGTTATTACCAGTTGAGAGTGAAGAAGCAAGATGTGTTGAAAACTGCATTTCGAACAAGGTATGGCCATTATGAGTTCTTAGTCATGCCGTTTGGTTTAACGAATGCACCTGCAATTTTTATGGATTTGATGAACCGTGTCTTCTGACCGTATGTGGATAAGTTTGTAGTTGTCTTCATTGACGACATATTGATCTATTCTCGGGATGAGAACGATCATGAGGAGCATTTGAGAATTTTCTTGCAAACTTTAAGGGATAAGCAGTTGTATGCTAAGTTTGGCAAGAGTGAGTTTTGGCTCCGAGAGGTCAGATTCCTAGGACACATTGTGTCGGGTGATGGTATTAGAGTTGACCCGAGTAAGATTTCGGCTATTGTGGATTGGAAACAACCGAGGAACGTGTCAGAAGTCAGAAGCTTCTTGGGATTAGCAGGATAATACAGATGTTTCGTAAAGGGGTTCTCTATAATTGCTACCCCAATGACGAAATTGTTGCATAAGGATGTCAAGTTTGATTGGACTGAGACATGTCAACAGAATTTTGAGAGATTGAAAACATTGCTGACTGAGGCGTCGGTTTTGGTTCAACCAGAATCGGGGAAAGAGTTCGTGGTTTTTAGTGACGCGTTGTTTAATGGTCTCGGTTGCGTGTTGATGCAAGAGGGTAAGCTAGTCGCTTACGCCTCGAGGCAGTTAAAATCGCATGAGAAGAATTATCCGACTCATGATTTGGAGTTGGCTGTGATTGTTTTCGCGTTAAAGATTTGGTGACATTATTTATATGGTGAGAAGTGTCGAATCTTTACGGATCACAAGAGTTTGAAGTATTTGATGGATCAAAAGGATTTGAATTTGCGACAGAGGCGGTGGCCCGAGTTATTGAAAGACTATGATTTAGTCATTGATTACCACCCAGGAAAAGCGAATGTGGTTGCGGATGCCTTGAGTAGGAAATCCTTGTATGCTCTAAAAGTTATGAGCACGAGTTTAGCATTGTCTGATGATGGTGCTATATTGGCAGAGTTGAGAGCTAAGCCACTTTTTGTTCAACAGATATGTGAGGCTCAGAGAAATGATAGTGAGATGCAAGCTAAGAGAGCTAAGTGTGGATCAGAAAGTGATTCTGATTTTCGAGTGGGCTCGAATGGTTGTTTGATGTACCGTGACAGAATTTGTGTACCTAGAAATGAAGAGTTGATCCGAAAGGTTTTGCTTGAGGCACATAGTGGTTATTTGTCAGTACACCCGGGCAGTACGAAAATGTACAATGACTTGAGGAAATTTTATTGGTGGCCGGGTATGAAAAGAGATATCTCTGAGTTCGTGACAAAGTGTTTGATTTGTCAACAAGTGAAAGCTGAGCATCAAGTGCCTTCGGGATTGCTTCAGCAAGTGATGGTTCCCGAATGGAAATGGGATCGAATTACCACGGATTTTGTGACGGGGTTGCTAATGACTCCGAAAAAGAGAGATGCTGTGTGGGTTGTTGTGGATAGATTGACAAAGTCGGCTCATTTTATTCCTGTGCGTGTTGATTATTCACTGGACAAGTTAGCCGAATTGTATGTTGCAGAGATAGTGAGGTTACATGGTGTGCCTGTGTCTATAATATCAGATAGAGATCCGAGGTTTGCTTCGAGGTTTTGGAAGAAGTTGCAAGAGGCTTTGGGTACAAAGTTGAACTTTAGTACCGCATTCCATCCACAAACAGATGGTCAGTCTAAAAGAGTGATTCAAGTTCTCGAAGATATGCTCCGATGCTGTGTGTTAGAATTCGAAGGTAGTTGGGAGAGGTATCTACCTTTGGTCGAGTTTGCCTACAACAACAGTTATAAGTCGAGTATACAGATGGCACCGTATGAAGCTTTGTATGGTCGTAAGTGTCAGACTCCTCTGTATTGGACTGAACTTAGTGAGAAGCAGATCCATGGGGTCGATCTAGTAAAAGAGACTGAGGAGAAAGTGAAAGTAATTCGTAATAGTCTGAAAGTTGCTTCAGACCGACAGAAGTCGTACGCGGATTTGAAAAGAAAAGAAATTGAGTTTGAGGTGGGTGACAAAGTGTTTTTAAAAGTGTCCCGATGGAAGAAAATCATGAGATTCGGATGAAAAGAGAAATTGAGTCCGAGATTCATAAGGCCGTATGAGATTACAGATAGAGTTGGGCTAGTAGCATACCGGTTGGCTTTGCCGGTAGAATTGGACAAGATCCATAATGTGTTCCATGTGTCGATGTTTCGATGATATCACTCCGATCCTTCGCATGTGATTCCTTCAATGGGAATTGAGATAAGACTGGATATGTCTTATGAAGAGGAGCCGATTAAGATCTTGGCTTGAGAAGTGAAACAGTTGAGGAATAAGAGCATAGCCCTAGTGAAAGTGTTATGGCAAAAACACGGTGTGGAAGAGGCTATGTGGGAACTGGAAAAAAGCATGAGAGAGCAACATCCAAACCTTTTTACTGGTAAGATTTTCGAGGGCGAAAATCTCTAAAGGGGGAGAGTTGTAACATCCCGATTTAGGGCCTAGTCGGAATAGGGGTGCGAGACCAAAAATTTGAGGTATATGTATGAGTTTTGAGGTTTATGCTATGTTTGCATGTTAGTGTGAAAGTTTCATGAAGCAATTTTTGTTAAATTGTGGTTGAATGGTCCAAAAGGACTAAATTGCAAAAGTTGCAAAATGTGAGATTCTAGAAGCTATTTGTATGAAATAGCTTTGGATTATCAATTAGAGGTCCTTAAATAGTAATTTTCCCAAATTCTAATTTTTGGACAAAAATGGGCATGAGTGGATGATATTGGAAAGTTTAGTGAGAAAGGGTATTTTGGTCATTTAACAATTAAATGATTAAAAAGGGGAAAAGATGACAAAACTTCATTCATCTTCTTCTCCAAGTCATAAAAATTTCAAGAAGCCATTGTTAGGGCTCTTCAATTTTTCAAGCTTGCTAGTAAGTGCATCCAAGCCCCGTTTCTGATATTCTTCGTATTTTTGAAGTCCTAGTAGCATGAGTAAGCTATTTTTAGCTATATGTTGAGCTAGGATTGATGTTCAAAAATGTACCCATGTATGACATGCATGTATTTTGATGTTTTATGGAAGATTATGAAAGCTTGATGTAGTAGAAACATCTTTTGCTAAGTGAATTTCATGAAAAATACATGTAGGGACTAGTTTGTTAAAGTCTTGAGATTGGTCATACATGAATGATTTAGTGAGAATTGATGATTACTTTAGTTGAGGTTATGAATCGGCTAAGCATGAAATGGTAGAAACTTGAATGAAAATCACTTTACGAGCCTTGGGGCAAAAGTATAAATATGAGGAAGTTTAGGGGTAAAATGGTAATTTTGCTAAAGTATGAGATAAGGGTCAATTTAGTCAATGTGTGTATTGAATGAGTTGATTTATCATTATAGATCAAGAAAGACGAAGCCCGGATAGAAACCGAGGCAAGAGTAAAGTAGTGGACTAAATTGCACACCTCCATACTTTTGAGTATCGAGGTAAGTTTACGTATAAACGATGCATCTATACGTATACATTGTTAATGCTAGCTAGTGTGTAGCATGATTGAGAACCTATTTGATTCTAGTGGAATGAATAAGATAGTAGTTGTGAATGGATGAATGTATTACAAAGTAGACATGTGAATGTATAGTGATAATGCTTGATGGTGGGCTAAAGTGCGATACCACCTTGATACTTAAAAATGATGGGCTGCGTGCGATACTATTGTTAAGCATATTATTTAGTGAGCTATGTGCGGAATCACTATAACTATCCTTTGTGGTAGGCCATGTGCGATACTACCTTATGATCTGATTGTGGTGAGCTAAGTGCGAAACCACCGAGTAATTTAGCTGTGTGGATGTATTATTGAGAAATAATGATGTGTTGTATTTTGAGTAAATGTGATATTGAGTGTAGGGGTCCATGTCAATGATTATGAGTATGTGACTCATGATGTGTTGGAGATGTGGTAAGGGATAGAAAGAGTAAGCATAGTAGTGGATGAGAATTACATATGTTAGTATAATGCTAATTGTTGTTTAGCTTATACTAGAATGCTTAAATTGTTTATGTGTAAACTTACTAAGCTCAAAGCTTACTTCATTCTTTTCCCTTGTCTTATAGAGAAAAAGGATTGAATCGTGATACGCGGATTAATCGGAAGATCGCCCACACTATCAGCACACTCTGGTACATTGGACTTAATGTTTTGTATATGGCATGTATAGAGGCTAGACAAGTTATTGAGTTTTGTTGTAATGGCTAAGATGTGTCGGCCTTTAAATGGATAATCTATCTTGTATAATGCCATGGTTGATGGCTAACTTATTATATGAAAAGATGTAGTTATCCATGTAAGATTATGTTACAATATGAGTTGACTGTGGATGAGTTGAATGTATACATGTTGTATGAGTTAGAAGGGTGAGAAGAGCTTAGCAAATAGCTTTGTTTTTGTCCATGTGGATAGACACACGGGCATGTGTCTAGGCCATGTGTGACACACGGCTAGCCCACGGGCGTGTGACTTGGCCGTGTCACTTTGGCAGATTCGAGTGTTATAGGCCATGGGCTAGCCATACAGGCGTGTGTCTAGGCTTTAGGCCGTGTAAAGTAGTCAGTGTTCACCACGGGTGGAGAGCACGGGCGTGTGCCCTAGCCGTGGGACTTTTGCAGAATGCTTGAGTTTTGTGCACGGTTTGTGGACATGAGCGTGTGTGACTACACACGGGCGTGTATCATCTTACACGGGCGTGTGGCCCTGTTGGGATGGAAAAATTTTAAATTCGTAAGAGTTTTCGATATGGTCTCGAGATCCCTCGTGTGTATGAATGAGGCCTCGTAAGTCGAGAATAAGGTTAGTGTGGTGACTTAAGGAGAGTAGTCACATTGAGCCTAGGTGGCGATCAAGTGGTTTTACTCTGGTAATGCCTCGGACCCGGTTTCAGCGTAGAATACGGGTAAGGGGTGTTACAACACCAAACGAACAATGTCTACCAATGTTCAATTTCTTCTCTTTGCCATATCATTCTGTTGTGGAGTGCCCGAAGCGGTTAATTGGGATAGAATCCCATTCTCTATGGGGTATACTAAGAACTCATCTGATAAATGTTCCCCACCTCGATCAAACCAAAGTGTCTTTATGGGTAAACCTAGTTGTTTCTCCACTTTCGCACTAAACTCTTTGAAATTATCAAAGGTTTCACTATTGCGGTGCATTGGGTACACATACCCATATATGGAATAATCATCAATAAAGGTTACTTAATACTTGTAACCACCTCTTGGACCGATGTTCATGGTGCCACATACGTCAGTGTGCACAACTTCTAAGGGTTTCTCAGCCATCGTCCCTTTTACATTAAAAGATTGCTTAGTCATCTTACCTTTTAAGCAAGATTCACATTGTGGAAGATCAACTTCTTTAAGAGAACTTAAAGTGTCATCTTTCACAAGTCTAGTGATTCTTTCTTTGTTAACATGACCAAGTCTCAAATGCCAATGGTACACCTCATTAGAGTGAGAAATTTTAAGTCTTTTCATTCAAAATTTTAGTCTCAAGAAGTGTGTACATATTTGGTTTGATAAAATAGAAATTATTTGACATCCATTCATTAAGAAAATTTTACAATTTCTAAATATTGCAATACTAATATTAAAAGTAACGGTCAAGCCGTCTTTATATAAACATGTAATAGAAATAAAGTTTCTTTTTAAAATTGGCATATAGAAAACATATTTCAAAATAATCTTCTTAAAATTATCAAAATAAAGATATACATCTCCGACTACTTCAGCTGCCACAGCTGTCCCATTTTCAATCTACAACGATAGACTCTTATCGATAAGATCTTTCATCTCCTCGAACCCTTGTAGAGAAACACACACATGATTAGTGGCTCCAGAATCAATAATCTAATGGTCTATTGAATCTTCTACTAAGCAAGCTTCTATCATAAAGAGTTACATACCTTTGCCCTTAGTGGTCAGGTAATTCTTCCACACTTTGCAATTCACCTTAAAGTGCTCTTTCTTGCTGCAGAAGAAGCATTTAAACTTAGTTAAGTATTTAGGCTCCATTGTTCTCTTCCTTTCTAGTTGTGGTGGGCCAAAGAACTTAGCCTTGCTTTTCTTAGCGCGTTTTATCTTCTCTTTTGAGGAAGAAGCTTTTGCTTTTCGGATCGACTGACCACCATTCAACATCAACTCATAAGATTGTAATTGTAACACCCCATACCCGAGTCTGAGGCTTAGACCGGATACGAGATATTACTATGCTTTAACTTGCTTAATCATGCACTTACGGGCTGTAAAATTTTGTTCCGAATTAAAAACTTTTCTTTATCAGTCTAATCATACATTTTATGGGCCTACGAGGCCTTATACGCGTATATAAAAACTTTCAGAACTTAATCGGAAACTTTTCTTTAAAGCAGAGGTCACACGCCCATGTGGTTTGGGACATGCCCGTACACCCCTTTACACGCCCATGTCTTCCGACCGTGGTCGACACTGACTAATTACACACGGCCTGGAAACGCCCGTGGACTTAGACCGTGTACTATACCTTGATATACTGACTTATTACATACGGTCGGGGCACACGCCCATGTTCTAACCTTGTGTCATGCACGGCTTCAACACACGACTGTGGGATTAACCCGTGGCCTATTTTGACTTTTGAGACTAAGGTGCAGGTTACGCACGGCCTAGACACACGCCCGTGTGTCTAACCGTGTTGGCACTTAGAAGCTATCTACCAAGCCTTTTCTTACTCTCAATTGCATACATTCATATACTTCTTCAAAACATTCTCAAAACATCAATTGAAACACATATATTAACACGTTTGGTTCATGAAAATAAAATTTTCCTCTCATACACTTGGGAGAATTGTTCCCACAACATTTACAACAACTTAAACCATCATAAATGGCTATACACAACCATACTATGAATACTCTTTGGCCAACAACATTTGGCTACCACAATTAGACTTCATCAACTTTAAATGAATCCCTATACATGCCATGACTCTTAAGGACTTGATACCTCATACCGTGTATCTGCTCGATAGTGTGAAAATATCTTCGGCGGTCTCCAACCCGAGCTAAGTAATAAAACCTATAAGAGATGAGAAAAGTAAAGGAGTAAGCAATAATGCTTAGTAAGTTCATCTGTAAAATTTGACAAATATTGATATTCACTGAATATACATAACCCCAAGGCAATATGTTGAGTTTTTCTCATCAACTCATGGTTACTTACTCAACCATTCTTGAAACTTACTCATTCAATCTCTTACCACATTCTTACCATATCACAAGCCAATTCGCTCGTTTAATTAGCATACGTTCCTGCACTGATCATCACAAGATCATATATAATAACACATCAAGCATTTTCAATAAGCCGCTCATGCTATTAATATCTCGATGGTTTCGCACTTAGCCCACCATTAAATCACTAATAGGGAGGTATCACATATAGCTCACCAATCATTTATAAGTGATGGTATCACACATAGCCCATCAATCAATAATCAATAAGGTGATATCGTACATAGCTTACCGTTATTTACATTCATGGATAATAATTCACAAGTATATCTCTATTTCAAATGTTCATTCAAGAACATCCTTACATGTTCCCATTTTTACTTAACTTTCTACGATACTCGTTATCATTCACACAGTGCATCAAATACACATACCCCACTAGGGGTTCATCATTTATTGAATTCATCCCAATTCAATTCTACACATACTTGTGCTACTCATGGTACAACCACATACATTCACATATACATTGAATCATTCGAATTGTTAAATAACTCTCTTGAGTCTCATGAACATAGTTCTCGTTGTCACTCTACCCCAATTGGGTTTTACATACTCTAACATATCGATGCCATGTCCCTGACATGGTCTTATACAAATTCTTACACCGAGGCCATATCCCGATATGGTCTTACTCGAGCCTTTAACCATCGTCCTATCGTGCTATACACCTTTCCCATTACTCTAAATTCAATTCCATTGACATCTCATCAAGAGACATTTCATACATTCATATAATAATATACATTCCATACAACATTGGAACACTAAATAAGCTCATACGTAATTTCAACATTTGTACATGAACTTACCTCGATGTCGAAAGAGTCGAAAATGACTTTTTGCCCACATTTCTCTTTTCATCCGTTCTAGGTCCGAAACTCATTTTCTTTGATTTAGAACAATGAAATTTACTCATTTAATCACTTAATGATCGTATTACAACATAATCTCTACTTAGGCAAAAATGATCATTTTGCCCCTATACTTTGGCAAAATTACAATTTTGCCCCTAGGCTCGCAAATAAATTTTCATCACATTTTCTTGTTAAACAAGCCTAGATGAACATTTAATCCTCTTACAACTATTCTCAATTCCATCAATTTCATGCCTTAATGAACAAATTACAACTTTTGCATTTTAGTCCCAATTAGGTGTTTTCATGACAACACCTTTCACAAAAGTTGTTTCTCATCATCCTATCATTCATTTTCTTTCATAAAAAATCATCAAACAACATAAACTCTCTCATGGAAAGTCCCTAGACTTTCAACCATATTGCAAACTAGTCCCCTATTTAGAAAGCTTAAGCTTTAGGGGTCTCAAAAGTACAAAAATTAACATCTAAAGCCATCAAAATCACTTACTTGAGTGAAGAGAAGCTTGCTGAAATTTTCAAGCTTTCAAAGCCCTCCCATGGCTGATATTTTCTGTTGAAAGAGAAGAAATAAAAAGATGATAGCTTTTTGGCTTATTTCATCTTATTTTATTTCTTTTTAAACACCTAACATGACCACTTTTAATGTTCTTGTCCCCTTAGCTTAATATGGCCAGCCAACTCACTTATACAAGGCCAAATTGCTCATTTGGGACCTCCAATTACTAAGCCATAGCTATTTGGTACCTTTAGCCTATAGAATGGAACTTTCGCACTCTATGCGATTTAGTCCTTTTTCACAATTTAGCTAGAAATCGCTAAAATTAAGGCACCAAAATTTTCATGCATCCTCATAAACATGTTATAACTCATAACATAACATGAAAATAATTTTATCTAACCTCGAAATAGTGATTTCGAGATCACTATTCTGACTAGCCCCTAAATCGGGCTGTTACAATTCTCCCCCTTAGGGATTTTCGTCCCCGAAAATCTTATCAGGAGGGTTAGCTACCAACATTCTTAAAATGTTTCCATCTAATCTTCAAAATCGCAAATCCACTTATCCTCAAATTCCTCTTGCCGATAACTCTTAAGCTGTGATACATGAGATCGAAACGTAACTTGAGACCTAGGTTATTCTTCCTCTGGGGCTTATACTATATCCAGAAATCCACTAATTTGGAACTCCGTACATGCCCAAATGATCGTTCGGATCTTCACTGGTTGATTCACTACAATTCGAATGACATCCCCTTCTTAGGGAATCTTGTCGAACTGAATTTGAAATCTATAAGGTTTTACCTCACTTTCTCATTAAAGCATTCACCGACTGTAATAGTCTTGACTTATACGCTTTGAAAACTCAGCTTTTAGTGGTCAATTATTTCTGACCATAATCTCAATCATATCGTGAAATGTACTATATTATCAAAACATTTATGCACATAATTGTACTTTCTTTTTCTTGCATTAGTAGATATGCTACCACTGAATCCCATACCAAAACTTCTGTATAAGTTCTGGATTTATCATCATTCAAATCCTATCTCGAGGAATCATCGACAATAGAAGACTCATACGACTTGTATTTTATCATCTCAATAAACTCATTCATAGCTTATTTAAAATACCACTTACTATCTCATTTCTGAACCCTTTTGTTCTAAAAAGAAAGCTCGCTCTTGTCATTAACTTTGCTGAAACTGGGATATTACCAGCTAAGATCAACCGAGTAACTAGCTCGCATTGCTTAACATGGATCTTCCGTAACATCTAACTTACAACAAGGACACGTATGATCGTCTCTGGGATCACTAACTGTCAACTCTTTCTCTCGATTCAGACTGATTTCAGTACTAGAACTTTCAAATATATAGTTCTTTTTATAACTTTCGACTCAACTATCACGGTTTGAACATTCAGATGAGCATACCCTTGTATCATGCTCCCTACTTACGTACACACAATTTTATTCTCTTTATTGATTCATGCGTGAATATACACAAAACTTGAATCATATCTCAATACATTAATCTACTCTTTTCTCCACATAGAGAACATATTTCTAGCACACTCTCATCTGAGTTTCTCCTGCTGTACTAATCTAAAACCTTTACTAACATCATATCTCATGATAGCAGGGGCATTTAGGTCAAATTCATTAACTCTATTCGGCTTACTCGAAACTCATCATACAACGTGAAACTTGTGATTTCACTTCTTATACTAGAATCATCACCAACTTCCTCCTCATAGTACCCGAATAGGGTTACAAAGAGATAAAGAAATGTCAATTTCAGTTAACTAAATCGACAAACATTTTGTCTGATTTTCACTATCAGCTAACATTCTCACATAGTTACAGTTTATGAAAAGAACAACCACAACCGCTCTGAAAGGCAACAGATAATAGTACACAATACTCAAGGGGATTATTATAATCCATCTATGGCATCAACTAACCATGCACAATCTACAGGCTTCAAGCTAACTTACTCAAACTTGCCATTTATTTAGCACATATCGTGCCACACATCGCACCTGGTTCTTCGTGATTCATTCATGAATATCTGTATTCACCCCTTCACATGACTTTAGTACTAGTCTCATTTCTATTTCTAACTCATCTACCTGTCCCTTCGATCACTAGGGATAATCAAAGATGTATATTCATCGTCATACATATAGGCACGACACCAATGTCACATCTCCAAGGTGGTCTTATATGGAGTCACCTTAAATGCCAATGCCATTTCCCGGATAAGGTCTTATATGGGCTTCCACATCAAGTATCGATGCCATATTCTGAATATGGTCTTATACGGAATCATAACTTGGTGTCGAGGCCACGCCTCGAACATGGTCTTATACGGGACCTTATCTATTTCATATCTCAATGATAGCCTTTTCATTATAGTCTCCCAGGACTTCAACATCATGTTCAATAGCAATTATGCTATCTAGTAGAGTATCATGCATCAATGTGATACAAAGCATTCTCAAAATGCTAACATAAATACTGTATTAATCACATACAAACTTACTCAATTTGTCTCTCATAACATTTCATCATAATTCAACAGTGGTAAGGAGGGTGAGGTCACAGAGCCTCTTAACTTGACCCTCGTAACTACATACATATGATTTAATATTCATCATCAATGAAATATCATCATAGTCACATAACTCATCTCAAGTGAGTTTTCACGTTTATCACGTTACAATTATCTCTATCACTCATACTTTCGAGCTGTGACTTTAATAACTCAAGTTTCACATTCATATCTACTTGAGTACTTAACATTTAACTCTACTTTTTCTTACTATTGCTTATTAATCTAGAGAATGTCTTACGGTTTGAGTACGTCGTTTACTTGATCGCCATAGTCCAACTATGGTCTTACTCGTATCACAACATCATAGTTCAGCTATTGCTTTACATGTCGTCACGATGCCATAGCCTCGCTATGGTCTTACACGAAATCTCATATCAATACCAATGCCATATCCTAGATACGGTCTTACATGGAAACTCATGTCGATACCGATACCATATCCCAGATATGGTCTTACACAAAATCTTATATCGAAGCCAGGTCACAGACGTGGTCTCGCAGGGGATTACTATTTGATGCCGATGCCATATCCCTGATATGGTCTTATACGGGATCTCACCACAACTATCGATGCCATACCCCAGATATGGTCTTATCCGATTATCTTATTCAATACCGAAGCCATATCCCTGATATGGTCTTATACGGGATCATGTATCGATGCCAATGCCATGCCCCAGACATGGTCTTATATGGAATCACATGTACCGCCATGGTCCTACCATGGTCTTATTCATCATTTTATCATTGAACGACCGTACTCATCTCTTGCATTCTACTTAGTCAACTTTTTAGTTTTAACCTCCACACCATAATATGTGTGGTTTCATAACAGAGTCATAAAACAAAACATCACGCATTCTTTACGTTAACGGTCACATGTGAGATTTAACCATGTGGACATATTTATCATAAACAATGGCATCACAAATCTCAAGTGCTTACTTACTCTTACTGCTTCTCACATACATCAAGGTACTTACTCGCCTCATGTTTGTAAGGTAACCAAGGTACCTGTAACACTTGATCACATAGATCAGTATACTTTACTATAACAAGCATAATCTCCACATCATCATTCATAACATGAATTATACTTGTTAGTCAGCCTTCACTAGCATGACATAATATCAACTTTACTACTAACTTTCTTGCTATCTCATTTAAACTTTACTTGTGTGCCCGATGAATTTCCATGAATAACCGAGGATATTGAATCTCATCTCACATGCTCGATGCCAAAGCCATATCCTAGATACGGTCTTACATGGAATCTCTCATCTTGGTTTCCAGGCCATGTCTTGACATGGGCTTATACGAAGTCTTTCTCGTTCTCACCAATGCCATGCCTTGGCTTGGACTTACATGATAACTTGTTCAATGCCAAGCTTGCCTTGGACTTACATGATAACTTGTTCAATGCCAAGCTTGCCTTGGACTTACATGATAACTTATTCAATGCCAAGCTTGCCTTGGACTTACATGATAACTTGTTCAATGCCAAGCTTGCCTTGGACTTACAAGATAACTTGTTCAATGCCAAGCTTGCCTTTGACTTACATGACAACTTGCTTGATTGCCGATGCCATGCCTCGGCTTGGTCTTATACGGACTTTCTCATTTCATGTGGTAGATCGAGTATCCTGGGAAATTCCATCTTCAATCGGGACTTGCTCGTATTTAATCTCATTTATTTCTTTGTTTAGCAAAACATTAATCATTCTATGATAATAATGTAGATTATACTAAGCAATTTAATGATAGAAATCATAAAGGTTAGAAATCATACAAACTTACTGAAATTAGCTCGGTTGGGAATCATCACTGTCTTAACAAAACAATTTCATTAGAGCCGGGAGACATCACACTATCACGATCCACATACGGCATGTATAGCTAGACTCTTACTCACGCTAGGTTAGTCCTAGAACCGACTAAATCATAGCTCTGATGCCGCTAAATGTAACACCCCATACCTGAGTCTGAGGCTTAGACCGGATACGAGATATTACTATGCTTTAACTTGCTTAATCATGCACTTACGGGCTGTAAAATTTTGTTCTGAATTAAAAACTTTTCTTTCTCAGTCTAATCATACATTTCATGGGCTTACGAGGCCTTATACGCGTATATAAAAACTTTCGAAACTTAATCGGAAACTTTTCTTTAAAGCAGAGGTCACACGCCCATGTGGTTTGGGACACGCCCGTGCACCCCTTTACACGCCCATGTCTTCCGACTGTGGTCGACACTGACTAATTACACACACCGACACGCCCGTGGACTTAGACCGTGTACTATACCTTGATATACTGACTTATTACACACGCCGGGCACACGCCCATGTTCTAACCGTGTGTCATGCACGGCTTCAACACACACGCCGTGGGATTAACCCGTGGCCTATTCTTGACTTATGAGACTAAGGTGCAGGTTACGCCGCGGCCTGAGACACTGCGCTGTGTGTCTAACCTGTGGGCACTTAGAAGCTATCTACCAAGCCTTTTCTTACTCTCAATTGCATACATTCATATACTTCTTCAAAACATTCTCAAAACATCAATTGAAACACATAAATTAACACGTTTGGTTCATGAAAATAAAGTTTTCCTCTCATACACTTGGGAGAATTGTTCCCACAACATTTACAACAACTTAAACCATCATAAATGGCTATACACAACCATACTATGAATACTCTTTGGCCAACAACATTTGGCTACCACAATTAGACTTCATCAACGTTAAACGAATCCCTATACATGCCATGACTCTTAAGGACTTGATACCTCATACCATGTGTCTGCTCGATAGTGTGAAAACATCTCTGGTGGTCTCTAACCCGAGCTAAGTAATAAAACCTATAAGAGATGAGAAAAGTAAAGGAGTAAGCAATAATGCTTAGTAAGTTCATATGTAAAATTTGAAAAATATTTATATTCACTGAATATACATAACCCCAAGACAATATGTTGAGTTTTTCTCATCAACTCATGGTTACTTACTCAACCATTCTTGAAACTTACTCATTCAATCTCTTACCACATTCTTACCATATCACAAGCCAATCCGCTCGTTTAATTAGCATACGTTCCTGCACTGATCATCATAAGATCATATATAACAACACATCAAGCATTTTCAATAAGCCGCTCATGCTACTAATATCTCGGTGGTTTCGCACTTAGCCCACCATTAAATCTCTAATAGGGAGGTATCCCATATAGCTCACCAATCATTTATAAGTGATGGTATCATACATAGCCCATCGATCAATAATCAATAAGGTGATATCGCACATAGCTTACCGTTATTTACATTCATGGATAATAATTCACAAGTATATCTCTATTTCAAATGTTCATTCAAGAACATCCTCACATGTTCCCATTTTTACTTAACTTTCTACGATACTCGTTCTCATTCACACAGTGCATCAAATACACATACCCCACTAGGGGTTCATCATTTATTGAATTCATCTCAATCCAATTCTACACATACTTGTGCTACTCATGGTACAACCACATACATTCACATATACATTGAATCATTCGAATTGTTAAATAACTCTCTTGAGTCTCATGCACATAGTTCTCGTTGTCACTCTTCCCCAATTGGGTTTTACATACTCTAACATATCGATGCCATGTCCCTGACATGGTCTTATATGAATTCTTACACCGAGGCCATATCCCGATATGGTCTTACTCGAGCCTTTAACCATCGTCCTATCGTGCTATACACATTTCCCATTACTCTAAATTCAATTCCATTGACATCTCATCAAGAGACATTTCATACATTCATATAATAATATACATTCCATACAACATTGGAACACTAAATAAGCTCATACGTAGTTTCAACATTTGCACAAGAACTTACCTCGATGTCGAAAGAACCGAAAATGAATTTTTGCCCACATTTCTCTTTTCATCCGTTCTAGGTTCGAAACTCATTTTCTTTGATTTAGAACAATGAAATTTACTCATTTAATCACTTAATGATCGTATTACAACATAATCTCTACCTAGACAAAAATGACCATTTTGCCCCTATACTTTGGTAAAATTACGATTTTACCTCTAGGCTCGTAAATAAATTTTCACCACATTTTCTTGTTAAACAAGCCTAGCTGAACATTTAATCCTCTTACAACTATTCTCAATTCCATCAATTTCATGCCTTAATGAACAAATTACAACTTTTGCATTTTAGTCCCAATTAGGTGTTTTCATGACAACACCTTTCACAAAAGTTGTTTCTAATCATCCTATCATTCATTTTATTTAATTAAAACTCATCAAACAACATAAACTCTCTCATGGCAAGTCCCTAGACTTTCAACCATATTGCAAACTAGTCCCCTATTTAGAAAGCTTAAGCTTTAGGGGTCTCAAAAGTACAAAAATTAACATCTAAAGCCATCAAAATCACTTAATTGAGTGAAGAGAAGGTTGCTAAAATTTTCAAGCTTCCAAAGCCCTCCCATGGCTGATATTTTCTGTTGAAAGAGAAGAAATAAAAAGATGATAGCTTTTGCGCTTATTTCATCTTATTTTATTTCTTTTTAAACACCTAACATGACCACTTTTAATGTTCTTGTCCCCTTAGCTTACTATGGCCGGCCAACTCACTTATACAAGGCCAAATTTCTCATTTGGGACCTCCAATTACTAAGCCATAGCTATTTTGTACCTTTAGCCTATAGAATGGAACTTTCGCACTCTATGCGATTTAGTCCTTTTTCACAATTTAGCTAGAAATCGCTAAAATTAAGGCACCAAAATTTTCATACATCCTCATAAACATGTTATAACTCATAACATAAAATGAAAATAATTTATTCTAACCTTGAAATAGTGATTTTGAGATCACTGTTTCGACTAGCCCCTAAATCGGGCTGTTACAATTCTCCCCCTTAGGGATTTTCATCCCTGAAAATCTTATCAGGAGGGTTAGCTACCAACATTCTTAAAATATTTCCATCTAATCTTCAAAATCGCAAATCCACTTATCCTCAAATTCCTCTTGCCGATAACTCTTAAGTCTGTGATACATAAGATCAAAACGTAACTTGAGACCTAGGTTATTCTTCCTCCTCCGGCTTATACTATATCCGTAAATCCACTAATTTGGAACTCCGTACATGCCCAAATGATCGTTCGGATATTCACTGGTTGATTCACTACAATTCGAATGACATCCCCTTCTTAGGGAATCTTGTCGAACTGAATTTGAAATCTATAAGGTTTTACCTCACTTTCTCATTAAAGCATTCACCGACTGTAATAGTCTTGACTTATACGATTTGAAAACTCAGCTTTTAGTGGTCAACTATTTCTGACCATAATCTCAATCATATCGTGAAATGTACTCTATTGTCAAAACATTTATGCACATAACTATACTTTGTTTTTCTTGCATTAGTAGATATGCTACCACTGAATCCCATACCAAAACTTATGTATAAGTTCTGGATTTATCATCATTCAAATCCTATCTCGAGGAATCATCGTCAACAGAAGACTTATACGACTTGTATTTTATCATCTTAATAAACACATTCAGAGCTTATTTAAAATACCACTTACTATCTCATTTCTGAACCCTTTTGTTCTGAAAAGAAAGCTCGCTCTTGTCATTAACTTTGCTTTGAAATCAAATCGATATTACCACACTAAGATCAACCGAGTAACTAGCTCGCATTGCTTAACATGGATCTTTCGTAACATCTAACTTACAACAAGGACACGTAAGTAATCGTCTCGGGATCACTAACTCACAACTCTTTCTCTCGATTCGCATCGATTTCATTACTAGAACTTTCAAATAAATAGTTTTTTATAGCTTTCGACTCAACTATCACGGTTTGAACATTCGGATGAGCATACCCTTGTATCATGCTCCCTACTCACGCATACACACAATTTTATTCTCTTTATTGATTCATGCGTGAATATACACAAAACTTGAATCATATCTCAATACATTAATCTACTCTTTTCTCCACACAGAGAACATATTTCTAGCACACTTTCATCTGAGTTTCTCCTGCTGTACTAATCTAAAACCTTTACTAACATCATATCTCATGATAGCAGGGGCATTTCGGTCGAATTCATTAACTCTATTCGGCTTACTCGAAACTCATCATACAACGTGAAACTTGTGATTTCACTTCTTATACTAGAATCATCACCAACTTCCTCCTCATAGTACCCGAATAGGTTTACAAAGAGATAAAGAAATGTCAATTTCAGTTAACTAAATCGACAACCGTTTTGTCTGATTTTCACTATCAGCTAACATTCTCACATAGTTATATTTTATGAAAAGAACAACCACAACCGCTCTGAAAGGCAACAGATAATAGTACACAATACTCAAGGGGATTATTATAATCCATCTATGGCATCAACTAACCATGCACAATCTACAGGCTTCAAGCCAACTTACTTAAACTTGCCATTTATTTAGCACATATCATGCCACACATCGCACCTGCTTCTTCGTGATTCATTCACGAATATTTGTATTCACTCCTTCACATGACTTTAGTACTAGTCTCATTTCTATTTCTAACTCATCTACCTGTCCCTTCGATCACTAGGGATAATCAAAGATGTATATTCATCGTCATACATATAGGCACGACACCAATGTCACATCTCCAAGGTGGTCTTATATGGAGTCACCTCAAATGCCAATGCCATTTCCCGGATAAGGTATTATATGGGCTTCCACATCAAGTATCGATGCCATATTCTGAATATGGTCTTATACGGAATCATAACTTGGTACCGAGGCCACGCCTCGAACATGGTCTTATACGGGACCTTATCTATTTCATATCTCAATGATAGCCTTTTCATTATAGTCTCCCAGGACTTCAACTTCATGTTCAACAGCAATTATGCTATCTAGTAGAGTATCATGCATCAATGTGATACAAAGCATTCTCAAAATGCTAACATAAATACTGTATTAATCACATACAAACTTACTCAATTTGTCTCTCATAACATTTCATCATAATTCAACAGTGGTAAGGAGGGTGAGGTCACAGAGCCTCTTAACTTGACCCTCGTGACTACATACATATGATTTAATATTCATCTTCAATGAAATATCATCATAGTCACATAACTCATCTCAAGTGAGTTTTCACGTTTATCACGTTACAATTATCTCTATCACTCATACTTTCGAGCTGTGACTTTAATAACTCAAGTTTCACATTCATATCTACTCGAGTACTTAACATTTGACTCTACTTTTTCTTACTATTGCTTATTAATCTAGAGAATGTCTTACGGTTTGAGTACGTCGTTTACTTGATCGCCATAGTCCAACTATGGTCTTACTTGTATCACAACATCATAGTTTAGCTCTTGCTTTACATGTCGTCACGATGCCATAGCCTCGCTATGGTCTTACACGAAATCTCATATCAATACCAATGCCATATCCTTGATACGGTCTTACATGGAAACTCATGTCGATACCGATGCCATATCCCAGATATGGTCTTACACAAAATCTTATACCGAAGCCAGGTCCCAGACGTGGTCTCGCACGGGATTACTATTTGATACTGATGCCATATCCCTGATATGGTCATATACGGGATCTCACCACAACTATTGATGCCATACCCCAGATATGGTCTTATCCGATTATCTTATTCAATACCGAAGCCATATCCCTGATATGGTCTTATACGGGATCATGTATCGATGCCAATGCCATGCCCCAGACATGGTCTTATATGGAATCACATGTACCGCCATGGTCCTACCATGGTCTTATTCATCATTTTATCATTGAACGACCGTACTCATCTCTTGCATTCTACATAGTCAACTTTTTAGTTTTAACCTCCACACCATAATATGTGTGGCTTCATAACAGAGTCATAAAACAAAACATTATACATTCTTTACTTTAATGGTCACATGTGAGATTTAACCATGTGGACATATTTATCATAAACAATGGCATCACAAATCTCAAATGCTTACTTACTCTTACTGCTTTTCACATACATCATGGTACTTACTAGTCTCATGTTTGTAAGGTAAACAAGGTACCTGTAACACTTGATCACATACATCAGTATACTTTACTATAACAAGCATAATCTCAACATCATCATTCATAACATGAATTATACTTGTTAGTCAGCCTTCACTAGCATGACATAATATCAACTTTACTACTAACTTTCTTGCTATCTCATTTAAACTTTACTTGTGTGCCCGATGAATTTCCATGAATAACCGAGGATATTGAATCTCATCTCACATGCTCGATGCCAAAGCCATATCCTAGATACGGTCTTACATGGAATCTCTCATCTTGGTTTCCAGGCCATGTCTTGACATGGGCTTATACGAAGTCTTTCTCGTTCTCACCAATGCCATGCCTTGGCTTGGACTTACATGATAACTTGTTCAATGCCAAGCTTGCCTTGGACTTACATGATAACTTGTTCAATGCCAAGCTTGCCTTGGACTTACATGATAACTTGTTCAATGCCAAGTTTGCCTTGGACTTACATGATAACTTGCTTGAATTCCGATGCCATGCCTCGGCTTGGTCTTATACAGACTTTCTCATTTCATGTGGTAGATCGAGTATCCTGGGAAATTCCATCTTCAATCGGGACTTGATCGTATTTAATCTCATTTATTTTTTTTGTTTAGCAAAACATTAATCATTCTATGATAATAATGTACATTATACTAAGCAATTTAATGATAGAAATCATAAAGCTTAGAAATCATACAAACTTACTAAAATTAGCTCGGTTGGGAATCATCACTGTCTTAATAAAATAATTTTGTTAGAGCCGGGAGACATCACACTATCACGATCCACATACGGCATGTATAGCTAGACTCTTACTCACGCTAGCTTAGTCCTAGAACCAACTAAACCATAGCTCTGATACCACTAAATGTAACACCCCATACCCGAGTCCGAGGCTTAGACCGGATATGAGATATTATTATGCTTTAACTTGCTTAATCATGCACTTACGGGCTGTAAAATTTTGTTCCGAATTAAAAACTTTTCTTTCTCAGTCTAATCATACATTTCATGGGCCTACGAGGCCTTATACGCGTATATTAAAACTTTCGAAACTTAATCGGAAACTTTTCTTTAAAGCAGAGGTCACATGCCCATGTGGTTTGGGACACGCTCGTGCACCCCTTTACACGCCCATGTCTTCCGACCGTGGTCGACACTGACTAAATACACACGGCCTGGACACGCCCGTGGACTTAGACCGTGTACTATACCCTGATATACTGACTTATTACACACGGCTGGGGCACACGCCCATGTTCTAACCGTGTGTCATGCACGGCTTTAACACACGGCCGTGGGATTAACCCGTGGCCTATTCTGACTTATGAGACTAAGGTGCAGGTTACACATGGCCTAGACACACGCCCGAGTGTCTAACCGTGTGGGCACTTAGAAGCTATCTACCAAGCCTTTTCTTACTCTCAATTGCACACATTCATATACGTCTTCAAAACATTCTCAAAACATCAATTGAAACACATAAATTAACACATTTGGTTCATGAAAATAAAGTTTTCCTCTCATACACTTGGGAGAATTGTTCCCACAACATTTACAACAACTTAAACCATCATAAATGGCTATACACAACCATACTATGAATACTCTTTGGCCAACAACATTTGGCTACCACAATTAGACTTCATCAACTTTAAACGAATCCCTATACATGCCATGACTCTTAAGGACTTGATACCTCATACCATGTGTCTGCTCGATAGTGTGAAAACATCTCTGGCGGTCTCCAACCCGAGCTAAGTAATAAAACCTATAAGAGATGAGAAAAGTAAAGGAGTAAGCAATAATGCTTAGTAAGTTCATCTGTAAAATTTGACAAATATTGATATTCACTGAATATACATAACCCCAAGGCAATATGTTGAGTTTTTCTCATCAACTCATGGTTACTTACTCAACCATTCTTGAAACTTACTCATTCAATCTCTTACCACATTCTTACCATATCACAAGCCAATCTGCTCGTTTAATTAGCATACGTTCCTGCACTGATCATCACAAGATCATATATAACAACACATCAAGCATTTTCAATAAGCTGCTCATGCTACTAATATCTCAGTGGTTTCGCACTTAGCCCACCATTAAATCTCTAATAGGGAGGTATCGCATATAGCTCACCAATCATTTATAAGTGATGGTATCACACATAGCCCATCAATCAATAATCAATAAGGTGATATCGCACATAGCTTACCGTTATTTACATTCATGGATAATAATTCACAAGTATATCTCTATTTCAAATGTTCATTCAAGAACATCCTCACATGTTCCCATTTTCACTTAACTTTCTACGATACTCGTTCTCATTCACACAGTGCATCAACTACACATACCCCACTAGGGGTTCATCATTTATTGAATTCATCTCAATTCAATTCTACAGATACTTGTGCTACTCATGGTACAACCACATACATTCACATATACATTGAATCATTCAAATTGTTAAATAACTCTCTTGAGTCTCATGCACATAGTTCTCGTTGTCACTCTACCCCAATTGGGTTTTACATACTCTAACATATCGATGCCATGTCCCTAACATGGTCTTATACGAATTCTTACACTGAGGCCATATCCCGATATGGTCTTACTCAAGCCTTTAACCATCGTCCTATCGTGCTATACTCCTTTCCCATTACTCTAAATTCAATTCCTTTGACATCTCATCAAGAGACATTTCATACATTCATATAATAATATACATTCCATACAACATTGGAATACTAAATAAGCTCATACATAATTTCAACATTTGCACATGAACTTACCTCGATGTCGAAAGAGCCGAAAATGACTTTTTGCCCACATTTCTCTTTTCATCCGTTCTAGGTCCGAAACTTATTTTCTTTGATTTAGAATAATTAAATTTACTCATTTAATCACTTAATGATCGTATTACAACATAATCTCTACTTAGGCAAAAATGACCATTTTGCCCCTATACTTTGGCAAAATTACGATTTTGCCCCTAGGCTCTCAAAGAAATTTTCATCACATTTTCTTGTTAAAAAAGCCTAGCTGAACATTTAATTCTCTTACAACTATTCTCAATTCCATCAATTTCATGCCTTAATGAACAAATTACAACTTTTGCATTTTTAGTCCCAATTAGGTGTTTTCATGACAACACCTTTCACAAAAGTTGTTTCTCATCATCCTGTCATTCATTTTCTTTCATAAAAACTCATCAAACAACATAAACTCTCTCATGGCAAGTCCCTAGACTTTCAACCATATTGCAAACTAGTCCCCTCTTTAGAAAGCTTAAGCTTTAGGGGTCTCAAAAGTACAAAAATTAACATCTAAAGCCATCAAAATCACTTACTTGAGTGAAGAGAAGCTTGCTGAAATTTTCAAGCTTTCAAAGCCCTCCCATGGCTGATATTTTTGGTTGAAAGAGAAGAAATAAAAAGATGATAGCTTTTTGGCTTATTTCATCTTATTTTATTTCTTTTTAAACACCTAACATGACCACATTTAATGTTCTTGTCCCCTTAGCTTACTATGGTCGGCCAACTCACTTAGACAAGGCCAAATTGCTCATTTGGGACCTCCAATTACTAAGCCATAGCTATTTGGTACCTTTAGCCTATAGAATGGAACTTTCGCACTCTATGCGATTTAGTCCTTTTTCACAATTTAGCTAGAAATCGCTAAAATTAAGGCACCAAAATTTTCATGCATCCTCATTAACATGTTATAACTCATAACATAACATGAAAATAATTTTCTCTAACCTCGAAATAGTGATTCTGAGATCACTGTTCTGACTAGCCCCTAAATCGGGCTGTTACAGTAATTCATTCATAAGTTGTGTAAGCGTCAGGTTATTTTTCCCATGGTTATATGCAGCCCGAAAGCCTACAAAATCCTTGAACAAGATTTTGAATACCATCTCAATTTGAGTGTTTTGGTCTAAATTGGCCTTATTATCCGTAGGCTTGACAAAGTATCCCATAAGAGTAACCATATGGTCTTTTACCATAGTGTTGGGCCTTTACTGGGCATTCATAAAACTAGTTATAGCCGATTGTCGAGCTAATGTAGCTTAGCCTCCGAATATGTCTTCTAGTTTTCTAGAATCACTTTGGCAGTCTTACAGCTCTCCAATTTCTTATAAAGGGTGTTGGTCACGCTTGTCAGCATATAGTAACGACCTGTCTCATCAGACTTCTCCCAGCGTTTTCTAGCCTCAGCTTGAATTGTAGGAGAGCATTTATTATCAATGACTGTCTTTAGTTTCTCACAGGTTAGGATAATCATCAAGTTCCTTTTAGGATAATCATCAAGTTCCTTTTCCATTCCTTATAGTTATTTTTGTTCAGTTTGTTCTCAGTGAGTATATTTCTTAAGGGAGTAGGAGTCATTTTTGAACTGAAAATAAAACATTCATTCATTAATATCTTTGTATTAAGAAAATATTTAAAAACATTTTGCAACTTTACGATATGCATTAAGATGTTGCATGCATCTTACATTAAACCATGAAAACATTTGTAAGCCATTTCAATGATAATTTCTACACCTATTGAATCAAGTCACTATGGGTAATCTTGATTTAGTAAGAACATGGATTTTCATCCAATTAGTACATGAACCTAATTCTTGAGGAATTCACACGTACTAATAATCGTTCAACATTTGGCCATCATTCTAACTTAAGTAAAGCTTCGTGGGAAGTTACTTAACTAGAAGATCTTGAGTGTATAACCATCAACTCAACACCTATCACATCAGGTACCACAAATGAGTCATTGTGGGACAATCTCGTCGACCAACATGTTCGAAGAAAGAACTTATTCTTATATTGCATAAGAATGCCTACAACAGGGTCGACCAACTATCATACGCTTACAAGACAGTTCCACTTACTTTCAGGAAATCTCCTCAGTGTGATCCACATGACAATCTACCATAAGGTAGTTAAATTTTCATGTCATCACAAGAGACCATTGATGGAGGCCGTAGGTCTTGTTTAGGGACCTTCTCCCACTCAATCTTTTAAAAACATGCAAGGTTTTTAATGTCCGATTTCAATCATGAATGATCAATACATGTATGACAAGTACATGTGACATTCTTTCCTTAAACTATATGGCATGCTTATCATACATATTCATGAACATACATTTGTAGTCAAATAAATATCATCATGCTAACCAGCCAAATTTTCTATGATTTCATCTTAAAAATAAATAAAAATTACAAAATTCACCCCAAACATACTTTGGGTCTTCTATTTTGCCACCATGGACTTCTACTACGGTATTGGTTCACATTATTGTCCCCGTCGTTTGTCTGTCGTTGTTTTTGTGTCGTCAACACCGCCAAACTGTCTTAGGTCACAGTCGACCATCACCGAACCACTGTTGGCCACTATCGACTGCAACCAACCATCGTCATCTTACCACCGCTGTCGACCCTTGCTATTGAACATCACCGTCGAACCACCGACAGCCTCCTACTACCGGACCACCATCAGTTTACTATCGATTTGGCTAGGTCAGGTTTGCATAGTCTTGATCAGCCTAGATAAGTCTTGGTTCTCTGAGTTTTGTCGAAAAATATAGGTTACATAAGTTCTATGTCCGTTTTCGGCTCACATAATTTATTCTAAAATAATAAAATTAAACTCTGCGTGGAGATGATAGTCCACAATCTAACCTATACATACCCGAGAAATTAATAAAATTACATTTAATTTTTTAAGAATCACAATTTTGGTAAAATCACTTTATCATACATAATAATAAAATAATAACATACATTCCCCTAAACATGCATATAATTACAAGAATGTCACATCTTATCAAAAATTAATCACGCATGAAGAAAAGAGAAAAAAAATCTAGTATCAATTTATACTATAAACATAGCACAACCTAGCTCTGATACCATTTATTGAAAAAAATCTAGTTCGAAAATGATTTTCTTGCACAGCAAAGAATAGAAAATTTTAAAACTGGGTCGATTTGTGATATCTATAGCAATAAACCCTTTACCGAAATCACACTTGTATTTTCGACTAAACGGATCCTTGTCATTCTCGGCTTTCAACCGAATGACCTTCTTCGCTATTCTCATACCTCAAACTGCTTTGAGTGTGGGCTCAAACAAATTCTAATCAAATACAAAATCAAAAATTATTTACTTTACTTTCAGTGGGAAAGTAAACCTCCCTTTAATAGAAGCTGGTAAAATTGTTATTTTGAAAAATAGAATTTATACCTAGAAAGTAAATTCTCACTATTTTCAGATAGAATAATAATATCTTAAAGTTGTATATTTAGCCTTATTGGTGTCATCTATTTATAGGAAGAAGAAGTGAAACATTTGTTGAATTACTAGAAGTCTATTTCAATAGAAAAACTAAATCCTAGTCTAAGTAGGATTAGGGGTTTGTCGTCTCATGTATCAATCATGAGAGGCTTTTGGATCTCTCCTGTATCGGGTCCAATTATAAGTATTTTCTGGACTTTTAATCCAGTACTTTATAATTCAATTCAACCCAATACTTGTTTCTTTATTTCCCAAAATAAACATCTTAAATTAATTTAATTAAATACGTAAATTTATCAATTAAATAATTTTCTCAATCCAATTTTGATTCCGTTAAAATCATGACAATTTTACCGTAAAAGATCTATGAGAAAATATATTTAATATTTCTACATTCAACGGATTCATAATTACCAATTATTTTAATTCCATTTTGAGCTTCAATTATTTAATTAAATAATAATTCAAAAAATTAAATAAAATCTTAGGTCATTTCCATACTTAGTGAGAAACCATATTTATTTCTGAATGTAACTCTTTTCTCTAACTTTATAATTTCTATCCATTTTTGTTCATTTGGTTCAACATGCAATTCATTTCTAGTTTGAACAAGCTAACAAAAGGACCGAATATACATGTAATTAGGGCTCAAATGATTTATAATTAAGTTCCAGCTTTTCACCTATTAGTTATAAACTCATTTAGTCACGAAGTCATTACACTATAGTATCGTGACTGAGCTCTCCCTAATTGCATATTATTACGAAAGCTACTTGATCAGTGCTCGTCAAATGACCTTGTCATTAGTGTGTTACCTTCATAGGATATCCTTAATCTCTTCGGGTAAATTCATTCTTCCAATATGATCCTATTTTATCTCATGTAATCATTACATCTTCCTTCGTGAAAAGTCAATTACTATCAAATAGTAATTAAGTCATTCATCATAAAAACAAATGACATGTGGTCACATTGACTTTTCATATATTAAATAGATTTCTAAGCCTGGTAAAACCCCACGCCCGTGTACCGTGGGCGTGCTAAGTCACACGGCTGCCTCGCACGGCCGTGTTGAGCATCGTATCGTTTCTCCCACGCCCATGTTCAGGGTGCCACGCCCGTAAATGTAAATTACCAGTGTCGACCATGGCCGCATCGCACGGCCGTAGGGTTTTGTCGGTGCCCGTAGTGTGGTGGTTGGAGTCCGTGATTCAAAAATTGATTTACTCGTACCATCTCTGCCATGTCAGTACGGAGATTCGATACATCCACACGGCCACGACCACGGTGTGTGCAGGCCGTGGTGGCACAGAATTTGTAATTTTGGTTAGTTTATAGTTAGGTACTATAAAGAAAGGATAAAATAGAATAAATAGGACAAAATAAAAATGTAAAAGTTAATGGGGTTAGTGCTCGGGTTGCCTCCCGAGAAGCGCTCGTTTATAGTCTTAAGCTAAAGTCTCCTCTCATTTGTATATTCATGGTGGTTTGAGGAGTTGAAAGTCCTTCCTCATGCTGGCAGCTCCATTATCATGATAGAATTTAGGTCGAGATGCGCTTATATTGAAAGTGCCAAAGATAGGATTACTTACCTCGATTGTTCCATATGGAAAAACACTGATTACCCTAAAAGGGATCTCTTTGTTAGTGTTAGAGTCAGGAGGAGATATTCGAGGGTCTGCTTTATCAATCAATACTTGATCTCCGATTTTGAACTTGTTTGCCGCGTGGAGTGGCTCTGGTTCTGCTTTGTGTATCCCTAATTTTTCCTTAAAATGTGTCTTCCACTCGTCTAGATCATCGATCTGAATCCCTCGTTTCTCATGAGTTATTTCTTTGTTGGCACATGGTATAGGATCGGGTTCAGTTGTATTCTTTTGTGGTGCTTCCTGAAAAGAAGGGTTAACCGAATGGTTATCATTTGAATTTATTTTCTCACCTTGATTATTCGATGTTCTAGTTGAATCGAGGGCTTGAAGAGTGACTGTCTCGTCACCTACCTACACGTAATATAAGTTCGCTTTGCATCAACATTGATTTTAGTTACGCGGTTGCTAAGAATGGTCTTCCTAAAATTAGGGGGATCGTGTTGTCCTCATCCATGTCTAAAACGACAAAGTCTACTGGGAATACAAATTTGTCAATTTTTACGAGTACATCTTCAATTATGCCCCTAGGAATTCTAACAGTTTTATCAGCTAATTGAATGCTCATCCTAGTTTTTTGGGCCTCCTAGACCTAGTTGTTTAAACAATTTATAAGGCATGACATTTATGCTTGCCCCTAAATCATCTAACGATTATCAATAGATAAACTACCAATTAAGCATGGAATTGTAAAACTCCTGGATCTTTTAATTTCGTGGTAGTCTATTTTGCAATCTTCGCCGAAAGCACATTGCGTTTAGTTCCACATGTGATGCTTCGTCTATCCTTCGCTTTTTCACAATAGCTCTTTTAGGAATTTTCTAGAGTCCGGCATCTGCGTAAGAGCTTCAAGTAACGGTAAGTTAATATGTAATTTTTTTAAAAGTTTAAGAAACTTACCGAACTGTTCCTCTGTGTCGTCTCTCCTTAATGCTTCGGGATATGGTATACGAGGTTGGTACTCTTTGATTACCGGTTTTGGCTTATTATTACTTACCTCAACCTTACCTTCTTCGACCACGTTCTCTTGCCTCGAATTGGGCTTGTCTAACCCTTCACTATCTTGAGCTGTTATGGCTTGAACTTGCTCCCTTGGGTTAGTCTCGGTGTTGCTCGGTAGTCTTCCATGTGGTCTCTCAGATATTTGCTTAGCGAGTTGCCCGATTTGATCCTTGAACTCTTGTGTCAATGCCTCAAGTTTTGTTTCTATCTTTTGGAAACGTGTTTCTGTATTTTGGGAACGTATTTCTGAGGCTGCTATGAAGTTTGTTAGCATCTCTTAAAGGTTTGGCTTCTTTTCCTGTGGGTAGGGCTGTTGTTGGAAGTTTTGGGATGGTTGCTGCCTTTGATTTCTTTGATCGCCCCATGAGAAATTGGGGTGGTTCTTCCAACCTGGATTATAAGTATTACTATAAGGGTTATTGTTAGATCGGAAATTGTTACCTATATAGTTCATTTGTTTGCTCTTCATGCCCTGTCCGTAGGGTGGGTACTCAAGATTCACCACTCCTTCACTTGCGTCGCACTGCATAACTGGATGTGCCTGCGAAGAACCATATAAACCATCAAATTTTTTATGTAGTAATTCTACCTGGTTTGAAAGCGCAGTCACTGCATCGATGTTGAAAACTCCGGCTACTTTGGCTGGCCTTGTCCTTGTAACTTGCCACTAATAGTTATTCAGTGACATCTCTTCCATAAACTCGTAGGCCGCTTCAGGAGTTTTGTTGTTTAGGGTTCCGCCGGCAGCTGAATCGATTAGTTGCCTTGTTGAAGGGTTCACACCATTGTAAAAAGTTTGGACCTGTAGCCACAAAGGTAATCCGTGGTGTGGGCACCTTCTCAGCAAATCTTTGTATCTCTCCCATGCATCATAAAGTGTCTCTAAATCCATCTGCACAAAAGAAGAGATATCATTCCTCAATTTGGCCGTTTTGGCCGGTGGAAAATATTTTAGTAAAAATTTTTCGGTCATCTGATCCCATGTAGTGATTGACCCTCATGGAAGAGAATGTAACCACTATTTGGCTTTATTCCTCAAAGAAAAGGGAAATAACCGAAGACGGATGGCATCATCAGAAACGCCATTTATCTTGAAGGTATCACAGAATTCTAGAAAATTTGCTAAGTGTGTGTTAGGATCTTCACCCTGCAAACCATCAAACTGAACAAACTGTTGTATCATCTGTATAGTGTTAGGTTTCAGTTCAAAATTATTTGCAGCAATAGTAGGCCTAACAATACTAGATTCAGTTCCTGTTAAACTAGGTTTAGCATAATCATACATAGTACGTGGAGCATTGTTTTCAGCCATCTCTGGAGGTGGCGGATGATTCTTAGCCATCCCTTCAGTAGAATTGGTTTCGCCTTCTTGCTCTTTTTCTGTGTAGTTTAAGCTTCGCCTTATCTCTCTACGATTTCTGCGAACTGTTCTTTCAATATCACTGTCGTAAAGTAGGGGTCCTGTTGGGTTCCTTCTAGTCTTAAACTAGAGGTAACTGAAAGGAGGAAACAATAACAGAATAAAAATTAGCTAAGTTAAAAATTAAATTGCAAAAAATAAAAAAAATTGGCTAAAGTAATAAAAATTAAGCTTTCTTAATATTTTAGTTCCCCGGCAACGGCGCCGAAAACTTGATCGTGTTTTTCGCGATGTCAAAGTCTTAAAATTTATAAAAAGAATGATCAAACCTGGAAACTAACTATGACAACGATTTGAGGCAAGCGCACCTATTGAACAGTAGTATAGTTTAGTGGCAAGACCGGAATGTCGAACCCAAAGGAACTAAAAGTACTAATACTAACTTTCTTTTTATTATCTAGCCTAAAATAAAGGGAATTTGTGTGTTTAATCTAAATTAATTAACTACTAAACTAAAGACTCTAAGACAAAGAAGAATGAATTTGGGAAAATAACTTGAGGAAAAACCAATTGATTAAGACGACACCCAAGGAAGAATCCACCTAGACTTCACTTGTTATCTAACTCTGAACCAGACGATTTATTCATTTGACTTGATCCGTAAGATTCCCTAATGTTTATTAAACCCTCTCTCGAAGGGAATAACTTCTAACCCTAGGTTCATTAATTGAGATATCTTTCTAATTAAAACCCCTAGAATTACATTAACTCGATCTATGGAATCCCATATTAGGTTTCACCCTAATCCGGCAAAATCTCATCACCCTATCTCTAGGTGCACGATCAACTCCGCTTAACTATGCTAGATCTACTCTTAGGCAGGGACTTTTGCTCCTCCACCTAAGCACATCAAACTTGGATCAATATCCCGAAAATATCAACACAAGATTTAAGAACACATAATTAAGAACAAGTCAAATATTTATCATATAGTTCAGTAAACGATAACAAGATTCATGTAAGTTTCATCCCCGTCAGGTATCTGAGGGTTTAGTTCACTAAGTTAATCTCTGAAACACGATTAGAAAGCTTACCAAGGGAAACAGAGCAGGTACAGGTAGTGACACTAAGAAGTTGAAGGGAGTTAATCGAAACAAAGAAAGAGGTACCACATGAAACTGAGAAGGCAAAGATAACACCAACCCGTGAGGAAATCAAACCAATAATTCCATACTCAGCAAAGCTAAAGAAAGACCGCTTAGACGCACAATATGGTAAATTTCTTGAACTTTTCAAACAGCTGCATATTAACTTACCTTTTGTTGAAGCTATTTCGCAGATGCCAACATATGCAAAATTTTTAAAGGAGCTTCTAATAAATAAAAGGAAGTTCGAGGAAATTTCAACAGTAGAACTTAATGAAGAATGCTCAGCTATCATCCAAAACAAGCTGCCAACCAAATTGAAAGATCCAGGAAGTTTCACTATTCCTTGCTTAATTGGTAGTTTGAGCATAGAAAAAGCATTAGTTGATTTAGGTGCCAGTATTAATCTAATGCCTTATAAAATGTTTAAGCAACTCGGTCTCGGGGAACCAACACCCACTAGGATGAGTATTCAGCTAAATTGACAGATCTCATTAAGTATCCTAGGGGAATTATTGAAGATGTTTTGGTAAAAGTAGATAAATTTATATTCCTGTTGATTTTTTTGTGCTCGACATGAATGAGGACGTAGAGTACCTTTAATTTTGGGACAACCCTTTTTAGCTCTTTTGCTAGGGTGTCATTAATGTTGGTGATGGTAAACTTGCACTAAGGGTCGGAGATGAGGAAATTGTTTTCCAAATTCATGATGCCATGCGATATTCTAGAGAACAAGATGATTCTTGTTACTTTGTTGATGCCATGATCACATTTTTAAGAATCTTTGCAGAAATCATGCACATGACACGATGGAACTGTGTCTTTCACAAGGTGAGGGGAAAGATGACGATACCGATGAAGAGAATCCCAATGCATCATCTTCTAGACAGATGAAAATAGAGTACATCAAGATTAATGATGAATTAAAATAGAAACCCTCTATTGATGAGCCGCCCAAGATAGAACTAAAACAATTACCAAAGCATTTAGAATATGCATTCCTGGGGGATAATTCTATGCTACCAGTGATCATCTCTTCGGAACTAGGACCCAAGGAGAAAGAAGAGTTGCTAAGGGTACTAAGGAAGCACAAAAGGGCCATAGCGTGGAAAATGTCAGACATTAAAGGAATAAGCCCATCATTTTGCACCCACAAAATTTTAATGGAAGATGAGTATAAACCATGTGTGCAACCTCAGAGACGGTTAAACCCCAATATGAAAGAAGTTGTCAAAGCTTAGGTAATTAAACTTCTAGATGCAGGAATAATTTATCCTATTTCTGATAGCACTTGGGTAAGTCCTGTGCAGGTAGTTCCGAAGAAAGGAGGAATGACTGTGGTAACCAACAAAAAGAATGAATTGATTCCCACTAGAACAGTCACAGGCTGGAGAGTCTGTATAGACTATAGGAAGCTGAACGACGCCAAAAACTTGATCGTTGTTTTCGCGATGTCAAAGTCTTAAAATTTATAAAAAGAATGATCGAACCTGGAAACTAACTATGACAACGATTTGAGGCAAGCGCACCTATCGAACAATAGTATAGTTTAGTGGCAAGACCGGAATGTCGAACCCAAAGGAACTAAAAGTACTAATACTAACTTTCTTTTTATTATCTAGCCTAAAATAAATGAAATTTGTGTGTTTAATCTAAATTAATTAACTACAAAAATAAAGACTCTAAGACAAAGAAGAATGAATTTGGGAAAATAACTTGAGGAAAAACCAATTGATTAAGACGACACCCAAGGAAGAATCCACCTAGACTTCACTTGTTATCTAACTCTGAACCAGACGATTTATTCATTTGACTTGATCCGAAAGATTCCCTAATGTTTATTAAACCCTCTCTCAAAGCGAATAACGTCTAACCCTAGGTTGATTAATTGAAATCTCTTTCTAGAATTGCATTAACTCGATCTATGGAATCCCATATTAGGTTTCACCCTAATCCGGCAAAATCTCGTCACCCTATCTCTAGGCGTGCGATCAACTCCGCTTAACTATGCTAGATCTACTCTTAGGCAGGGACTTTTGCTCCTCCACCTAAGCACATCAAACTTGGATCAATATCCCGGAAATATCAACACAAGAATTAAGAACACATAATTAAGAACAAGTCAAATATTTATCATATAGTTCAGTGAACGATAACAAGATTCATCTAAGTTTCATCCCCCGCAGGTATCTGAGGGTTTAGTTCATAAAAATAAAATAAAACATCTCAGAAGAAAAGATAAAACAAAACATAAGAAATCCCTAAAACTCCCTGAAAGAATTGAAGGAGAGTCCCTCCGTCTTGAGTATAATTCTGGCTTCTAGAGATGAATCAACTGGCTATCCTCGAGTGAATCCCCACAAATCTGCCTTCTCTGGCCTAGCAAGACGCCCCTAGACGATAGCCTTGGGCTCCCCCTCAGGTCATACTTAGGGTGTATATATAGGCTTTTGGAATGTGTTTCTTTGCCCCTAAGTATCCCAATCTGAACGAAACTTTTCTTTCCCACGGCAGGGGCACGGCCATGGCACACGCCCGTGTGAATCGTGGCCAGGCCGTGTTGGACTCTATTAATGAGGCACGACCGTGTGGTCTTGGGTTCAGGCCGTGCCGATTTCGTGATCTAGCCCAATTGGCCCGTTTTAAGCCCGTTTTCCATTCTTTTCATCCTCCGGTGCTTCCCTGAGTATAAAACATGAAAATAAAGGATTAAGAGCACCAAATTACATAAAATAAGGGATAATTCATCCAAATGCATGCTAAATGTGGGATTAAAATATGTTACTTTTACGGTTTATCAAATATCATGTAATGCCAATAGAGATATCACTTACCAATTATTTGAGCTATGAATTCCGTTATTGTGAATGATGCTACATACTATAGAAGTCGTATACCCAACTCATCAGCTTTCAGTTCCTTATCTATTTCAACTTAGACTTTTACTTACATCAAAGTATACAAGTTATGCATACATAGTCCATCATCCACTCAAGATTAAAGTATGTCACACTATGAACTTTACAAGTGAGTAAATCCATCAACAAATTCAGGATCTATTCTACTTGGGTCCAATCTGATATACTGCCAGTCCAGTCGATCACATCTATGTCTCTATCTTTCGGGAGTCATCCGTTCTGATGTACAAGAAAAAGCATCTCTCCAATTAGACTTAATATACGACATATTAGTCTTTTAAACCAGTTTGCTCATTTACGATTAGACTAAGGACATGTTTAGGTTCATCTACTAATATAAGTTGTCTTTCTTCATTACAATTCGACCACGAAATACTGCTTAGTATTAGTTAAACATTAAGCAATCAATGAGCTAATATTTGCTTCCATTTTGCTTCGTATACAAAAACCATTTAGGAAAATATATAAAGCGTATTAATGTCATTCATGGATAATTTTATTAAACCAATCTATTCGGAAAACAATACAAGTGTACATAAACGACAAATGCTACACTTAAGGCACCAGATCCAACATGAATAACATGGTCACTTGATTGGATGTTTTTCCCCTTGAATGATAATCGGCGGGCTACACCTAATCCACAAAGGGAAACTTCTTTTGGGTCATGAGTTGGTGAGGAAGCATCATGGAGTGGATTGTCACTAAGCATTGGATAAGTTTTTCCAAATAAGAGATTTCGTCTTCTGCCTAGTGCCATAGGGATGAGCAAGGACATTAGTGGTTGATGATGAAGTTGAACGGGCTGTAGGATTATCTTGAGCAAGCTTGTTGATTATGATATTCTTTATGGTCATTGCAACTTTGAACTTTGACTTTTTGAGAGAAAAGATGAAAGGTAGAGATTGTCCCACCAAACGTGCCATAAATTTGTACATGCAAACTTTAGAACAGCTATGGTGTTCGTCAAAATTTCTTCAAGTTCTTCGATTTCTTTAAAGAATTTTGCAAATATTTTCTAGGCTTTTTGAGGTTGTGAATGTCTCTGTAAAATGGCTTGGGTAACCCCTTTTTATAGTACCAATTTGTAACATCCTGAAAGTAGGGGCTCTGCATTATTTTGTGTTGATGTGTGTTTGGCATGTCTTGTTGTTATTTTGGTGTGTTTGAGGGTCACGGGAAGGCTCGGGGTAAAGCTTGAGCCTTGGTGAAAATTCTATTTTTAGGCACTTTAGGGGGAGCTAGCAGAGGCAGGTCTTAAGAATAAATACTTGTGTTTGATGACACAAGAAAAGAGGTGGTAAGGTGGCAAGGAGATGCCACTTAGAGTGCATGGAAGTGGCGTCACAAAGGAGCAGCAGGGAGAAGGAGTTCAAGTCGCACTAACAGCATTCAGAAGCTCTATTTTTTGCGCCTAGGGAGCTAGAGTGGTGGATTCGGCAAGGGCTCTTCAAAGATGAGTGTTGAAGGAGTCAAAGTGTTTGAATGGGTGGCCATGAGAAGGTGGTGGAGTTTGAATTGGTCAAACCGATTCAAATTGTTGGAGGGGAGTGAAGGTAGGAGAAAAATATGGGATTTGGTGTTGGTGGAGTGGTGGGCGAATGTGGGAAGCTTGAAGTGGGGGGAGAGGATTTGGTTTAGTGCTAGCTTGAGGTGTGCTGAATGTTAGGAGAGAGTCTTTGGTTTTTTTTTTTTGGGTTGCCTGGTTCTAGTGTGTGCCGGTTTTCTCTAGTGCATCTAAGAGTTCCCCTCATTTTATTTTGGTGTTTTTTTTCAACTCTTTTCTAATCTTTTCTCTTAAGTACAAACCTCCTCATTCGTGTCTTCTTTTTCTTTTCTTCAAGGTTACCAAACACCCATTGGCCGAATCTTCCATTATCATCCACCCTTCACATTTTGGTTTCATTTTCTTTTGCTACCTTCTTCACAAGCCGAAACCCTCTGAAGTCACCTCTCTTGCCGAAACTTTGTCACCTTCTTTGCTCTTCTCTTAAACACCATAGTCGAAATATCTTGTGTGTTAATCGGTATCTCTACTTTAAGGTAAGGATCTCTCTTTTATTTTTCTCATGATCAATCCCTCTGTTCTTTCTTTTCATGGTGAAGTCGAACCTATTTTGTAAACAATCAATTTGTTTCTTACATTCTTTGCTCCAAGCCAACATCACATAGCAAGGTGCTAGGAATCGTTGGTCAAGGGGATCTTTGCAATCGGGCTTCATTGTTAAGGTAAGAAAGACTCTGTTGCCCATTTCTTTCCCTTCTTTCGATTTTTGTAGCCAAAGTCGAATGGCTAATTGGCTTGGCGATTCTGACTTAGGGCTAACCCTTCTTCCTTTCTTCTTTCTCTCTGTTGGGGCGCTTACTCAGGAAACACCTTTAGTCAAGCGATTTGTAGTCCAAAGCCAAGGGGTTGCTGTTTGTCGAATTAAATCACTCTATTCGGATTCTTAAGGTAAAGATTTCCTTAGTCTTGCGTTTTTGGACTCTTTTCTGATTATAGTCATCTTAACCGAATCTCTTGATTAGAGGTTCTCTTTGATCTCTGATCGAGTCCATTTCATGGATACAAGGAACGATCAAGCCAGGGAGGGGAGCGTATTCGTAACCCCTATTCCTAAGTTTAAGAAGCGTGTTGTGTCGGCGGTTCGGGATTTTCATCGGATCATGGTAGAGAGCGACGTCGCCTAGGATAGACAGATAGCCGTCGTCCCTGCTAACGAAAGTGTCGACGTAGAAAGCTTAGTGTTACACGTTATCAGGTGTGTATTACTCACACGTATCTTGTGGTTGTATTATTAACTGTAATGGCTGAAAGTCGAAATAGCTAATCTGATAGTCGAGATACCCTTATGGGTAAGGTTGGAGACACCGGGTAAGTCTTCGATGATGATATTTTTGATTGTATGCATGTATGTTGTTATTAACTGTTTCCCATTAAGAGTATGTTGCATTCATATTTGGCATGATGAAGAGAGCGTGGGCTCGGGAATTGAATGGAGGAAGAGGTGATAATCAAGTGACTATTGTCACGAGTGGTCTAAGTACCACGATGGTTGAAACCACGTATGCTTATATCAGTGACTTGTCTCGGTGGTCTAAGACCACAGTGGGTTGGCCCCACGTAACCATAAACATATCAGAGATCGTCACGGTGGTCTAAGACCACAGTGGGTTGGCCCCACGATTATATGTATTAGTGACTTTGTCACGAGTGACTGCTGTCACGAGTGGTCATGAACCACAGTGGCATAATGCCACGGGTGTTTGGATGGAGAGCTAGACTGGGTTGGGCTGCATTCCATACATGAGACATATGTCGTACTGAGCGGGCTAAGGCCCAGTTTGCATTTCACGGGGATTTACACACTGAGTCTCGATGACTCACCCCTTTGTTAATCTTGCAGGTAATCGGTAGGTGGCGAGTTTTGGAGCCGGGACAGACTCGAGGTGGCCATGCATTGCGAGTTCTCTAGTAAACTCGAACTTTATTTTAAACTTATTTCTATCTCGGGATTTTATTTTGTAATAAGGCCGCTTTAACTTTATTTTTGGGGTTTTGTTTACATGCTGGTTTTATATATGTTATGAATTATCGAAAAGCGGGGTTTTCTTAAAAACATAAAAAGAGGTTTTCCAAAGTTCAACGATTGGATAACAAGCCATAAATAATTTAAAATTGGAATTTTTCTTACCATTACAAATATTATTTCCAAAGATCACGCACCTGAACATTCATTCCGATTAACACCTTTCGAAATTTTCTAAGTTCGGTTTTGGTAAAATAAACCCGTTTTCAGCTCCTAATCAACTTAATGAGAAAATGGTAGAGTTTATGTAGTCAAACAGATTCCTTTGAAAATGGCCTTAAAATGGATTCTCCAAACAAAAATAATTTCTCAAGTCACGATGTTTTGTCAAAATTTTTAAATCTAATATTCCTGTGACAACCCAGATTTGGTCATAACGTTTTGACCGGGTTTGGGGTGTTACACAATTACTTGAACAAGAGAGAATTCTTGTAAATTTTAATTGTTCCATTTGATTGTTCTACAAGAATTTAAACTCTTTTATTTATTATTTATCTATTGTTAATTTAATTATTTTGAGATAAAATAATAATTTGATATTATCACTTAATTAATTTATTTTTTAATTAGTGATAATATAAAAGTTTGATATTTATACCTTAATTTAAATTAATTAAAAATAATTATGGCGCATATATGATATCATCATTTTTATCATGATAATTTTAATTTGACCCATGGTAACTTTGGCTTGACATGTGTCGCTTTGTAATTGATTCAAAAAATTTCTTTTATCTACAAAACTTCGATTGCTTGACAATGTTGATTCCTTCATGGGCTGTTTCAAGATTATCCCAGCTTCTTTTGTTGTAGTACACTTGAAAATCCTTTTGAATTTTTAGTCATCAACTCCAAAAAAATATTACATTCAAGGCCTTGGAATTTGCATTAGCTAATTTCTCTTCCTTAGTGATTCAATAAGTTCAGATTTAAAAGTTTTAACTCCAGAAACATTAGGAAATTCTCATCCATTGAGAACTGGACGCTGACTTTTCATCTATTGACTTTATAAAGGTCTCCATCCTAGCTTTCCAACATGTGTAATTGGATCCATCTAACATGGGAGTTCATGAAACTAAAGAGCCTTCTGTAGTGAGCAAAAATCAACTCCAAGATCACCACTTACACATCATGTGTCCTGCTTTAATATCAATTTGAAAATTATCACTTGCGAGTCGAAATATGACCAGCCTTTTCATGTTAAATAGTTTATTTTTGCAAGTTGGTACAAATATTGGAATTAAATCTGTCAATATTACAGGTTTGAGTGATTTTTTTAGATAAATTTTAAATTAAAATTATTAATTAAATTGGATCGAATTTAAATTAAAATTAATTGAGTGAAATTTTGAAATTTAGGTGGCTATATTTGGAATCATTATACAAACAAATTAAAATAACAAATGCAAGCAACTTAATGGTTCTGTTAGAAATCTCTGGTATTAATTAATGCCTTGCAGAAGATTTGGAAGAATTAAATTTGAATAGGGATAAATAATAAAAACAAATATGTGATTAATTTTGACCTTTCTTTTATATATTTGGAGGATTACTACAATCCATGAAAAATTCAACATTAATTGCCCTCTGTTAAATCAATGTGATTAGTGATTTTTAGCTACACTTTTACGTAATTCCTTGCATCCACTAATATCATTGCTACTTTTTCATCATTATGATCATCAAAGACAAGTACTGTTTAGTAGAGACAACAAAATTAGTGTCCATCTTCCACTAGAATCTCATATATCTTTTACAAGATCAGTCAGCATGCTTGAGATGAGCTCATCCCACTACAGATTCCAATCATACAAATCAGTCAATGTACTTTGCCTTTGAGGCCAATTATTTGTTCTTAAACAGGATCGAAGCAGAGTATTAAATATTAATCAATGCTCCCCAAAGCTTTCAAGCTTCATTTGTGGCGTAGAATAACGGCCTGATAAAATAGTGGTCGCCACCACACGGTTCGAAGCTTCAGTGTAATGAACTCCATCCCAGACTATAGACCGTGACACATTGTTGCAGATGGTGGAACCAGGCTGGCCGCACGTTGCTTTTTGGCTGTAATTATTTGGAGGACCCCCATAGCCACAACAGGCCATGAATGGATCCTCGAAACCTACATACATCATTATTATTTAATATGGAATACCAAAAGAAAAAGATGAAAGCATATACACAGATATGTACTTTACCATATTTTTTATACTTGGCGAAGAGTTTGTACTTTATGGAGTATACATCAACATACACAATGGTTGCATCTTTTAGAATAGTTCTCATTTCTTTACAGATATTACGTAATCCTCGATTGAATGCTTTCGCTAGATCGTTGTGGACGCGGAAGCATCCGATTCTGTCAAGATCGGTCTTGTTATGAGGATGTAATGCAAGCTCCTTCGGCGCACATCCTAACGGACCGGTATTGTGTATCCAAAATTTTCTGCCACCATATGAGTATATGTTCTATAGGTGCAAAACAAATTACAAAGATGATTTTGTTAGTAGGAAGAACCGAAACCATGTATCCGACACTAACCCGAATTTAGTTTATTGAAATGAGATGGACTCACTTGAATAGCTAATTTGATTTCTGCAAGAAAAGAAGGGATCTGTTTGGCTACTGGTTCATATGTCAAGTTTGATGCATACAATGCCATTAACAGATCATTTTGTCCAATGTCGATCATGTATACAGCGCTGCGGAACCCCTTTTCATCTATGAAACTTCCTGTACCTGAGTATATATATATAAAGCAACACGTGATTTGAGGCCAATTGATCTTTTGTAGCCAAACCAAGAATCCGACCACTAAGTATCTTTTAAAAGCAGTTTTCAATCGCACGTTACCTGTTTTTTGGAGTTCAATTGATCTGTTTTTAAAGCGAATGAATTGGCGAACTTGAACATCAAGAACAAAGGGGACAAACTGTGGCAGGGTCATTGCACCAGATACAGCAAAGTTCACTCCACTAGTGAAGTTTGGAGCCAACGAGTCTAAATATGGGCTCAAATAACTCAAGTTCAAGTGTTCACCTACCAACATAGAGCCACAAACTTGGATTATCAAAAGGCTCAAATTAATGCATGCAACATATAGCTTATTGTCTCCTAAATTCCATCGCCTACCAAATCAATTTCTTTGAAGAAAATGAGGTATTAAGAATGGTTGAGGAGAAATTGGACTTACAGAAGAAGTCAATAATGAGACGTCCATCCCCTAATCGTCCAGTGCCTCTATGGAAAAAAGTGATGCCGTGAGGAAGGCCGATGGGAAGTCCGGTGCCGGCTAGTACTCCTCCGGTATCCGAATTTGAATCACCGAAATTGATAATAAGTGGTCTACCAAGGCTGCACTTTGAAACATCAATCAGAGCAAGGAAAACCCAAATCCAAAGAAGCAATATCAAATCCTTAGAGAACCCTCCATTATCCATTTCTTAAGGGGGTTTTTTTGATATTGAGAGCAGATGGTAGATTCACTATAAAAAGACTACATTTGGCAGGCATTGACTTCCAGTCTGGATTGTGTAAATCGATCCATGAGTTCAGAAAGTCAAATAAATTTGCAAATGGAAATTGTTTAATAAATAAATGGTTTCTATCCAACAGTTCCCATGTGATTCACTTCACATGGAAAGAATTGAACAAACTCTTATGTATTTAGCCCACTCTCAACCTTAATGGACTCTGAAAACCTGTGAAGCAAAAACAGTTGATCAACACCATACATTCCCATACATAAGACAAAAGTGGTATCAATGGATCAAATGTTTTTGTAGCATGATTGAAAGGTTGAAGAAGGCAGCCATGCTTGTCAAGCGCACCAGCATTTACATGATTTTGAGGCAATGCCCAGTATTGCAGCTTTCAACCGCAAAGTTTTCAACTTGAAGGTAACCAAATAGCACAATTTTCTTGGTCCTATTACTGTTAGGCATAGACAAAACCTGAATTTCCCCGAAAAATAAGGACTAAATCTTGGGCCGTCCAGTTTATTTGGTAGTCTAGATTTGGATATATCTAGCCATCCACCTGATTCAAAACATGGGTTCAACATCAGCTCCAACACTCTCTCCTTTTGGGCTTCTTTTTTTCTTGGTATAGGTTAGCAGCCCGTTTATTAAAACTCTATATGATGAAAAGTTAAGCGCGAGGTTCTGTCCAACCGTGCCCAAAAGCCAATGTTCTTGTTCTTCAAACACAAGACAAACATGGCTGCCATTGCAAAATTAAGCTGCTTGCTATTCTTCTCATTTCTACAGTTGCAAAAATAAACTCCTGATTATGTTCGTCGGTTCTATAGTGGCATCTGTCTCGGATGTTCAGAGTTCTAATAGGAGGAAATTTGAACAAAAAAAGATCATCGGAGAAGAGAAAAGAAGAAAAAAATCGAGAGAGATTAGAGATGATCAAAACAGATTTTGAAAATACATAACTGCCTTCCTCCCATGAATGGTGCTTAAGAGGAAGGGTAATAACTCCTGAAACAAATTGGCAAGTTGCTAAGTAACAGTTGCCTCAAAACCCACCTTTTGATTAAAGTTTCTTAAAGCAAAAGGTTGCGTTTACAATAAAACTAAACAAACAAAAACAAAAATTCAAAACTGGCTTGACCATTGCTGCTTCCTTCCATAACAATTACTCCCCCCTTGAACCAGATCCTTGTAGCAGTATGGTTCCCTTTTTGCACCATATGCCTCTCTATGACTCGAACCGGTACCTTGAGAAGGGCCCCATTAGTCCCTACCAACGGCAAACTAGGGTGACTAGGAGTCTTGCCAGTGTGCTTCTTAAGTTGGGACATATGAAATGTAGGATGAATTCAAGATCCCTCAAGTAAAGACAGTCTGTAAGCAACCTTTCCCACCTCAGCTTCCACATAATAGGGCCCAAAGTACTTGGGGGACAATTTCTGGTTCAATATCTTCCTCATAGAGTGCTGCATGTAAGGTTGGAGACTTAGGTACACTGAATCTTCCACTTGAAACTCCCTATCAAACCTCCTACAATCAACTGTTTTTTTCATTCGATCTTGATCTCTCTTCAAATAGAACTTGAATAGCTGCCTAGCTACTTCTCGATGCTGCAGGCTGCTATCCACTATAGGCACATGGGAAATACTAGCCAAATAGGGTAAATGGATAAAAGGATCTTGGCCATAAAAAGCCTCATAAGGTGTGGATTGGATGGTTGAATGATAAGTGGTATTATACCACCACTCAACCAAGGGTAACCGAAGAAGCCAATCACCTAGTCTCTCACCTAACATGCACCTAAGGTATCCCTCCAAGCATCTGCTTAAAACATTTGTTTGACCATCTATTTTAGGGTGGTAGGCAATAGACAAATGAAGTCGAGTGCAAATTTTCCTAAATAATTTCATCCAAAAGTTGCTGATGAAGACTTTATCTCTATCAGAGACAATTGACTCAAGAGTTCCATGCAACTTATAGACATTTGTTAGATACTCTTGAGCCACTATAAGAGCAGTGAATGGATGAGACAATGCCAGGAAATGACCATATTTGGTCAACCTGTCGACAACTACCAGTATTGTATCTTTTCCCCTAGAGGGTGGAAATCCTTCAATAAAATCTATACTGATTGCTGGCCAAGCTTGTTCAGGAAATGGGAGGGGCTGTAAGAGTCCTGGGTGAGCTGAATTGTCACTTTTATTCCTCTAACAAGTGATACACTCTCTCACCTATTGCTTCAAATATCTAGAGATACTTTTCCAGTAGAGTAAGCCTATAAGCCTATGCCTTGTAGCATGGACACCTAAGTGACCCCCTACTGCCCCACCATGGAAGTAGTCAAAGAGGCCCCGTTTAAGATTGATGTTTTCTCCAACCATTACTTTCCCCTTCCTCCTGATTATGTAACAATCTGTTTTTCAGTGTTATCGGAAATAGTAATTTCGGGGCTATCAAATTTGACAAGTAAGTTCGTAAATATTATTATTTAATATTTACAAGTTAAATGTGACTTTGAAAAGGTTTTTGATTTAATAATTTATGTTACTTAAGCGATTTATTAAGTTCGAGTGGTAAGACCCTAAGGTCAAGTGGTTTTAGAAAATAAGGTATCAAGACCTCGTTGGTATTAATCTTTCTTTGAAAAATTTTAACGTTTCGATAGTTAATTAATTGAAAATGACTGAATTGTAAAAGCTGCAAAAGTTGAATTCTATTAATTAAATGGATCAATTAGCTTTGAAAAGGTGAATTAATGGACTTTAATGGTAATTATACCATATTTAATATGAGTGGATATTCATGGATAGGTTGCATGGTAAATTTCATGATTTTAAAAGGGTATATTAGTAATTTAATAATTAAAAACTAAAATAAATCAAATCTAAATCATCATCTTCTTCATTCTCTAATTCAACCGAATAGCTATGGTGTGGGGAGGAAAAATCATTTGGCCAAGCTTAACTTTTGATGCATGGTATGTGATTTGATACCGTTTCTAATAATTTTTATTTTTTTGAGATCGTTGCAACTAGGTCCAACTAGCCCGTACCTTCGTTCTTAAAACTGTTAAAGATTTTGAATTTTTCCATTAATGAACCTTGTGATTTTAGATGTTAAATGATGAATTTGAGGTGTTAGTTTTTATTTATAAGTATTTTATTAAGTGATTTTTTATGAATTATAGATTAGGGACTAAATTGTTAAAATATTAAAAGTACAAGAATTTGATGTGAAATTATTGCAATAATGGGCTGAAATGGGTGCCATGAATATTCAGCTGTTATAATTTGGCATTAAAATGGTTAATTTACATGTTTTGGGCTTAGGGACTAAATTGAATAAAAGTAAAACTTTAGGGGTAATTTTGTAAAAATGTCAAAAATGACTAAATTGCATAAAATACTTTTTTTTACTATCTAAATTAATAAATTGAATGAATTTGTTAATTTAGATCAAGATCGAGTGGAAAATCGAGGAAAATAAAATTACCAAAAAGCCCCTTGTACTTTAATATTTCTGCAATTTAGCCAAATAAGCTTGTTATATGATTATTCTTAATTGTATTAAATATTTCATACTATTTCATTATTTGTTAAATCTTAAATGTCATTTAGTTATGTTTTAAGAAATTGAAACGTAATGTTTATTCGAGCTCTGTGCCTAGCAAGCTTTGTGCTGGTGATATTCGGGATTTGTGCCTAGCAAGCTTTGTGCCGGTGATATTCGAGCTTTGTGCCTAGCAGGCTTTGTGCTGGTGATATTTGGGCTCTGTGCCTAGTAGGCTTTGTGCTGGTGTAATTGTATCAGGCCTCGATCCTAGCAGGCTTTGTTCTAGTGTGTTATATAGATAGCTGATACGGTCAATATTGTTTTAATTATCCGATGTTGTTTTATTTGGTTTAATAGGCATGAAAAAGGAAAAGTAAGGTATGTGTTTCAATTGAACTATGTTATGAAATTATGAAAAGGATTGAAACAGTAAGTTTATAATTGGGGTGTAAATAGAATGGTTTATAATCTTATGAAAAGATTGATGATTATGTATTGATGATTATGTATTACGACTTATAAATCCCAATATATTATATATGAAAAGCATATGTGATCTTATTGAATATACTCAATTGTGAGTTGAATGGTGTTCAATAGGTTTATACTAAGTTTAGTGTTGAATCATGTTTAATCTATGTATTATAGTATTAAAGTGATAAGTTATGTTTCATGTTCTACGAGCTTATTAAACATTCATTGCTTACGTAGTTGTCTTTCTCTTACTTTACAGATTATCGGAAGCTCGATCGGGTTGGAAGCTTATCGGAGACCTATCACACTATCCAGTTATTATATTGGTAGATTATGATGTCTTGATCAAGGTTATAATAGCATGTATAGGTGGATTTGTGTATAAATAATCTAGTGGTTGTTTTGGTATGTATAAGTATCATTATGGTTAATGTACTTATGGTATCTTGATGGTTGGTGTTAATATGGTTAAGTTGATGAATGATTTTATGACCAAAGAGGTAAGTTTGGCATGTTTGCAGTATGGTTAATTAAGGTATGCTTGAATATGAAATTCAGTTAATTGTGTTTGTATGAATAATGACCAATTAGGTATATGAGATGCATGAGAATAACGGTTCAAATGGTAAGTTATATTGACATGGTATAAGTCAATTATGGTATGTTTTAAAATGGTAGCAAGGTGACCAATTATGCATATGTTTGGTTAAGTTGAATGCTTGCTTTTAAGGTGCCTTTTATGGCATATTGGTTGAATGAAATTTGGTCATTTGAATTGGTCTTATTATGCATGCTTTAGGTATGTTTTAATGCTTGATTGTGTGTGCAAATGACTTGTAGGTGTGTATTTGAATTGGGTGAAAGAAATGGCTTAAATTTGGCCTATTTCTTGTCCACACAGGCATGTATCTCAGTCGTGTGTGACACACGACCATGCAACATGGTCGTGTGTCCCCTGTAAGTTTCAAAGGGTAGCAACTCAAGCAGTTACACGACCTGAGACACGGGAGTGTGTCTCAGCCGTGTGAGTCACACGGCCTGGCCACATGGCCGTGTGACCCCTGTAGTTTAAATTTTTCTAAGTTTTTCCTTAAGGTTTCATATGTTTTCGATTTAGTCCCGAATCATTTTTAAAGTGTTTCTAAAGCCTCGAGGGCTCGAATAAGGGACAATATGCATGTGTTTGATTGGACTATGATATGATTTACGAAATGTTTTTGAAATGGATGATTTTAAGTTACGTTTTTACGGTAATCCTCTGTAACCCTATTTTGGTAATGGATGCGGGTTAGGGGTGTTACAGATTACTTTGCCATCTAAGGAGTATTTGGAATGAAATTGAGGTTATTGCTGAATGTCTTAGCAGAGTTGCTGCAACTTAGTGTCTATTAAGCAAAAATCCATTATTCTAATCCACATGTCAGACCAGGAAATGTTGCCTGCATATTGGAAGAACTGACCTTCCTACAAATGAGGCCTTCTTGATAAGGCATCAACTACAATATTCTGAATACATTTCCTGTAGGTAATGACATAGTCATACCCTAACATCTTGATCGCCTATTTCTACTGACAAGAGGTGATAGTCTATCTGTCAGATAAAAACCTCAAACTTTAGTGATCTGTCCTTATCTAGAAACGCCTCCCAACTAGGTATGGATGCCATTTCTTCACTGCCAGCAACACTGCTAGCATTTCCTTGTCATAAATTGAAAGAGCCTGATCTTTTACCCTTAACCCTTTATTGAAAAAGGTTATTGGCTTCCCCTTCTGCTACAAGACTACCTCCAAACCCTAGCCACTTACATCTGTATCAATTCAAATTTCAATCTGGAAGTTAGGTAAGGCTAACACTGGTGCTTGGCAAGTTACTTGCTTGAGTTGTTGAAAAGCTTTCTGAGCTGTATCAATCCATTTCTACTGTACATCTTTCTTCAAAAGTGTAGTCAAGGGTTTGGCCATAAGTTCATAGTGTCTTATGAACCTCTTGTAGTATCAAGGTAACCCCAAAAACCCCTTCAAATTCTTGACAGATTGAGGTGTAGGCCAATTAAGAACCCCTTCTATTTTTGTAACATCCATGGCCACTAAGCCTTTAGAAATGATATGGCCTAAGTACTCAATCTGAGTAGTGCCAAAGATGCACTTACTCTTCTTGGCAAACAGTTTGTTGTCCATTAAGAGTTGCAGAACCTCTTTAAAATGTGCCATATGCTCATACCAGCTAGTGGAGTAAACTAAAATGTCATCGAAAAACATCAACACCGACTTCTTAAAGAGCCTTTTAAAGACAATATTCATCAATGCCTGGAAGCTCGAGAGACCATTAGTTAGGCTAAATGGCATGACCAAGAACTCAAGTGGCCCTTATGAGTTTTGAAAGTTGTCTTTTGTATGTCCTATCCCACATACAGATCTGGTGGTAGCCAGACCTCAAATCCAGCTTAGAGAAGTAGATGGCTTGCCCCAATTCATCAAGTAGCTCATCAATGATAGGGATGGGGTATTTTTCTTTGATGGTAAGTTGGTTAAGTTGCCTGTAATCCATACACAGCCTCAATGACGGGTTGTGTTGTACTTGGGATATGGGGCTACGAAAGGTATTGATTGAAATAGATAGTCTGGCTACTGTTTACATAATGAAAAACCAAGCAGTTGATGCATCTTATAATGTAATGGTATGGTCAATCAAGGGTATGCTTCGTTGAGATTAGGACATTCGTGTGGTGCATGTTTATCGGGAAAGTAATCGCATAGTAGATAGATTGGCAGCTTGGTATGAGCATGTTGACTGATCCTCCTCAAGATGTTACTTGTTTGTTGTTACAAGATGCTAATGGTGTAGGAACATTATGACAAGTGCGAATGTAATTTATGCTTATTCTCTTTTCAATAAAAAGAAACATTGTCAAAAAGGATGAAGCTAACTAAAAGTTACAACTTTTTGAAAATATAGGATTAATTTCATCAAAAGTACTTCAATTATATTTAACATTTTAAATTGGTCTTTAAATTCTAAAATGATCTAGTTGAGTTAATAAAGTACGAGCATTAAATATCAATTTGGTTCTACTTTGAAGCATATTTAAAATATATATCAAATTGTAAATATGTAAAACTTATTATATTGATAACTTGGATTTGATATGTTAAAAATAGTACACTGTCAATAAAATTTAAGAAAATTATTATTTTTTAACATATCATATCCAATCTGTTCATGTAATAGATACACAGTGTATATTTTAAATACAATGGCATTTAAAGTTCAAGCTAATGACGGGTTGATAAAATAACCTTATTCTTTTACTACGAGGAATCAATCAAAATGATTTGAAGTTTGAGATCAATTTAAAATTTAGAATAGAGGTTGAGGATGTTTAGTGAAATTAGACCGAAAAGAATTCCGTGAAACTACAATCATATTTTGATTTTGGATCTATGAATACCCAAAGGTCTGTTTGAAACACTGGAGGACAGTTCCTTTGATTTTGAGAAAAAAGAGAGAGAGAGAGAGAGAGAAGAGTAGATCTTGGCTTCTCTCCTTCGTTCGATTCCGCTTAATTATAGCCCGCGTTTCTCTCAGGTAAGCCTCTCTCTCCTCTCAGAACCAATAAAGATTTTTATTTCTAACTTTATTTTGCTCTAATTTAGCTTATCTCTCTCTCGATCTGCCTTTTTCCTTTTAAATTTTGACTTCAATCTTGTTTTATAAATTGTCTTCGATCTATTGAATTTTCAAATTCCTTGCGTAGTTTTATCTGATCTGTGTCTTGGAAGCCTCGTGAGTTCGTTAATTTGTTCCGATCTGGATTTTTCGATTTGAATTTATGTCGTAATTGATTGGATTTAGGTTGTGTTGATCTGGATTCAATTCGAACCAACGATATTATGTTCTTGTTTTGAATTTTTACCATTAGATTTGGCTCTTCTTTGATCTTGAATAAATGCTATTTATTTTTCTTTCAAATTAAATTGATGGTTCTGGAAACTGATATGTGGTGGATTTTGGTGTTTTGTTGGTTGACAGACGTGAAAAATGGGGCTGTCTTTCACAAAGCTATTTAGCCGGCTTTTCGCCAAGAAGGAGATGCGTATACTCATGGTTGGGCTTGATGCTGCTGGTAAAACTACCATTCTTTACAAGCTTAAGTTGGGAGAGATTGTCACTACCATTCCCACCATCGGTAAGTCTCTTTTTAACTAAAAAAGTCTAGTTTTTGTTGTTCAATTAAGTTTTGTTTCAAGGAGGATATGGAGAATTATGATATGTTGTAATATTGTAGGTTTCAATGTTGAGACCGTTGAATACAAGAACATCAGCTTTACTGTTTGGGATGTTGGTGGCCAGGACAAGGTAACTAGATTCAGTTTCTATTCGAATATTGTTACCATTAACTGTAAGGTTGCATGGAATGAAAATTGAGGGTGTCTTTTATTATGTTCTTCCGGTTAATTCTCAGCTCTTGCATGTGAAACGGAAAGGTTTTGGATGGGATTGTTCTGGTTTCATATATTCTGTAAGATATTAAGCATCTTGATATCCGGGATGCTATGTTATCCAGATTTTTTCCTTAAGTGCTTATTCCCAGCCTCTCTGAGTGACACGAATTCCAAAATGATATGATCCTTCAAATATGTGTAAATTTTTTTTTAAAATTTGAGCATGCTCATGTTGGACACGTGTATCTGATACTATGAGGCCATGTAACTCAGCCTGAACATTTAGTTCCATGGAAAGAGAGAAGAAGTGCCTGGTGTCCATTAGGTATATGCAAGATTTGATGGTTACTGGTCAAAGTTGGACCTTATGTTTTGAGTATATCTTTGATCTTGTTGCATCTTTTAGAATACAGAAAAAGATTTTATGGTTTTTGTTTGTCTCAACTATTCAATTTGCTTATTTGCTTTGATTTTCTATATAGATCCGACCATTGTGGAGACACTACTTCCAAAACACCCAAGGACTTATTTTTGTGGTTGATAGCAACGATCGTGATCGTGTGGTTGAAGCTAGAGATGAGTTGCATAGGATGTTGAATGAGGTCAATTAAGCTTCCTTTATACTGGCTCACTGTTTCCAATGAGCATGTTCTGAAATGGTTGCAGTTGCACTATGGACACAATTTCGTGGTGAAATCTAACAATATTTTATTTTATGTGCATTGCCAGGATGAGCTGAGGGATGCTGTGCTGCTAGTATTCGCAAACAAGCAAGATCTTCCAAATGCTATGAATGCTGCTGAGATTACTGACAAGCTTGGCCTTCATTCACTCCGCCAGCGCCATTGGTAAGATGAAGAAATCTCTCCTCCACCATTCATGTTGCAGGTATATGTGGATCTGTATTTCACCTTCTATATAATACATGTTGCAGGTATATCCAGAGCACATGTGCTACTTCCGGTGAAGGACTGTACGAGGGGCTGGACTGGCTCTCAAACAACATTGCAAACAAGGTAAGTTGATGCAGATAACTCTAATTATATGGTTAAACCTGAAGTTTCACATTGTGCCCTTTTAGGCTTCTTCACTTTCTCCTATCTTCTATTGCTGATATGTGCAACACAAATTGCAGGCATAGGTGTGACATGACTGAGTTGGCAGTCTTACAACCCTTTTGGATTTTATGAATGTCTGCCCCCGTTTTATGTGTTATTTTTTATGGTTTTTCACGTTTGTTGCAAACACTGCCATTTGTTACTTATAGTTTAAGAATAATTGATAAAGCTTGGGACCGTTATTTCCTAGCGGGAATTGATGGTTAGCCAGTTTAATTACTCTTTTAATGTAAAATATACATTATATATACATATTTTTTTTTTCCTTCAATTCTTGAATGCTTGTTTTAGCAATGTGCAATAATTGGACCATGTGTTTTTTGTTTGATGGTAAAAAGTGATTAGCACAACAAAAGGTGCCAATGGCATAAATAAATTGTTGCGTAAGAATATAGGTTAATGTATGTCGCAAGTATATACTAATGCATCATCAGTTTAAGGATCTTTGTTTAAAATAAATTGTTTTCATGAATATGTTTTATTTTTCATTTTTCTGGAAAATATGAAGATTATTTAAAAAAAAATTAATATTTTTCTAGTTTGGCTATTCAATAAAACATGTTTTTAGTTATGGGTAAATTACATTGTAGGTCATCTAATTATGTTTAATTTTTTTTATCGTCCAATTATAAAAAAAATTACAAAATGAGCATCTAATTAATCGCATTTATTTTTATTCGTCCAACCAATGAAAAACTGCTTTTTTTTAGTAGTAATATTGACATCAATATTAAGCTTTGAAATGATATTAAAATAATAGTATTTTGTCAATAATTGTTTTAAGAAGGCTAAAGGGTCTCTAAACTTCAAAAAAATTTGATTAAGTACTTATACATTTTTTATACTCAATTGAGTCTTTAAATGTTAAAAGTACAATTAATTAAACCCTTTAACCATTAAAGTTAAGGGTCGATCGTTACAAAAGGAACAACATCCCTTTTTTGGGATGGTTTCACCACTTGGCATGCCAAGATTGTGCCACGAGACGAAAATTGATAATTTATATTAAAAATAATTAAAAACAATAAAAAAAGTTACAAAAAATTATAGAAAATCATAAAAATTAGCTAATGGTCTTTCCAGCTCTTGAACTTTTCTAAAAAAATCAATTAAGCCTCTATAATTTTTTGCACTCAGTTGAGCCCTTAAACGTTAAAATTACAATCAATTAAGCCCATTTGACCGTTAAAGTTAACGATCAACCATTATAAAGTAACAACCTTTTTTGAGGGGTTTCACTAGGGGTGAGCAAAACTCGATTCGATTAAAAAAAATCGAAAAAAATTTCAAATTTTGAGTTAATCGAATTGAGTTATTCGAGTTATTTAAATTATTTGAGTTGACTCAAATAACTCGATTTGAGTTTTGAGTTGAGTTGAATTTCACAATTCGAATAATTCGAATAATAGATTGGTATAAATATCCTTTTGGTCCCTGTCAACTTTGAAAATAAGCAAATTGATCTCTCTAAACAAAAATTACAAAAAAAGTCAAAATAATTTTCAAAAATTCAAAATATTTATAATAATATCAAATTTTATATTTTAAAAAATATATAAAAAATTAAAAATTCTAAAATATAAATTTAAAATTTAAAAATTTAAAAATTTTCTAAAATAATAATTTTCGGACCTAATTAATGATTCAAATTTATCATACTCAAGTATCTTTTTTTTTTTTTTTTTTGCTTTGATTTGTTTTCAAATATATATGGTTTCAAATTTATATGCTCTAACATAGAATTAGTTATACTGTAACAATATTTTTATTTGATAGGTTTAATTTTTTTTATTTAACTCAAACAATTTCACTCTAGTTGAATTTTATTTCACTCGAATCGATTCGAAAAAAATTCAAATTGAGTTAGGATGATAAAATAGGACTCGTGAACTCGATTAACTCGAAATGTTTTCACTCGATTCGATCGAACGCTCACCCCTAGGTTTCACCACATGGTATACCAAGATCATGCCACATGGTGAAAAATAGTATTTTACATTTAAAATCATTAAACTATAAAAATCATAAAAATTATAAAAATATTAAAGTTCAAAAAAATAAAAAAATATAGAAATTTATAAAAATTATTAAAAATGGCATAAGTTATATATTCTAAAAATAATTAAAAATGAAAATTTATTAAAATAAAAATTATATATTATAAAAATATAAATTAAAAAATATAAAAAAATTGTAATAATTATGATTTTATAAAATATTGAAAATTATTAAAAAAATTGATAAAATTTTAAAAATATTATGAAATGTTATTAGAAGCTTAAAATTATCAAATAAATTTAAAATATATGAAAAATATATATAAAAACTAACTTTTTTTTTTCATTTGCACACCAATGGTTAACACTACCACACCTATTAAAAAATATAAAATACTTATTTGATCCCTAAAGCTATCTGTTGTGCTCATACACCTCGGACCTATCCAAAGCTTGCACACCCCTAGTCCATTGTTGATAACGAGTGTTCTGAGATGTAAACTAAGATGGGAAAATAGGTTAAAAAGACAAGTGACAATTGAAGCTTTATATAATTTTGTAAATATTTTTTTTGTTATTTTATGTAATCTTTATTTTTAATTTTATATTATTTTTGAATAATTTGTAATAATATTTTTAAAATTTTCTATATTTTTTATATTTTTTGCACTTTCTATATTTTTAATAATTGTTTATATTTTAAATTTTTTTCATAAATTTTGCAATTTTTTTTATTTTTTATGAATTTTATGAAATTTCATGATTATTTATGATTTTAAATAATTTTATAATTTTTTAAATGATTTTAAATATAAAATACCCGCTTCCACCACATGGCACAATCTTGACATTACACGTGGCATAAACACAGAAAATTGTTGTTGTTACTGTGTAATGGTTTATTGTTAACTTTAACAATCAAATGACTTAATTTATTGTAATTGTAATGTCTAAGGCCTCAATTGAATGCAAAAAAGTATAGGTGCCTAATTAATTTTTTTAGAAAATTTCAATAGCCTTTTTAATATTATATTTCAAATAGTTTTTGTAACACCCCATACCCGACTCAATCGCCGGGTCCGAGATGTAGGATGTCACATTCGTTGTCGGAGAAACTACGATCAACCATATTCAAATACCAACACTTAACATTCAATTACAAGTAAAACATGTGTTAAACGCATTAAATAATCATTTTCGGGTCAAATACAAACTTACAAAAGCTCAATACCATCCCAGGATCAAACAAGGACTAAAGTGTAATGTTTTCAAAACATCACAGGTGGATGTCGCAATTTCCAGGGCTTGGTGTTGCGACATTGAAGACAATAGCCAAGTTTCCCAACCTGATGACCAAATTGTAAGATTTTAAAAATAAAATGGAGTCGACATCGCGATGAGGTGGCCTGATGTCGTGACATTGCAGACAAACCACTAAATCCCCGTTTCAAATTATTACCACATAGCATGTTTAACATTATTTGGCTCCAAGACCCCAAATCAACCAATCCATATACTCAAACTTACCAAAAACATAGCTACCAAACCATTAACATCATTTATAAGTCTGATTAAAACCAATTTCATATAATCACAACTTATATACATCCATTTAGACCATTTCTAACATTAGACCCAATATTCCCTAAGTACATGCCATTGACTTAAGGAAAAGGTTATACAAGTTTAGGTTGAGTCGATTGCTACTGTCTAGATGCTGACTTCACTTTTCTGGGGCTTCGAGGATATATGCACCTGTGCACGGAATAAACAAACAGTACACTGAGCGACAAGGCTCGGTGGTACATTCATGATCCAAGATAATATAACATAAACATTGGTAATATGCTTCAACACAAGTACATACATATATATGTACTTATTATCCAACCAAGTCATGTTCTAAAATGTTCGAGTCATTATCCATCCTCTTCATTTTTTCAATACATGATACACGAATTGCCCAACCAACACACCAACTAGCACCGAGGTGCATCATCAGAGAAACCGAAGTAGGGTAAACTGGCACATATAGTGCATATTGGTGCTCAAAGCGCATCACTGGCGCACAAAGCGCATATTGGCACACGAAGTGCAATCTTTGCAAATGAAGTGCATCCTGACACACAAAGTGCATACTGGCACATAAAGGGCATCCTGACACACGAGGTGCATCTTGGCGCATAAACACATAATCTCGTACAATCCTATGGCATGCCAACTATATCTAACTCAACCCGACTAGTTAATAGGGTCCCAATGTTCAAATACATTACACATCATGATACATATGTTATTTCCCATTCATATTCATAATCATGTTTAAGGAATCATGTTTGATAACAGGTAGGTAAGTTCTGGTATACGAGTTGGACGAGCCAGTAAAGAGTCGATCATCTCAGTAAGTGAATGCTGAGCTAAAGTTTTATTGTGAAGCCTCTGGTAGGGCATTTTTAGTGCTAACCAAACTGGCATATCATAGTTTGAAAACGAGTGTAAAACCATAGAGTAGATGTCTATGGTAGCTTGGTATGATTGGGAACTATTCATGGTGTAGCCTTCAGTAAAATGAAATTGAAATGGCAGAACACGATACATGAATGTGTGTAGGATCATGTGGTTAAGGCACATGATATGATATGATTGTATTTATGTTCATGGTGTAGCCATCGATGATGTATGAATTGAAGTGGCAGATCATGATACATGAATTTATGTGGAAGTCCGTCGGGATAGTAAACACGAGACTCTGTATGATGCCTATGTGGCGTATTCTACGTGAAACATTTGTGGCATATTTTGTTTGGCCCTTGTGGCGTGTTCCGTCATATATGTATGGTAATATTTGTATATATGTTTTTTGTGATAAATTATGAATAAAGTCTGCCCATTCTGTATAAAGTATGGCTAGATAAAGTATTGATGCACTCAGGATTATGGGCTGAGTAAGACCAGTGAAATAAATGAATAAGTTTTACGAATGCTGTCGAAAAGAACTATGTATCTGGATGCTAGTAAAAGGTATTCGCCGTGATGATATAACAATGTTGGAATTGTACTTATTCGTACTATGTATGACCTAATATATTATCAACGTGAATTTGTTATGGTACGATTTAATCAAGTTGTTTGGAATATGCCAAATTTGAATTGAATATTGATTATGTAACAACCCGTTTTTAGTGAAATTAGAACAGTGGTTTTGGGACCACAAATGCGAAGTCAAAAAAATATTTTATTATTATTTTATTTCCTAAAGCATGATAGAAGTACCGTATAAAAATTTCGTTAAGAAATTTTACCGTTTACATGCTTAATTCGATAAAAAGGACTAAATCGCGTAAATTACAAAAGTTGAGTTCTAATAGCTAGAGGAATTAAATAGCTATAGGACTTTAAAGTAGAGGTTCTTATATGGTAATAAGCCCATTAATGTTGATAGCGGATGAGCATGGTTTGGCATTATTGAAATTTTGGTTAGTTTTTAAGGTTAATTTTGGAAATTTATAAATAAAAGGTTAATTAAAATAAAACCAAATTATCATCATCTTCCATTATAATTTCACAACCGAAACTTAAAGAGAAGAATCCATTTTTGGTGTTTAACATTTGGCAAACCTAATTCCTTAAATTAGGTATGTATTTTTAATCTGTTTTTAATGATTTATATGTTTTCGGGATAGTTGTAGCTTAATCTAGCTAGCCTGGGAACTAATTTGTGAAACTGTTAATCCATTAGGGTTTTACCATTGATGAACATGCTTGAGTTTTGAAGTTTGAAGATAGAAAATGAATGGTTGTTGTTAGATAAAGAACTTTTGTAAAGGAATTTTTAGTGAAATTGCCAAATAGGGACTAAATTGAAAAAATAAAAAAATATTGTGTGGTGAAATTGTGAAATAAATGAAATATTAGACACGCTAGGGATCTAATTGATATTCAGCTTTAGTGGGTTGTGATGAAATTGTGTAAATTTCTATTTTTATGACATAGGGACTAAATTGCAAAGAATTAAAAGTTAGGGGGAAATGGTAATTTTTCCAAAATATATGTTGGAGTAAATTGAATGAGAAAAATATTAAATTGAATTAAATTTATCCGTATAGATCAAGACAAACATCGTACGGAGTTAGATCGGGGCAAAGGAAAAATCTTAGATTAATTGACTCCGTATCTACGTATACTCGTCGAGGTAAGTTCGTGTAATTAAATTGAGTATATATGCTTTAATTAAATTATATGTATTTGATTTGTATAATTGCCATGTATAAATACCGACCGCATATCCGACGACGTACGACGATTACCGAGTCCCGTTTGAACTTTAGAAATTCGTAGGATACAAATGACATGTCATTAGGGTTACCGATTCTCAACTCGTATGAGCTTACCGATTTGTAGCTCGTGAGAGCTTACCGATTCTCAGCTCGTATGAGCTTACCGATTTGCAGCTCATATGAGCTTACCGATTTACAGCTCGTGAGAGCATACCGATTCATAGCTCGTATGAGCATACATGTATATGAATTGACGAATTACAGTTTAGCACACTTAGTGTGAGCTATCCCAAGTACCCAACGATATTCTAAATGGTTCAACGGGTAATGTTCTGTTACGAGACAATATGAGTTCGATACGAACTATTACAGGTATACATATGAAATACATGGAAGTGATATTACATGATATATTGAAACATGAAATGGATGCTACATGTATATGAAACTTGCTTAATTGTTATGTTCATCCACACTTATTGGCTATTATATGTGTTTTACATGGCTAACATGTTGGTGAATATGTGCTTAGGCATTTGGCCAAATTGAGTTGAGATAGGCTATGTTTACTTACCTAATTTGTAACTAAATGGTAAGTTAAATTCTATGTTATACGAACTTACTAAGCTTAAATGCTTACTCTGTGTATTTTTTGTGTTTTTAGTGAATCAGAAACTCGTTCGGGTTGGAAGCTTGTCGGAGTTATATCACACTATCCATCAGCTCTTTTGGTGCTTTTGGTTGGTTTAATTTTGGTTATAATTGCATGTATAGGTTATTTTGGCTAGTGTTGGCCTATATGTGTTTTGTCATGATTATGGCCACTTATTTGGCTTGTGTTTGGCATATTTTGGATGTGTATAAGTTGTCTTAATATGGTTGATATGTGGTTTGAATTGTGGTTGAATTATGGATAATGAAATAGTTGTTGAATGTGCATATTAGATATGTCATATAATTTGTTGTGAATTGGTGCTTTGTTGTAGAAGGCATATATGTATATTGATGCTAGTTTAAAATAGTATAATTAGTACCAATTGGGAAGTTTTGGTATGTTTTGGTAAGTAAGCTAAGTGGCATGAAATGATGCAAATTGCTTGGAAGGTTGTTAGCTTATTTGGTCAAATTATGCACATAATTATACATGTTATGAATTGTCATTTGAGGTGCCTAAGGGCATATTGGTTGTATGTGAATATACCATATGTTTAATTCTTGATTATACTTGTTTTGGATGCCTTAATATGGCTTGTTTATATGCACAATGTTGGATATAGGTTGATGCCAAATTGGGTGAGAAAAATGGCTTGTGAAATAGTCTATTTTTCGTCCACACGGGTAGAGACACGGGCATGTGTCTCAACCGTGTGTGACACACGGCCAGGTGACACGGCCGTGTGTCCCCTATAGTTTTCAAAGGGTTGCAAATCAGGCTGTTACACAGCATAGCACACGGCCTGGCACACGGGCGTGTGGCTAGGCCATATGGCCCAAGTCAGTGAGTTACACGGGCTGGGATACGGCCGTGTGTCCTTATTTCGAATGCCCATACGGCCTGAGACACAGACGTGGCATTGGTCGTGTGACCCCTACAGCTTTGAAACTTTTCAATGTTTTTCGAAAATTCTCTGAGTTTCTGATTTAGTCCCAACTTGTTTCTAATACGTATTTAGGGTCTCGAGGGCTCGTATAAGGGACAATATATATGATTTTTATTGGTTTTGATGTGATTATTATTATGTTATAAAATGTTTGAAATTTCTGCCCGTTTTATTTGTAATATCTGGTAATACTTCATAACCCTGTTTCAACGATGAATTCGGGTTAGGGGTGTTACAATTATTGGTATCAGAGCTACGGTTTAGTCGATTCTTAGACTAAACGTAGCGTGTACGAGTATATCTATACATGGCATTAAATAACATGTGATAGTGTGATATCTCCTGACCGTTTTAAAACATGTTTTCATATAGCAGTGACATCCAACTGAGTTGATTCCAATGAAGTAGAGAGTAATGCCCAAGCCTTTGTTTACAAAGTAGCTTCGAGCGGTGCGAGGCCCGTATCTAAGGGCCAGGGAGGAGAGGTTAAGGAAGTCTTCTTCCAGATAATGAATGAATGGTTCATCGAGTTTGTACGGACGAGCCCGGCTGCTCAACAACCTCCACCCCCTTCTACTCCCAAACCGGTTCCCGTTATTCCTCAAGGTAAGGAACCTATCCGAGTTAGTAAGCCTCCTGTTGATAAAATATGTAAGTGGGGCTGAAGAATCTTGAGCTACTGCTGAAGATGATCTTGAGAGAGCTGAATTCTGGTTAGAGAATACAATTTGGGTTTTCGATGAATTGTCTTGTTCACCGGTCGAGTGTGTCAAGTGTGCAGTATCACTATTGAAAGATTCGGCTTACTAGTGGTGGAATACGTTGATTTCAGTTGTGCCAAGAGAGAAAATCACTTGGGAATTCTTCCAAGCAGAGTTCCAAAAGAAAATACATCAGTCAGAGGTTTCTGGATCAGAAACTTAAAGAATTTTTAGAGCTCAAACAGAGTCGTATGACTGTATCAGAATACGAGAGGGAATTTGTCAGATTGAGCAAATATGCCTGGGGTGTATTCCGACCGAGACTGCTATGTGTAAAAGATTCGAAGAAGGGTTAAACGAGGACATTAAGCTTTTGGTTGGAATTCTTGAGCTGAAAGAATCCGTTGTACTGGTTGACCGGGTACATAAGGCCAAAGAATTGAGTAAAGAAAAAAGACGTGCTGATTTTGAAGCTAGAGACTCGAGGAAGAGATCGACTAGGAAGTCCTATCAATCAGTATCAAAGAAATCAAAAGAACATCACCACCATTCTACTACTTCTGTAGGATATTCTAGTAGAGATAGAGGTACCCGACGCTCCAGTCTTAAACCTCAAGCTATATCTGTAGCGAGCGTGGGTAGTGTCAGAGATGCCAGACCCGAGTGTAAGCACTATGAAAGACCACATTATGGTGAGTGTCGAGTAAAGATAGAGAGTGTTTCAGGTGTGGTTCCTTAGACCACTATCTTAGAGATTGCCCAGAAAAATTTGAGAAAGAAAAAGTTCAAACTACGAGACCAAGCAACACAGCTGTGAAAGGTAGACCACCTCGTAATCCCGGAAATGTAAGTGGTAGCCGTGGTGTGACGAAAGACTCTGCTGTAAGATCTGAGGCACAAGCACCAGCTAGGGCTTATGCTACTCGCGCACGCGAGGATGCTTCTGCGCCAGATGTTATTACCGGTACTTTCTCTATTTATGATACTGATGTAAATGCTTTGATTGATTCGGGATCAACCCATTGGTATGTTTGTGCGAATTTAGTATTTAGTAAGAATTTACCTGTTAAGTCCACTAAATTCGTGGTTAAAGTATCGAACCCCCTAGGTCAGTATGTGCTAGTTGATAAAGTTTGCAAGAATTGTCCTTTGATGACTCGGGGTTACAATTTTTCAACTGATTTGATGTTTCTACCGTTTGATGAATTTGATGTGATTCTGGGTATGGATTGGCTAACTCTGCATGATGCTGTTGTAAACTGTGGACGAAAGCTTATCATATTAAAATGTCAGAACAGTGAAACGCTTCATATTGAATCAGATAATCCGAGTGGGTTGCCTATTGTGATATCAGCTATGTCAGCACAGAAATATGTGAGAAAAGGTTGCAATGCTTATCTTGCTTATGTATTAGATACTAAAGTGTCTGAATCGAAGCTTGAATCAGTGCCAGTGGTTTGCGAATATCCCGATGTGTTTACAGAAGAGTTACTTGGATTACCGCCGGTCAGAGAGGTTGAGTTTGCTATAGAACTTGTACCGGGAACATCACCGATATTGATAGCACCTTACAGAATAGCTCCTACCGAGTTAAAAGAGTTGAAAGCACAGCTGCAAGAGTTGACAGATAGGGGTTTTGCTCGACCTAGTTTTTCACCTTGAGGTGCACTAGTTCTGTTCGTTTAGAAAAAGGACAGATCGATGAGATTGTTGTGGATGTCATCAAATTGATTTATGAAGTACTCTATCGATATAATGTTACTCACTAAATTATGGATATCATTGGTTTAATAATTTGATGGTACTCAGATCTGTATAAGTATTCGACCAATTTGTATGTCTTCATCTATGGTTAATGTTAGGAACAATTGTTTTGTGAAAAGTGTAAGTAATAATATATGATCTATACGAAACAAATTTTGAAGATAAGTTCTGTTGGGAAGTATATATGTTAATAAGAGACTTAATTATTATTTCAATGAATCTTTAGTAAATCAGGTGAGAGAGAATTGGAATATTATGAATATAACAGTTGGCGCATATGTGAATCAAACTATATTGGTATCCGCTCGATAGATAGTTTAGAAAGTTGGTTAACGTATAGATGATAATCAAAGAAAATGAAGTAACCATCAAGGTTTAATGAAATGGTGTTCATTAATTACTCATGAACTTACAAGACTTGTAATTGTTTCAGGTTTCGATGACAAGAGAGTACGCCTAAAGGGACGATGTCAGGACTACGCCAAGGAAGAGGCGTGTCAGGTTATTATGCATACAGAGTTTTTTTGGGCGGCGTATTGTAGGAGTTCTTAATGAATTTGTAATTAGTAAATGATTTTTTTAGGTAGATTTATTGAGAAATTTTGTAATAGTTTATGTTTAAGCACCATATTTGTTTTCTTAAAGTTTAGTCTTGGATATAATTTAAAAAGAGTTTGTCTTATATATAATTCTATTTGATATGGTTTAGTAAATTTGGCTAAAAGTTTTTGTGTGGTAATGCCCAAGATTTGGATCCGTCAGTTCGGGTCGAGTTGAGGGTGTTACACTCCTCCTTAATTTTCATTATCTAACACACAAATTTGGTAGATTTTTTAAACATTTTGGTTTTTAGGTTTTATAAGATTTAAGGGTTTCTTCTCTAAATTGTGGTTTAGGAGATAAGTTGTTACACACCTCCCATGGGGACTACTTGCTACACACCCTCCGTGGGAACCACTAAGGTGTAACAGCCTTGTATAACCTCAGGATTGAGAATGGCAGAGCAGGACCACACAATACACAATATGGAGAGAATTAACTTGTAACGACCCTGCCACTTGTCCGACCATACGGTCATGCAGATCCCCTCGTACTATCGACTACCTAGCATTACAGGACAATGGTTGACCCCTCTATATAAGCCCTAAAGCATGAGGGACTAAAGATCTCTCTTACTTCCCCAAGAACAACCTTAAGTATAAATTAAACCTTCTCATCTAGCTTCTTAGCTCCGACTTTTTGCTTATTATAGGTGAATTGGCCCTCCCCTCCACCAGCCTCTCCTCCTTGTCTTCCTCCTTGTTTAATACTCGTTCAATAGTATACTAATCTCAACATTTTGTAGGTTATTCCCCCTATGTAGTAAATAAAAACGAATTGATACATTGATGGGTAAACTTCATATTTGTACAAAGTCTTAAGTGTTTACTTTTGAGTTTCTTCAACTTCAATTAGTGTTGAGGCAAGTACTCATCATTGTTTTCATATTTGAAGTTGGAAATTTTTGAAACAAAATCTATGGGTTATGATGTTAATATTACAGATTTATTTAAGCTCATCAATGAAGATTAATCCATTTGGAGAAACACATCTTGATGATTGGATCGAATTGGATATTACAAACCAAATCCCTTGGATTAAGGATGTTGGATTGGGATAAACTTTGCATACTTATCTGCAATAGCCCAATTTTCATTGGTCATTATTTTTATATTATATTTGTGTTATTTTAGCTGTTGAGAATAAGGGATTGGATTGTAATTAATTTCTAGTATGTTAGTAAGTCTCAAAACTCTTATATAAGAGACTTGTATAGTTTTTGTAACGAAGCATTTAGAGCACTTATTTTGTTCATTAAGGAACATTTTTGTGAGAGTGCATTTGAGAGAGTAAACAAGCTTTATTTATTGCCTAAGTTGTCAATGGAAGAGCTTAGAAGTAAGATAATTAGTCTTTAAATACAAAAGTGAGGTTGATATACTAAGGTGTAATAGAACTTGAATCACTTATTGTACTAGTATTAAAGATAGTAGGTTATTCTCATTGAGCTAGGCTCCCCAAACATATGGAAACTGAATTGCGTATGTAAGAACCCATTTATGCCCAGGGCCCATTAACCATTAAAACCAAATAATAAAAAAACATAAAATAAGTCCAAACTTAACAGTTTTTTTACAAGGCCCAATACAACCCAAACACTAACCCTAGGCCCAAATGGCCCAAAACCTAAAACAAATCAGAAAACAAAAAACCCTAGAACCTCCTTGAGCCGCATGCCTCTTCAGCCGCCGTACACCCCACGCGCGCCACCACGTCCGCACGCCTCCGTACACCGCCACGTATGGCCTCCGTACCTGCAAAAAGGACAAACAACAAACAGCAACAAAGAAAATAATATTGTATTTTTTTTACATTTTTCGGCTATAAAGCCGAACGAAAAACCCTTTGTATGCTTTTTTTTTTACACACAAGAGAATCAATATGAAAAAGAAGTAGATTAAAGGTGATTTTTTTTTTTTTTTTTTTGCATTTGAAGTTCTTATTTTCCTTTTCTTTTTTTACTTTTATACGAATAAAAGACAACAAATAAAAGAGGGGACAAAAGCTTACCTGTATATCTCGAGCCCCACCGCCGCGAGTGGGAGAGGTCGCTGTCCCCGATGATGGACGGTTCGCTTCGGCGAAACGAAGGAGAAACCGAAATATCTTCCTTTATTTGCCCTTTTTTTGATTGGTTTTTTGTGGAAAATAGCCTTGGATTCGGGCTTTAAGCGCTAGAGCGCTCAAAATGGAGGGTTTTGAGTTTTCCGGCCGCCGCGACACGACGCTGCGCCGCCGCCGGCGACCGGCGCATCCACGGCGGTCCTAAGAACCTGGACATGGACCGGCATTTAGGGGAGAGAGGGGAATTTGAGAGAAAGCTCTGGAAGTTTTTTTTGTGAGGAAGAAGAAAAATAAAGCTTTTTTAAAAAAAAAATTAGGTTTTTATAACACATCGAAACTGCACCGTTTTGGGTTAAAAAAACCCAGGCGCCAAAACGACGCCGTTTAATCTTAACCCGTGCGTGCGACCCGACCCGCAAGGAGGGTCCGCGTGTTTTTAAAAAATGGGTTATTTATATCCCCAGTCCTTCCGCTTTTTCAATTTGTTTCAATTTAGTCCTTTTGCTACCCTTTTATTTTTTTAAGAATTCGGCCACAACATTTGTTTAGCGTTTCAATTTAGTCCCTGGTGCGCCGATCCTCCGGGGAAGGGACGCGTGTCCAGGGGATGGATTTATTGCCCATTTGGTCCTCTACCCTTTTGCGTTTATTCATTTTGGTCCTTCTTTGTTTATTTATTTATAGTTTTTACCTTTAATTTTATTTTTATTCTAATTTAGTCCCTAATCTATTTGATTTCAAACTTTTAATTTACTATTTATTTATTTTTTTAATTTTCTTTATATATTATTTATTCTTTAAAGGTTTTATATGATATTTATTTTATATATTATTTATATTAAGTTGTTTTATATTATTTTAAATTGTTTTAGATACTATTTATTTTAAATTTCTCTTTACATATTATTTGTTTTAATTTGTTTTACATATTATTATTATTATTATTATTATTATTATTATTATTATATGTGTATCATTTTCTCCTAAATTTCATGTTTGTTCATACTTGTTTGTTTATTTTTCATTCCTCTACTTTCAAAATATTTGTATTTAGCTTTATGTATATACATTGTATTTATTTACTTACTACTATTTTTGATTTTTTTTACTTTATTTTTTTATTTTTTTTATTATTTCATCATCATTATTATTATTATTATTACTTAACTAATGTTAGGTTTAATTGATTAATGCCACTATTTGTTTAGTTTCGTTATATTACAGTTTCATACACACGTGTCATCATTTTATTATCATGCCTTGAGCCGTAATTTATTTTTATACATTTTACTATAAATCGTGTTATGTTAATTTTTGCCCTATACATAAAATATCTTTTTTTAAATAAGCAATCTTTTGCAATTCGAGATTCGAGAAATCGTACCCTAACTTATTGGGTTTCGATTTTTCTCGTCAAGCCTAAAAAAAACCAATTACCTTTTTAAAATCAAAGCGCATAAGTTAAATAAAAGCTTATTCTCGGGAATTCAAAAATATTGTGTCCTAACTCACTGGATGTGACATTTTGTTATCCTGAGGTAAGGATTTCTAAAAATAAAGGCAATATTCTATATTTGAAATTTTGAGAAATTGTGCCTTAACTTACTGGGTTCCGATTTTTCACTTGACCCACATAATCGAATATCCTTTTCAAACTTTATTACACGGGTTTTAACAATCAAAAGATAGGTTCAGTTTCGAGAATATAAGGTGTTATACCCTAACTCACAGAGTATGACATTTTATTTCTTCGAAATAAGAGGTTTTGGCATCCAATATGATTCTGTTCAAATGTATTTTAAGCAAACAGATCGTAATCTAAAATCTTTTCAAATTTTCGAAATTAAGATGTTGATCAATCAATTCGGTACCAATTTTGGGCGTTACGAGGGTGCTAATCCTTCCTCGTGCGTAACTGACTCCCGAACCTGTTTTCTCAAATTTCGTAGGCCAAAATCATTTTTTAATAAATCAAAATGTTTTAACAATCAATCTCAAAGGTGACCCGATCACACCTCAAAAAAGATTGGTGGCGACTCCATTTTTGTTTTTCAAAGTCGATCTTCGTTTTCGTTTTTCCAAACATAAAAAAATAGTTTCGACAGCGTAAACAATTAATTGTCCCTTGTTTTATCATGTTTTATGGAATGTCATTAGAAGTGCCCGCTTTTTCTATCACTTCCATTCATACTTTGTTTTACTTAGCACATTAACAACTATCACAATTTCTCAATTAGGAACATGATATTTGAGTTTTTTTAGGGGGGAAATTGTTATCAAGGATGAAGGTTGTCTCCATGTTTTGGAAAAAAAATTAAAAGTAAAATATTATATGTTGTAAAAATTTAGCATACGAAATGACATTGTTTTGATTCTGTAATTTAAAATCTAACACATGATCATGAAATGTCAGTGTCATTACTTTTTTCAAAAAAAAAAAATTCAATTTGACTCAAAATTGAAACATTGAGGGCAAATTTATCAAGAAAAAAGTATAAAGATCAATTTATCAACAAATTTAAAATCAAGGTTTAGCATTTAAACATTAAGACTTACTATTTTCATTTTTAAAAATAAATTTTTATTTCTATTCACCAAATATTCATAGTACATTAACAAATGCTAGATGTAATTGTAGAGCCCAATTTTAGCCCGGGCCCAAACCAGAAATATAAAAACCAACAAAAAAATATATCAAAAGTCCAAATTGAACAGTCCAAAACGAGCCCAATTATAAACGGCCCAAATGGCCCAAAACATTAAAAAAATTTCAGGAAATTTTAGGGTTCGTGAAACCCTAGAGCCGCACTCTCTTCTGCCATGGCCGCCTGACACCTCTGCCACCACCGCCGCAGCCCCCATGTGCGCCTCAGCGCGTACCACGCTCCACCACGCTCCTAGCACCTGCAAACACGCAAAAAGGACAAAGACACAACAAAAAGCAAGAAAAAGAAAACACTGTATTTTTGTATTTTATTCGGCTATAAAACCGAAACCAAAACAATGTAAAGAGGAGACTTCTTCTTTTTCGACAAATCAGAACAAGAAATAAAAAAGAACAGATTCTAGGTGACTCAGTCTTTTAGCTTTTATTTTTTACTGTTGCTCTTTTGTTTATTCTATTTTTTTAAAAATTTTTTTTACGAACAAAAATAATAAAAAAGAGGAAAAGGGTAGAGCCTTACCGAAACTCCCGGGATCATGACATCGGAGTCCCCTCTCCGTCGTCGGAACCAAACCCGAAACAGAGGAGGAACCTTTCTCCTATCTTCTTTGACGCCGAAGATCGGGCCTTAAAAGGGGGCTTCGAACGGGGTGTTAAGGCCCATGTTTGCGCTGCCGTCACCACCGGACGTGGTGGTGGTGCGATGGACAACAAATGAACTCACGGAGGAGGGAACCCCGTTGATCGAAGAAGACGAAAGGGAAGGGGAGAAGTTTTAAAGTTTTGGTTTTTTTTTTTTTTTTTTTTGTCAATCGAGAATGAAATAAAGAATAAAAATGGGTTTTAAAACATTAAATGAAATAGCTGTCTGGTGGGGGTAGGAATCGGGTAAAATACCCAAATATACCAAAAAATTAAAAATTTACTGAATTGGGCGGTTTTCTAGAAAATTTACTTAAAAAGGGCCATTTCCCATCAAAACGCGTCCCACGCCAGCGCATTTTGAGGAAAATGCCAACAAAGCGCACCACTGGGACGCTTTGTGCCACTCAAAGAAAGCGCCCCACGTGGGCGCCTTGTCTTTGTTGACGTGGACACAAAGCGCGCCCTGAGGGCGCGCTTTGTTTAACCAACGGTCAAAATTTTTGTAATTTAGTTTATTATTTTTTGTTTATTATTTTTTATTTTTTGTAATTTAGTTTTAATATATTTAATAAATTAAAAAGTTATTTTTATTTTTTTTGTAATTTAGTTTTAATATATTTAATAAATTAAAAAGTTGTTTTTTATTTTTTTGTAATTTAGTTTTAATATCTTTAATAAAATAGAATTTGTTTAAATTTTTTATTTAAATTTAATTTTAAAAATAAAAGTCCAATATTTGTAGTTTTATTGTAACTTAAAGGTTTTTTTTTCCAAATTAGTCCTTCTACAAAAGTTCACTGTTTTCATCAACAAATAAATAGAATTTACATAGACACCAAGAGACAAAAAAAGTTAAGAACACTGTCAACTATTCCGACTTGGACACGAGCGAGATGTATGGCCTGGGTTCCTACACCATCCGCACAGCCTACCTTGGTTGCTCGTTTCTCGGATATCCATATTGTTGCGTATTCTAGTCGAGCAAGGTCGACCCTTTGGTTTGCGCCTCAATTGTCTATCCGCAACGAATACTTAAACGGCAAGCGATACCGACGGCCACTTACGCTCATCCGGGATCGGTGGGAATACGTGTCTCCACACGTTGTACATGTTTTCTAATTTGTAAACTTCGTCGACATAGCTCATGGGATCAAGACGGAGATTCGACAAGCCGCAAGTACATGAGCGCATGGGTAACGGCGCATCAAATATCCTACGCTTGCAGTCCTATTTGTCAAGTGTACACGATCACGCCGCCAACAATACCTTGGTTCGGTCTGTCAAACTCCGTCACACGAAACCATAGGCTGTCGTGATCGTGACACATTGTGTGCATGGTGTTGGCCCGTGCCTTGCCCTTATTAATTTCTTGCAAGACCTTCGGGCTCCATACATGGCCTCCTTGCATTTGGCCTTTATAACTCGCTGCTCGCTTCGGAAATAGTGCCGCTAAACGAAAATATGTCTCTCGCACAACCGATGTTATCGGCAGATGGCGCGTTCCTTTTAGAATAGAATTTATGCATTCGGCCAAGTTTGAGGTCATATGACCATATCGTAGGCCGTCGTCGTATGCTTGTGTCCACTGTTCGAAAGGAATATTGCGTAGGTAATTTGCGCCTTCTTCGTTAACTGAGCGCAAACTCGCCAACATCTCGTGAAAACGATCCTTATTGATCTCGTACCCTGCCAATATAAGTTGATATCGAATATTACATACCACTCTTCAATTGAGAGTAAATTGAATATTACAAACGAAATTATATTAATAGATATTACATACCCATATTGGTCACTTGCTGTCGCTGACTTTTAGATCGATGTTGCCCGTAGTTTTAGGCAATATCGATGGTGTGTACGATGCCACAGGCTTCCCTGGCGCTCTATTGCGGCTAGTATTCCAGGGCCCCGATCTGATATAACACATATATCGTGTTGGGGCGTATATGCCTCCTTAACCTAGATAGGAAGAAATCCTACCATCACCGACTTCGGTGTTATTGCAAACGCAATCAGAAGGATTCTTCCACTGCCGTCCTGTGCCACAGCTAGCAATAGCCGATGCGTATATCTACCATACATAAAGGTACCGTCAATTTGTACCAATGGCTTGCATTATATAATTGCATCTCGGTATTGCTTAAATGTCCAGAAAAGACGCTTGAACACTGCGCATCCACGGAGCAAACGATCGTTGTAGTACACCGGTTCCGTTTCAAGGTCTGTTATGCTGCCTGGGACATATCTCTCCAAAGACTGACACCACCGCCACACTTCATTATATGAAGCGTCCCACCGACCATGAAACTTTTCCAACGCCTTTACGCTTAGCTATCCAAGCCTTCCTGTAAGAGGGCGTATACCTCAATTGGCTACGAATATTGCCAATTAAGGCCGGCACTGTAGTCTTGGGATCGGCCTTCACCGTCGGTATTATTAAGTCAGCCAGCATGTCTGAATCCATCTTCGGATGATCTTATGTAACACCACAACGGCGAAGTACGTTAAATAATGCAACATTACGTAATATTAGTATTATTCAAAAACATTGAACACATCGTGATACTCGCATCGCAAAGAAAACATGTATGTGGACCTTTGTACTTTTTGATCTCCCATAAGCCTGTCCTTTTCCTCAACGAGGCCATGATTTTCCATGAACATGTACCGTCTTGCACTGCACACTTCACCTTGTACTTGTCGAGCTTAGATTTAACCACGTTGTAGCTAACCCCGTTCTTGATGCTGTATTGTTTTAATGCAGCAAGAAAAGCATCCTTGTTGGAAAACTCGTTACCAACTTCTAATTCGCCCGAATCCAACGACGAAGTTGTACGGTCACGCGTCCGGTGTGGTAGTTCAGGAAACTCCAATGCATCGTCTTGAGATAGATCAACATTGTGCATGTGGGCTGGAGGCGAGTACGCCCTGAATAGCGGATCTTCTTCTTCTTCGTCTGAACCGCCCTCAACATCTTCAGGTACTGTTGGAACAAGCTCCGGTTCAGAAAATAATCCAACTTCTGCACCATCGGGCCCAGGTTCTCGAGGTGGATCCACATCCGACTCATCATCTGATCCACCATAATCTGCAATGAACGAGGGCCCCTCACCGGTAGATGTCGTGGGGAGTACATTATCCCTCCTTAAACATCTTTCGTAACATCCCCAATCATATGTGGATTGCCAACCACTAGAAGTTGATGACGTTCCCTAATACGTATTTCTATCATCGGACGTCGAAGGAAGGATATGCATGTCCCATCCACCAACCGAGTGTCGTGCGGGGGTTATGTTTTCCATACTACCACCAAACACGGGCACTTCCGTATTCTGCCTCCCACTAACAGAGTGTCGGCTTGGGGTCGTGTATTCCCCCCGAACAGAAGTAGATGTTGAGGTCGAAGGAAGATCACTTGGCGATGAAAATTGTACATATACCTCAAGATAGGGTGATCCACTGGCAAGATGAGTCTCCACCATTGCCTCAAAGCTCCGAGGACCTTTGATGTCGAATGATTCATATCTCACCGGATCAACCGAAGCGCAAAATTTATACTTAATAGAATGAACTTTCATTGGAGTTGTTCCGAAGATTTTACGCCTAATTTTTTTGCGAAGTTCTAAGAAATCTATGTTCCGATTAAACCCCAGTCGCGCTGTGCTCTCCGATAAAAAAACAACTCCATTTTCGGTGTCACAAACCTCACCATCATAGTAAATAACAGCATTAATACGTTCACTCATTTTCAGTTTCTATTTTTCTTTTGCCTCAATTTCTCTTATGCAACCTGAGAATGAAATTTGGCTGATTTATAGTCTAATTTTATCGGAGACTACAGTAGCAAAAGAGCGTCCACGTGGGAGCTCTTTTCGCACTCTCGCTGGAAGCGCGGCCACTCGCTTGTTCGTAAACGTCTTCTCAAAATTATTTCACCGGAGACTATCAGAGCAAAAGAGCGCCCACGTGGGAGCTCTTTTCGCACTCTCGCCGACAATGCATCCCGCCGGAAGCGTTTTTGTGCCATCGCTTTGCTCGTAAACGCCTTCTCAAAATTATTTCACTTTGAGACTCATCAGAGCAAAAGAGCGCCCACGTGGGAGCTCTTTTCGATGCTTTCATCGACAAAGCATCCTCTGCCGGCGTTTTTGGGCACTATTTGTTCGTAAACGCCTTCTCAAAATTATTTCACCGGAGACTATCAGAGCAAAAGAGCGTCCCACGTGGGAGCTCTTTTCAAGATTTCTTCGACAAAGCATCCTGCTTGGAAGCATTTTTAGCTATTGTTTGTTCGAAAACATCTTCTCAAAATTATTTTGCGATATACAATCACAAAAAAATTCAATTAATATTTTGGGCTAATATATTTTGCCCAAAACCCTAAATATATTTTTATCCTAGCCTGTAAACCTTAAAATTTCATACCCTTATTGGTTTGGGAAGGAAGGCAAAACGCGCGCCCACGCCAAATGTTTTCCTAGTTATTCAAGAGAAAGCGCGCTCTTAAGGACGCTGCTTTGTCGGCATTTCCCCTCAAAACGCCGCTAACGTGGACGCGTTTTGATGGGAAATGGCCCTTTTCCGTAAATTTTCTAGAAACCGGCCCAATTTCAGTAAATTTTAATTTTTTGGTATATTTGGGTATTTTACCCGTAGGAATCATGCATTCCTACCTTAAAAGGAGATTTACGCTCGGTCCCTCCCTTTTGTAGTGCCATTTGATCAAAGCTTTATTTTATTTTATTTTTGATTTGACCCCTTCTTTTTTACTCTTTTTCAATTCGATCATTGACCCCATAATAGTAAACTGTTTTATATATTTTATTTATTATAAATTTGTTTATATTGTTTATTTTATATAGTATTATATATTATTCCTTTAAACTATTTTATATATATTGTTTCTTTAAACTCTTTTTATTGTATTGCATTTTTATTTTTATTCAGTATTATTCACTTTTTAATTATTTTTATTGTTAGGCCTTTATCTTACTAGCTCACCTATTGTTATTTTATTAATATTTACTTATCATCATTCTATTATTATTATTATTATTATTATTATTATTATTATTTTCATTATTACTCTTATTTATTTATTTATTCATTTATTTATTATTATTATTTGTTTATTAATGTAATATTATTTATTATTATTACCTTATTATTATTATTATTATTTAATATTATTATTATTACTTTTATTATTATTATTTAATATTTTATTTATTATTATTAATATTATTAGTATCATTATTTTTTATTTTCTATTGTTATCTTTGTTATCATTAATATTATTATTGCTATTATTATTTTTGAACTATTATTATTACTGTTATTGCCATTATCATTATTTTATTTTTACTACTATTATTATTATTATTATTACTACTATATATTTTACTATTATTTGTTTATTATTGCTATCTATTATTATTATTATTATTATTATTATTATTATTATTACTACTGTTATATATTTTACTATTATTTGTTAACTATTGCTATCTATTATTATTATTATTATTATTATTATTATTATTGTACATAGTATTTATTTATCTATTGATTTACAATTAGCTATTACTATTATTTTTATTTTATTTATTTATTTATTTATTATTTTTAACATTTATCTATTCTTTCATATAGATTGTTTGTTTTAGCTTTTATTTTATTGTATTTTATTTTGGCCTTTATTATTGTTATTATTGCCCTCATTTTTGTTCTATTATGCATATTAGCATTAAAAATTCATTTTCCATTTTACTACGACCGTATCATATTTTATCCGATTTTTGAAATGAGCAAATACTTTGCGTTCTAAGCTTCGAAAGAAACCATACCCTAAATTACTGGGTTTCGATTTTTCTCGTCAAGTCTAAAGAATCGATTATTTTTAAAGCATAAGTTAAATAAAAACCTATTCTCGGGAATTCAAAAACGTTGTGTCCTAACTCACTGGATGTGACGTTTTGTTATCTCGGGATAAGGATTTCTAAAAAACAAAGGCAATATTCTGTATTTGGAATTTCGAGAAATCGTGCCCTAGCTTACTGGGTTCCGGTTTTTCATTTGACCCAATTATCCGAATATTCTCCTCAAGCTTAAATACGAGTTTTAAAAGTCGAAAGACAAGCTCAGTTTGAACTCAAATGTCGTACCTTAACTTACTTGGGTGTGACATTTTACTTCTTCGAAATATGAGGGTCTTAGTGTCCATTTTAATTTATTCAAGTTTTCTTTTAAACAAAGAGGATCGTATTTTAAAATCTTTTCAAATTTTCGACATAAAAACATCAAATAATCAATTAGGTACCAATTTTGGGCATCACGAGGGTGCTAATCCTTCCTCGTGCGTAATCGACTCCCGAACCTATTTTTCTAAATTTCGTAGACCAGAAATTGTTGTTTTAGTAAATTAAAATATTTATTAAAATGATTGAATTATGAGGTGACTCGATCACACCTCATCAAAAAGGATTGGTGGCGACTTCCTTTTTTCGTTTTCATTTTTAAAACTAAAGTAGACCCGTTTTACAAAAAAATGGTTACGACAGTAATAATAAGATACATTGTAAGTATAAATTTCAAAAAGAGTAAATTTATAACATGAATACGGATAGTATTTTGGTAAAAAGAAGTGCCAATCGGAGAATTAACATGTAGTCTAAACGACACCACCAGATTTAGTGTATAAAAGTTTCGATCATGGAACTCCGCCGTACTCATGATTCAAAGATTCTAAATGAAAAAGGTAATTTAATTTAAATATTCCCCACTTTGAGATGAAATGCAATAACCCTATCGCTACTTTGTCTTCGTCATCGTCATCGTCATTGAAGTTAACCGGTAGGATCATATTAATTTCATTTGGGCCAATCAAATAATTGGATCATAACTACATGCATCCAGCGATAAAATGCTCTATCTTTTGTATAAGATTTTGGGTTCAAACGGGGTTGTGAAAATTTGACTCCCACTTAGGGATTTGATGAAGTTGGAACTTTTTTAATGTGGTTATTGAATATCAAGAAAGAAATTAATAATCATTAATATAGTGATATTCTGTCATTTTAAATCATATATATAAAATAGGTTTGAATTTAAAATACTATAATTTTATCATTTGAACCAAAGTTTTATTTAATTTTTAAATCATTATTTTTATAAATATATTTATTATATATATTACCTTCATCATAAATATGCCATAAACACGATAGTAGGAATTACTAAAATGTTAAAATGTATTAACATGCATAGAAAATATATAAATATAAGCCGAAAAAGTAAATACGTCAATATTTACGTAATATAAAATATTAATGTTAATAATATGAATAATATTTTGAATTATGAGAAAAGGAGTAGGGGAATTAAGATATTAGTTTGGGGGGTACTGGACTTACTTTATTACCAAAGGGAAAAAAAAACAAAAGAAAAAGAATCATATTCAAGTTGATTCCTTTCCTCTCTCTTTTATACAAGATTGGGTGGGGGTGCCCCGTAATAATTTCACTTACCACTCCGTATAAGGTAAAGACACAAAAATCCATCTTCTCCCCCCTAAATATAAACCGTTTATCTTAAAGTATCATGTATATTTTAGTCATTACAAGTGAAATTGTAATTTTAATCGTTCTATTATCCATATATTTTGGATTTAATTTTTTACTTCTATTTGAATAACTATTTTGTATTATTCTCTAAAAACCATATCAACATCGACACAATCACTACAGCAATTTAGACTTTTAGCGGCATTTTTTTAGGCCTTTAGCGGTGTTCTAGAAGCGCCACAAAAAATGCCACTAATACAAACGCCGCAAACTTTAGCGGCGTTTATGAGAAAAAAATGCATGGCTTTTAGCGGCGCTGTTCCCACAAACGCCGCTAACTTGTACAGACTTACAGTGTACAATTTGTCCAATATCATACCTCTCCTGCACTAAACCCAACCAATAACAGCAAATATAGTATATAATTTCAACCCAAAACAGTAAATTTAGCATAAAAATCACACCAACTACATTAATTCTAAATGATAAATGTAACAAAAATGTTAAAAATCATCTTACAATGTTAAATGTAACAATGTTAAAAATCATCTTACAATAAGAACATAAATGTCTAAGATGACGGCCTCTGCGACTGCTGGAACATCTTCATCATAGTCTAAAGCTGTAGCTGAAGTTCTTCATACTTCTTGTTCTCGCTCTGCCTCCTCCTCACGCTTTGCCTCCGCTTTAAGTAGAAATTTGCTCGCCCTCTTTGCCGCCGCCTCGCCTCCTCATCACGCTTCCCGCTCTAAGCTGAGAAATTTGCTCAACCGTACTCGCTTGCATCTGAGCTATCTGGTCCTTTAGCTTCTGAACTTCAGCACGAGATTGACTCCCTAAGGCATGTATTGCTGGAAGCCGGATCCAAAATACCTGGTCTGGGTAACACTGCATCCTTGAAGTCGAACCCACCATACCTTTCAAGACCCAAAACACCAAAGTGATAATTCTATTATAAATATACTCAAGATTAACGAACTATCAATGAAATGATCGTACCTTTCAGACTCAAAACATCGGTAATAATTCTATTATCGATATCCTCAAGATGAACAGAACTATCACTCAAGCGCTAATTTTCATATCAGGCCTTCTTTTCCTTTAGTTTCTCCTAATAAATCAATCAAAAAGTTAGAAACGAAATATACAATAAGAAGGAATGCAACATAACATTATTAATTTAAAACTACTAACGAAGAATTAAACTATTATAAGTAAACATTATAAATCCATTTTTAATAAATCAAATTTTATTAAGTAAATATACCATAATCTCTCCAAATTTCTGATGTCATCGGAGACCCATCCTTCTTCCTATGCATAATGTCAAAAAGTCAACGCGCCCAACTTTTTGACCTATGGAGACTTCCTACAATGTTGTAGTAGAAATATAATTTAATAGTATAAAGTCATTAATATTTGACAGAATTAATAAATTATAATACCTCGGCCTCATTTCGTAGCAAAACTCCTCGACCGCGCTGCAGCGTGAATTTTTGTTTCTCGTCACGCTTTCGCTTCACACGCTCACGGTCCTACATAACTAAATTATTATCACGTATATAGTAAATACTATAAACCAAAAATTTATAAGAATTTAGAACTAGGTAATACCTCTCCTTTCTTTGAGTTCCGAATCTAACCGCATCTTCCCATTGATACCTCAACATTTCCATGGGACATTTCATGAGCTTTATCCTCGAGGCTTATTTCTTTCTTAAAATATTCTTTTTCAATGTGCTTTTGTGGTCTCTCCATTTTTTCCCAATGTCTTCTTTATATAGTCATCGGAGACCTCCAAAGCAAACCTCTCCTAAAAAAACATAAGTTTAGAAAGTAAATATAAATAAAACTTCAACCAAAGTATTATAAATTACATTCACGTTTTGTTACCTTAATGTTCTCCAGAGCTTGATTTTTGTTTGCATCAGGCATGTGACGCCATGACTCGTAATTGATGGGCAACATATTTGCATTTCGTGCAATAATGCCCAAATAGCCTGCTAGAAGTCGAGCTTCAGGGCCAACAGGCTGGCCATGAATGTTTCTCCTTACTTTCACACGCTCGACGAAATTTAATTCGTATAAATCTTTAAGCAGCGTACGTCCGCGACCTCTGCGTGTCCCACCACTCTCAGCTGAACAATGATATATTATTGTTATATTAAAATTGAAAAATGAATCAATAAAAAAAGTCAACATGCATATAAAATAAACTTAACATTAATTTGTAATTCTGCAGGCTCATCATCTATGTCAGGCACATTAGAGGATCCAACTATTGTTTGCTGTTCACTATTGCCCTCTTGAAATTTACAAATGATTCTGCATAAATATTTAAATCTCGTAATCTTCTTCTACTCATTTTTCCTGCAATACACATAAAATAGTTGCAATTTTAGTAAAAAATAACAACAATAATGGTACATATAAAATATTTAAATTATATAAAATGACCACGATTAAAATTATAACATTACATATAAATAAAAAAATCGTAAAATCTTACTACATCATAATTCGTAAATATCTTCGTCCACGTCCTGACGAACCCATTGAAATTGCGCACTAGTACTAGGGATATTTTCATTTAAGTTTTGTTCTGGAAAAGGCAGAGTTTCTGATCTTTCGACGATGTCATCTCTACTTCCACCGCCCATGTCGAACAAGTCTCTAGGGGTGTTTCAAGTACAACGTACCAACCTCATCGCTTGGATCTTCCGAGTAAAAAATTTGTTTCACTTGAGAAGAAAACACATACGGCTCGTCTATCAGTTGTTCTCTGGTGTGAATCAATCGAGAGAAATTCACCATTGTAAAACCATATTGACCGTATTCACATCAGCCCATTCACCTCGAAACAAGACGACTTTCCATTTGCCGTAATAATCCAACTCAATGATGTCAGTAATAAGTCCGTAATACTCAGATTCCCTCGATGATTACTTGTCCCTAGCACTAGAATAACTCGTAATTGAAGAATTAACAACAATTCCACAATTTTGGGTTCTCCTCAACCTCTCGCGATACCTTGTATGAAATCTGTATCCGTTGATAAATGAAACCAATATCCCAATTCTTTTTTGTCCTAACAGTCTTAGATGCATTCCATGATGTTCTCCCTGATCTTTGTACATGCATATACATATACATATATATATGTATATATGTGTGTATATATATGATAATGATTCCCTTGTGTTCATTTTTCATGCATTGGACAATAACTGAAAACAAGAAGGCAATGCATAACAGATGAATGATGAAATGCCAAACAGAAAAAACCAAAAAAGAACAAAGAAAAAGAAAGATAAAAATTACAAAGTGGTTGACCAAGAAATCACCAGTCGTGTGTTACACCCATTAATATCAAGAATCTATGATTACACCGACATTGTTATTGTTAAAAGGATGTGTAAATGCAATTTTCTAATAAAAGAAATAGTTCAAAATCATATACCCATCAAATCAAACACATTAAAAACACCAACTCAACCCCCCAAGCAGATCCAATCTAACCAATTCCACACAAAATTAACAACAAATGATTGAAAAATAGAAAAACATAACTATAATAAATCTATCAAAGATTGGAAATCTAGATAGAAGATACTCACTTTTAAGCTCACGTAGATTTTCAAAAAAAGAAAAAAGTTAGGTAATTTTCTCGAGAAACAAACAGAGAAAAGAAAACAGAATTGAAGGGTATTAAAATATTACAAAAATTGAAAAATACCAGCTTCAAGGTAATACCATCTTCAAGGTAATGACCGGATCTAAATAAACAATTAACAAATAAAATTTTCATTTTCCTTTTTGATCTTACAGATACAGTAAACTATTAGAGCCCCCAAATTAGAAATCAAGCTTTTTAGGGATACCCATTTCATTTCTCACCATCTAAGAATCAACATGAGAAAGGGAAAAATAATAAAGACAAATAGAACTGGGGTTCTGTCTTGAATATAAAGAAAAGGAAAAAGAAAAACCAAAAGGAGGGAAGAAAGAAAGGGGGATTACTCATTTGGGAAAGGGGAAGAGCACGAAAAGGAGAAGACCTCAGAGTACGAAAAGGAGAGGAGCGGAGTAAACTTAGTGAGAAAATTGAGAAAATAAAAACGGTGCTGTTTCAATTCAATTTAATTTCTTTTTGCGACGTTTTGAAAAAAAATGCCACTATTACTACTCATTTTCGGCGTTTTTATGGCTAGCGCCGCTAAATCCCCAAGTAAACAGCGTCGTTTTGTTTAGTAATTTGCTTTTTGCAAAAACGCCGCTAATACCTTCAATATTAATATTTTTTTTAGTTTAATTATTAATTAGATTCCTTTAAATTAATTTTGTTTTGTTTCTAACAATATGTTTAATTTGTACAGATTTATAATTTAATTTCTCATACCTAAATCCTAACCCCTAAATTATACACCTTAACTCATATATATATTACATTGCAGAAGTAATTAAAGAAATAATCTAATCTAAACCCTAAACCTTAAGATAATATAATTTTTATCTATTTTATCAAAATCCCTAATACTTAAATCCCTAGACACTAAGACTCTAACTTTATTATTCGATATGGTTTAAGCACTAAACCCAAAACCCCATAACTCTAAAATAATAAAAACTAAACTATAAACCCAGCCTAAACCCTAACCTAACCCTTAATCTTAAATCCTAAACCTTAAACCCTAAAACATAAACTCTAAACCCTAAACTATAAAGATTAATCCATAAACTATATACCCTAAATTAAACCATAAACCCCAAATTATCATGAGAATTAATTCAATATTTTAAAATTAATACTATCTCTTTTACGATTATATAAGAAATTATTTAATATTTTTTTCATTTTTAACAAATATTTTTCTCTTAAATAATTTAAACTAGAATCATAATTTTAATGTATTAAAATTAATGTTATCTCTTTTACAATTATATAAGAAATTATTTAATATATAAATTAAAAGACACTAATTAATCTAAACCCTAAACCCCTATCCTCTATCCCATAAACCCTAAATCATAAACCATAAAACCCTAACCCCTAACCCCTAACCCTTAACCTATTAACGCCAAATCCTTAACCATTTACCTTTAAACCCATTAACCCTAACTTTTAACCCATGAAACCCTAACACATCCCCCTTAAACCTTTAAACCGCAAATCATAAACCATAATCCCTAAACATTAAAATAGTAACTCCTAAACCTTACACCCTAAATTATATATGCTAAACCATAAACCCTAAACTATAATGATAATTAATTTAATATTTTAAAATTAATATATCTCTTTTACGATTATATAAGAAATTATTTAATATATAAATTTAAAAACAATCAGTCATATATATTGAAAAAAACTTTAAAATTATTTGCGGCGTTTTTCCAAAAGCGCCGCTAATGCTCAGACTTTTAGCGGCGTTTTTCCAAAAGCGCCGCTAATGCTCAGACTTTTAGAAAGCGCCGCTAATGCTCATACTTTTAGCGGCGTTTTCCAAAGCGCCGCTAATGCTCAGACTTTTAGCGGCGTTTTTCCAAAAGCGCCGCTAATGCTCACACCTTTAGCGGCGTTTTACGAATAAACGCCGCTATATATCCTTTTTAGCGGCGTTTTGGAAATAAACGCCGCTATTGCTCATTTTTTTACGGCGTTTTCCTTCAAACGCCGCTAATGTATAATATTTGCGGCGTTTTTCTTTGCCACTAAAAACGCCGCTAAAAGTCTGTTTTGCTGTAGTGAATGACTTTTATAAATATATATAATAAAATAATAGTATTGATGGCTGTCCAAACTTAAAAAATAAAATATAAATTAATAAAAAGCAATAAGTAACAGAGATAGGTGATAATTTTATTTCTCAAATAAAAATAAGTAAAATAAAATGAAGGGTTCAGAAAACACATAAACTAAATTAAAATTAAAAACTAAACAAAGAAACCAATAATTAAAAGTTTGAGAAAAATCAATGGAAAAAACTCTAGCCAAAGGTAAAATCTCGCTATGATCCATAGATTCGATCATCAACACAACGATATCTTCAATGCCTATAATAAATTTAATTAGTTGCTGACTCACGCTGGACAACCAATTTAACTTACCAACTGCATTAACTCAACGGAGTTTATTTAAACTAGATCACACATTCACACCACATAATCATAAACTACAACATAAACAATTATGCAGTTCATCACAAGTATTAGAATGAATTAAACAATTACGTATTTAATTATTCTAATTGACAAGACAGTTATTCTAAGCTATCAAATATTGGTCGAATATTTAACAAACATGAACAATTATAATTAGAACAGAATATGCACAAATATTGAAGAACTAAGAAGGATTAAGCACAAATTAAGCCTTATGAATATATTGATTCTAACTTTTGATAATCCTTTTACTAGAAAAATTGATTTAGAAATTCATAGAGAAAATAAAATGCGAAAATAAAATAGGACTAAGGTGGCTATCCCTAGGTCTAGGCAGTGGCGAAGCTAGGGGGCTGGCAGGTGCCCAAACCCCACCTAAAATAAAAAATTATTATTTAGTCCCTTTAAAATTTTTAAAAATTTTAAATTAGTAAAGGTAAAATTGCACTTTGGCTCCCCTAAAATAATAAAAATTTGATTTAATCCTTTAAAAAATTATAAAGATATAAACTATAAAAAATTAAAATTTCATTCAGCCCCCCATAAAAATTGTTTTGGCTTCGCCCCTGGGTCTAGGTATCTCCCAGTCTTAACCTAATGATGTCTATTTATGGGGAAGAAGATAATATAATGGAAAAAAAAAAACACAAAAGTGCCATTAACTAAATAAAGTAGACTTTTTCTAGATTTCTTGATAATTTTCGTGTCAAACTTTCAGGCCATTTTTAGGCACTTTGATGCTTTTTGGGCTTGAGTCATGAAATTAATTCGATTAGATCTTTCAATTTCCTTCGAATCAAAATATCATGAGCTTAAAATAGAATTTTGTATCTTAAGTTATGGTCAAAACACTGAAATTGTGTTGAAAGTCTAATTTGCAAAAAATTGCTAAAAAAATTTTGAAGCTCATTTTTCTCTAATTATTTTTTAAACTAATAATAAATAAAATATAAGTATAAATAATATAATTTAAAGAAAAAAAATATCACAAATAATTAAAAAATTACGTCGAAGGTAATAAACTTCTAAAATTAACCAAACACTTGCGCTTTAACATGTATTGGATTCTAACAAATTGTTTTATAAATTTTAATATTACATTTAGTTTAATTTTGTTGCACTAATAAGTACATAAAATTGTCAACAATCTCTTGGCCCAAAGACAAGAGCATTATGCTATAGGTATGAGAGTTTGGATTTGATTCCAAACAACTCGATTCTCTTTCTCCAATTATCAAAAAAATAAGTAGACAAAATTCTCTTAAAAAAAGTTAAAATAACATAAAAGTTATTTATAGTGTTAGGTATCAATTTTTTTTAAACAAAGTTAAATAAAAACATTAAATTGTCAACTTTATCCCTTAAAATGTAACTATTAATAGTTTTTTCTTTCAAATCAGAAAATAATAATAATAATAATTAATATCTAATTCAAATACTAATTTTTATGTATTAAATGAGAGCACAAATTTTATTGTAAACTCGAACTAAAAAAATGTATTAAACTCCATCACCGTGCTTTAAAAAACTCTTATTTGGAAAGTTTTTCAGAGTCGTCGCTTATTCAAAGATACGGTCAGCTAAATGGATGCTCATGCTTTTTAGTTTCTTTAATATTAGTTGATTACCCTTCCAGATAGCCATCAAAACCCTTCCTTGTAAAACTTTTAGAAACTTTTTTTATGTATTTATATATATTAATTATTTATTTATAATTTGTAAATATTTTTGTAATTTTCTAATTTTTAAAAAGAATTTTATTTTAATTTTATAATTTTTATATAAATCAAAGTCAAATTGATAGAAAATATAAAGTTGAGGATTAAATTTATTATTATACCAATTAAAAAAAAAGTCTTCCATTAATTATTTTAAAGGGAAAAAAACAGAAAGAAAAACAAACCAATAAATGAGGCAAAGAAGGCAGAGTATAACAACGAAAAACATATAATTTTAGAATACTATATTCTTTTAATAGATTTTCACCTATTGATTGGGTGTTCTATAAATTATTATTTTTTTCAAGTTCAAGACTGTCATATCACTGATAAAAACTAATAAAATATTTATCAATAAATAGTAATTCAGTTCAAATAATCCATGTTTAGACGTTAAAAGTTTTAAATTTAAGATAGAATGCAACGATACAAGGGGAAAAAAATAGTTTGGATAAGATTGAACTTTGTGTACTTTTTCAAGGCTAAAAAGCAATCGTGAGAACATTCTTGTCTAAATTAGTAAAAAAATAATGCTTTTGATTATATGCTTGATCATTGGCACACTGTAACTTTCACCTTAACAAGATAAATTCTCTTCATTTTAGCCACGCAAGTATCTTTAGAGATACTGAGAAGCAACAAGCTGAAGTAGAGCTTGTAGTTACCATTGCTACTAAATTTGTAGAAGACCTTTCGTGAAAATTTAGTGTAGATTCCACATTCACTACATGCTAATAGTAGATAATGAGATACAATTTTCCATATCGCCTTAATTCATGCTTCTGTAGCCTACCCACAATCTAATGAGCAAGTGGGATTGGCAAACAAGAATATCTTAACAATCTTAAAAATGAAATTAGATAAAGCAAATGATTATCGGGGGAAGTGTCGGGCATCTTATGGCAATTAGAACCATAAAAACCCAAGCCACAAGACACACATCATTCAGCTTGGTCTATGGGACATTGGTAGTAATACATGCAAAAATGGGCATAAACACTTTACAAACAAATTATATCAATATCCACCAATAATAAGAGTTCTTTAAAGTGCAATTTGGATTTATTCTAAGAATACAATAGGGCGTTGTGGTAACTAACTTGGCAGTTGGCACAGTCATAGCAAGTCACAATATTACAATAAAAAAGTAAAATAAAGAAAATTTCAAGGAGATTTATTTTTATGGAGTACTAGTGTGGCAAGTAAGACTGCAGCCTGTAGGAGAACAGTAAAAGCTCTCACCTAATTGGGAGGGACCTTACTTGGTTTCACGCATGCTTGGTTGTGGAGTGTACAAGCTAACCACTTTATGTGGAAAACCTATATGAAATGTATTCGATTTAAAAAAATTAAAAAAATTTAAATTTTGAATTAATTAAATCGAATTATTTAAGTTATTTGAATTATTCGTGTCAACTCGAATAAGAAATTTTGGATTTCAAGTTCGAGTCGAGTTAAATTTTTACAATTTGAATAACTCGAATAATTCAAATAACATATTAGTATAAGTACCCTTTTGGTCCTTATCAATTTTGAAATTGAGCAAATTGGCCTTTCTTAACAAAAATTACAAAAAAATAAAAATAATTTTCAAAAATTGAAAATAATTTTTAAAATTCAAAATATTTATAAAAATTTTAAAATTTGTATTTTTTAAAAATAATAATTTTGGAATCTAAATAAGTGATTAATTATTCAAGTTTATCATACTAAAATATCTTATTATTATTATTATGCTTTAAAAAAGTTTTCAAATATATATGGTTTCAAATTTATGTGCTCTAACATGGAAATAGTTATATTGTAACAAGATTTTAATTTGACATTATTAATTTTTCTAATTTAACTCGAACAATTTCACTCGATTCGACCGAACGCTCACACTTAATTCGATTATTCGAAAATCCAAATAAGAAAAGACAAAACTACATCGTTTTGATAAATATTTACCTAGTAGTCTTACTTTCCTTCCCGAATCGCCCCACTTTCCCTTTTTCCTTTACTCAAAATTATTCTAAAAGCTTGCACTTCATCTACTAGTTAAATAATCGGTCAATGTAAATGCAACATTAAGTATAAATAATAAGATTCGTTAACTCAACTCGACTCGAAATTTTTTGACTCAATTCGACTCGATTCAAAAAAAAAAAAAACTCAAATTGAGTTCGGTTGGTAAAATAGGGTTCATAAACGCGACTAACTCGAATTTTTTTTACTCGACTCGATCGAATACTCACCCCTAATGTTAATCATCTCAAAAAATATAGTCTTTAATAAACAAGAATTTTATTACGTACTTTTGTATTTCTAGTGATAAAAAGGCAAATAATAATATTACAACTTCCCAATATCACAAAGAGCGTAAAAATAAAGTCAAAGTACAATACCCAAAAATAAAAGCATAACAGTAAAAAGTTCTAACATCTCAACAAGGTAACAATAAAAGGAGTTAGTTATCATTGACAAAAGCATTTGCGAGAGTAGAATTAGTAGCACCCACTATAACAACATCAGCCATGGCATTGACAACTCTAACATCCACAACCTCTTTACACCTTTTTAAATAGTGACAACAATTCTAGAACATCACAAATTCTCCATTGATGGATACAGTAGATAAAAATTCTTAAGAATTCGACAAAGTAGTTCGAAAGGAATGTTGGAGAAGTTAAATGGCCCATATTTCAACTAAACCTTGTAGTAGGCCTAGTTTTTATGATCAACATTGTTACTAGCAAGTTTTCATGAATTTCTCTTATTTCAATTCCTTCTAACTTCACTATGTTAGCCTTCTTTGGTGCTAATTGGCCACGAAGAGTAGAAAAGTCCTTATCCTTGGACCACGTTATAGTGCCTAAATTGTAATGCCCCGAATTTGGGCCTAGTAGAATTGGGCCTATTGGGATTTGGGTCTCAAAAAATTTTTAAGTAAGCAAGAAAATGATAAATGACATGTTGGCTTTAAGGGTTTAATAAACTTGGAGTGTCTAGGGGTGTTGGAGAAGTGCTGGGTTTGAACTTTGAGGAGAAGGAATTTTTAATTAATTATTAAAAGAACAAGGGCGGTGAGTAGTTGGGCTTTTAGATAAAAATAGGGAAAGATGGCATCAAAGAGCCCTGTGGTGGAGTGGCTAAGTGACGCCACTTAGGGTATAGGAAGGTGGCGTTATGGGCCAGCAAGGAGATCCTAGGTTCGAATCCTAGCTTAGTATTTTTTTAGGAGTTTAATTTTGGCCTTCTAGAAGGTTGGAAGTGGTGTGGTGATGGACTCTAAGGAGAGTGATCAGAAGAGAAAATTTAGGAAAAGGATTGGGGAGTTAGCAGGGAGAAAAACGAGGAGATGAGATGGGGAAGAGTTGGAGCCGATTGGGACTTTGCAGAGTTTCGGTTTTGTGTATAAATAGGGGGTGCTGAATTCCCTCTGTGCTATTTCGGCAACTATAGTGCTCTGTCGAATTCTGCTCCACTTTTTCTGTTCTAAACCTCGCCTCCTCCTTATGTGTTTTCTTTTCTTCACTCCTAAAGCCTTAAATCGAATATCATTCTCTTCTTTCTCCATTGCTTGTGCCGTCCCACCTTCATCTCAATTGTTGGGGACCAAATATTCGTGACTTCAAGAGCCAAAAACCTTTGCTCTTAAAGCCGATTTCTTCATCGCCCCAAACCTTGTGCCGAATATTCTAGTGACCAAATCTCTGTCGTGCTGGCATCATTCCTTTGATTTTTGGTGGACCGGATCTTGGAAAAATCAAAATTAAGCTTGGATCTACAAGTCTCTATCGAAAAGCTATCCATACGTTTCGGCTTTTGGATCTAGGGGATGTTCGTGAGTAGTAGCTAAGAAAGGGCTATTAGGACTGGTGGCACACGGTTCAAGGCTGAGGATAGTGTAACACGTCTCATTTACCAGGTGTGTACAAACACTTCACACACGACAAATCGGCAAAAGTCGAAATCCCGAAAACCCGGAATGTCGAAAAGTCGAAAGGTTGGCGCCGGAAACCACACGAGCGTGCGAACATTTGTGTGGGAACACTGATACGATTACCAGGACCAAGAGAGCAATCTCATGGTCTCGGGCCACTGTTTGGCCAACCGGGCCAGAAGGGGCTAAATTGGCTTGCCGAGCTCGTGGGCCCAAATCGGCAAGAGTTGATATGTGAAATTGAATGATGGATTGATATGGATGGTTGTATGATTTGATTATGATCGGGCCTAATGGGCTATATATGGACATGATTGGGCTTAAGTGGGCCTTATGGGATTTTAGAAATGCATGCTAGGGTTTTAATGGTCTCTAGGCTTAGTTCTGATGAATTCTTAAACAACATAAAACTTAACTTAATAATAAAACATGTCTGTGGACAAGTCGCTAGGGTAGAGTGTGGCAATGGACATATGCATGTCTAGGATTGGATCTAGGGAGAGCTTGGTACTTAAGCGGTCCTAGTGACCCACCTCATCTTCTCTAGAATCCTACCTGGTGCGTAGTGTCTGTTCACTTTAGCCGCGAGGCCTTGTTGACGGGCCAAGGTTCGTAATTAAGACCCATACTGTTAAGAATTACCGAAATACCCCTGTAGGATAGAATTACCGAAATACCTTTGATTTGTGAAATGATTAAAATACCCCTATGTGTTGATTGTAAGATTTATGGATGTTACATGTACATTTGCTGCATTCATATAATATTCTGTTTAGGTTGCATATGGGGTGGGAATTATGGAATGGAGGAAGTATATGAGGATCGCATGGTTGCTTGACAACTGTGGATCCACCGATGGCTTTCTAAGCCTATTATATGATTGGCAGCTTTGCTGCAATGTTAGGTAGTACCGCAACCGGGCTACCCTTGATGTGTATCGGATGGGTGGGTCAATTTAGAAATCCCCACGTATGTTTCCTTGGACTGAGATGATGTGTACCGGATGGATTATTTGGGGAGGTTTGCATCATGCGTTGCATGTATGATATTATTATGTTAATAATATGATATGTATGCTATTTGTTTGACGAGGGTCGTACACACTGAGTTTTCGAAAACTCACTCCCTCTTTTATTTTTCTCAGGTGATCCTTAGTAGGCGGTTTGACGGATGGAGGGACTCAGAGGTGACCAACTAGCAAGACGATTAGACTTGTTTTTCTTAATATCTAAATTATGGATTTTAAGTTGTTTATTTAAGTTATTTCGGATTGTAATAAGGTTTTCCCTCTAGTTATTATTCCATTACTTCCACTAGGCTTTGTAATTTTGAAACGGAACTTGGATTTATTTCTTTTAAGTATATTTCAAGTCTTTTTGAAAATAATTGTGTTTTAAGAACGAGCTTCCGCTGTCAAAGGAAATTTTTACATAGTAACAAGGAAATGGTTTTTGGCTACACCTCGTTTTGAAAGCAAAATAGATTTTACTTAACTTTTCTCTAGAAGGGTTTTCAATGAAAACAAGTTTTTCGCAAAAACACTTCAATGTGACACACCGGATTTGGACCTAACTTCTAGGCCGGGTTTGGGGTGTTACATTTAGTGATATCAGAGCCCGATTGCAAAGCTCGGGCTGTGAAATGGGCCTTATTACTTGGGTTTTAAAAAAAACTATTTTTGGATTGGATCGAAATGTTTTAGAAATTCTTGTGATGTGGCACACCGAGTCTCCGACGTCGAACCAAGTAAGTTCTCTTATTATTAAGCTTGTTTAACTTGATATACTATAGATAGTTAGTGGGTTACTTTAGATGATTATACTAAAGCTTTTTAGTTAGAGTGAAACTAAAGCCCGTAGGAACTTGAAACTGTTGAGGATTTACGAAAACAACCTCTTTACTTAATACTATCATAAAACATCAGAGCTAAAGTGTGTTAATGTTATTAAAATTAGAGTGCGCAGCGAAAGCATAGTGGTGTGACTTGAGCGGTGCGATTAATAGTTAGTTTGAAATTTTCAGGACGAAATTTCTTTAAGGGGTAGAATTGTAACGCCCCGAATTTGGGCCTTGTAGAATTGGGCCTATTGGGCTTTGGGTCTTAGAAAATTTTTAAGTAAGCAAGAAAATGATAAATGCCATGTTGGCTTTAAGGGTTTAATAAACTTGGAGTGTCTAGGGGTGTTGGAGAAGTGCTGGGTTCGAACTTTGAGGAGAATGAATTTTTAATTACTTATTAAAGGAACCAGGGCGGTGAGTAGTTGAGCTTTTAGATAAAAATAGGGAAAGATGGCATCAAAGAGCCTTGTGGTGGAGTGGCTAAGTGACGCCACTTAGGGTATAGGAAGGTGGCGTTATGGGCCAGCAAGGAGATCCTAGGTTCGAATCCTAGCTTAGTATTTTTTTTAGGAGTTTTATTTTGGCCTTCTAGAAGGTTGGAAGTTGTGTGGTGATGGACTCTAATGAGAGTGATCAGAAGAGAAAATTTAGGAAAAGGATTGGGGAGTTAGCAGGGAGAAAAACGAGGAGATGAGATGGGGAAGAGTTGGAGCCGATTGGGACTTTGCAGAGTTTTGGTTTTGTGTATAAATAGGGGGTGTCGAATTCCCTCCGTGCTATTTCGGCAATTGGAATTCCCTTTGTGCTATTTCGGCAACTATAGTGCTCTGACGAATTCTCCTCCACTTTTTCTGTTCTAAACCTCGCCTCTTCTTTATGTGTTTTATTTTCTTCTCTCCTAAAGCCTTAAATCAAATATCATTATCTTCTTTCTCCATTGCTTGTGCCGTCCCACCTTCATCCCAATTATTGGGGACCAAATATTCGTGACTTCAAGAGCCAAAAACCTTTATTTTTAAAGTCGATTTCTTCATCGCCCCAAACCTTGTGCCAAATATTCTAGTGACCAAATCTCTGTCGTGCTGGCATTATTCCTTTGATTTTTTGTGGACCGGATCTTGGAAAAATCGAAATTAAGCTTGGATCTACAAGTCTCTGCCGAAAAGCTATCTATACGTTTCGGCTTTTGGATTTAGGGGATGTTCGTGAGTAGTAGCTAAGAAAGGGCTATTAGGACTGGTGGCACACGGTTCAAGGCTGAGGATAGTATAACACGTCTCATTTACCAGGTGTGTACATACACTTCACACACGACAAATCGACAAAAGCCGAAATCCCGAAAACCTCGAGTGTCGAAAAGTCGAAAAGTCGAAAGGTTGGCGCCGGCAACCACACGAGCGTGCGAACATTTGTATGGGAACACCGATATGATTACCGGGACCAAGAGAGCGATCTCATGGTCTCGGGCCACTGTTTGGCCAATCGGGCCAGAAGGGGCTAAATGGGCTTGCCGAGCTCGTGGGCCCAAATCGGCAAGAGTTGATATGTGAAATTGAATGATGGATTGATATGGATGGTTGTATGATTTGATTATGATCGGGCCTAATGGGCTATATATGGACATGATTGGGCTTAAGTGGGCCTTTTGGGATTTTAGAAATGCATGCTAGGGTTTTAATGGTCTCTAGGCTTAGTTTTGATGAATTCTTAAACAGCATAAAACTTAACTTAATAATCAAACATGTCTGTGGACAAGTCGCTAGGGTAGAGTGTGGCAATGGACATATGCATGTCTAGGATTGGATCTAGGGAGAGCTTGGCACTTAAGCGGTCCTAGTGACCCACCTCCTCTTCTCTGGAATCCTACCTGGTGCGTAGTGTCTGTTCACTTTAGCCGCGAGGACTTGTTGATGGGCCAAGGTTCGTAATTAAGACCCATACTGTTAAGAATTACTGAAATACCCCTATAGGGTAGAATTACCGAAATACCCTTGATTTGTGAAATGACTAAAATACCCCTATGTGTTGATTGTAAGATTTATGGATGTTACATGTACATTTGCTGCATTCATATGATATTCTGTTTAGGTTGCATATGGGGTGGGAATTATGGAACGGAGGAAGTATATGAGGATCGCATGGTTGCTTGACAACTGTGGATCCACCGATGGCTTTCTTAGCCTATTATATGATTGGCAGCTTTTCTGCAATGTTAGGTAGTACCGCAACCGGGCTACCCTTGATATGTATCGGATGGGTGGGTCGATTTAGAAATCCCCACAGAAGTGTTTCGGTTGGACAGAAATGATGTGTACCGGATGGATTATTTGGGGAGGGTTTGCACTGCGTTGCATGTATGATATTATTATGTTAATAATATGATATGTATGCTATTTGTTTGACGAGGGTCGTACACACTGAGTTTTCAAAAACTCACTCCTCTCTTTATTTTTCTCAGTGATCCTCAGTGAGGCGGTTTGACTGATGGAGGGACTCGAGAGGTGGCCAACTAGCAAGACGATTAGACTTGTTTTCCTTAATATCTAAATTCTGGATTTTAAGTTGTTTATTTTAAGTTATTTCGGATTGTAATAAGGTTTTCCCTCTAGTTATTATTCCATTACTTCCACTAGGCTTTGTAATTTTGAAACGGAACTTGGATTTATTTCTTTTAAACATATTTCAAGTTTTTTTGAAAATAATTGTGTTTTAAGAATGAGCTTCCGCTGTCAAAGGAAATTTTTACATAGTAACAAGGAAATGGTTTTTGGCTACACCTCGTTTTGAAAGCAAAATAGATTTTACTTAACTTTTCTCTAGAAGGGTTTTCAATGAAAATAAGGTTTTCGCAAAAACACTTCAATGTGACACGTCGGATTCGGGCCCAACTTCTAGGCCGGGTTTGGGGTGTTACATAAATAATCCTTTACCTATACAAATATCACTCTTTAATTGTTTCTATTGGCTCTTAAACCATCCTACAAAATTTCCAACTCCCCTCGTTGTGTTTGCAAGGCCATTTCTAGATCTTGCTTTTCCTTAGGTAGGCTTCTAACATTCTTGTTAAATTCACTCAAATACATCAATATTAGTTAAAAATGGAAAATAAGAGTTATTCAAAATATTTAAACTAGCAAATTAGAAAAGAATACAAAGAGTATTTGCACCTATCATGTGTCGAGAATAGTCACTATCGAAATACCATATTCCATCCGCAATTGACTTTAGAGAATAATGTGCTTCCAATATACATTTAGTCTCTTTTATCCACACTTGTTTTTGCTTTCTCACAACTAATGCGCCATGGGGAGTATGCACTTCCTTAGACACTGCGCACCTCCATCTTAAATTATGCAGTATCTTGAAGCATCAAAGTCTTATATGACCAAGAGCACCACAATAATGGAAAATCACCTTAGGGGAATAGACAATCTTCTTGGGCGATTTGAACAACACTCTGGCTTAGAGCTTTCACCTATTTCTTTTGAACCAAATGCTTTCACAAAGATTGTAGAACTTTTCACTATAGCTTTACCTTTATCAACAAAGCCTAATCCTCATTTGCTTGGATCTCTCCTCCCAACTATTAGGATCTCATCAAGTGTTTTTTTGTTGTTGGTATTAAACCTTTCAAGTGTAAGTTTCGTATCTGCAAGTTCTTGCTTTACCTTTACAACGTTGTCAAGTTCCTCAACAATGAGTGATTCTTTTTCTTCCATATGTTTAACCAACTTTGCATTTTCATCATTCAACTGATTATTTTCCTTAAGCAATTGAGCAATGATGTCAAATACTTACCCCCATTTGCCTAACATCACTTTATATGTCTTCAAAACCTCCTAATCTAATCCAATATCTAAGACTTTGTAACACCCCTTACCCGATCCGATCGTCAGATTTGAGCTACTGGATGTCACATTCGCTGCCTGAGCAATTTCAGTTAAACAAACATAAATTTTCCATCAATACAACAATTTATTCTAAATATATGATTATTGAATCATTACATCATATCATATTTCACACTGGGGTTTATACGAGCATACGAAAGCTCTATTAATAACCTGAAACTATTTGAGGACTAAAATGTAATGTTTTTAAAAGCTTTCAAGTTGATGTTGCAACATCAACGGTTCAATGTCGCAAGTTCCAAGTCAATATACAACCTTCCTTATTCGAGGACCAAATTGCAATTTTTTTTCCAAACTATACTAGATGGACATCGCGACCTTAGGTTTCGACGTCGAGACTTCAAAGGGTGGTGTCGCGATATCCAATGGGTAGTGTCGCGACCTTGAAGGAAATAGCCAACTTTCCAACCTAGGACCAATTTATAAAACTTTCAAATATTATAAAGTCAACGTCGCAACATCAAACAAGGGATGTCGCAACGAGATAACCTAGTGTCGCGACATTCACAATAGTCCACTAAGTTCCCATTTCCATACATTTTCAAGCTAACATAAGACTACAATGGTTGGTTATAAGGCCTCAACTTGACCACACCTATGATAGATTAATATACAAACTCATTTTCAAAACTATTCTAATTATTTTTTTATTATGTATCATTTATTAAATTGTTTGAACATTCAATTTTGAGTCTAATTGATTCAAATGTAATTCTAGTCCTAATCTAACAAGAGGTTGTAAAGATTAGGGAATTTGTACTTTTTAATTAAGAAATATTATTTCGTGCACCATCAACACATGAGTTTCATACACCATCAATTGATAATAGCATGATATTTCATCATTGGATAAAATAAAAAATAAAAAAACTTATAAATAAGTACTAATAATTTTATTTAAACATAAATTAATTATTAACTAATTACAATTATTACAAATAAATAATAACTCTCGAATTAAGGATTTAGGGTCTCAAATTTATAGTTTAGTGTTACCAGTATTTATTTATAATTAGTTATTATTTAACTATGTTTAAATAAAATTATTAGTATTTATTTATAAGTCCTTTAATACTTTTATTCTATTCAATGACGAGTCATCATGTTATTAATCATTGGTTGTACATGATATTTATGCTCTAACCGAACATCAAATATTTTCTCTTTAATTAATTTATTTAGTCAAACATCAAGAAAAAAATAAAATATTTGTGTTAGAGGTCAAGATAAAAATATAAATTTTTTGAATTAAAATTTTAATTTTTTAGTAAAAAGATTTAAATTGAATTATTTATTTTTAGAGAAGGACAACACAATTTATTGAGCCAAGGTCTTGGGTAACACTTTGGATTCACCTGTGTAAAAAATATTTAACGCTAAATTTTATCATACTCACGATATGAGTGAATGAAAATATTGTATTTAAAAGTATATTTATAAAATTATTTCAACAAATGATTACTAGTAGAGTGGCATGAGACTTCTATTTGAAATTGATAATCTTGTGTTTGATTTTCCCAATAATATTTTTTAGTTGTTTTATTTGAAATATTTTTTACGTGAAAGTATTAAAAGACAAAATTATACTTGTAATAATATTAATTACTCTTTAAAGTAAGAGTATTTTAATAATTTTACAACTATATTGGTGACGGGTTAACTCGTGATATAACTTAATCAATCATTTTATATATAGTATAGATTAATTAAGAAACAATTTCAATAGAATAAATAAAAATAACTTCAAAAATTCTAAATCAATTCGGTGGTTAGTTTTTGAACTCAAATTGTGGTTTATTGGTCGGTGTTCACCTTCTTCGGGAACAATTTGAGTTCAAATCATTGTTGTAAATTTAAAAAAAAAAAATCTTATCTAAGGACGTGTTTGATAAACCATTGAAAATATTTATTTTCAATTAAATGAAAATCAAAATTTTCAACTAAATGTATTTGATAATAATTTAATTTTTTACTTAATATAATTTTTTCAAGAAAAAAAAGTGTTGAATAAGATAAGTAGGTAGATAACTATTTATCACTTAGTGTGAAAATATTAAGTTTATTTTATTTTATTAAAAAATAAAATAAATTATCCATTTAAAAAATAATTTAATAAGATTAAAATTAAAAATATATATATAATCTTTTAAAATCAATCTTACTTCTATCAAACAATATAATTATATTCAGTACTTATATTTACTAATTTAGCAAACAATTTTTTAATATAAATTTAACACTTATAAAATTTAAGAGTAAAAATTTAGTACTTAATTTTACAGCACTTAAATTTTTAATTTATCAAACACATCTTGAATATTTATTTTTAAAATTAATTTTTTCTTAATTTAAGTAATAAACACATATAAAGAAATTTATTTGATATACGGTCAGTAGAATTTTCTAGACTCTACAAACAAATTAATAGTTTGACAAATGGATATAATAAAAAAATAAGAATAAAAATTAATTGGCAGTTATTAATTATGGTACTCCCAACTAGAGGTGGCCGCCCAGCCCGAAGGCCCGACCGAAATTTGAGAGGGTTTGGGCAAAAATATAAGGCCCGTTTAAAAAATGGGTCGGGCCTCGGGTAAGGTATTTTTGGCCCGGCCCCGGCCCGAATTCACTAAATGACAAAAAAAATCTACTATTTTTTTTTTGAATGTTATTTTCTTGTTGTTTTCTCCCTATTTTGCTACCATATTACTATTATGTTGCTACTATTTTGTTGTTATTGATTGAATATTGTATAAAACTTATTTTATTGTTAATTTTGTTATTATTTTAAAGGCATTTGTTAATTTTATTATTATTTTAGAGGTATTTGCTTGTTAAGTTACATCTATTTTAGTGTTATTTAAGTCTACATATTTTTTTAAAATTTATTTTCAATTTGTTGGGAAATATTTATTTTGATTTTTTTAGTATTTTTGATGTATTATATATATTAAAAAAATATATAAAAAATTAATACGGGCGGGCTGGGCCGGGCCCGGGTTTTAGCATTTTTAAATGGGTCGGGCTTGGGAAAAAATTTAGGCACATTTTTTGGGCCCGGCCCGACCCGAGCCCGATGAATGGGCCTAATTTTTTAATTGAGCCCGACCCGAATTCGGCCCGGCCCGACCCATGAACACCTCTACTCCCAACCCGGTTATAGAAATAAAAAACTTTACTACCCTACGCTTGATATAATACAAACTTGTTAGTGCAGTAATGCTTAGGCGGTGAAAAACGGATAGGATGAAGTGAAATTTAAAGAAAAAAAAATAAAATTTGGAAGCTTTCCATTCAAGTTAGATTTAAATGTTTTATAATTAAATCAATTGGATTGTATGTGAGTGTAAATTCATCTAATCTAATTTTTGGATTAAGGTCAAATTGACCGATCCACGCTCTGATTTCATAATCCTCACATGTTGTAAACCGCAGCACAAACACATTGAAAACACTGCCCCACTAATAATAAACAAAGCCAACCCGTCATTATCCTTAACGAAACGTCTGTCCTCGTACATACTACTCCTTCACCCTTAGTATTAAAATGTGCTTTTTTTGCCCAATTGTGCGTGTGAGAAAAGTCAAACAGTCAAACTCAAGTCAAATAAAAATGAACCCACCAATGTGTCTTGCGCGTTCTAATTTTTCGTCTTTTTAATTTATTATGCTGTAAAAAAAAAAAAGATGCATTTTCCTCTATATAAATCCCCTCTATTCTTAATATCGTGTAGTAAGGTTAGATTGTTTACCCTCAGCTTCTTCCCCACAGAAAGTAACCTATTTTCAGCTCACAAATGAATGTTTACGAGAGCGGTTTCATATCTGAAATGACTCCACAAAGTAAAGAAGATATGGATGTAAGGAAAGGTCCATGGACTGAAGAAGAAGACTACATGCTCAAAACTTATGTCAATGTTCATGGCGAAGGTAGCTGGAACTCAGTTGCTCGCTTATCAGGTAATCCATAGAAAGAAACCCAATATTTTTCCAAGTTTTTAAGCATCTGTCTGCATATATGATTTTTTTTATATACTCCAATGATATAGGATTGAAAAGAAGTGGAAAAAGCTGCAGATTAAGATGGCTGAACTACTTGAGACCAGAAGTGAGACGTGGGAACATAAGTCTCCAAGAGCAGCTTTTGATTCTTCAACTCCATTCTCGATGGGGCAACAGGTTTATTTTACTTTGAATCCCATTTTTGCTTCCATTAGTCCATAAATTTTGTGGATTGTTTGAGCTAACTGGGGTCTGGTTTTGATGGTGAAGATGGTCAAAAATTGCACAACAATTACCCGGGAGGACAGACAATGAGATAAAGAACTATTGGAGAACCAGGGTCCTAAAACAGGCAAAACAGCTTAAATGCGACGTTAACAGCCAAGAATTCAGGGACACCATGCGTTGCGTTTGGATTCCTCGTCTGATTGAACGGATCTGTGCTTCATCCGGATCCCCCTCGGCTCAACCCTCCACCACCTATGAAAAGACAAGTGTCCTGCCCGAGTTATCAGGCACTTCATCAGACTCCCAGGACGCCCAACTCTCTTCCGTTTCAGACCTCACAGATTGTTACAACCCACTAAGCAATTCAAGCTACCCGAATAGCTTACAGAACGGGTGGGGTTTATGGTCGGAAAATATAGGCGGCACTTGGAATATAGAGGATGGGGTTGGATTTCAGGCGACGGAGGGTGGAGAGTCGATGGAGAGTGTGTGGAACGAAGAGAATATTTGGTTCCTAAGACAGCAGCTTTATGATGACAAGGATGATATGAATTAGTTTACGTGTGAGGTATCAAGTTTTATATGTTAAACTAATCTCAAACAGTAGAATAAAATTCAGGCCTTCAAATTAAACTTATTGACCACATAATTTTTCTTTTCTAAAAAGTAATGTTATGTGGTAACCAAAGATTGATGCACAAATTTTAGTACCCTTAGACAGAGATTGTATTAATAATAGAATTAAAATCCATATACCATATTTGATGAAATTATATTTAACTTATTTTATCTACCACCCTTATGTCTTGTCTTTATGAATATCACTGCCTTCAACGTATATGTTAATGATTTAAAATATTAAATTTGAATATCAAGCTGAAGTTAATTTAAGGAATTACATTAAGATGGTAAAAAGAACGAGATAATTATTTTTATTATTAACTTTTAAATATTAAAATTGAAATTAATTGCATTCTGTATACATACTAAATTACAACTCCATAATTATTTAAATTATTCAATTTTGAGTTACACTTTTATAAATATTTTAATAATATAAAATTAAGACTTAACGATGAATTAACCTTCAAATTTTGTGTATATTCATTCAATTAGTGACTAAAATTTCAGAAAAGTTATCATTTAGGTTTTTATGCTTAGTGTATTTTTTTTAATTATCAACAATTTAAATTATATTAACTACATAAATAAATAAAAATATTGTATACATGCGGGCACAAAATTATTATTGAGAGAAAAAATTAAACTATTAGATATAATTACTAAGCATATCAGGGAAAGAACAAAATACAAAAATAATTGGGTCGAAAAAGATAATTTATTATCTTCAATTTTGTGCAAATAATGATTTAAATTCTACCACTCATCAGTATAGTAATATTACCTAGATTTCTCTTCACATAATTTCTCCAAAAAGTTAGCTTGTAAAACCAAGAGACTTACTTTATTTATAAAAATGCACTTTCAAAAGCAAATTCCTAACGAATAGATTAAGTGCTAAAACTCTGTATACCTTAACCTATGCAAGTCTCGAATATAAAATGATTTTTGGACTTGCTAAGATATGAACCGATTACGATCATAACCCTCACTAAAGTAGCCTAAAAAACAACATTAAGAATAGCCTAATAAAGTCTTGTATAATTTTAAAATAAGCCTTCAAATCATTTATTCCAATCTCCGTTTACTTGATCTAATTCTTTAAACCACAAAATCATGGCAGAAGTGTTTTGTTTCAAAAAAAATTATTAATTTCAAATAACACAAATTATACAACCATAGCGCTAATAAATATTTGGGATTGGTTATCAAATGGAGAATTTCAGTGTAAGGCCACAGAATTTGGTAACTTTTTGTATGTAAATGAACTGCCTTTTCTGCCAATCTACCACAATTTTACCCAAAAAGATTTTATCTCAAGTAACTAAAATAAACAAAATACTTTTACAAGGAAAGTATCTAATTTCTTTAAAACATGCAAATTGAGAATAGGGTAGACATAAAAATTAACTGCAGATTTTATGTTCTCCAATTTTGTCCTTTTATTCCTAATTTTAACTTGTGAGTTATCTACGAATTCCATGATAAAAGATTTTATTGAAATTTGTTAAGTCATATGCTTTTAAAATGTAGAAAAATAATAAACATATTTAGCAGAATCTTAGATTCACTTGTAGAATTTTGTTACTTATTACATAATTATTCTTACTAGATTTTATTGGAGAGAATAACCGGTGAATGAAAATATTTTTTATTAAAAATATATATATTTATAAAATTATTTAAACAATTGATTGTGGGTGGAATGGTAAGAGATTTCTAATTGAATTTATTGGTTTCGTGTTGGACCCCTAAATAATGTTTGTAACACCCCGAAATTAGGGTTAGAAGAATTAAGATTTGTTGGTTAGGATCAGTGGTTCGAATGGACCTTTAAGTTAGTTTTGCATTTTAAAAATAGAATGAGTTTGTTGGTTTGGTGGTAAGGTATTTATTAGCTTATCTTTTAATTTTGTGTTCGAATTCTCGCGCGAGCAATCGGTCCTTTTTTTTTATTTTTCTGTTGGACAGCTAGGTGGTTGAATTTAATTGAAATTGGATTTAGGAGATAGGTATTAAATTGGATTTATGAGTATCTGATAGGGGTTAGTGAGGTTGAGAGGGAATTCTAATATTAGAAAGAAAAAAAATCTCAAATTCTTTCACATTGGTTTTCCCATTTTCTTTTCACGTCACTTTTGTTTTGCAAGTTCGGTTTTGACTCTTTGGCTTTTGGGTATTCTCTTTACTCCAACGTCCTCAATTTCTTCTTGCATGTTCTTCAATTTTTTTTCTTTCCTCTTTTTTTTTTTCAATATCGTTGTCGGTTGTCGTCTCTTTGGAGGTTCGTTTACTTTGTCACATCGTCGTTCAAATCGTTTTGAGTAGGAGAAGCATTGGTTTTGTGATGGCACTTTGACCGATTCTTAGTGCTCTGGAAGTGCGTTTCAGGTGTGTGTTCTTAACTATATGTAATTAGGGGTCGATTTGGTGTTGAATTCCATGATTTACAACCGATTTTTGAGTGATTTTCGAGCCACACGGGCTTGTGCCGCACAGAGGCGGTCCACACTGTTGTGTGCCGTTTTAGAAGTTAGGTTAAATTTTCTTGTCACATGGCCTGGTGTGGGTCACATAGGTTGGCCACACAGTCGTGTGACCTCTGCTTTGGGATTTATTTATGCATATTAAAATTACGTGATTTAAGTTCCGTCATTCGTATAAATGAGTATGAGATGTGGTTTGATAAATTCACAATATGAAATGGTTGAATGTGATAGTTGGAAAATTTTGCACTGTCTATCCTGATATTCTGTAATTGGATTGGAGAATGTTTGATTTGATATTTGATATATATATGTAAGTATCTGTTTTGTGAGAATTTTGCAAATGCATTGTGGTTGGGATTGACAATGAAGAGAAGGAAGTTTGATTTGGTAGTTTCACTGCATTACTATATTTTAGCGGTATAACTGCAATAATAAAAGTGGCATATGACCACATTAAGGTGTGTTCGGTTGGATGGGTTCATCATAACCCAATTATTGGTGTGTAGAGGTTGGAAATGGTTCAGTATACCCTTATTGGGGGGGTGTGTGATTTAAGGAGATGGTGTGTAGAGGTTGGATTTGTGGGGTTTTGAGACATACTGCATTGGAATATGATATTTTCAGATCTGTTAGTGTAATGTACGGTTATGCTTTATTCTGTTATGAAATTTGAATATGATCTGAATTTTGTCTCTATAAGTTTGAGTTATGTGTATTCTAAGTATGTCGTTTGTACGGATCTGTTTAATTATGTTTGTTTAGACTCACACTGAGTTTTTGTAACTCATTCCCTTTAGTTTTCCCCTTTCAAGTAAACTATGAGGTTAGGCGTGGACTTGGCGAACCGTTGGTCTCGAAGTTAATCATTTTGGTTTGATTTAATAAATTCTTCCTAAGTTTTATATAAATTATTTTTATTGGATTTGTAAGTAAGTTTATATAGACTGTGGCATGGGATTGATTTTGGACTCTCGCTAAGTTTGGGTTTTAGTTTCGATTTAAACTGTGATTTTCATGCATGGTTTTTAGCTAATCAATCTGCTACCGTTCTTTTGGTTTTAGTTGGGAAGTAAATGACAGATTTTCCGTCACAAGAGTACACATATCTATAATACGCATAATATGTTGCCTCATTAAAAACCTTACCAGGAAAACCCAATGGGACAAAACCTCGGTTAAGGGAAAAAGAGTACAACGCGTATTTACTCCCCCTCATGAAAACATCAAATACTTTCTCATATTCTACGTATTCAATCTTGAATACTAGTCTTTCAAATGACTATTTGAATGTATTTCTAAGCATTTATATCACCATTCTTTTGAAAGTCATGAGTGAGAAAAAATTTTGGGGAAATATATTTTGATCTCTTCAGGAGTTTCAACAATAATCATAGCAAATTGTAATCATGATTCTTCTATATAAATACAAATAGGTATTTTGGATCATTTTATGATCCTCCTTCAACTACTATTTACCACAAATGTTCAAATTATTTCAATTCATATAAATGAACAATTTCCCGAGAATTTCAATATGCTTCTACCATCCTAAATCCTTCAAGGATTTTAATATAAACTTTACTATATATTGGTTCATAAAAGGTTTTAATAATAACCATTAGACGCAAGTTAAATTTTCTATGAATTGTCAAAATAATATATCTAAAGGTTATTACATCCACCACAAAAGAATATTATATCTTTTCATAATCAATGCCAGGATTTAGCGAAAAACTTCATATTTTTATTCCGCTTTTGCAAAACTACTTTATTTTCACCCTTACTGGCTTTATGCCTTTAGATATTTGGACTACTGGTCCAAAAACTCCACGAATTTAATTGTACTTGAGTTGTATTTTTCTATTTTGATCAATTTATTCCATATCTATATTTCTTAATAGATTTATTTAAGATCCTCCTTTTATTTCATTATTTCAATAATAATATTGCATGTAAAATCATTGTCAACCACTTTTATTATTTGGTTCCACATTTTCTCGAATTGGCATAACTTATCAAGCTTATTTTCATTATTTTAAAATTCAGTTTTAGGTACCTGAATCTCTTTTTGAGTTTTACTTATTAGTTATGTCTTGGGTCTATTCTGGAGCACCGGCCTCCACTATATGATCATCTAGAAGAATTTCCATCTTTGGAATCGATCAATCTATTATTTATTCTAATATATTGTCCTACTGGACATTTATTCAAATTAAAATCTTAACTTGGTTATTCTCATTAAGTTTGTAAATACATCTGACAGTTAACTTGTAATGAGTTATCATTGTTGAACTTCTGGTTTAAATTACTCTCCCCCTAACTCATTACAAGTTATTATTTCTCTCCCCCTAATGTTTGGAAAACTATCAAATCAAAATTGCAATCACAAATCAATTCTCCAATACATTCAAAGCATATAATAATATAAAGAAACTTGTAATTAATATATATTCCAAACTTTATTTGAGATTCACTCATTTTTGTGCGTTGTGGTGAAGCAATAGGAACATATACGCACAAACAAAAATTCAAAGATGAGAAATATTTAGGTCTTAATCAAAAACCAATTGTAATGGGAAGTATTTATAACTTATTGGCTTGATGCGTACAACAAGTAAATCAACATAATCTCATGTTGAAATAAGAAGTTTAGTTCTTATAAATAATGGTTTAGACATTAATCAAATGTTTTTAATTAATAATTTCTCTAAACCATTATGCGCATAAATAACAAACTTTTACAAATTTTTTTCAAACTCGATCAATAAAAGACTGAGATATAAACTCATCAATATTAGCAAGATGAATTGTCTTAATTGCATGATTTGACATTATTTATTTAAACAAGCAATCTTGCAAACGACAGGTTGCAAGTTGATAACACATATGTGATTATTTTGTACATGCATCCACCAAAATCATATAATATCAAAACATCCACATGGTGGATGGATGGAATCATTTTCATTTCAGAAATGCAAGACATTAAATCTCAATTTTAGCTAGTGAGTTTCTAACAATCAATTTTCATTGAGAACAAGCAACAAATGAGAATTCCTTAAATTAAAAAATCTTTTGGTTCTTTTGTAACACCCCTAACCCATATCTGTCGCCGGATTAAGGTTACAGAGGGTTATTGTACAATCAGAACATTTAACATACATTTCATATATGAACATACATACATTATAATCCATACATTTACACACATATCGTCCCTAAATTGAACCTTCATGGCCCTAAAAATACCTTAGAAACAATTCGGGACCAATTTGGAAACATTTGAAAAATTTAAGAAAAAGTTGCAAAATTTTGACTACAGGGGTCACGCGGCCGTGTGACTCACACGGCTGAGACACATGCCCATGTCTCAGGCCGTGTGGACATTAGAAGTAGGGACACACGGTCGTGTCCCAACCTGTGTCCATGCCCGTGTAACTCACTGGCTTGGATCACTCAGCCAAACCACGCGCCCGTGTGTCAAGCCGTGTAACTCTCGAAATGGCCTCACGCGCCCGTGTGCCAGGCCGTGTAACTGCCTGACTTGCATGCAAAGGAACCTACATGGGACACACGGTCGTGTCGCCAGGCCATGTGGTCTAAATATCACCTAAAAATAAGTCATTTTTTCAAACCAATACAAGCATAACCAATCAACTACCTAAATGCACTTTAAAAAGGGACCTTTAACAACAACAAAACTCAATAAAAGATGCTCAAAACATACCAAAACAAACATCTTAATACCTAACCAATGTGCCTCCATTAGCACCACATTTAAAACATCCATCCACAACCAATATACCCTTCATAGGTATCTCAAATAAAACTCAAACAATCAAATAATTGAATATAGTATAAACATAACCTATACTCATTTTTCTCAAAATAACTACTTTCATTGAACATTGTCCTATGAAATAATATAGGCAAAAAACCAACCATCACCCAAAATATGCAACATAGCATATATCTATGTATATATATACAAGCTTATAAACACATATCCAAAATATTCAACTTCAAGGACATAGGGACACCCTAGGTACATGCCAAAATTACAAAAAAAGACCTCACTAACATTGAGTACGAGATTCTTGAAGGATGCCGAGTCCGAGTCTACTATTTATCTAACATGCGAACATGGAAACCAATTCACATTTAATAGATTTTATTTATATAATTAATCACAAGAATAACCAATTCATATAAGTTTATATCTCAACCAAATAAAAGTTACCATTCTTCTTTAACAATACAAATAAACAACCCTCTTCGATAAGTCATATAATCTTACAGTGTGGTCCATTAGTTACATGGCACCCGATGCCTAGCGGATGAACCGCAAAAGAGTTTGCGCCCAACATTAGTCGGATTAACCGACGATATTAAATGTGAGCCCAGCTCTAGTTGGTTAAACCAACGACGTTTGCGCCCAGCACTAGTCAGTTAGACCGACGATTGTGTGCCCAACACTAGTCAAACAAGCTGACAAAAGTTGCGTCCAGCGCTAGTCGGATAAACTGACAGAATCCATAGTGAGCCCAGCTCTAGTTGGATAAACCAACGATATTTGCGCTCAGCACTAGTAGATTAAATCAACGATGTCAATTACTCAATTGCAAATCCATAATATTATTTCTCACAACTCAATATCACAATTCATAATTTAAAAACACTTCCATTCCAAATATCCAGTAATCAAACATTAATTCGTTCGTTAATGCCATATTCCTTAAACTACCATTCACTTAGATTAACAAATATATTAGGGATATAATATAAGATATTAAGTAGTAACTGAATTAATCAATACAATTTATAAAGTTCGAGTTCGAGGACTAGAACTTACCGAAACTACATTTGCTGACAATTATTCCCTCGCCTTCTCTTTTCCACGACTAGCAACGGGATCTCTCGTATCTCGATCTAGAATTAATAATTCAATTTAATCAATTAATCAATAATTAAGCTCAACCATTTTTAATGAATGTCTATATGAATTCTCAATTAATTTTCGCATCATATATGATCTAGGATGGTCTAACAGGTCATGCTAAGTAGTAAATGCATTTGTATCAGTAAATTTCTAGTTTACTTTAACATGCATTTCAATTGTACTAAATTGTAACAATTTGATAATTTTACTATCATTCCTTTTACATTGTATCCACATATAAATACTATTGTGACATTTACTACTAGAAATGTCTAAAACAATGTGAAGTCTATAATGCCACTAAGTCACTAAATATAATTTTCAAATAATTATATGCAATATTCGCTTCAGGGAATATGCCAAAATCTTTAAATGTAAGGCATTTGGTCTAGTGGTATGATTCTTGCTTCGGAGCGAGAAGTCCCGAGTTCGTTTCAAAATACTTTTAAAATCCTTTTAACAAGAGTTTTGCATAATCAGTTAACTACCAAGAATAACTGCCTAGGTCATGTATAAAAACAATGTTATACTAAATATATCAATAAACGTCACATCTTAAATATAAAAATATGACATAATGAAAAACTAGTAATTTTTTTTCATAACCATCATCATAAACATGCAAGAAATTTAATTCAAAATCCAACCATTCAAGCTCATAGAACTTTTCATTTACAATTGCTCATGTCATTTCTCTAAATAATTAACAAATGGAATAATATAAAACATATGAACTACGACCTTTAACAATTCTTTGATCTAAATCAAATCTAAATAACCATAAAATTCATTGATTTGTTAACATAAATTTGCATACTAGATATATTTTAATCAAATATATAATTTAATTATAAAACCTACTATAGCGATATAAATAAATCATTTAATATTCATTTTTATGAACAAATGAGATGCTTAAAACAATATGTAACACATGTAATCAAAACTTAAAAAGAAGACCATCTCAAAATATTTAAATCATATATAAATTTGATTTAATATTTAAAGACGTACCTTTTTTTTTGTTCTACGTTGAGTCTTGACGATAAAAAGTAAGCAAATTAAACTTCAGTAGTAGACTTCGAATCCAATCAAAATCTATTAATAGCAAACTTTGAAAGTGGATCTTATTTTCCAAGTGCACAATAGGTACACAACCAATGACTCTTCATAAATAAATTGTCCCTCTTCTTAAAAAGTTCTTGGAAATTATTATTCTTTTCTTGCTTTCTTCATTTTTTCACTTCTGGTGGTGAGAAAATCTATTACGACAATCCCCATGGCTATTATTATAGTCCAATTTACTACATCTATGTTAAAGACTATGTCTTTCGGATTTATTACATACTGTTACATTCTCTTCAAGGAATGATTAGGTTTCCTGGTTAAAAGCTTTTGTTCAATCAGAAGTAAATTTTTTTTCATGATATTGCTATTGTAGGAGCACACTTGAATCATGAAAAGTTGAATAAGTTCTCTCTTGCAAGGTTCTCATCAGTAATATTTTTTCACATAATTTTAATTGAGAACTTATTCTGAATACTGTAGAGTTATACTTACAGTTTTAAAAAAACTTGCAACTTCAGGTGCATCCAACCATAACGAGTTTTAGATAGATTTACCCTATTCTATTGCTCATAAGTAGATCTTTCGCAGTCAAATGTTTCAATTTCAACCCCTTAACGGGGATGATGACAAAAGAAGATCACAAAGATATTCACGATCAATTCAATTTATAACAAGAATAATAATATAAATCAATAACCCAATCCTCTTTTGATCTATATGAAATATAATTTTTCTCCATTCACAATCCAAATATGATATCCATTATAATGAATATCTTTTAAAACTAATGCATTAACCATCACAAATTTTGTGCTTTTTAGATATTTGATATATTAGCTCTTTTGGAGCTTTCAACTAATTTTGTACTATCAAATATTGAAATAATATTTGTTTGTTTTAGTACCAAATAAGATAAATATTTTCTATATGTAATGATAGAATTCATTACTACATTCTTATATCATTCCTCAAAAAATATTAACAAAAACAAAAACAAAATATTTGGGCATACGCCACATTGATAACATTGATAATCTTTCATATCACATTGATAACATAGGTTATCTTTACCCTTTGAAGAGTTATCTTGAGAACTCTCATTGTTCTCTTATTTATTACTATTTTCCCACTTTTAGTGGTCCATGATTATATCTTTTATTTTCTTTATGTTTGCATCCACTTCAGTGAATGCAACAAATCTTGTAGGACTGACTTCTTAATGCCTCCATTGATTCTTTATTTCATAATCACCATCGCAAAACATGTGTGGATTTCAAATCAAAATCTATCTATTCATGTTGTCATGATTAATCTCCAATTATAATAAACATGATATAATAAATAAATCATAGTAAAATATACCTAAGATTCTTTAACATCATTGTTATCACCCTGACTATTATCACGAGCACTATTATAAGTAGTAAAATAACTTTGTTTTGGTAATAACATTTAGAATCTAATAGTAAAAAAAATCATTTAATAGACAATATCAAAATTTTCATGTACGATGTTTGAAAGTGATCCAATACAAATTGTACCAAATTTCAATACCATATATATGTTATAAAATCTTATGATGCTCTAATCAAATATTTATAAATTCAATTTAAAAGATATAATACAATAATTTCAAGCATATTTAATAACAATAATTTAATCATAAAAAATTTTAATCATCTAAATATCATACCTATTATAATTTAATAAAAGAATATTAGTTTAAAAGAAACCTTAAAGTAATAATATTTTTCATAAAATAATTTTATCAAAAATCAATTAACAAAGGAGAAAAACATACCACGTACGGATTATATAAATTTCTTTGCATAATGATTACCCATAATGCACATGCCTCAATTGAAGACTGAAATAATAGAAGCTCTAGAAGACAATCGACAACAGCTTGAGTAGCAAATTTGAGTGAACGGCTATTGCATTGGTTGTTGCTTGAAAGGGGAAAAGCTTGGTGAAAGAGAAATTTTTTTGTGACTTACGGAGAAAAACAATTAAAAGAAAATCATGCTGATAACGTGTTATAAAATAAATAGACAAAGAGTAAAGAACAAAGAAAATATGGGAAGCAATAGAAAATTGTTTTATTGATCAATAGGGATATTTACAAATCTTCTCAAAATCTCTATTTATAGGTATATGAAGTATAAATGAAGTACAGATCTACCTCTAATGACTATTAGAATTTAAAGTATATCAAAACTTATTTTGATATTGATGGACATCCACTTAATAAGATATTCATAACACTAACAAAATAACTTTAAACTAAATTATTTGTATGCTCCCTTCAAAACCGTAAAACAAAAATCTATCTATTGTCTAATTCCTAATCCACGCTATTTAAAAAAAACAAACAAACATGCCTTCTCCTTCCTCTTCTCTACTCTACTTTCTTTTTTTACTTCTCCTTTCTTTTGGCTTTCTTTCCCTTTAATCTTCTCTACTAACTTTTTTTGTTTCTTTTTTTACCTTTCTTCTCCTTCTCTTCTTCTTTACTGCTTTCTTTCTTTCTTTTTAATTGGTTCTCTCCCTATTTCTCTCTATACCTCCGAACCAAAGGGGGACTATGGTTATAAGGTCTCCCAAACCCCAAATATGCTCTCCCTCTCCCTTTTCGTGTTTGTGGAGTCTCTTTATGTCAGGCCAGCATGCCCTGCACCACTGCACCAACGAGACCTCTCGGCTGACACCAGTGCCGTCTATCAAAGAGGCGTGACTGGTGCCGCCTACCAAAGAGGCTCCACCCGTTTGACCCCCACAAGTTATACTAAACTCGTATGCCATTTTGGTACTGCCAATCGACAAGGCACCGCCAATATAATATTTTTTTTGTTTAACCGATTTTTGTCATCGTCAAAAAAAATGGGTGGTGCCGCCTCTGCACCACTTTCCACCCCCCAAACAACCCATTCCCATAATTAATCGGGGTGGGATACCATTTTCGAAATCGAACCTGGGACCTAAAGACAAAACTACTAACATTTAATTATCTAACCAAACAAACTAATTATATTAAAATAGTCAGAAAATATAACTTCTCTCACTCTCTCTTCAAAAACGATTTATTTTTCTAAATTTTCAAAAAACCAACCTATTTAACCAATAAACTTTTATTTTTGGCATATATAATTAATTTAGCGAACTTATCAATCAAATCTTTTAATAATTGTTTTCTTAAGTGGTGACAGGAATACGACACCACCTTTACTGTAGCATTCATACTATTCTCGTATTTAATTTCAAAGCCATACCATTTCCGGAATTATTTTATTTTTTATATTACTTTTATAGAAATCCTTTCCAAATAAATATCATTTGCTCAGTACTGTCCTTTTTGCCATTCTAGCACAGTTTTGTTTTACTGAAAAGGATTTTACCCAAGTAATTAAAATAAAGGTAAACTATCCACTTACTCACTTAACTTTTACAAATTTTTATTTTAGGCTTTACAATATGGGCACCATTATTATATACTTTTATCATTTTAGTTATTTGTCGTTAACTTTCATTACATAGACTTATTTTAATCACCCAACTTGTAAGTTTTCATTTTGGGTATTCATTTTCTTTTCTAGAATTAATTTTTATTTTTTAAAAGAAAACCTAGATTTTTAGAGGGAGTTGAGTTATTCAACATTGAGATGGAACCCAAGTTTTTCACCCGTAACTCCATTCCATGTAAAAATTCATGTTTTTCCTGTAAAAATCTAGGTAATTCTTGTAAACCCTGGGTTTTTCCTTTTATTGTAAAAACTAAAATTAATTTTAGAAAATAAAAAAGAAAAGAGATTAAAAAGATATAATGGTTTTTCGTTGCAAAGATCCAAGTATTCCTTATAAAACCTAGGTAATTTTCTGTAAAACCCTAGGTTTTTCTTTAATAGAAAAAATTAAAATTAACTATAAAAAATTAAAAATTAAAAAGAAAATAAAAAAAAGATAAATTAGTTTTCCGTGTGAAAACTCAAGTTTTTCCCTTCCCTTTTATTGAGAAAAAACTGAAATTAATTCTAAAAAGGAAAAAGCTAGAGCAAATTAAAAAAATAAAATAATTTTTCTCACCCAGATTTTCCCTTGTAAAAATCCAAGTTTTTCCCCTTACTAGAAAAAACTAAAATTAATTCTTAAAAAATAAAGGAAATTAAAAAAAAAATTGTGACCAAAATGAAAACTTACTAAAGTTGAGTGACTAAATGAGTTTATGTAACGGAAAATTAATGGCGAGTGACTAAAATGATAAAAATATGTAACGACCGTGTCCATATTGCAAACATTTAATTTTCGGTGCCCAATGAAAATTTATAAAAATTGGGTGACCAACTATGTAATTTACCCTTAAAATAAACAAATACTTTTCATTTGGGTGAACCTACCAAGCAAGTTCCTCTATTATAAGAACCGGAATAAATTAGCCCCTCTACTATTAAATAGATTAATTTAGTCCTTACACTATTAAAAAGAATAAAGAAGTCCAAATTTCAACAAAGTTAATATTTATTGTTTAAGAAATGTCATTTACTAGTCAACGGAGTATTATTTTGAAAGTTTTTTTATGATTTTGTTGATGAAATAATTTTTTTTTTTTTGGAGTTGAACTATAAATAAAAAAATAATTTTCATGTAATTTTTAAAACAATAAATATTAGCTTTGTTATAATTTAATCTTATTTGATTATTTTTAATAGTACATTAATTGAATTGATCCATTTAATAATAGAGAGATTATCCAATTTTTGGTTTGTGGAAATAAAAAGAATTATGTCAACAGAATTAATAATAAATTTGTTGAAACAAAATCTTGAGTTATATAATTTTAGTTTCAATACCTCAATAACTTTTACCTTCTCAATAATAAAAAAAAAAAAAAGTACGTGGGAATTGAAACCTTGTAAAAGGAAGAAATTTTTGTAATGCTTCTTCTATGTTTAATAAATATGCTGCATGTGTTTCCGTGATGAGCCCAAATCTGAAGGGTTTTTTTTTTTTTTTTGTACAAGATTCTTCTCCACATAGTTGGGTCAAAGAGAATAAAATCTCACAAAGATTATATTTTAATTATTTTCTATTGCGACAGTAATTGCCTTATGTGGGTCGTGTGTATCATCTGGAAGGAACTTCTTGTGCTGCCACCGTATCACAAAGCAAAAAAAGCAACAACATCAGATGCCCAAAAACATAAGAACCTAAACCCATTCTCCACCATGTCATTTCGCAACCGCAGATATTAAGGAATTTCCTGTACTACTCTCTGTTTTGTTGTCACTATTTTATTTCTTAACCTCACATATTCTGATATCCACTCAATCTAATCCCACTTCCCCTATTTTTGGACTAAAATAGTTACGAATTAGTTACAAGTTAATCGACTTGACAAGTTTTATTTTATTCTCCTAACTCAATTTGAATTTTTTTTAAATAAAATCGTGTGAAATTGTTCAAGATCAATTAAAAAATTAAACACGCCAAATTAAAATCTTGATATAATATAACTAATTCAATGTTAGAGCACATATATTTGAAAACTTTTTCAAAGTAAAATAAGAGAAAAAAAATAAAATATTTTAGTATGATAAACTTAAATAGTTAATTTACTTATTTACGTCCAAAAATTATTATTTTAGATTCTTTTTAAATATATTCTCTAGAATTTTTATAATCTTTTAAAAATATTAAGTTCGAAATTTTTATAATATTTTGATTTCTAAAAATTATTTTAATTTTTTTAATTTTTTTTTTGTAATTTTTATTGGGAGACCAATTTGCTCATTTTCAAAATTGGTAGAGACCAAAGAGATATTTACACCAATATGTTATTTGAGTTATTCGAATTATAAAATTCAACTCAACTCGAACTCAAAACTCGAATTACATATTTGAGTTGACTCGAAAAAATTGAATAACTCTAATAACTCGATTCAATTAATTCAAAATTTATTTATTTTTTATAATTTTCGAGTCAAATCAAATTTACTCACTCCTAAAAATAGTTAACTTTAATTGCTACAATTAGATTATGTCAATTTCAATTATTATATTCATGAAGCATTAGGTGTCATGGACACTTCCCATAGGATTTGCAACAGTGTAAGTTTAAATGTTTAGATGGTATAAATGGTAATGACACAATTACATAATTAAAAAAAAGAAATAAAAACAAGTTTGAAAGCCATTATGGCTAATTACTCTGCGTAATTCCTTCATTCGTAGCTTTTTATAAGTATGTTTGGACATCTCAAAATAACTGGAAAAAAAATATAATTACTAGAGTAGTAATTACAACATTTTATAATTACAAAAAATTCTACATGGCTAACATAATGTAATTGTATTGTAATTCTCTATGTTATGTTTGGTAGTATAAATTGTAATTACAAAATTACATAATTTTAAATTCTAAAAAAGAATATTAATGATTATGATAACTCTAATATTTAGAGTTGTTTTAGTATAATTTTTATAGCATTTTAGGAGATAATTTTAGTATTTAGATTAGTTCTTGGTGCATTTGATAGTTTTTCGGATTAATTGTATTTTATTTAAATTTTGTTGATTTTTATCATTTTTAGAGTTATTTCGGGTTTACTTCTTATTTTCCTTTCTATATTGTAGGTTTCAGATGAAGAGTAGAAGATTGGGAGCCTAGAGTAAAAAGTAGTGAAGAGAAATCTTTCGCTCCACCGGATTTAATCCAGTGGAGTGGAGCAGGCTTTTTAATTTAGAAATTGACAGCAAGCAGTCCACTCCACTGCAATTTTTGCATCTGATAGAACGACGCAATTAAAACCCTAAAAATAATAAATGACATGATTTAAGGAGAAAAAAAGGAGGAAAAGAGGAATAAATAAAATTGGAGGCTAAGGAACAATTCTCACACACGAAGGGGAACTTCAAGCTTGCAAAGACAAGAAGAAAAAGAGATTTGAATCACTCAGCATTAGTTCGATAATTATTTCTCTCTAGATTATTTCTTTTTACTTCTTATCAATGCAAGTTTGTTTTAAATCTCTTCTTGTGTGGTTTTCTCAAATCATTATGAACTAAATTATATTTTCTTGGAACGATGATAGATCATATTTCTTAGTTAATTAATTATTTTATCTTTAATTGTTTTGATTTGTGTTAATTATTTATTTAGTCTTGTGCTTATGTAATATGCTTTCCTGGTTATCAAGTTGCATTAATTTGATAATCTTAATTTGTCTTGGGAGAGAAAAATAAGGTTAAGATCTTAACTAAATAAATTACGATTAACTTTAGTAGCGTTGATGAGCAAGTTAATTTGCGGCTAGGATAGGAATATATCTAGTCTCTAATCAACCCAATAGGTGATGATGAGATTCACTTAACTAACTAAAATCACGACAAAGGCAAGCGCACCTATCGAATAATAGTATAGCTGGTGAGTCGGGAATATCGTATCCACGAGGACTAAAAGTACTAGTACTTACTATCTTTCTATTATTTAGCCTATAAATTGAAGGGTTGTTTTTACTCTAGAATTAAATTAGTTACCAAAGACTCGACAGAGAATGAATTGAGAAAATATTCGAAGAAAACCAATTATAAAGACGATACCCAGGAAATAATCCACCTAGACTTCACTTATTATTCTGAATCTGAATTAAATAACTTATTCACTTGCCTTTATCCGTAGAAATCCCTAAATTATATTAATATCTCTTTCGAGAGTAAGAATAACTGACTCTAGGTTGATTAATTGAAATACCTTTCTAATTAAAACCCCTATTGTCGCATTAACTCGATCTATGGATTCCCCTATTGGATTTGACTCTAATCCGGTAGATTTATGTCGTCCTATTTCTAGGATTGCATGCAACTCCACTCAATTATGCCAGATCTACTATTAAACAAGGACTTTTGCTCCACTGAAATAAGCACATCAATCATGAATTAATATCTTGAAAACATTAACACATGAAGTAAGTACACATAATTGAGATCAAGAACAAATATTTATCATGAAACTCAGAAAAATCAAATAATAATATTCATCATAGGTTTCATCTTCCCTAGGTATCTAGGGAATTTAGTTCATAATTTGGGAAGAAAACATCTCAAAATTAGGAAAACAACAAGACATAAAGAACCCAAAAATTTCTAGAGAAATTGAATGGAGATCTTCAATCTTGAAGGAGATCCTGCTTCTGAGTTTATTCCGACGGCTTTCTTCGAGTAATTTCTCCTTTCTACTCTGCGTGCTCCCTTAGATCCTCTTCTAGTGTGTATTTATAAACTTTAGAATGCTCAGAAACCCTAAAAATTGGCTTTTTCTGAGTGTTAGGGAAACAGGGTTTAAAATCAACACGGACTGGCACATGGGCGTGTGGCTAGCCCGTGTGGCTCACACGGTCGTGTGCTTAGCCCGTGTGGGAGTGCCCAGGCCGTGTGGATCCTGAAAGTAGCTCGTTTTGTCTGATTTTGGCCCGTTTTCCGCTCCTTTTGCTCCCCTATGCTCACCTAAGTATAGAAACATGAAATTAAAGGTCTAGGAGCATCAAATTCACTAACACATAATAAATCATCCAAAAACGCATCAAGAATGGGATTAAAACATGTTACTTTTATGGCTTATCAAATATCCCCACACTTAAGCATTTGCTTGTCCTCAAGCAAAATCCTCAACTCACAATCAAAATTAAACTTTCTCAATTCATAATTCTCATCAATAATGTTTTATCATAATTCAAAAATAATCACACATTAATAATTCAACTAAAAGAGCACTAAAGATTCAAACAATCCAAGTCACACATTTTTAAAGCATGAAAACATAGGTATTTCCCCTTATCTGAGTAATTACCTTTAATTCAAAACCGACAAGAATTGACATCCTCACTAAAGATTCACTCAAATCATTCAAAGTGTTTAAGGTTCAAAAATAAGCACTCAAAAGTCAAACATGAAAAGTCATTATCATAGGCTTGCATGAAAATCAAATCTCCACCACTATAAAATGAGATGATACACAAATCAAAAGGTCTTTAAAGGATTGTAATGGGGCTTGGGTTAAAGGTGCGTATAAAGGTTGAAATAGAGGGTTAGAATCGAGATCGAATTGATAATTTACCTAACTAGAAAAATAAACTAATACTGAATAATTACATCAATTGAAAACTTATCAATAACACGAGCTTCTTTTCAAAATGTGAAATTAACCGTTTAAGCTCAATCAACATGAAAGTACATAACAATAAATAAATATAAATGTAAATGAATATAATAATAATATTTTTTTTCATTTTTCTTGAGCATAAAGATAATAAGAGATAATTTAACAACTGAACAAAAGAACATAGTTAGGCAACTAACCAAATCAAATCTCGATAAAAAGGGAGTCAATAAAATAGGAAAAATTCTCAAAAAAAAGAATGAGTTATGGGTTAATATTAAGGGTAGATCAAGAAACAGTTTATTAGGCTCAAAGGGGTTCACTAAGGGTTAATTATGAAGGTAGGCTTTTTGGGATAAGTGGGTTAAAAACTTAGGTGCCTTTATCATCTCAGTAAATCAAATCAAAGGTGTAACACCCCTAACCCGTAACCATCGCCGGTCTAGGGTTAAGAGGTATTACCGGAAAAATCAGAAAATTTTATGAACATTTCACATCATAATGTATATCATCGTCATACCATAGCAAAATACAAGCATATAGTCCCTTAATGAGGTCTACGAGACCTTAAACATGCATTAGAACAGGGTCGGGACTAAACCGAGATCATACAAAATTTTTCTGAAAATCGAATATTGTTCAAAGTTGCAGAGGTCACACGCCTGTGTGGGCAGGCCGTGTGCTTCACACGGCATTAGACACACTCGTGTGTCTAGGCCGTGGCAAAACAGGGCATACATACTGACTTGTCCACACGGCCACAAGACACGCCCGTGTGCTTGACCCGTCGACAACACTGACTTAATTTACACGGTCTGTCATACGCCCGTGTGTCTGGCCCGTGTGCGAGTCTGACTTGTTTTGAACTACAATCTCAAGAGACACGATCGAGACACACGCCCGTGTGCTCAACCGTGTGACACGAAATTAGGCTTGGTTCAAGCCATATTTCTCATCTTCCTCATGCATACCTAAACCATGTCAGTCTATACCATTTCAATACCATTTGATTAACCAAAAACATCCCAAATACACAAGCTATAATCATAAATATAACCTATTTCAATTGTACAATATTTCCCAATTCAAACATCAATCCATACCTCAAAAATAAACCAATTCATCAACTCAATTTCATGCATTTCTTAAGCAAATATACGTCATCTAACAAATGATCATATGAATAAATTAAACCATTATTAAAATGGCCATATACACTTAGATCATATCAAGCCAATCTCATAATAAATTCTAAGCTATATAGCCAATATCAAGTTTATCAAAATATACTAAATTCCACAACCACATTCATAATCAACCATCTCAAATGACCAAATACATTCCAACCATTATATCAAATACAATAGCCTATACATGCCATATAACCAAGTCATAAAAGGTATAAATACCGAAATCATTAACCAGATAGTGTGATGCGATCTCCGCCAACTTCCAACCCGAGCAAATCTCCGAAAATCTATAAACATAGGAAAAACACACAGAGTAAGCTTTGAAAGCTTAGTAAGCCATAAGCAAATAAATCATTTCAGTAATGTTTATAATTCAATTTAACTAGCCTGAATTTAACAAATCTCAACCACATATACATTCATCATAATCATAATTTCTTAAGACCTCATTAGGTAACTTCACTAGACTTAATTATGTATGAACATATAAACCATGTTTTCAAATTCATACATCAACCATTAGCTCATTCAATAAATTAAGCTTTCACAATTTCCTTACATACCAACCGAATCATGGTCATTTATTACAGTTTATTAATAAAAATATATCAATTTCTTTTTATACACTTCCAAACCTGAATAACCATAACAAATCGCACATCAAAACTATGTTCCGTGTTTTATAATTCACATGTCTGAAACATAGGACCATAATTTCATTTAACGAACACATATAACACATCATTCATTAACTTATATTTCACATATATCATCATTTGAATCATACTGACATTTCATATCAGAATTTCATATACTATTCATATGTACCTGAACCATATATGGCAAAAACACAATTACAATTCTACATGTCTTATATGATTCATTTGTTCATAATTCACTTGTTAATATCCACATCTCATTTTCACATAGATCTTATATAAACTAATCATAATAATACTCACTTTCAAGGCTCATATTCATATTCATCTCAACATACCTAATTCGGATGCACATTCATATACTCATTTGTTTCTCGGAATGCCCATTGAACCGTTCGGAATCAAATAGGATACTTGGATAGCTCAGAAAACTCATACAATGCCAACGTCCCAGACGTGGTCTTACATGTAATCAATATCGATGCCACTGTCCCAGACAGGGTCTTACACGAAATCAAATACGATGCCGATGTCCCAGACATGGTCTTACACGTAAATCTCAAATCGATGCCAACGTCCCAGACGTGGTCTTACACGATAACACATATCGGAATCCTATATCATGACATATGTATCCTAACTATTCCTATGGTTCGTACGGGACTTTTCGGACGTCGTAATTCTATCGATTCAAGCTTGCAACTAGTTCTCCAACTCTAAATTCAATTCGGCATATACACATATATTTATTAAAGATCAATTCAGCACATATAACATATATACATTCAAATTCAACAGCATTTATTTACTTATGAACTTACCTCGTACGGACGCAAACGGACCTAAACGACTAATTAATAAATTCTAATTTTCCCGATCCAAATCTGATTTCCACTTTTGCCAATCTAATTAATATCAAATTTTAACTAATTTATTCAACAATTCATTCAATTTCATCCAAATCACATAAATGGGCATTTTGCACTTTAGCCCCTAAAATTTCACATTTTCACAATTTAGTCCTTATCACATAAAATTGCAAATTCATGTAATTAAGGACAAGCCCATACTAGCCGAATTTTACCCAAACTATTAGCAGTCCATATTTTTAGTTTATTCACACATTTAACCATGAATTTTACACTTTTCTCAATTTAATCATCAATTGACATTTTTGTCAAAAATCACTTTATAAAACTTGTTAATCTAGCTTCAAACTTTAATAATCTATCATAAAACATCTAAACAACCAAGCATTCAACAATGGCATCTTTCAAAGTTTATAACAGTTTCAAAAACAGAGATACGGGCTAGCTAGGTTAAGCTGCAACGAGCTCAAAAACGTAGAAATTATTAAAAACGGAGTTAAAACGACACACCAAATAAAGCACAAAACTTGGCCGAATATTGAAGCTTCCATGGTTGTTCATCTTTCTCATTTTCGGTGGAAGATAATGAATAGAAAGATGAAATTTGGTTTTATTTTATTTTATTATCATTATTTACCTTTTTACTAAATTAACCTTTAAAATTAATCAAATTTACACAAATGCCAAACCAAATATCATCCACTAACTCAAAATTGGATTAATTATCACATAAGGACCTTTCCTTTATTTTTCTATAGCTATTTGACACTTTTAACTTATAGAACCCAACTTTTACGCTTTACGCAATTTAGTCCTTTTTACTGAATTAACCACTTAAACGATAAAATTTCTTTACGAAAATTTCACACAACTCTAATATCATGCTGTAAATATTAAAAAAAATAATAAAATAAATTTTTCAATGTCAGATTATGGTCCCGAAACCACTGTTCCGACTAGGGTTTAAACCGGGCTGTTACAAAAGGTGTGGTCTCGACATACATAATCGAAGCAAGTTTTAGAATAACAAATCAATATTGACACACTCATGACTAATAATAAAGTGAGCAAGAAGAATATATGCTCTAAAGGCTCAAAATCTCACAAAAATTATGATTTTTGATGTCAATCTTGCAAATCTCAAATTTCAAGGTAATACCTCAATTTAGGGATACAACCTAACAATTTTTAATTCTGAAAATAGACTTATCATGCTTGATTATCTAGTGTCTTAATCAATGCACAAATACCTATGAATATAATCCAAAACACATCAATAAAAATCATAAATCGATATAAATTCCATTCTAATAGTAATATGAGTAAGTTACTTAACACAAGACATAATTCAGGGATTTTCTAATAATCATATAAATAACCTCCCCACACTTAAGATGTACATTGTCCTCAATGTACAAACAGATATAATCACAGTATAAACAGAATATCATAAGAGAGATAATTGAAACTGCCCTGAATATTGGATGAAATTCCCAAAATAGTGAAAAGCGGAATTGTAGATAAATGTAGAGGTGGTGCAAGATTCTGAGCAACTGATAAGAAAATAAACACAATGCTGAAGAAGATTAAAGGGTTACTAACCCGATTAGAAACAACCATAATAAATAAAATATAGTTCAAGATATAAAAGCAAAAGAAGTCTATGGAAATAAAAATAAACAGAAAAATAAAAATAAAACTAAAAAGAAAAAGAAAATAAAACAAATGAAAAGGACTCAATGGTCCTCATCATCAGACATATCGGTGTCGTGAGTCGTCGGCGCTAGAGGAGCAATATGGAGATGCTGACAAATCTGCTGCAATGTCGCATCAATACTGTCGAACCTCTGAACACAGTACTGACGGAAACTAGTAAACTCCTCAGAGGATACTCCTCGAAAGTTAGCAGCAGAAGGAACAGGCCGGTGACTCGAAGGTGGAGGTTGTAGTGGGTCCTCGTGATAGGGAGGAACATCATCAGTGAAGTCCTCGGGGTCATTATGAGCATCAGAATGAAACAATCTGTACTGAGGAGGATCCACTCCACGACGACGCTCGATCATCCTCATGTGTATCATGCTCGAGATACCCTGAGGGGACATCTGGCTAACAACTGTGAGTGTGGAGAACTGCTCCGGTGTGTCTAAGAGACCAAAGTGTCGAGCGAGGTGAGTCACGTAAGGGCCTAAGCAGATAGGGCCCTTCCTATGGCGGTCAGTCTGATGGCGGAAGGCTAGAGCGATGAAGTAAAGCCAAATCAAATATATGCACGTGCGCCATGTTCCATAGAAAGTAAGCGTCGTGAGTGCTAATGACTCCAGTGCTCTCTCTCCAACCTGTCAAAGTGTGAGCTAAGAGTGCATGACGTAGGGCCGGAGAGAGAGAAGTCGCCTTCGAGCGACTCGCGTCATAGGGTGTCTGGCTACTGGTAAGATCGATCCAACAACAAGATGGTGAGTGATGGATGTACCGATGAAGCCGAAGGAAGTCCTCGACGCTCATAAACTCCTCTGTGTAGATTCTCATAGCAGCACCGAACTCTGGGACGCTCATATGTCGCACCAAACCACCAAGGCAAAAAGTGATGGTGCCTGGCTCGTCATGAACCTTCATGACCTACTGTACCGAAAATGTAGTACAGAACTCTAAGGTAAGCTCCGTGTAGGTGGGCTCGATGATGGCAAAGAATCTATCCTACGGAGCTGTGGCAATAATGGCGCGCACATCATCAGCTAAACGGACCTGAGCCAACGCGACCCAGTCAATGCAGCGTCCTGGGCCGAGTGGTCATACTCGATGGAGCTGATATAAATCCTTCTGGGGGCCCGCTGCAAATCGGAGGTAGGGGTGGCGGGTCTCGGTGGATGCACTCGAGAAGGAGGTCGCTTCGGGGCCCTTTTGCTTTTTCGAAGCGGGGACAGCGGTTTTAGTCTTACCACGTGTGTTCGTCATGATGTATTTGCAATAAAGCGATCAAATGAGTTAAATTGACGAGCCAACAATTAAACTAATAAAGAAATAGACTTTTAACATAATGAAACTAATAACCAAAATGCCAATACCAAACAAAAACAAATTAAAAGTAACTACAACTGCTAAGTATCAATAAGAAATATGAGTAATGAAAACTAGCTAAAATAAGATATAAAAAAATGTCAGCAACTAAAACACAATGAATTGATAAACTGTGAAAATAAAATAAACTAAACTAGTATCAAACATCAACTAAATCAATCCAAGCACTAAATAAAAAATCAATCCAAAATCAATGACGGAATAGACAGTAGGAAATATAGAATCAAGCAATAAAAACCAGAAACTAAAATAAAAATAATGAAAAACTAATAAGAATAATGACAATAATCAACAATAAATAAATAAATAAAAATAACGTAACTAAAAAAAATAATGATAATAAGAGAGGAAACCGATGGCGGTAGGAGTGGTGGCTAGCGTAAGGGCGGTAGTGGTGGCGCAAGGAGCGGGCGGTGGTTGGCAGAAGAAGGGGGCGAGATAGATGAGAGATCGAATGGGGTTTGGTTAGGATCGGGTCTGCTCGTGGGGAAGAGGGAGACCGGATGGGTAAGGGTCGATGGATGAGTGAGGATGAGGGAAAGTCGGGGTGAGGGATGGTAAGGTTCGGTGAGGAACTAGGGAAAAAAATCGAGGGAGAGGAGAGGGAAGAAAAGAGGAAGGGTGGCTGGTCGGGGTTAGAGCGACGTAGGATCGATTGGTGGCCGGACGATGAGCAAGGGGAGGGAGCGGCAGTTTTTAGGGACTGTTGGGAAATTTGGGGAAGAAGATAAAATTGATGAAAAGAAAGGGAATAGGGTTTGGGGGTTAAAAGGGGACATGGTCGTGTGAGGCCCGTGTTGGGCCACACGGTCGTGTCACACTCCCATGTGGTCTCCTGTTTAGCCCGTGTCGATTAAAAAATTTAAGCTCAGTTTTCATACGGCCTCAGACACGCCCGTGTGTCCAGGTTGTGTGCAATCTCCTTTGCTTCTCCCACACTCGTGTGACCTCCCACACACCCGTATGACCTCCTACACGCCCGTGTGGCTCAGACATGTCTCGCACACGGTCGTGTGCCTTGCCTGTGTAACTCTTTGACTTATTTTAAAATTAAAAATTTTAGCTCTAGGTTTTACACGGGCTTGTGTCCCGGCCGTGTGGTCCATACTACCGTGTCACACGCCCGTGTGGACTATTTTAGGTCGTGTCTTTGTTGATTTTTGGGAAAAATTAAGGCTCTGGCTCTACACGGCCATGTCGCACGGCCGTGTAACTCACTGTCGATTTTTTTTAAAATTTAAAACTAAGTCAAAAGATCCACACGGCCAAGGACACGCCCGTGTGTCCAGGCCGTGTGGTTTTTAAAAACAATTTTTTTAATTTAAATTAATTTTAAAAATATTGTGAGTTAAAGTTAAGAATTTAGCAGTGTTAGCACTCGGGTTGCCTCCCGAGAAGCGCTTATTTAAAGTCTAAGCTCGACTTACCTCGTATTCACACGGTCACAGTAGTTCATGGAGTCAAAACTCCTCTTCCTCACTGTCAATTCTTTTATTCAAATAAAGTTTAAGTCGATTAATGTTTACCTTAAAAGTGCCGAAATAAGAATGGGTTACTTCGACTGTACCGTAAAAGGAGACGCTCCATTTGTGTTAAGCTCTGAAGTGGTTATTCGAGGGTTGGTTTCATCTAACAACACCTGATCCTCAACCTTAAAGTGGTTTGTTCCATCCTTAAGCTCGTCATGGAGTCGCTTTGGTTCATCGTGTATTCTCGGTTTCTCCTTGACATGTGTCCGCCATTCATCTAGTTTATCGATTTGTAGTCTTCTTTCTTCATGAGTTGTTCTGTTTTTGTCATATAAACTGGACTGTGTCATTATCACATTTTTCCGAGGTGTTTTCTGCAAAGAATGTTGAGCCACAAGGTTATTAACATTAACAGAACTCGTAATATCATCTCGATCACTAGATACCCTAACAGAATCACGAGCTTGGAGTTTAATCGTGTTATCACCTACAATAAGTATCAATTCACCTGTACCAACATCAATGATGGTTCTAGCAGTTGCTAGAAAGGGCCGACCTAGAATTAAGGGTATGTGACTGTCATCATCCATGTCTAAAACAACAAAATCAATTGGGAATATGAATTTATCAATTTTCACAAGTACGTCTTCAACAATACCCCTAGGAAATATAATAGTTTTATCTGCCAATTGAATGCTCATCCTAGTTTGTTTGGGTTTCACAAGACCTAGTTGTTTAAGCATTTTATAGGGCATGACATTAATACTCGCCCCTAAATCAACCAAAGCATTATTAACATTTAAACTACCGATTAAACAAGGAATAGTAAAACTCCCTGGATCTTTCAACTTATGGGGTAGTTTATTCTGTAAGATAGCTGAGCAAACTGCATTTAGCTTCACGTGCGACGAATCATCCAACTTCCGTTTGTTTGCCAAAAGCTCCTTTAAAAATTTTGCTGAATTAGGCATCTGCGAAAGAGCTTCAATAAACGGTAAGTTGATATGTAACTTTTTAAGAAGTTTAAGAAATTTACCAAATTATTTGTTTGTGTAGTCTTTCCTTGTCGCATCTGGATATGGTACACAAGGTTTGTACTCATTACCTGCCGGTTTTTGTTCACTGTGGCTTACCTCAACCTTACCTTGACTTACCACAGTTTCTTGCCTCGGTTCAGATTCAGATTCAGATTCAGCTAACCCTTCTTAAGTTCGAACAGTAATGGCATGAAGTTGCTCCATTGGGTTAGTTTCGGTGTTGCTTGGCAAGCTACCTTGTGGTCGTTCTGAAATCATCTTTGTCAATTGACCGATTTGATTCTCAAGCCCTTGAATCGACGCTTGTTGATTTTTGAGTACTATTACGGTGTTCTGGAAATGGGTCTCTGACACCGAAATAAGTTTCGTCAACATCTCCTCAAGGTTCGGCTTTTTCTCTTGAGGGTAAGGTTGTTGTTAAAAGCCTGGAGGGGGTTGTTGTCTTTGATTTCCTCGACCACCTCACGAGCAATTGGGATGGTTCCTCTAATATGCATTATAAGTGTTACTATAAGGATTATTCTGAGGTCTAGAATTATTACATATATAGTTGACTTGTTTGTTCTCTGTGCTAGGGTTGTAGGACAGGCATTTTGGATTGTTCATCCCTCCTCCATTTGTATCACACTGTATCACCGGATGTACCTGCGTAGAACCATATAAACCATCAATCTTTTTACTCAAAAGTTCTACTTAATTTGATAACAAGGTGACCGCATCAACGTTAAAAACACCGGCTGCTTTCATCGGCTTTGTTCTCATGACTTGCCACTGATAATTATTCAGTGACATCTCATTTATAAACTCATAAGCCGCTTCAGGTGTTTTGTTATTCAAAGTCCCACCGGCGGCTGCATCAATCAGTTGCCTAGTTGAGGGGTTCAAACCGTTGTAAAAAGTTTGAACCTATAGCCATAAAGGTAACCTATGGTGGGGGCACCTTCTCAATAAGTCCTTATACCTCTCCCATGCATCATTTAGAGTTTGTAAATCCATTTGCACGAAGGAAGAGATATCATTCCTCAGCTTGGCTGTCTTAGCCGCTGGAAAATACTTTAATAAAAAAATTTCGATCATTTGCTCCCATGTAGTGATAGAACCTCGTGGTAGGGAGTTCAACCACTATTTAGCATTATTCCTCAACGAGAAAAGAAACAACTGAAGGTGAATGACATCTTCAGAAACGCCATTAATTTTAAAAGTGTCGCAGAATTTCAAGAAATTAGCCAAATGAGTATTTGGGTCTTCGTCCTACAAACCATCAAACTGAAAAAACTGTTGAATCATTTGAATAGTGTTAGGTTTCAGTTCAAAATTATTTACACAGCAATAAAGAGTCTAATAAGATTTTGATTCAGCCCCAATTAAATTGGGCTTGGCATAATTGTACATAGTACGAGGAGCAGGATTCAAATTTATAGGATTTGCAGCAACCACAGGAGGTAGCTGATTATTATGATTTTCTACCATCTCCTCAGTATTAATAACTTCCTCTTGCTCTTCTATTGTACTTTGTCGGCTCTGCCTTGCTTCTCTACGGTTTCTGCGAGCTGTGCTTTCAATTTCACTGTCGAAAAGTAGTAGTCCCGACGGGTTTCTTCTAGTCATAAACTAAAGGAACCTGCTAGAAGCAAATAAAAGAAAAGTTAGTAAATTAAAATAAAAACAAAAACAAAATGTAAATAAAAATAAAAATAAAAATGGCTAAATTAATAAAAATTAAGTGTTCCTAATATTTTGGTCCCCGACAACGGCACCAAAAACTTGATGATGAGATTCACTTAACTAACTAAAATCACGACAAAGGCAAGCGCACCTATCGAATAATAGTATAGCTGGTGAGTCGGGAATATCGTATCCACGAGGACTAAAAGTACTAGAACTTACTATCTTTCTATTATTTAGCCTATAAATTGAAGGGTTGTTTTGAATCTAGAATTAAACTAATTACTGAAGACTCGACAGAGAATGAATTGGGAAAATATTCGAAGAAAACCAATGATAAAGATGATACCCAGGAAAGAATCCACCTAGACTTCACTTATTATTCTGAATCTGAATTAAATGATTTATTCACTTGCCTTGATCCGTAGAAATCCCTAAATTGTATTAATATCTCTTTCGAGAGTAAGAACAACTGACTCTAGGTTGATTAATTGAAATCTCTTTCTAATTAAAACCCTTATTGTCGCATTAACTCGATCTATGGATTCCCCTATTAGATTTGACTCTAATCCAGTAGATTTATGTCGTTCTATTTCTAGGATTGCATGCAACTCCACTCAATTATGCAAGATCTACTCTTAAACAGGGACTTTTGCTCCACTGAAATAAGCACATCAATCATGAATTAATATCCTGAAAACATTAACACATGAAGTAAGTACACATAATTGAGATCAAGAACAAATATTTATCATATAACTCAGAAAAATCAAATAATAATATTCATCATAGGTTTCATCTTCTCTAGGTATCTAGGGAATTTAGTTCATAATTGGGAAGAAAACATCTCAAAATTAGGAAAACAACAAGACATAAAGAACCCAAAAACTTCTAGAGAAATTAAATGGAGATCTTCAATCTTGAAGGAGATCCTGCTTCTAAGTTGATTCCGACGGCGTTCTTCGAGTAATTTCTTCAAACTATTCTGCGTTCTCCCTTAGATCCTCTTCTAGTGTGTATTTATAAACTTTACAATGCTCAGAAACTCTAAAAATTGGCTTTTTCTGCGTGTTAGGGAAACAAAGCTCGAAATCGACACGGGCTGGCACATGGGCGTGTGGCCAGCCCGTGTGGCTCACACGGGCGTGTGCTCAGCCGGTGTGGGATTGCCCAGGCCTTGTAGATCCTGAAAGTAGCTAGTTTTTTTCAATTTTGACCCGTTTTTCGCTCATTTTGCTCCCCTATGCTCACCTAAGTATAGAAACATAAAATTAAAGGTTTAGGAGCATCAAATTCACTAATTCACATAATAAATCATCCAAAAACGCATCAAGAATGGGATTAAAACATGTTACTTTTATGGCTTATTAATAGGTTTCGTAGTGTCATTGTCCAACTTGCCTAGCATATAATTATAACTAGTGAGGAAGGGGGATTAACTTAGTTAGGTATTGGAAGAGTCTAGTTAATGTTATTAAATCCTAGATTAGTAATTACATAGGTTGAACAATTGAACAAGAAAAAATTGATTAACCAAAATAGCTGAAGTTAGAGTTCCAAAATCTTAAAATTGATTGAGAAACTTATAGATTTTCATTGTTTTAGTTTAACAGAATTTTCATAATTTCCTTAGTTTATTTTTAGTAGTAACTGTAATTTATTTTCTTGATCTGAATTAGATAAAATTGAATAGTTTTACTTAACAAGTTAAAATTTGATTCTTACGAGAAAGATATGTTCTTATTACTTCATTAGATGATTTGATACATGCATTTTTTTTTTGAATTTTCATTCATCAAATTATAAAAAAAAATATAAGCAATCAATAAAACCTAAAATCAAATGATCCAATATAATACGTCAATCCAAGAACAATACATTACTAATAAAGTTAATATGAAAAATAAGAATCCTATGCATTTTTTTTTTCTGATTACTCTAGTATTCCATATTTGTTAGGTTATTCTCTTTCTAACATTAAACATATAATTCTTGTTATCATCAATTGGTCCTTGACAAATATAAATAAATCTTTTTGAAGGGGTACAAGTACAATCATATTGAATGACTGATAAGTATAAATAATGAATAATAAATATTATTTAGTTTAATTAATATTAATTATTATAAATTATTTATAATAAATACTATGTAATTTAGTTAAATATTTAGTAGACCAGAATATATGGGAAAATATCTCTCGTTAATAAAAATTTTAGATTAGTGAAACTAGATTAGTAAAATAACATATTTTAAAATTTACCAAAAAAAACATATTTTAAAAATAAAAACAATCCTAAAATTAAAATACTATTGTTATTGTCTAAAAATATTTTATTAAACTTAAATCATTTACGAGTGTACTTGGAAAATCATACAGTAATTTGTTGTAAATACCCATGTAATTATATCAATTCTCACTTACGGATGTCGAATCCACCAAAAATTAATATTCTTATACCTAAACAGTAAATAAATAGCATTATAGGGATTAGGGTCGACCCTGCAGACACTTGGATATCTAAAATTGTCATTTCAATTTAACCAGGTTGCTAGCTATGCAACTGTCGGCATGACGTGTGACGATTTGTTCAAAAATAAAAAGGGGAATTAAATCTGATAAAAGTAAAAATAATAGATATAATTGAAATAAAAATAAAAATAAAAAGAAACAAAAACAAATTTAAATTGAATAAACCAAGGTGATGAAATTCTAGTTTTAGGCTCGATTTTTACTCTAATTTCGAACCAATCCTTGATAACAAGTCTTCTCCTTCAACTGATAAGTTAGTTTAGTGATCGAGGACGCCTCAGACCACTAACCTTTTCGTGTGTAAATTAATTACGAGAACGCCCAACAACTAACCCTTATCAAACAAACAACCACGAAACACGTGTCCACAATTTAGCTCTCTAGTAGTCTTGTGAACTAGAAGGGCCCAACTCGAACCAACAACCTCAATCACGTGGATCGTTTAGATCTGATTGTTATTTCCCTTCACAGGTCCAAATAACTACTTAATTGACATGCTAATGTGTTTTTTAGTAGACCGAATATGACAAACAATTGATTCGGTACTTCCAACTGTATACCTATTAACACTAAATCAACAAGCTTTTTTTGACTTGGTTTCAATACAACTTTGTGAGACGACGGTGTCTATCTCTTAAACTGAAGAAACAATAAATATCGAAATGAAAGTTTTTAAATGCTATTTTGGATCTTAGGACTCACCCGGATTGACTATTAAATTGACTATCAACCTAAATCTAGTGTTAGAATAGCAACAATGAGAAAGAAAGACTTGATTTCTGATTTAAGAACTTGATGAACAAATGAACACACATTGGCTATTTAATGTAGCCATGTTTACATAAATGAACTGTAACACCCCAAAAATCGGGTTAGAAGAAATTGAGTTTTGAAACCAAGTATGATCATCCTCCGATTTTGAGTTTAGATTTTGGAAATTTTTGACAAGGAAATTGATTTGGTTCAGTGGTTAAGTGTTCTATGTATGTGTGTGAGGTTCTAGGTTCGAACCCTGTTCCTTGAAATTTTGTTATTTTTATCAAACTTTTATTCTTGATCGTCTGGCATAAGTTCTAATTCAGATCAATTAATGATAAGAATGAGCTTGCTTGTTCAATGGTTAAGCATCTGTATGTCCTTTGGTCTTGTGTTCGAGTCTCTATGTATGCAATGGGAAATATTTTGCACCATTTCGTAATTTAGCTATTTTGTTTGATTTTTAAATAAAACAAGTTAATTAACTTCCGAAAGGGATATTCAAAAGGTTCTCTTCTCCTTCTATTTTTATTTTTGTCTTTGCTCCTCTCCGTTTAATATTATTTTTTTTGTTCTTTCTTTTGCTCCGTTATTCTGTCGTTGAATCCTTCTGTATTTGTTACGTCAAGTTCCTTTGTGCGATTAAGCTTCAATTGAACTGTAAGTGCCCTTTGTCAAGTTTATTTGTTTGAGTTTGATGATGGTCAAAGTTACGTTTAGTTCTTTTCGTTTGGAATGGATATTGAATTATGTAAGTCTTTGTAAGATGAAGTTCTCAAGAGTAACGTTCTTTCAACTTTCTAAGTTTGTATTTTTTATTTCATGCGAGGGTAAGCGTTAGTTTTCATTTGAGACTTCGTATCAAAGTTTTTCAACCTCATTTTGGGTTTGAATGCTAGTCTTAAGGATTGTTTTGAATAAGTTGTTTGATTTGTTGTTGTAATGTCATTTTAGGGGACGAGAGGTCATCCTGGTTGTTTCTGTATCGAATCCGTATTAGGTGCGTACCAAAAACCTCAATTTATGCGAATTTCGGTCGCCAAAAAATGTGGTTGTCGACGCCACTTGGCTAAGGACATGGGCGTATGCCCAGGCTGTGTGAGCCACACGACCATGTGGGTGGTCGTGTAAATCATTGTTCATCAAATTGGAGCCACATGGGTAAGGCACACGGGTGTGTGTCCAGGTCATGTGTGGCCATGTTAGTGCAGGGTTCATATAGGCGTGTGTCTAGGCCGTGTAACTCACTTTTTGTGATTTAGAACCACACGGCCAGGGACATGGGTGTGTGCCCAGACCGTGTGGCATATAAATAGGGTTTGAATCTTGTTTTTAAGGTCGTGCGTGTTGCCCAACACGAGCACTGACCTCCACAATGTATTTATGATCTGAATTTGATTGTATGAGGACTATCTGATGGTCTGAAAATGAACTATTTGTGATCCATATGTATGTTTGCTATGTTTGAATCTAAGTGAATAAGATCTATCAAAACATAATATGCTACTGTTTGATATGTGCGAATTATCCAGGTATGATCTGTTTTCTGTTAAGTTTTTTGGTACGCCTCTGCGCTACTCTATTGACGATAAATGTACAATATCTGAACATGTTAGACTGATTGTTACTGATTCTAATTTATAACCATGCATGTGACTTCATGACAAATCTGATATGGTCTGTTGAGGTTTGACAAGTCTGTTTTACAACACATGGACCCCCATATTTACTGATTCTATTACTGAGAGATAACATGACTTACATGCTCATCACTCTGATTCTGCATATGCATGTCATGACACATTGCACAAGACTTGGGTTGATGTGAAATGAGGAAGTTTTTGGCTATTTAATGATCTACATTATCTGGTGGTTTATCCATAATTCTGTTCTGACAGTTCGACTCTACTATAGTGGCTTGACCACATGTATCCGATCTGGCAGTTTTAACTGCAAAATACTGGTGGCACCGCCCATAGATATTTGTTGGTGTGATTTGGTTGAATGAGTTCTGGGGGAGCTTTATTTTGGTGTGTAACAGAGTTTGGGTAAGATGTTTTCTGATAAATCTACATTCTGATCTGTTTGAAAAATACAACATCTGCATAACGCACATCATTGTTTAGTTCTGTTCTGCTCTACTCTGTTCGATTCTGTTCTACTCGATTCTTTATGTTTTGTTTCGTTCTGTTTTGTTCAGTTCGGTTGTACTATTATTGTGGAAACCTTTATGATATTCTAAACCTATTTTGTACTAGTTATAAAACCATCTTAAGTTCCTTACATGAATTTGATGTATATATCAAGATTTGTTATTTGTATCTGAGTTTGGTTACAAGATGCTTGGTAGCTCACCCTTGTCTTACCTTATTCTGTTCAGGTGGACATCTGACTTAAGATCGGACGGCGTTCGGGAGCTCAGATTGTCTTGCACTGTAATAACTGTGATTTGATCTTTTGGGTTTGTAAATAGTCTTTGAACTTTGCCTTGCTTTCCTTTTGATAATCTCGTTTGTATCAGTCAATTTCTAACATGAAATTATAAAATCACCTAAAGCAACAAAAGTAAATTTATGGTTTTCAAAGTTAGAATTTCGAAAAGAAATCGGTTTTCAATGCGTTGGTGTAACTCATCCAAATTCAGCTTAAACTTCCAAGTTGGGTTTGGGGTGTTACATGAACACACATTGGCTATTTAATGTAGCCATGTTTACATATAAAAAATACCAGAAATAACAATCTAGTCTAACAACTAGATAACTACCTTAACCTACTAACTTCAATTGTTTAATATTCATAACATTCCCCGTGCTTGGTGACACTCTTCTCTACCATTAACTTCATGACTGCTGTTAACAACCTTAAGCCGACTTCTAAAGTTCGTGAACAATCCTGCTGATAATGGCTCGGTGAGTATATCTGTAATTTGGTCTTGGCTAGAAACATGACCAACCTGAAGTGAACTAGTTGCAACTCTTTCCCTGAAAAAGAACAGATCTAATTCTACATGTTTAAATTTGGAATGCAAAAAAGAATTCCCTGCAACTGCAATAGTTATTGAACTATCACACCATACTAAAGCTTTGCTCATAACTGGTACATGTAACTCAGACAGCAAAGACTGTAGCCAAATTATTTCAGCTATGACATGTGCTAGGCTTCTGTACTCAACCTCAGCAATAGATATCAAAACAACTTGTTGTTTTCTTGAACTCCATGAAATTGGATTTCCTCTAAGAAACACACAATACCCTAAAGTAGACCTTCGATCATAAACATTTGTACCCCAATTTGCATATGAATATCCTTCAAGCAAAAATTCTGAAGCTCAAGTGAAACACAACCCATGATCCAATGTATCCTGTAATTAGTGTAAAATCTTCTTAACAGCTTTAAAATGAGGGTCCAACAGTTTGTACATGTTCTAACACACTTTATTCACTGAAAATACAATGTCTGGCCTTGTGATCACAACATATCGCAATGCACCTACTATACTCCTGTACAGGGACTCATCTTTAGTAAGAGTTCCTACCTGAGCTAACAAATTACATATAATCACCATAGGTGTGGGAGATCATTTTGTCTTGTCCATGGATGCCCTTCGAAGCAGATCAAGAATATATTTCCTCTGATTGAAAAATGGACCATTTGGAGTGTAAGTAACCTCAATGCCCAAGAAGTAACTTAACCTTCCTATGTATTTCAAAGAAAACTGAATGTCTAGCTCCTTAACAAACCAACCTATTCCATGTGAGTCATTTCCAGTAACAATAATGTCATCCACGTACACCAAAACATAAAGAAGTGTAGAGCCCTCTCGTTAAATAAAACAAGAAGTATCAGACTTTAAATATTCAAACTTAATAGCTACAAGATACTCTTTTAACTTATGAAACCAAGCTCGAGGAGCTTGCTTGAGGCCATATAAAGCCTTTTTTAACCTGCACACCAATTGCTTTCCATCACTTCCTTGCTGTTCAAAGCCTAGTGGTTACACCATGTAAATCTCTTCATGTAAATCACCATTTAGAAACGCATTATTGATATCCACTTGTTTGAGGGACTACCCCATCGAGACAGCAAGGGCAAGAACCACCCTAATCGTTGTTGGTTTAACCATAAGGTTGAAGGTCTCTTGAAAATCAATACATGTTTCTTGCAAATAACCTTTAACCACCAGTCTACCCTTGTACCTAGCCACCGAGCCATCAACATTCCTTTTTAGTTTAAAGATCCACTTACAATCAGCTGCCCTACAACCTTCAGGTAAAGGCATCAGCTCCTAAGTTTGGTTGTTGTTCAATGCATCATACTCCTTTGTAGCTTCTGTCCAAGCAACACTTTTGAAAGATTCTTTAATGGACATTGGTTCCCTTTCAGTTAAGACTGATAAAAATACCTTAGGCTTGAATATTCCACTCTTCGATCTAGTTTGTATGGGATATAAATTCAAAGAATTATACAGAGGTGGCATCTGCCTCTCAAAACCTCCAAGTGGAGTAGAGTCATTATTACTAGTACAGTCTCTTTCTAAATTCTTTCAAACTGACCTTCAGTGTGAGAGTCTAACACAATCTCCCTTGCTGAAGAATAGCTTGCTATAGAAAAAACTTGTGCTGGACTGGCCAAAGAAGAATCCCTAGTTGAGGTTGACAATGAACTTGATGAGAACATAGTATTCCTTGGCTCAGAAGTCACAATCACAAGCACATGAGGCTGTTAACGAGATTGCTGTATAGAGTCCGGATGAGACTTTGATTAAAAATCACAACTAAAAGGAAACTTATACTCATCAAATACAACATGTTGAGAGACAAACACTCGTCCTTCAGCATCAAGACACTTTTACCCATTTTTATTTGTTCCAAGTCCAATGAAAACACATTACTTTGATCGAAACTGAAGCTTATGCTAATTGAAAGGTATCAAGCAAGAAAAACAAGCACATTCAAACACTGTAAGCTGTAAATAATCAAGTTTGGCTCTATAAAGTTTCTCATATGAAGTAGAACCTTAAAGAACCATAATAGGTAATCTATTTACCAAATGAATAACATGAGAGAAAGCATGTGACCAAAAATCCAAAGGCATAGAAGCCTGAGCCAAAAGAGTGATTTTCATGTCAACTACATGTCTGTGCTTCCTTCAGCTACCCCATTCAGCTCAAAAGTATGTCAACATGTGATCTTATGTTGAATGCCAAATCAAGAGAGCTCCTTCAAGAGAGAATGATATTCGACTCCTCAAACACTTTGAAGAGTTTTGATAGAACATCCAAACTGAACTTGAACAAACTTCTGGAAATGGAAGAAACAACTTGAAACTTCAAACTTAGTCTTGAGAAAATACAACTAGGTATATTAGCTATACATGTCAACAAATGAAACATAATAAAGAAAACCATCTGATCGTGCTTGTGCTGATCCCCAAACATCTGATACTACTAATTCAAAGGGAAAAGAATACATTATTTGTGAAGAATCAAATGGTAGCTTATGAGCTTTACCTAGTTGACAAGCTGAACAAACACGAGATAACTTATTATCACTGAAAACAACATTACAATCACGCAAAATACGACTAAGAGTGCTAATTCAAGGGTCACCGAGTCTTTGATGCCACAACTCAACAGGATTTCCTAGCTAAGCATTGCACACCACCTTCGATGTGACATATGTGTCCCAGCAGTCACACCAGCAACTACGTTGGAAGGTGTACGAGAAAAATCAAATCTATAGAGTCCATCATGCATGCGACCCACTAACAGAGTTTTTCCTGTCTGAATATCCTTCACAAAACAAAGAAAAGGATGAAACTCAAAGTAAACTCCATTATATCTTGCAAACTGACCTACTGACAGCAAATGCTTACAAACAGTTGGTACATGAAGCACATTCCGGAGTTGCAAGACCCTAGGACCAACCAGTAGAGCAGAAGACCTTATGTTAGCAATAGATACTGACTCACCATTGCCCATAGACACTCTACTTGTACCTGAATAAGATGACGCATTCATGAGAGTAGTCATGTCAAAAGTAATGTGATTAGTTGCTCCTGAGTCAGGATCCCAGGCCTGATCCATATTAGTAGAAGAAGAGCATCCAAGACTAACAGGAATTGATTGAGATTGAGTTTGGGAAGATGAAACAGTCAACTCACAGCAATGTAACATAGACGAGCAATGAGGCACTTGAGTAGCACACCTTTTTCCATCAAAGTGATGATAGTTGATCGACATCGAAAAACTTTGATCAACACCAGAAAAATTCTCATCAAACCTGTAGTAACAGATCTGAACCACATGAACAACCTTTCCACACAACTAACATTGTGGTCGAGAACAAGACCAACCACGACCTCTACCACGAGACCAACCTCTTTTATTTCTTTTGTGTCCTTGCTTGAACTCTTGAGTATTAACTCCTGGAGTAATCAGTTTGTTTTGTTTGATGCTCCCCACGTTTTTGGTGAGATGCCAAATTAGCCTGCATAGGAACCTCAGTAAGTAATGCTAACTGTCTTGCTTCACAATCAAGAAGCATTTCAGTTAATAGATTAAGTGACATCGGAGTTACTGACGCAAATACATGAATAGATTCGTAATCCATCAAAAGTCATGCCAAAATTATGCTTACTTGCTCCTGATCTGTCACCATACTACCGGCTGCAATCAAATTATCACACATACTTTTCACCTTAAACAAGTATTCTTTAACAATAATATTGCCTTTCTTTAAAGAATATAACGAATGACGCATACTGGAAATCTTGATGCTTGACTTAGTACCAAACCTTCTTTCAATAGTCATCCAAACTTCAAAACTAGTACTAGCCTTTGTGATATACACCAAAACATCATGTGCAATGGCGAAGCCAGGGGGGCTAGCATGGGCCCCGGCCCCCCTAAAATGTAAAATTGCTATTTAGGCCCTTAAAATTTTTTAAAAATTTTAAATTAATAAAGGTAAAATTGCACTTTGGCCCCCTCTAAAATTATAAAAATTCGATTTAATCCTTTACAAATTATAAATATATAAACTATACAAAATTAAAATTTCATCTGGCCCCCCTAAAAAATTGTTCTGGCTTCGCCCCTGATCATGTGTGACCGTAGATAACATCCAAGAAGCTAAAAATTTATCCTTCCTCTTATGAACAAGAAACGCTGGATTTTCAACTAACTGACCTTCATTGCCAACTACAAATTGTAAAGGAACATTAATTGTGCCTAAAACATATCCCTTAAGATCATAACCTTCAAGAATCAAAAGAATTTGATGTTTCCACAGAAGAAAATTATTCTCACCAAGTTTTATCGTGTCATGCTTTGAAAAATATTGAACCTACTGCAACAATGAAGAAGAAAGACTTGATTTTTGATTCAAGAACTTGATGAACAAATGAATACACATTGGCTATTTAATGTAGCCATGCTTACATACCAAAAATACCATAAATAACAATCTAGTCTAACAACTAGATAACTACCTTAACCAACTAACTTCATATGTTTCATACACATCAAGATAGTAAATTTATATTAGAGGTATAATAAAGATTAATTAAAAATAAAGGGGAAAAAATGAAATTGAAAGGGACTTGACACAATATTGCGCATACAAGAATAAAGAACAAAAATGAAAAAGAAAGGAACATAAACTTCAGTTCAAATGGAAATTCCAAGTACAGGGGCGCACCCTCCCACGCATATATATGTACTTAATCCTATTTGAATTCTTTACTTTAATCTAATATTAAAGATAAAAAAATAAAATACTAAAAAATCAAAAAATTATTCTAAAGATAAAATACTAAAAAATCAAAATATTGTTCTAATGAAAAATTAGAAGTATGTTTTTTTTACAAATAAATCTCAAAATAAAAGTTTCCAAAATAGATCATTATCTATCAATTTATTTTTATCCAAAGCTTTTACGACAACCCAATTGAATTTTTAAGTTTGCTTTTGCACTTGATCAAAAATTAAATAATAAGCCTAAAATTAGTAACATCTCATTTAAGAATTTATCAAAATTAAGCACAATAAATATGTCAATTGGGCACATTATCACTCATCATACCAACCTACTCCTAAGAATTGTATAATGTAACTAGGGTGCTCCAAATGCACTTAATTTTGTGAGATCCACTAATTATAATGATTACTCAAACATACCGCACATGTGTAATTATAAAATAAATACACTCAATCTCAATTATTAGGTGACTTTTTAGAATGCTTCTTATAAAAATTGGTGCAAGTAATTGAAGTGCACCAATTACACTAATCGTATCATACGAATATTTACAAATAATTGAACCCAAATTCAATTATAAAACTCAAACTGAAAATTCAACGAAATAAATCTAGACCGAAATATCAATATGACAAACTCAATAGCATAAATATGGACCAAACTCACAAATACTAAAATTTTTAACTTAACCTCTATTATTATTAAACCCAAGATCTCATCCACAAAATAATTAAGTTATTTGCCGAAAGAAAAATAAGCCCCAAATTATAAGTTAAACTGTTATGATTATGATTCGATTTATACCTGAACTGAACTCTGTATAATTTAATGCAAAGCTGATTAGTAAAAGCCCCATCCTTACGGAACATAGGCAGGCCTGCATTTATCTGGTGTCAAAAAGTTAGACCCAATTTAGAACCAAATTCGCGCTATCTAAATCGCTACTCGACTCAGTCCAATGAACAAAGTGACTGTCTCAAACCCCTATGCCCCCAAAAAAAAAAAAAAAAAGGTCCATTTTGTTGAAAAATAAACAACGTTTCGTGCGAGAACGAGGGAAATTTTATAGGAGCGAAATGAGCCAAAGCACAGACCCACCCCCCTTCCCTACAAACTTGTTCTATCAAAATCTCTGAATTCGTCTTTAATCCATACAAAAGAAAAGGACTATTACAGTTTACATTTGAATATTCATCTCATTCATGGATCTAAGCCAGGTAAAATTCCCCAAACCCAAACTTAAAAAGACTTTCATGCCATCTAATTTCTCAGATCATAACATTTTAGATTCGGGTTTCTTGTTATTTACGTATATGTTTTTCATCTATTACATGACAGCCCGTAGAAGAAAACTATGCCAATCCCAAAACATGCTTCTTTCACGTCCTCTTCAAGGTGATTGCTGTGATAATTTTGTGCTGTTTTCGAGAATTGCATGATTTCATTTCCCCCTGGTTGATGTATAGTGTCTTTTCGGACAGGCCTCGGCTTTGGCATTTTACATGCTTTCAACGCTGTTTGCGGATAGTTTTGTTATCATCTTTGTGATCACCGTCGTGCTTGCTGCACTTGATTTTTGGGTGGTCAAGAATGTTAGCGGCCGTATATTGGTGGGGCTTAGGTGGTGGAATGAAATAAATGAGCAAGGTGAGAGCATATGGAGATTTGAGTGCCTTGACCACGAGGTTTGTCCTTTACATTTTGGTTACCCCTATCTCTTCATTTGCAAATTCCATTGTTTGACATTGTTTTTACCCCCTCCCTCTATGCAGTCCTTAGCTCGTATTAACCAAAAGGATTCTTGGTTATTTTGGTGGACATTGTATCTTAATGTAAGTAATTATTGCGACAATGGATTGGAAGTGACTTGCTGATGAATTTGCAATGCTTTCACTCTGATATGCTTTCAAGTTTTAACATTTCTTACTTTCTCTTGTCCTTTTTTTTCTATTCAGGCAGTTGCTTGGACCATCTTTGGGATATTTTCGTTGGTAAGACTTGAAGTTGATTATCTCCTAGTTGTGGGAGTTTGTTTGAGCCTTGCCATTGCCAACATCATCGGATTCACCAAATGTCGTAAAGGTATGAGATTCCGCCGTTTCAGATTTATAGTAATCCTTGTAGGACGATAAATCGTGTCGAAAAAACAAGCTAAAAGGTGATAGTTTTAGATCACACACCATGGCAGTCCATGTCATTAGCTTGGTTTAGGTGGATTTTGCAAGGCTCTTGAAGACTATCTAGTCAAAGTTTTATGTTAATGAAATAACCTACAACATGCCATCCAACCATTTGTGTTATTGCTTGAATGCAAACGATTATAAACTATAGTTATCTCTAGCTGTCTAACAGCCCTGAGTGCATGAATGGGTCTGCCCAGCTTTGCCAGTCCAAGAGACCAAGAGTATGTAGGGTAGAGCTTAAGGTTATTAATTTGCTCTCACTGGCTCATACACATAGAGACTAGGTTGAGCTAAGGCTTTATTTATTTTTTATTTTTTTTGATTTGATCATTACAAACCAAGGAGAGGAGCGTATAGGTGACCCAAGACTCGAACCCAGGTCTATGATGCCAACGAACAACAACTTTACCACTCTAACTGTGGCTTCATCGGCCCTTTCAAACTCTAGATCTTATACTACACAGGCTTGGAGCAAACTTGTAAATAGAAATGCAAGCCTAAAACAGAGAAAATGATACTAAGATCACCTTAAATCATGGGTTTGGTTAAAGTTGGGTTTTATTGGCTTATTTGTTCATTTGGATTGAAGGTGAGCTGATAATTTTTTTATACAAAATGGGATCGGAAGGAAGAAGGGTTTTCAAATATAGTTATCGAACCTTAGACTTCATGCTAATTAACTTGAAATCCACACAAATTTAGCTTTGAGTGGATTGGTGGGATCTTTAATCCCTTAACCTTAATCTAACCTGAACCTGTGAAGCCAATTCTCAGCTACAGTTTATATCATTTCTATTATCTTACAAGATTTTCTTTTTTCCTCTTTATAATAAATTCAGATGCCAAGAACAAGATTCAGGCGTTTGCCTCTAGGACCATTGCTTCTCGTTTTTCATCTACACTACAGTCAGCATTTAGCTTGGTGTAAGTTGTCTGAGCTGCAAACAGATTTTATCAAAATTTTATTGCCCAGGTTGCTTTAACTTCTAGGCACTGAAAAACAATGAATTCATTATGTATTTTTGTTTTTAATCATAGAATGAAAAAAAGAAAAGGAATTAGAAATATGTATTCTCCTAAACTTATTGTAATAAATTTTACAACATAAATCAGTATAACAGATACATGTAGTTGAAAGACAAAATTTGATTGACTTGGTGGGGATTATATCTGTTTTAATCACACCAAACTTCCTCACTACATTGATTGCTAAATTGGGTTTCTTCACATAATTCTATATTCTAAACCAAAACAATTTCTGTCAGCACACCATTTGCAGAAAAAGAATGAAATTACATCAATGAGTCACAATCTGCAACAGCTACCAAATTGACTTCCCTCTGCTCACCAAACTCTCTTTCTTTTTCTTGAATCTAAAACCTAACAACACAATTACAAATTTGTCCCTTGACTCTTAAAAAAAATTATAAAAATACCTCTAAATTGTTGAGGAGTGAGAATCACCACTTGACATGTAGTGGAAATTCATAACTAGTTAAAAATAAGAGTGCATGAAAAGTAGTTTGAATTGATGATGGTTAAAAAAGATTGAAGGGCAACCAGAATACCACATAATTCAAATGGTATCCTGATTGCGCATGAATCTAAGGTCACGAGTTTAAACAAAATAAAATCTTAAAATGGGTCAATTTTTATGTTATCAGCGCCATATGCTCTTTTAACTGTTGATGAAATGGTAGTTTAAAACCCACAAGAAAGAGAAGATTGGACATAAAGGAGGAGGAAAAATAGCATTACATGGTCGGTCACAAATAGTAAAAAATTTGATCCAAGCATTGACCATTTTCATCATCTTCACATGTTGCAACCACAGCAGAACACGTTGAAAATATTGGATCTATGTAATAATAAAACAACACACAACTTGTCCTCGTTTTTGAAAAAAAAAGAAACTACCTTTTTTATCCTCGTAGAATAGTGTTTGGTCTTCATAGTTCATATTCAAACATTTTGTCCAATTGTGCGTGTACGAGACCAAAACATAAGACATGGAAAAGTCAGACAGTCAAACCCCAAATAGAAAATTCACAAATGGGTCGTTGCAATTTCTACTTTTTCATCACACACACATGCCCCTGTTTTCTCTTCTTCATCAAAAAATAAAAAAAAAAAAAAAAATCATTGTTTACTTTTTGGTAGTCAGTCCAAACTCCCCCTATATAAATGAATGCCCTTTGCTCGAATCAACCCAAAGTCACAAATCAAATCCCTCTCTATCCTTTTTGGTTTCTCCATCGGAAAAAAAACAAAGCCTGTTTCTTTTCAGCTCAGAAATGGATGTTTACGAGACTGGTTTCATATCTGAAACCCTACAAAGTGAAGAAGATATGGACGTAAAGAAAGGTCCATGGACTGAAGAAGAAGACTTCACGCTTAAAGCTTATGTTAATATCCATGGGGAAGGTCGCTGGAACTCAGTTGCTCGCTTATCAGGTATAAAACCCAAGAATTTTAAGCCTTCTATGCATCTCTTCTGGACATGATTTCTTTTTTGTGATACTGAAAATGAAACGAAATGAATTGGTCCAGGATTGAAAAGAACCGGCAAAAGCTGTAGATTAAGATGGCTGAACTATTTGAGACCGGAAGTGAGACGTGGGAACATTAGTCTCCAAGAACAGCTATTGATTCTTCAACTCCATTCTCGATGGGGCAACAGGTTTGTGTTTTTTTACTTAAAAACCCCAATTTTGCTTTCATCATTCCTTAAATTTTCAAATATGAATGGGTTTTTTGTGCTAACTTGGATCTGGTTTTGATCATGAAGATGGTCTAAAATTGCACAACACTTGCCTGGAAGGACAGACAATGAGATAAAGAACTATTGGAGAACCAGAGTCCAAAAACAGGCGAAACAGCTTAAATGCGACGTTAACAGCATGCAATTCAGGGACGCCATGCGGTACGTTTGGATCCCTCGTCTGGTCGAACAAATCTGCGCTTCATCTGGATCCCACTCGGCTCAACAATCCTCCTCCACCACCACCACCTACGCAGAAACGATCGTTTCGGTCCGAGTTGACCCGAGTCTCTTGCCCGAGTTATCAGGCACTTCATCAGATTCCCTGGACGCCCAAGTCTCTTCCGTTTCAGACCTGACCAATTCAAAATACCCGAATAGCTTACAAAACGGGTCGGGTTCAGGAAATACAATAGCGGGAACATGGGGTGGGGTTGAAATTGAGGCGACGGACGGTGGAGATTCGATGGAGAGTGTGTGGAATGAAGAGAATATTTGGTTCCTAAGACAGCAGCTTTATGATGACGATGATTTGAATTAGCTTACGTGACGTATAATATTAAAGTTTTATATATCTTCGCCATTAATTTGCTACTTATATATCTAACAGTAAACACCACAAAATTTGAAGTAATGTAAATGAATCACCCAACAATATCTGGTTGATAGAGATTTATAGCATTACAATATGCTTCTATTCCATTTCAATTGCTCAATTTTGTTCTTTCATTTTCCTTGTTAGAGCATTCAACCTAATGGAAAATGTTGCTTTTTCTTTTAGTAGAAAAGATGGTAATATTCGAAGCAAAATTAGTGCCATGTCTTTTTGATACAATATTAGGGATAGAGGATGGCAATAATACTATCAAACGACAACAATTTTAATCACCCCTCTGTTCAATGATGTGTTTTGATATATGATTATTTATATTCTTGAATCATATATAAATTTAATAATTACATTTTAATTTTAATTTAATAAAAGTTAAAGTTGATTTATACTAACCTTCGGTTGATTTAAATTATTAATATTTGTACGAGTTGTTATACACCAATATAAATTGGTATTAACCAAAACATAGAATAATCAAAGCAAACCAAAATTTTAACTCTCTGTATAATAGTCATTTGTTATAATAGCATTTCGCTATAATAGTAAACTTTTAAGTAGAATCGGTTTTTATACTTTATTTTAACTTTCTATAACAGTTTTTCACATCTACAACAAAATATTGTAAAAAAATGTTAAGTAAAATTATATTTATTTCATAAAAGTAAGTCTATTAATTATAATTTATTAAATAAAAATGATTTTTATTAAAAATATTATCTCGATAAAATATTTAAATTTCAACTGAAAGAAAATCTATCAATCATTTTTTATTAAATAAAAATAATCTTAGATGAGTAAATTCACTAATTAAATATGCTACTATGAATTTGAAACATCATAAATTTATAAATTGATTACTTAAATTTATTAATGCATGATAAATTAATTGATTTGATTTGATAATTTATTATAATTGATTGAATCTTGATAAATTAATTTATGAATATAAAAGAATATAAAATAAAATAATACATCCACCTACTATACATCTTTTAATTTTGTTGAACATAATTCTTATTTTTTTTTTTATTTGATAAAAATAAATGAGACTGGTTTTAAGAGAATTTACGATTTAAAATCCAATGGATTAATGAGTGGTAAGTAGGTTGGTATGAAAACTCCCCACTTGGGGGTTTCAAAGTCCTTTTATTCTTTTCAAAGAATTAGCCCTCGTGACGACTTGGAAATTTTAGATAAGGCAAAAACAAAAAGAGAACAAATTCGAATGATATGTTTAAAATTTGAGGGAAATTAAATTAATTAATTCTGCTGCATGACTAAAGCACTAACCGCCGCAACCGTTGAAAGTTTAAACCAAAGCTGGGGTGCAAAAGTCTAATCACCCCATCACGTACCAAGTCAACTCCATAAACAAAATAAACATTTTGTCAGCAACCGAACTGCCCCCATATCACATCATTTATTTGCAAAGGTCATCAAAAATGAAAATATTCTTTATCAATTATCCCACGAGTTATATCATCATTTAGGTCTCCTCCATTGAAAATTGTAAACCTAAAACTTCTTTTTTTTTTTTTTTTATTTCTCAAAAGAAAAAACACGCACACATGCAACAGTAGTTCATTTTAAAACAAATTTAATATACAATTAAAATAAAATAATTATTGAATATTAGATATTAATATAGTTATTACGGTGTTCATCATTACCGACCCGCTACCTGGTTACTCGATTGATCTCGACTTGTAGTCTACGTGGTTCGCACCTTGAGTTCGCACGTGAGGTGTTCGCGTCCTTTCATTAGCTTGCATGATATAGGTTCACGCCACCATGCAGACAAACCTACACTTAAGGAACACGTATTAATCCCAGAGTAGAGTACGTGTTGGCATACATGGGGACCTACTTACAACATTACATCTATGAACAATAACCGTATCATATAAATAGATATTTTAACCCTTTTTGAGACACACAAAAACACTAAACAATTTGATGCGGTAAGCGTGGACAGACTTCCGATCTTTAGATAATCAGAAATGTAACAGCCCGATTTTGGGGCTAGTCGGAGCAGTGGTTTCGGAATCACTAATCCGAGGTTGAAGAAAATTATTTTAATATTATTTTATGAGTTATAGCATGATTACCAAGATGCATGAAAATTTTGGTGCTTTAATTTTAGCGATTGTATGCTTAATTGCGAAAAAGGACTAAATCGCATAAAGTGCAAAAGTTTCATTTTACAAGCTAGAGGTGTCTAATAGCTATGGAATATAAAATTGGAGGTCCTTAAAGAGCAATTAGACCCTTAGAGAATGGGTGCCCGGCCATAGGGGACAAAATGAGGTCAAAATTGGTCAAGTGGGTGGGTTAGGTGGATTAAATTGAAGGGAATAATAAAATAAAGAAAAGGCTATCATCTTTTTATTTTCTCTTCTTCTTCCACCGAATTTTCACACTCAATAAGGGCTTTGAGAGCTTGAAATTTCAGCAACCTATTTTCCTTGCTAGTAAGTGATCTTAATGGCTTTTCTTGATAATTTTTGTACTTTTGGAACCCCTAAAGCTTAAGCTAGCTAAAGAGGGGACTATTTTGCAAAATGGTTGAAAGTTTAGAGACTTGCCATGAGAGTGTTCATGTTGTTTGCTGAGTTTTTATGGAAGAAAATGAATGTTAGTGAGTTAAGGAACAACTTTTGTGAAAGGTATTATCATAAAAACACCTAAATAGGGTTTATTTGTAAAGGTTGTGATTGTGTAATAAATGCATAAAATAAATGGTTTTGTGAATTGTTGTAAGAGAAATAAATGTTCAGCTAGGCTTGTTTAATGAGAAAATGTGACGAAAAATGATTTACGAGCCTAGGGGCAAAATCGTAATTTTGCCAAAGTATAAGGGCAAAATGGTCGTTTTTGCCTAAGTAGAAATTTTGATGTATCATGAGTTATAAAGTGATTGAATGAGTAAATTTTATTATTATAGATCAAAAAGAGCGTAGGAACAACCTTGACCGAGGAAAAGGCAAGGTTACAGACTAGACCGTCGATTAACACATTTTGCACCGAGGTAAGTTTATGTGTAAACGTTACATCTTTAATACATATGTTGTTACTTATTGGTGCATTGTATGAATGAGATCAATTATGAGTGAGATTGATTGAAATTGATAGATAGTGAGTAATTCTTGTATGAACCTCAGAATAGATATGTAAGTGCGAAAAAATATCCATAATAATTATTCGGTGGGCTATGTGCGATACCACCTTAATTATCATTTTTGGTGGGCTGTGTGCGATACCACCTTATTATTTATTCACGATGGGCTGTGTGCGATACCATCATTTATATTATCATTTGGTGGGCTATGTGCGAAACCACCGTAAATATTCTTGTTGGTGGGCTATGTGCGATACCACCCCATTATTGATAAATGGTGGGCTGTGTGCGAAGCCACCGGGTACTTAGTATTTTTCCGAAGGGTTCATCGAGAAATTGTTTAAGTAAATGTTTCATGTGACTTTGTGATGATGAATGCAGGGAATGTGTACAAGTAAATGTGAGCAATATTTGTTACATGGTTGGAATGTGGTAAGAGATGAAATGAGTAAGCATGATTATGGAAATGTGAATTGTTCTTGCTTAGTACGTAATGTTATCGAATAATTAGCATATGTTATGATGCTCATCGTTTACATGTAAACTAACTAAGCTTAAAGCTTACTCCCCTTTTTTCCCTTGTTTTATAGTGTCAAAGAGCCAGCTCGGGATACGAAGATAATAGAAAGATCACCCACATTATCAGCTCATCTCGGTATAATTAGACTTAGCATTTTGAGTATGGCATGTATAGGGGCTAGACTTAGTGAAATGTTTTGTTGTTTTGGCCTAGTATGTTGGCTCTCTTAAAGATGAACTTTTTTGTAAATAACCATAGTTGATGGCTCATTATTATTAATATATGAAAAGATGAGGTTATTCATGAATGTGTATGATGCATGAATGGGTTGATTGGTTAATGGTTGAATGTAAGTTGTGTTGTATGAGTTAGGGTGATAAAAGGGCTTGGCAAATAGCCTTGCTCTTGTTCACACGGGTAGGCACACGGACGTGTGTCTAGGCCGTGGGTGACACACGGTCGGCCCCATGAGTATATGACTGGGCTGTGTGTCCAATGCATGTCAGTGTTGCAAGTCAATGTCGACCACGGGTTAGACACACGGGCGTGTGCTTAGGCCGTGTGCCCCTTATGAGGTTGCTGACGTCATAAATAGAATACCCAGGTTTTCACACACGGGTGAGGACACGGGCGTGTCTAGGTCGTGTGAAGGACACGGGCCAAAGACACGGGCGTGTGTCTGGTCGTGTGAAATCCCCTGTAGGTTCGCAATAAAAATAAATTCCACATGGGCTTGGGACATGGGCGTGTGTGACCACACGGCTTGCCTACACGGGCGTGTGGTCCTGTGTAAGCAAAAATTTTCTAAGTATACAACAATTTCTGGTTTGATTCCGAGACCCTCCGTTTGCATGTTTAAGGCCTCGTAGGTCCATAATGAGGATGTTTGAATGTGAATGGGAATTTTTAAGTTGAAATGAAATTTTATAGCCCAAAGTTGTATGTTCAAGTAAGTAAGTCCGGTAATGCCTCGTACCCGGTTTCGACGTTGAATATGGGTAAGGGGTATTACATTTAGTGGTATCAGAGCTATGGTTTAGTAGGTTCTCGGACTACCGTAGCGTGTGTAAGAGTCTAGCTATACATGCCATGAATGTACATTGATAGTGTGGTGACTTCTGATAATTCTAAACTTTGTTTTATATATAGTAAATGGATCCCGACCGAGCAACTGCTGATGACGCTGCTAGTAACGCGTCGGCTCCCGCGCAAGGGACCGCGCCTGTAGAGAGTAGACCCGAGACTATGGGTCAAGGAGAAGAGGCTCGAGAAGCCTTTCTCCAAATGATGAGTGTAGGAATTATCATCCCTTTAGTAAAGGGATTCTGTAAATATTTTACAATCCCTTATTCTAAGGGATCATATCTCTATTAGTTTCTTTCCTATCTTAGAGTTTCCTAAATTAGAGACATATTTTGTATAAAGATGTAATATGTTCTATTGTATTATGTAGAGTATATACAGAGAATTACTCTAATTTCCACATGGTATCGATTAGGTTACGGTTTTTTCCACCCTAGACCATGTCGAAACTTCTTCTTCTACAAATCCTTCTCCTACTCCGAGATTACCTCAAATCCAAAAAAATTTCTCAGTTCTGATGCTCAATCGGACTCAAATGTCTGAATATCACCTCGCCATCGATTAAATGGCAACAATTTTCTAGAATGGTCCCAATCGCTTAAGATTTTTCTCTTGGGAAGAGACAGATTGGGCTATGTTCTCGGTGAAATCAAGCGACTGCTGTGCTGACACTTGTTTTGCTAAGTGGATGCGTGACAATGGTCGGAGTTATGACTTGGCTCCTTAATTCCATGACCCCAAGTATAAGCGAAATTTTCTCCTTTACAACACAAACAATGAAATCTGAGTCTTTGTCAGTGAAACCTACTCTAGCAATGATAACATTGCCAAAGTATATCATGTTGAAAATCAAGCAGCCACCCTTAAGCAAGGAACCATGCCCGTCACTCTCTACTACAATACCCTTACCACTTTTTGGCAGCAATTAGATTTGTATGCACAGCATGATTGGGCAGTTCCAAGAGATGCTACCTTTTATCAGCAAATTGTTACTCAGAGAAGGTTATTTCAATTTCTACAATGCTTAAATAAGGAACTGGACGAGGTTCGCGGTAGGGTTCTTGCTATTTCTCCTCTTCCCTCCCTTCGAGAGGCCTTCTCTATGGTCAAGAAGGAAGAAAGTCGAAGGAGTGTGATGCTGCTTGATGAACCAGATTCCACTCCTGAAGGATCTGCCTTAGTGACACATCAATCATCTCCCTCTTCCAAGCGGGGGAGACCTTGGTGTGATCACTGCAAAAAGCCCGGCCACTCCAAGGAAAAGTGTTGGAAGCTTCATGGTAAGCCTCAGGACTGGAAGTCAAAGAACTCTAGAGATAATAAATCAAGTCTTGCCGCTGCCACATCTGTCACCAGATTCACCAAAGAGCATATTGCTGACCTTCAAAAACTGTTTAGAAAGTTTCAAGGGTCTAGTGCGGGTAATCTGGTCATGAAAGAACCAGAAGGTAACCCCTCTTCTACAGCATTGTTTTCCTCTCAGTTCACTCCTAATTGGATCCTCAATTCTGGTGCCATTGATCATATGACTGGTAATAAGGCCTTGTTTCACAATTTTTTCCAAACATTTGGTAAAGCTGTCAAAACAGCTGATGGTTCCTTGTGCAAAATAGAAGGCCATGGAACTGTTGTTCTCAATGAACAGATTGCACTTAAAAATGTTCTCTTTGTACCAAATCTGGCTTGCAATCTCATTTCCGTAAGTAAAATTTCCACGGACTTGAACTGTTTCGCAATTTTTAACGGTCTTGATTGTACTTTGCAGGCACTGAACTCGAAGAAGATGATTGGTAAGGCCAGCTTGCAGAATGGTCTCTACTTCCTCCCTTCCTCTCTTAAAATCGAGATCTCTAAATCTTTCACCGCTTTAAATATAGTTGATACTATTATGTTATGGCATTTTCGTTTAGGCCATCCTAGTTTCCAATACCTTGCTAAATTGTTTCCTGATCTATTCATTAATAAAAGGCCAAACTCTTTTTCTTGCAAAGTTTGCTCTCTTGCCAAACATACTAAATCATCTTATTTTCCTTCTCCATACAAGCCTTCTCACCCTTTTTCTTTGATCCATAGTGATATTTGGGGCCCTTCTCGGGTGAAGAATGCTGATCATTGTAAGTGGTTTATCACTTTCATTGATGATCACAGTAGGATAACTTGGACTTATTTGCTAAAAGATAAATCTGAAACTGCTGGTATTTTTGCGCAATTTTATAACATGGTTCTCACTCAATTTGGGTCTAAAATCCAGCTCTTTAAATCTGGTAATGGCACTGAATTTTTTGCTAGGTCTTTGGGAAATTTTTTCAGGGAAAAAGGCATAGTTCAGCTTAGTTCTTATGTTGGAACCCCACAATAGAATGGCATTGCCGAAAGGAAAAATAGGCACCTCCTAGAGGTTACTCGTTCTCTTCTATTTACTACCAATGTTCCTAAATATTTGTGGGGGGAAGCCTTATTAACGGCCACCTATTTAATCAACCGAATGCCTAGTAAGGTTTTAAAATTTCAAACACCTCAATCTATATTTTGCAGCACTTTCCTAATTTTAAGCCTATCTCTTCAATTCTGCCACTTAAAATCTTTGGTTGTACTGTCTTTATCCAAAATATTGCTCCTAATAAGTCCAAGTTAGACCCTAAGTCTTTAAAATGTGTACTGGTTAGGTATTCTTCACTTAAGAAGGGATATAAATGCTATCATCCTCCTTCAAAACGATTTTTTTACTACTATGGATATCACTTTTTATGAACAGGATCCCTATTTCACTCAGGCTAAAATTCAGGGGGAGACATGGAGTGATTTTCAGCCAAATCAGGTATCTCCTTCTAATTTCCATTCTCAACCTTCAAAATTGCCACCATTTTTACCTTTACCTGCAGATTTGTCACCCGTGACTACTCCTATTAATTCTCCTGTTATACCTATCACTAACTCACCCACACCTACTTTAAACACCCCTCCTGAAAATACACCTAATCCTATTGAAAATCTTCAACAAACATCACCACCCAAACAGCTTCGTGTCTACACAAGAAAAAGGAAAAATATCCCTGAGACTATTTTGCAATCTGATTCTTATCGAGAATTGGATTTGGGTCCAGCTGCCGAAATGGAAGAAAAAATCAGTAAGTCTACTACTCTTGATGACTTCCCTATTGCTATTAGAAAAGGGGTTAGACAATGCACCAAGCATCCTATTGAAAAATTTGCTGGCTATAATTCTTTGATGCCTTCTTTTCAAGCATTTACAGCAACCTTGGATAAAGAACAGATTCCTACAAGCATAGTTGAAGCCCTAAAGGATCCTAAATGGAGAAAGGTTGTTGAAGAGGAAATTTGTGCACTAGATAAAAATGTTACTTGGACAGTTATAAACCTTCCTCAAGGAAAAAAGGTTGTTGGCTGTAAATGGATCTTTGCTGTAAAGTACAACTCTAATGGAAGCATCCAACGATACAAAGCTAAACTAGTGGCTAGAGGCTTTACGCAAACATATAGGATAGATTTCACAGAAACTTTTGCACTGTGGCAAAGCTTAACACTGTTCGAGTACTCCTAAGTTTGGTCAGAATTGCGATTGGCAATTACACCAACTTGATGTAAAAATGCATTTCTTAATGGCATGCTAGAGGAAGAAGTTTATATGAAATTGCCACACGCTTAAAGTCCATTGAAGGTAGCAACAAGGTTTGTAAGCTCAACAAGTCTCTATACGGGCTAAAACAATCACCCAGATCTTGGTTCGAGAGGTTCACTAAAGTCTTTCCTAAAAACGGCTACAAGCAGTCACTTGCCGATCATACACTTTTCATCAAGGTAACTTCTACAAATAAGAAAGCTATTCTAATTGTGTATGTTGATGACATAATTCTTACTGGAGATGATGAGGAAGAAATTAGCAATTTGAAGGAGCTGTTAAACAAGGAATTCGAAACCAAGGACTTGGGAAAGCTAAGATATTTCCTAGGAATGGAGGTGGCAAGATTAAAAGAAGGACTTGTGATCAATCAAAGAAAGTATGTACTTGATTTACTCAAAGAAACTGATTTTCTTGGTTGTAAGCCAGCTGATACACCTATAGAGGCAAACTTGAGATTCAACAAAGAAGATGGGTCTTTAGTAGACAGAGAAAAATTTCAAAGATTAGTTGGGAAACTTATTTACTTATCCTTGACGAGGCGGATATAGCCTTTCCCGTAAATGTGATAAGTCAACACATGACTAATCCTATTTGAGAGCATATGGCGTGACAAAAATAGAATTCTCAAGTACTTGAAGAAAACTCCAGACACACGGCTTAATGTTTAAGAAGACACAAGAGGAATCATTAAGATTTTTACAGACTCTAGTTGGGCGGGAGATCTCACTGAAAAAAGATCCACTAGTGGCTACTGCACTTTTGTTTGGGGTAACCTTACAACTTAGAGAAGTAAAAAATAATCTGTTGTTTCAAGAAGTAGTGTTGAAGCTGAATTTAGAGCACTAGCTTTGGGAATATGCGAAGGAATTAGCTGAATTTAGAGCACTAGCTTTGGGAATATGCGAAGGAATTTGGCTACTTAAATTGCTAAAAGAACTTGGCACTAATCAGGAGGATCACTTTGAAGTCTTGTGTGATAATCAATCTGCTATTCAGATTGCCAAGAACCCAGTCCAACATGACCGAACAAAGCATGTGGAGATTGATAGGCATTTTATTGCTGACCAAGTCAACAAAAAGACAACCACTCTTTCATACATTCCTTCAAAAGGACAGATTGCAGACATTCTTACTAAGGCTTTGCCAAAGCCTGTTTTCAATAAATTCCTATTCAAGCTGGGATTATACAATGTATATTCTCCAACTTGAGGGGGAGTGTAGGAATTATCATCCCTTTAGTAAAGGGATTCTGTAGGAATTATCATTCCTTAGTCAAGGGATTCTGTAAACATTTTACAATCCCTTATTCTAAGGGATCATATCTCTATTAGTTTCTTTCCTATCTTAGAGTTTCCTAAATTAGAGACATAGTTTGTATAAAGATGTAATATGTTCTATTGTATTATGTAGAGTATATACAGAGAATTACTCTAATTTCCACAATGAGTAATTGGTACACGGAGTATGTACGAACGAATCCTAATGCTCAACCTCCTCCATCCCCTCCTATACCTCAGCCAGTTCCTGTGACTCCTCAAGGTATAGATTTAGTGAGAATGACTAAACCCCCGGTTGATAAAATTTGGAAACAAGGGGCCGAGAAATTCAAAGCAAATATAGATGATGACCCCGAGAGGGCGGAGTTCTGGCTTGAGAACTCTATGCAAGTATTTGATGAACTCTCCTGCACACCTGAGGAGAGCTTAAAATGCATCGTGTCATTGCTGAAGGACTCAGCATATCGTTGGTGGAAAACATTGACGTCAGTAGTTCCAAGGGACAGAGTGACATGGGACTTCTTTTTAGAAGAGTTCCGAAAGTACATAAGTCAGAGATTTGTGGATCAAAAACGGAAAGAGTTCCTCGAATTGAAATAAGGCAAAATGACGGTGGCAGAGTATGAGCACGAGTTTGTTAGGCTCAACAAGTATGCACAAGAGTGTGTGTCTACAGAAGCTATCTTGTGCAAGAAGGTTGAAGATGGGCTGAATGAGGATATCAGACTACTAGTTGGGATCTTGGAATTGAAAGAATTTGTGGTGTTGGTTGATAGGGCATGCAAGGTCGAGGAGCTGAATAAGGAAAAGAGAAAAGCCATGAGTGAGGCCCAAGATGCAAGAAAGAGGCCAATGAGAAAATCGTTCCTAACCCAATCAAAGAGGTCCAAGGAAATGAACCCTCGGACGACTGCGTCAGTTGGATATTCACACCGAGATCGAGGTAATACAATCTCGGACTCGAGAGTTCAAGCCACCTCGATAGCAAGCGTGGGCAATCCAAAGTCTAATAAACCGGAGTGTCCAAATTGTGGTAGGCAACGCACAGGGGAGTGTTGGGGAAACAACCGAAATTGTTACAAGTGTGGTTCACCCGATCATTTATCCGGAATTTTCCTGAGAGGGATGAGAAGGAAAGAAAGCAAGAAATAAGACTAAGTAATGTATCTTCGAGGGGTAGATCACAAAAGAACCAGGGAGGTGGGACTAGTTGTAGAGGTGCGCCTAGAAACTCTGCTGTGAGATCGGAGGGTCGAGCACCTGCAAGGACTTATGCCATTCGCGCTCACGAAGAGGCATCATCTCCAGATGTGATAACGGGTACTTTTTCTCTTTACGATATCTCTGTTGTTGCTTTGATTGATCTGGGGTCTACCCATTCTTACATTTACATGAAATTGGCATCTAGCATGAGTATGATTGTTAAGTCTACGGAATTTGTAGTAAAAGTGTCAAACCCGTTAGGCAAACACATGCTAGTTGACAAAGTGTGTAGGAATTGTCCTTTGACAATTAGAGGTCATTGTTTTCCGGTAAATCTCATGTTGTTGTCGTTTGATGAATTTGACCTGATTCTTGGTATGGATTGGTTGAATGCTTATAATGTTTTAGTAAACTGTGGTAGTAAGTTTATTGAATTGAGATGTGTAAATGGAGATGTCATTCGGGTTGAATCAGGTAAATCAGATAGTTTGCCTGTAATGATTTCATCTATGGTAGCTGAGAAATACTTGAAAAATGGGTATGAGTCCTATCTCGCCTTTGTGCTGAATACTCAAGAGTCAGAGGTAAAGATTGAATCAGTGCTGGTGGTATGCGAGTATCCAAATGTGTTTCCAAAAGAGTTACCCGGATTGCCTCCAGTTAGAGAGGTCGAGTTTGGGATAGAGTTAGTCTCGGGTACGACACCTATTTCTGTTGCTCCGTATAGGATGCCACCATTGGAGTTAAAAGAGTTGAAGAATCAGTTGCAAGAGTTAACGAAAAAGGGTTTTACAAGACCGAGCTATTCACCGTGGGGTGCTCCGATACTTTTTGTGAAGAAGAAAGATGGGTCGATGAGATTGTGCATAGACTACAGACAAATCAACAAGGTGACAATGAAGAATAAGTATCCTTTGCCAAGGATAGATGATTTATTTGACCAATTGAAGGAAGCTACGGTGTTCTCTAAGATAGACCTAAGGTCTGGCTATTACCAGTTAAGGGTTAAGGAGCAAGATGTGCCAAAAACTGCATTTCGGATGAGGTATGACCATTATGAGTTTCTTGTCATGCCATTTGGCTTAACGAATGCTCCTGCAATTTTTATGGATCTAATGAATCGTATCTTCTGACCGTATTTGGATAAGTTTGTAGTCGTTTTTATTGACGACATACTAATTTATTCCCGGGATGAGAGAGAGCATGCAGAGCACTTGAGAATTGTTTTGCAGACTTTAGGAGACAAGCAGTTGTATGCTAAATTTAGCAAGAATGAGTTTTGTCTCTGAGAAGTTAGATTCTTAGGACACATTGTGTCAGGTTATGGAATTAGAGCTGATCCGAGTAAGATCTCGGCTATTGTGGAGTGGAAACTGCCAAGGAATGTGTCGAAAACTAGAAGCTTTTTGGGTTTAGCGGGGTACTACAGACGGTTCGTAAAAGGGTTCTCCATGATTGCTACTCCGATGATGAAACTGTTGCATAAAGATGTTAATTTTTAATGGACTGAGAAAAGCCAACAGAGTTTCGAGAGATTGAAAGCATTGTTAACTGAGGCGCCGGTGTTAATACAACCTGAGTCGGGGAAAGAGTTTGTGGTCTACAGTGATGCGTCATTAAACGGTCTTGGCTGTGTGTTAATGCAAGAAGGTAAGGTAATAGCTTACGCCTCGAGACAGCTAAAACCGCATGAGAAGAATTATCCGACTCACGATTTGGAGTTGGCTGCGATCGTTTTCGCTTTGAAGATTTGGCGTCATTATTTATATGGTGAGAAGTGTCGAATCTTCACCAATCACAAGAGTTTTAAGTACTTGATGGACCAAAATGATTTGAACTTGCAACAATAGCGGTGGCTCGAATTATTGAAGGATTATGAGTTAGTAATCGATTACCATCCGGGAAAAGCGAATGTGGTTGCGGATGCCTTGAGCAGAAAATCCCTGTATGCTTTGAGAGCTATGAGTACGAGCTTAGCGTTGTCTGATGATGGTGCTATATTGGCCGAGTCGAGGGCTAGACCATTATTTATTCAGCAGATATGTGAAGCTCAAAAGAATGATAGTGAGATGCAAGCTAAGAGAGCTCAGTGCGAATCGAAAAATGACTCTGATTTTCGGGTTAGTTCAGAGGATGGCTTGATGTTTCATGATAGAATTTATGTACCAAAGGATGATGAGGTAATCCAAAAAATTTTACATGAAGCACATAGTGGTTGTTTGTCAGTACACCCGGGTAGTACAAAAATGTACAATGATTTGAAGAAGTTGTATTGGTGGCCGGGTATGAAAAGAGACATCTTCGAGTTTGTTACAAGATGTTTAATTTTTCAACAAGTGAAAGTCGAGCATCAAGTGCCTTCGGGATTACTTTAGCTGGTGATGGTTCCAGAATGGAAGTGGGATCGAATCACAATGGATTTCGTAACGGGGTTACCAATGACTCCGAAAAAGAAAGATGCTGTGTGGGTTATTATGGATAAATTAACAAAGTTGGCTCACTTTATACCGGTGCGTGTGGATTACTCACTCAATAAGTTGGTCGAGCTATATATTGCTGAGGTGGTGAGATTACATGGAGTACCTATATCTATTATCTCGGATAGAGATCCGAGATTTACTTCGAGGTTTTGGAAGAAGTTACAGGAAGCCTTGGGTACAAGATTGAATTTTAATACTGCGTTCCATCCTCAAACCGATGGCCAATCTGAAAGAGTGATTCAAGTTCTTGAGGATATGCTCCGATGCTGTGTGTTAGAGTTCGAAGGTAGTTGGGAAAAATATTTACCTTTGGTTGAGTTTGCCTATAACAACAGTTATCAGTCGAGTATACGGATGGCACCGTACGAAGCTTTATATGGTCGCAAGTGTCGGACTCCCTTTTATTGGACCGAGCTTAGTGAGAAGCAAATTCACCGGGTTGATCTAGTTAAAGAAACCGATGAGAAAGTGAAAGTGATCCGTGATAGTCTAAAAGCTGCTTCAGATCGACAAAAGTCATACGCAGATTTAAAAAGGAAAGAAGTCGAGTTTCAAGTGGGCGATAAAGTATTTCTGAAAGTATCCCCGTGGAAGAAAATATTGAGATTTGGTCGAAAGGGCAAATTGAGACCACGATTCATAGAGCCGTATGAGGTTATTGAAAGGATTGGCCAGTAGCATACCGGTTGGCTTTGCCGGCGGAGTTAGAGAGAATATACAATGTGTTTAATGTGCCGATGTTGCGGCGATATCATTCCGACCCTTCCCATTTGATCCCTCTAAAAGAAATTGAAATACGACCGGACATGACTTATGAAGAGGAACCAATTAAGATATTGGCTCGAGAGGTTAAACAGTTGAGGAATAAGAGCATAGCCTTAGTGAAAGTGTTATGGCAAAAACATGGTGTGGAAGAGGCTACGTGGGAACCGGAAGAAGCCATGAGGGAACAATACCCAAACCTTTTTATCGGTAAGATTTTCGAGGACGAAAATCTCTAAAGGGGGAGAGTTGTAACAGCCCGATTTTGGGGCTAGTCGGAGCAGTGGTTTCGGAATCACTAATCCAAGGTTGAATAAAATTATTTTAATATTATTTTATGAGTTATAGCATGATTACCAGGATGCATGAAAATTTTGGTGCTTTAATTTTAGCGATTTTATGCTTTATTTCGAAAAAGGACTAAATCGCATAAAGTGAAAAAGTTTCATTTTACAAGCTAGAGGTGTCTAATAGCTATGGAATATAAAATTAGAGGTCCTTAAAGAGTAATTAGACCCTTTGAGAATGGGTGGCCGGCCATAGAGGACAAAATGAGGTCAAAATTGGTCAAGTAGGTGGGTCAGGTGGATTAAATTGAAGGGAATAATAAAATAAAGAAAAGGCTATCATCTTTTTATTTTCTCTTCTTCTTCCACCGAATTTTCACACTCAAGAAGGGCTTTGAGAGCTTGAAATTTTAGCAACCTATTTTCCTTGCTAGTAAGTGATCTTAATGGCTTTTCTTGATAATTTTTGTACTTTTGGAACCCCTAAAGCTTAAGCTAGCTAAAGAGGGGACTATTTTGCAAAATGGTTGAAAGTTTAGGGACTTTCCATGAGAGTGTTCATGTTGTTTTCTGAGTTTTTATGGAAGAAAATGAATGTTAGTGAGTTAAGGAACAACTTTTGTGAAAGGTGTTATCATGAAAACACCTAAATAGGGTTTATTTGTAAAGGTTGTGATTGTGTAATAAATGCATGAAATAATTGGTTTTGTGAATTGTTGTAAGAGAAATAAATGTTCAGCTAGGTTTTTTTAATGAGAAAATGTGACGAAAAATGATTTACGAGCCTAGGGGCAAAATCGTAATTTTGCCAAAGTATAAGGGCAAAATGGTCGTTTTTGCCTAAGTAGAAATTTTGATGTATCATGAGTTATAAAGTGATTGAATGAGTAAATTTTATTATTATAGATCAAGAAGAGCGTGGGAACAATCTTAACCGAGGAAAAAGTAAGGTTACGGACTAGACCGTCGATTAACACATTTTGCACCGAGGTAAGTTTATGTGTAAACGTTACATCTTTAATACATATGTTGTTACTTATTCGTGCATTGTATGAATAAGATCAATTATGAGTGAGATTGATTGAAATTGATAGATAGTGAGTAATTCTTGTATGAACCTCGGAATAGATATGTAAGTGCGAAAAAATATCCATAATAATTATTCGGTGGGCAATGTGCGATACCACCTTAATTATCATTGTTGGTGGGCTGTGTACGATACCACCTTATTATTTATTCACGATGGGCTGTGTGCGATACCATCGTTTATATTATCATTTGGTGGGCTATGTGCGAAACCACCGTAAATATTCTTGTTGGTGGGCTATATGCGATACCACCCCATTATTGATAAATGGTGGGCTGTGTGCGAAGCCACCGGGTACTTAGTATTATTTTGAAGGGTTCATCGAGAAATTGTTTAAGTAAATGTTTCATTTGACTTTGTGATGATGAGTGCAGGGATTGTGTACAAGTAAATGTGAGCAATATTTGTTACATGGTTGGAATGTGGTAAGAGATGAAATGAGTAAGCATGGTTATGGAAATGTGAATTGTTCTTGCTTAGTACATAATGTTATCGAATAATTAGCATATGTTATGATGTTCATTGTTTATATGTAAACTTACTAAGCTTAAAGCTTACTCCCTTTCTTTTCCCTTGTTTTATAGTGTCAAAGAGCCAGCTCGGGATACGAAGATAATAAGAAGATCACCCACACTATCAGCTCATCTCGGTATAATTAGACTTAGCATTTTGAGTATGGCATGTATAGGGGCTAGACTTAGTGAAATGTTTTGTTGTTTTGGCCAAGTAAGTTGGCTCTCTTAAAGATGAACTTTTTGTAAATAACCATAGTTGATGGCTCATTGTTATTAATATATGAAAAGATGAGGTTATTCATGAATGTGTACGATGCATGAATGGGTTGCTTGGTTAACGGTTGAATGTAAATTGTGTTGTATGAGTTAGGGTGATAAAAGGGCTTGGCAAATAGCCTTGCTCCTGTTCACACGGGTAGGCACACGGGCGTGTGTCTAGGCCGTGTGTGACACCCGGTCGGCCCCATGGGTGTGTGACTGGGTCGTGTGTCCCCTACATGTCAGTGTTGCAAGTCAGTGTCGACCACGGGATAGACACACGGGCGTGTGCCTAGGCCGTGTGCCCCTTATGAGATTACTGACGTCATAAACAGAATACCCAGGTTTTCACACACGGGTGAGGACACGGGCGTGTCTAGGCTGTGTGAAGGACATGGGCCAAAGACACGGGCGTGTGTTCGGTCGTGTGAAATCCCCTGTGGGTTCGAAATTAAAATAAATTCCACATGAGCTTGGGACATGGGCGTGTGTGACCACATGGCCCGCCTACATGGACGTGTCCCATTTCACACGAGCGTGTGGCCTTGTGTAAGCAAAAAATTTCTAAATATACTAAAGTTTCCGGTTTGATTCCGAGACCCTTCGTTTGCATGTTTAAGGCCTCGTAGGTCCATAATGAGGATGTTTTAATGTGAATGGGAAGTTTTAAATTGAAATGAAATTTTATAGCCCAAAGTTGTATGTTCAAGTAAGTCCGGTAATGCCTCGTACCCGGTTTCGGCATTGAATACGGGTGAGGGGTGTTACAAGAAAACCAAGATGACTCTCCCTAATGAGAATTTCCCTAGCAACTTCCCATCAGACCAAGCAGAAGGTTCTGACACTGGCAATCAACCCCGTGAAATAGACCTTTTTGCTGGTTGGTTTGCTAATTGACCAGAAAATCTGAGCAACTAAGGCCAGTCAGGTTCATCCAATTTTTTCGATCTCAATCCTCCCTCTTGTCAAGGATCGTGTTTTCTCTCTAATCAGGGGGCATCGTCGCTTCCCTCTTATGAAGGGGCATCGTCGCAACAACTATTTGGTTTGCAGGAGCAACTAAGGATAATGAAAGAACAGATGACTCAACAGAGTACCAGGTTTGAACAGTAACAATTATTTCAACAGGAGTTGCTAAGACAGAACGAAGAACTGAGAAGAAAGATGTAGTTTGACCAATCTGATCTTCAAGATCATGTCATGTCTATCTAGGAGAAGGCTGGGGGAGCACATTGTAACATCCCGATTTTGGGGCTAGTCAGAACAGTGGTTTCAGAACCACTAATCTGAGGTTGAAGAAAATTATTATGACATTATTTATATGTTATAGCATGATTATAAGGATGCATGGAAATTTTGGTGTTTTAATTTTAGCAATTGTATGCTTAATTGAGAAAAAGGACTAAATCGCATAAAGTGCGAAAGTTCCATTATACAATATAGAGGTGTCTAATAGCCATAGAATATTAAATTGGAGGTCTTTAAAGTGCAATTAGACCCATAATAGTGTGTTGGCCGGCCATAGAGACAAGGGAGACAAGGCATTAATTTTGGTCAAAATTTGGTGGAATTAGGTGATAAAAAAATGAATAAAATAAGATAAATAAAAAAGATATCATCTTTCACTATTCACACTTCTTCTCCACCGAAAATTGAATAGAAAATAGGGGATTTTGGAGTTCAACTTTCAGCCAAGCTATTCTCTTACAAGTAAGTGATTTTAGAGGTCTTTCTTGATAATTTTTGTACTTTCCCTAAAGGTTAAGCTAGCTAATGAGGGGACTATTTTGCAAAATGGTTGAAATTTTAGGGACTTTCCATGAGAGTGTTCATGTTGTTTGCTGAGTTTTTATGGAAGAAAATGAATGTTGGAGGGTTAAGGAATAACTTTTGTGAAAGGTGTTATCATGAAAACACCTAAACGAGACTTAGTTGTAAATATTGTAATTTAGTAATAAATGCATGAAATAATTAGTTTTGTGATTTTTGGTAAGAGAAATAAATGTTCAGCTAAGCTTGTTTAATGAGAAAATGTGATGAAAAATGATTTACGAGCCTAGGGGCAAAATTGAAATTTTGCCAAAGTATAAAGGCAAAATGGTCATTTTTGCCTAAGTAGAAATTTTGATGTATCATGAGTTATATAGTGATTGAATGAGTAAATTTTATTATTATATATGAATAAAAGCGTGGGAACAACCTTGACCGATGAAAAGGCAAGGTTACGGACTAGACCATTGATTAATACATTTTGCACCGAGGTAAGTTTATGTGTAAACGTTACATCTTTAATACATATGTTGTTACTTATTAGTGCATTGTATGAATGAGATCAATTATGAGTGAGATTGATTGAAATTGATAGATAGTGAGTAATTCTCGTATGAACCTCGGAATAGATATGTAAGTGCAAAAAAAAAAATCCATGATAATTATTTGGTGGGCTGTGTGCGATACCACCGTAAATATTCTTGTTGGTGGGCTATGTGCGATACCACCCTATTATTGATAAATTGTGGGATGTGTACGAAACCACCGGGTACTTAGTATTATTCCGAAGGGTTCATCGAGAAATTGTTTAAGTAAATGTTTCATGTGGCTTTGTGGTGATGAGTGCAGGGAATGTGTACAAATAAATGTGAACAATATATTTGTTATATGGTTGGAATGTGGTAAGAGATGAGATGAGTAAGCATGGTTATGGAAATGCGAATTGTTCTTGCTTACTATGTAATGTTATTGATTAATCAACATATGTTATGATGCTTATTGTTTACATGTAAACTTACTAAGCTTAAAGCTTACTCCCTTTCTTTTCCCTTGTTTTATAGTGTCAAAGAGCCAGCTCAGGATACTTTTCCACACTATCAGCTCATCTCGGTATATTTAGACTTAGCATTTTGAGTATGGCGTGTATAGGGGCTAGACTTAGTGAAATGTTTTGTTGTTTTGGCCAAGTGTGTTGGCTTTTTTAAAGATGAACTTTTTGTAAATAGCCATAGTTGATGGCTCATTATTATTAATATATGAAAAGATGAGGTTATTCATGAATGTGTATGATGCATGATTGGGTTGCTTGGTTAATGGTTGAATATAAATTATGTCGTATGAGTTAGGGTGATAAAAAGGGCTTGGCAAATAGCCTTATTCTTGTCCACACGGGTAGGCACACGGGCGTGTGTCTAGGCCGTGTGTGACACACGGTCAGTCCCATGGGTGTGTGACTGGGCCTTGTGTCCCCTGTATGTTAGTGTTGCAAGTCAGTGTCGACCACGGGCTAAACACACGGGCGTGTGCCTAGGCCGTGTGTCCCTTATGAGGTTGCTGATGTTATAAACAGAATACCCAGGTTTTCACACACGGGTGAGGACACGGGCCTGTCTAGGCCGTGCGAAAGACATGGGCCAAAGACACGGGCGTGTGTCTGGCCGTGTGAAAACCCCTGTAGGCTCGAAAAGAAAAATAGATTCCACACGGGCTAGGGACATGGGCGTGAGTAACCACACGGCCTACCCACACGGGCGTGTCCCATTTCACATGGGCATGTGGCCCTGTTTAAGCAAAAAAATTCTAAGTATACAAAAGTTCCCGGTTTGATTCTGAGACCCTCTGTTTGCATGTTTAAGGCCTCGTAGGCCCCTAATGAGGATGCATTGAAAGTGAATGGGAAGTTTTAAGTTGAAATGAAATTTTATAGCCCAAAGTTGTATGTTCAAGTGAGTTAAGTCTGGTAATGCCTCGTACTCAGTTCCAGCGATGAATACGAGTAAGGGGTGTTACATTTAGTGGTATCAGAGCTATGATTTAGTCGGTTCTCAGACTACCGTAACGTGTGCAAGAGTCTAGCTATACATGCCATGAATGTATATTGATAGTGTGGTAACTTCTGACAATTCTAAACTTTGTTTTATATAGTAAATAGATCCCGACCGTGCAGCTGCTGATGACGCTGGTAGTAACGCGTCGGCTCCCGCGCAAGGGACCGCGCCTGTAAGGAGTAGACCCGAGACTATGGGTCAAGGAGACGAGGTTCAGGAAGCCTTTCTCTAAATGATGAGTAATTGGTACACGGAGTATGTACGAGCGAATCCTAATGGTCAACCTTCTCCACCCCCTCCTATACCTCAGCCAGTCCCCGTGGCTCTTCAAGGTATAGATTTGGTGAGAATGACTAAACCCCCGGTTGATAAGATTCAGAAACAAGGGGTGTTACACACATGCAAAGCCATGGCAAAATGAGATGGATTCTTTACGTAGAGATGTTCGAGCAATACACCCTGATGTACAAGACAAGAATTGGTTATTTTGTTCAAACAACCCTTGTCCTCAATAGTGGCAACTGTGAGCCTACCATCCGAGTTTATAGTGGTGAAGGAGATGTTTGAAGGTAAGAGGGATCCCAGAGTACATCTCATACAGTATAATGATTATATGAATGTGATAGGGGCTTCAGATGCGGTGAAGTGTAAAGCTTTCTCGACAATTCTCAGGGGAAGCTCGAAAGATTGGTATTTATTTTTGCCGCATGGCTCCACTCAAAGCTTCTCGCAGTTGGGACAAATATTTTTAGGAAGATTTCGAGCCCATAGGACAATAATGAGAACTCCTATGGGTTTGATGTCAATGAAACAGAAGGATGAATAATCTTGTAGAATTATGTTAAACGATTCTATGTAGCCTCGTTGAACACAAAGAACTCAGAGGACAAGTGGGTCATTGATGTCTTCATTATATGAGTCCAAAATAAGCACATACAATATTCATTTATTGATAATAGGCCACAGAGTTTGGCAGATTTGTATGAGAGGGAGCATAAGTTCACTGAGATAGAGAAAATTGAAAGAGCAGCTCGCAACACTTTTCAGAGGGGTAACAGGCAATTTAATGGTTGTTGGGGTACGCACAGCCAACAAGGTCCTCTTTCTCAAAGTCTGCGTGTACAATGTGGGGGATAATAGAGGAACTATTCACAAAATAAATCGTCAAGGACATTCTAGAGGCCTTAGGGCGAGCACACAAGAAGGTATGTTCTTCATGGAAAATTTGAAGCTTACACCCCATTTAATGCTTTGCGTACCTGCATTCTGAATTAGGTCAGGAGTTTGGACATTTTGCCCAGCCCTCTACCTATGCGACGCAGTCAATTAATAACCAACTCGAGAGATAGATGTATTTTTCACAATGACAAGGGGAACAAGACCGAGGATTGCTTCTCTTTGAAAGATGTTATAAAAGAGACTGTTAGAAATGGTGAGCTGAAAGATTTTGTGGTTCAAGATGCCTCACCATCAGGTCAGAGTTTGCAGGGCAGTGATAAGGGTAAACAGGAGGTTAAAGGCACAATACATGTGGTAATTGGTACAGATAAAGAGTGAGCGACCTATAACACAAAGAGAAAGGCTTATCTCAGAAGTGTGATGTCGGTCAGTTCGTCGAAGGGGCTGCGTTAGCAAGAGAAGTGGAAGGTAGAGTTCAGTGAGGAATATGAGGATTCAATATGTGATGACGAAAGAAATGACCCTATGGTCGTATCGGTAACTATAGTAGGATTTGAGGTTAAAAGGATTCTGGTAGATAGTGGAAGTGTCGTGGAGGTTTTAACTTGGGACGCATATTAAAAGATGGGGCTAAAAGGGTAGGTTCTGAAGAAGGCGAGCCCTTTATATGGCTTTTTGAACCATTTAGTTGAGGTGAAATGATGTATTAACCTGCCTGTTACCCTAGGAGATGGTGAACACACCACCACAGAATATTTTTATTCTTTGTGGTAGACCATCCAATGGCTTATAATGTCATTTTTGGGCGTCTTATTATGAGAATAGCTAAAATAATGATTGTTAATGTAATAATCCGTTTTCAGTGAATTAGAACAGTGGTTTCGGGACCATAAATTCGATGTGAGAATATTTATTTTATTATTATTTTAATGTCTACAGTATGTTAGCAAGGTCGTATAAAAATTTCGTCAAGAAATTTTATCGTTTGCATGTTTAATTTGATGAAAAGGACTAAATCATAAAATGTGCAAAATTAGAATTCTATAAGTTAATTGTACTAAATGGCTATGAAATTAAATGGTAATTATACCACTGTTATTATGAGTGGACAAATATGGACATTAAATGTGTGTTTTTAAAGGTTACATTATAAGGTTATTTAAGTAAATTGATAAATATGTTAAGTAAAAAAATAAAAGAAAAAGCTATCATCTTCCTTAATGAACTATTCCACCGAAAATTAAGAAGAAAAAACCTCCATGGTAGCTTGTTGAGTTCAGCTAGACATTTCTCTTGCATGTAAGTAAAATTTTGGTCATGTTTTTAATGATTTTTATGTTTTCGGGATCGTTGTAGCTTAGTCTAGCTAGCCCAGGGATTAATTTGCAAAACTATTAAAATTTTAGGGTTTTTCCATAAAGGTTTTCATGTGATTTTTATGTGATTTTAGGGATTAATTTGTAAAATGTGTAAAATACATGGTGAAAATTATGAAATCATGAATTGTTTGAGTTGCTATGGATCTACATTGAATTCGGCTAGCCTGGGTAGGGATGAAATTGCACGAATTTCAATTTACGAGCTTAAGGACTAAGTTGTAAAGAAATCAAAATAATAGGGGCAAAAGCGTAATTTTTGCAAAAAATATGAAATTTGGACTGAATTGAATAGAATGGATATTAAATAAATTGAATTTATTTAATTAGATTAAGATAGACCTCGTATGGCTTTAGATCGGGGTAAAGATAAAGCTTTGGATTAGTCGATTCCATTTCTACGCCTTTATTGTCGAGGTAAGTTCGTGTAATCGTATAATGTTTTAATGTTATCTTTTGAGCTATATGTAAATTGTGGATTGTTATATAAATAATTAATGCAAATCCAACAATGTTACGAGGACTATCGAGCCTCGTTTGAACCTTAGGAATTCGTAGGATACAAATGACATGTCATTAGGGTTTCCATATTTCAGGTGCTGATCTTGAATGTCCTACCGATGGCTGAGGTCCGGCATGTGTTGCGAATACTCCACAGCTCGTGTGAGCAGCATCGTGTAGCTTACATTCTGACTCACAGCTCGTGAGAGCAGGCCCATTTCACAGCTCGTGTGAGCAGAACCATTTCATAGCTCGTGTGAGCAACATTATAAAAGGAAGGAAAGATTATGATTATATGTTTAGCACACTTCGTGTGAGCTATCCCGCGTATCTGATGATATTCTAAACGGTTCAACAGGCATGAAATTTGAAAGGAAATAGTAAGTGTTCAATATGAACCAAGACATGTATGAATGAAATACATTGAAATTGTGAGCTACATGGAAAACATGTTATGTTATAATGGATGATAAATCCAATTGAATCATGCTCTAGTATAATGGTTATCCATGTTAAATTCATATGAATTATGTTCAGTATGCTAACATGTTTGTGTTGGTGCTTAGGCTTGTGCCAAGCTAAAGGTTGGATTATATCATGTTAAATTTTAATGCTATGTAATGAAATGGTAAGTTGTGTTTTATGTTATACGAACTTACTAAGAATTATATGCTTACATAGTTCATTTTCCCATGTTTTATAGATAATCGAAAGCTCGTTCAGTTTAGAAGCTCGTTGGAGACCTATCACACTATCCAACGGCTATATCGGTAGCTTTTGATGTTTTGGTTATGATTATAATGGCATGTATAGGTGAATTGTGCTTAATAACATGGTTATTATGTTTGGCTTGTAAATGTGGTATTATGGTTGATGAACTTTTGGTATTTTAATGCTTTGATGGTTGGTGTTGAAATGGTCAAGAGAAGTTTTGTTTTGAATGACCAATTTGGTATGTTTGAATGTGATTTTTGGCATATGGTCATTATGGTAAGTTGGTATGGAATTAAGTTATAAATGTATGGTTGATGAATGGCTAATTTATGTTTATGTTTAGGTTGATTTGATGATTTGTGATTGAGGTGCCTTTTGGCATATTGGTTGTATGGATAGATAGCATATTGAATTAGTCCTATTATGCATGCTTTAGGTATGTTTTGAAGTTTGATGATATGTGCAAATAGCTTGTAGGTGTGAGCTTGATTTGGGTGAAAGAAATGGCTTGAAAATGGCCTATTTCTTGTCACACAGCCTAAGGCACGGGTGTGTGTCTCAGCCTTGTGTGACACATGGACATGCGACACAACCGTGTGTCCCCTGTAAGTTTCAAAGGGTTGCAAGTCAGGCAGTTACACGGCCTAGCACATGGCCTAGCATGGGCGTGTGGCTTGGCCGTGTGACCCAAGTCAGTGAGTTACACGGCACGGACATGGGCTGGGACACGACCGTGTATCCCTACTCCGAATGTCCACATGGCCTAATACACGGGCGTGTGTCTCAGCCGTGTGACCTTGCCACACAGCTGTGTGACCACTGCAGTGTGAAATTTTCTATCTTCTCCCATGAAGTTCTAAATGTTTCTGATTTAGTCCCGAATCATTTCTAATGTGTTTCTAAGGCATCGATGGCTCAAATAAGGGACGATATGCATCTATTTGAATGGATTTTTCTATGATTATGAAATGTTTGAAAATGATTGATTTTAAGTTATGTTTTTACGGTAATGCTCCGTAACTCTATTTCGACAACGGATACGGGCTAAGGGTGTTATAGCTATTTTTTGTATAAAGATTAAATTCCCTACCAGAACGGGATAGATTTCATAAATCTGACCAGTGAACAGCCATGCAATGTCATATGTTGTCAGTTAAGCAAACGAGTAAGCAAGAGCCACAAGGTTAGAGTTCGCAACAAGCAGAGGTGGATATTTGGATAGTCTAGATGTGAAAATAGAGGAAAGGATTCGCAAGCCAGAAGCAGCAAAAGTCATAGAAACTTTGCAACTATTTTATGATAACACGGATAAGATGGTAAGGATCTCATCAGCATTAACAAAAGAAGAAAATGAGAACTTAGTACAGTGCTTGAGGGTGAATTCAAACATTTTTACGTGGTGAGCGGTGAACATGCTTGGTGTGGATCATTAGGTGATTGTTTATCGGTTAAATGTTTCACCCAAAGTCAAACAAAAAAGGAGGTTTGCTCCGCAGGTGGTGGAGGCTATTAGATAGGAAGTAGGCAAGTTGTTGTCAGCAGGATTTATCAGGGAGATGGTGTACCCGGACTGGGTATCAAATGTTGTAATAGTGAAAAGGGCTAACGAAAAATGGAGAATGTGCATTGATTTTATTAGTCTTAATAAGGCTTGCTCGAATGATAGTTTTCCTTTTGCCCTCAATTGACAAACTAATAGATGCGTCATCAAGCCATAAGTTCATGAGCTTCATAGATGCATTCTCATGGTATAATCAAATTTCCATGACTCCAGAAGATTAGGATAAAACGACCTTTGTTACAGAAGAAAGCTTGTTCTACTATTGAGTTATGCCTTTTGAGTTGAAGAATGCAGGTGCAACCTATTAGAGGTTGGCTAATAAGATTTTCAAAGAGCAGATTGGTCGCAGTGTTGAGGTCTATATAGATGACATGTTAGTGAAGAGTTCTACTTTGGAGGGGTATATTAGGGATTTGTCTAAAGCTTTTGCTATTCTACGAACACGAAGTTAAATCCAGAGAAGTGCATTTTTGGTGTGAAAGCGGGGAAATTTTTAGGCTTCATGGTTTCGGGAAGAGGTATAGAGGTAAACCTTGAGAAGATTCAGGCCATTCTAGATATGCCTTCCCAAAAGACTATTAAGGATATTCAATGTCTAACAGGGAGGGTGGTCGCACTCAGTAGATTTGTCTCTAGAATGGTAGATAAGCGCTTACTTTTTTGTAAGGCCTTAAGAACTTATTTTAGTTGGACAGACAAATGCCAGGTTAATTTTGAAAAGCACAAGTTGTATCTCACTTCTCCACCACTTCTAATGTCTCCTTGAGTGGGGGAGAATATTTATCTTTATTTGGAAACCTCTGAAGAAACAGTGGTAGCAGTCTCGATCAAAGCAAAACGAGTTCTTTAATTTCCAGTGTATTATGTTAGCAAAGTGTTACAAAATGGCAAACAAAGGTACTTAAAGACAGAAAAGCTTATTTTTGTTTTAATAGTGGCAGCTCGCAAGTTGCGACCATACTTTCAAGCCTATACTGTGATAGTCATGACAAACCAACCCATCAAAGACATATTATATAGAGTAGACACTTCAGAAAGAATGACCAAGTGGGGAATCGAGCTAGTAGAATTTGTAATAGAGTATGCCACGAGAATAACAATCAAAGCTCAGATCTTAGCCGACTTCATGGAAAAATGTTATTTTCATATATCGTCAGACCCTACAAGTAACTCTTTAACTTGTAACATTATTACTGACATAAATGATACAATTGTATGTCACGGTGGTTATTGGAATTTTATTTGACAAATACTCGTTTTGCTTCATGATATTTCATTACAAATATACATTTGGTTCTAAAATTGTTTTCTATTGATTATACAGGATGTAGTAGTTAGCTCATCACATGGATAAACTAGCTTAACTACGAAGTCAAAATGCTGGACAATTTATGTTGATGGCTCAACAGCGAAGACGGGATCAGGAATGAGCGTTATCCTTATAAACCCTGATGAGAATAAGTGGCAATATGGGTTACCCTTCAGCATCCAACCATCTAAGAACGTTATAGAGTACGAGGCATTAATTTTCAAGCTACAACTAGCTCTAAAGTTGGGGGTGTAATGACCCAAAATTCACGGGCATCGAAAAAGTGCAGTATCAGGCCTCCGTCCTAGTAAAACGAATTAGTAAATATTTATTAGGAATATTTATGAGTCTAGTAGTGTGCTTAATTAGGTTTTTACTAAGTAAATTTAGCTTAATTTAGAGTAATTAGGAAAAAGGACTAAATTGAATAAAGGGTAAAAGTTTAATTATAGATTAAAAGAAAATAATAGGGACCAAATGGGCAATTAAGCCACATTTGGAGGTTGAGGCGGCATAAGATTGTAAAAATCTTAGATTTTTACATTATTTAATTATATAAATATATAAATTAATTATAAAGTATATTATTAAATTAATTATATTATAAATATTATATTAAGAAATAAATTAAATAAAGACAAATGTATGGTGACGATTTAATACAAGTATGTTAATAAAAATACATACATTTGTAATACTTATATTTAATTTATTAAGTAGATATTTATTAAATTATTATATTAAATTATTGTTATAATTATTATTATTATTAATATTATCAAATAAACTGAATTATGACAAATGTAAGGCGATGATAAAACACATGTGTAATAATATGTATGTGTACAATTGTAATACATGTATTTGATATTAAATAGATATTTATTTTAATTATTATTATTATATTAAATTAATTAATTTAATAAACAAATAAAAGAAAACGAAATGAAATGAAATAAAAGAGAAACAAAGTAAGGAAAGAACAGAACCATTTCGAAACAGAGCAGGGGAAAGGAGAAAAATAAAAATAAAAGGAAAAACTAGAGTTTGAAGGTTTAAAGCTTTAATAGGTAAGTCAATTAAGTCCTTTTTTCTTAATGTTGATGTTTTAGAAGCTTTAGAACAAGGTTTTGCTGAATTTAAGTTGAAGTTTTGAAAGTTCTTAGGTTTTTGAATATAGTTTATGTTGAACAAAATGATGAATTAGGGGTTTAATTGATAGAATTTCTAGTTAGAATTAATTAAGGGATTAAATTGTAAAAGAAGCTATAAGTTTTGTGTTAGAGGGATTGAATTGAAAGAAATTTGAAATTAGGGTTTTAATATGAACATTGAGTAGTTAAGTTGAATTTGGTAGGAATTGAGTAAAAATAAGGTATGAATTGAGATAGAAAAGTAAGTGAATTTAGTTAGGACTAAATTGAAATTAAGATAGAAATTGAATAAAAATTCAATTATTTAATATAAGTTGGTGCTGTATTAATAATGAAAATTTATTATTATTTTCGTAGCTAACAAAGAACCCGATACATCAGCACACAAAGGAAAGGAGAAGGCTATCGAGGACTAAAACGAGAAATTCACGGTTTGTATTACTATAATTCAAACTACTATTTATTAAATGTTATATTTAAATTTATGTGTATGGTAAGTAAAATTATAAGGTAAGTATCAATATTGAATTGAATGAAATTGAGATGAAGTATGATTATGTATGAATATTTGATAGTATATTGTTGGAAAGTGGAAAATTGTATCGAATTGAATTGTACATAGAAAGTGAAATTGAAATTGAGAAATGATTTGAATACCCTATTAACTAGGGGTGTGCATGGGCCGGCCCAAAAAAAATTTCGGCCCGTTTTTTAGGCCCGGGCCCGGCCCGGCCCGAAATATGGGCCTGAAAAATTGCCTAGACCTGGCCCGCCATAAAATTGGTAGGCCCGAGCCCGGCCCGGCTAATATTAATTTTTTAACTTATTTTATTAAAAAATAAAATAAAATAAAATAAATATATTTAAAAAAATAAAAACAAATATTAAAACAAGAAACAAATAAAAAATGATAATAAATATAAAACATAAAAAAAGAATTAATGTATGTGAACATAAATGATATTGTGAACAGCGCAGTGGTGAAGTCTCATTGCTAGATATAAAAAAAGAATCTCTACTCAAAAGTCCTTTAAGCACTTTACCCTTTCAAGGTCTCATTGTTCTACCATCCCCGCATGTAAAAATGGTGCAGTATGTTGCTAATTGTGAAATTTTACAATATGAAAGCAAATGTAGATCACTACCTACATAACTGTTTAACCTTCGAATTTAATCCAAGCTTTAATGTCTGTTTATCTGTCATAGATTCTACAACCTTAAAAATTGGTCTACTTGCTCCAGTAACTTAGAATTAGCCGTCTTTTACTGTCTGCTTTTAGTCTATCTATTGTAATCTATCACCTCCCAACATTGTATATTAAACTTTTAATTGGTATATAATTAAAAGGGCACTCTTATCTTTTGTTTTTTTTTTCTTTGGTGTATATGAAATCTATAAAATATCTATGAGATGTTTAAAATTAAAAAAAGATTAAAAATAAACTATTTAATATATTTCGGGCCGGGCCCGGGCCAAGAAATTCTTACCCGAGGCCCGGCCCATTTTTTAAACGGGCCTCATTTTCTTCCAAGCCCATTTTTCGGGCCTATATTTTTACCCGAACCCTTCCATTTTTCGGGCGGGCCTTCAGGCCGGGCCGGGTGGCCCAGCCCATGCTCAGCTCTACTATTAACTAGTCGGGTTGAGTCGGATATAGTTGGCATGCCATAGGATTGGAAGAGTACGGGAATTTATCGGCTTTGTCGATCAGGCATTACATGTGTTGTATTAGGCACCACGTGTGTCGCAGCAGCACTTTAACCGTCGATATCGCTTTACGATATATTGATCGAGTCGTGCATCGAGTACCGTTTTAGGCACAATGTGCCGTCCTAGTGTGTTTGGTTGGAATCTGTGTATCCGCTAAGGTCCGGGTTTGTTAATAGGGTGAATATTCGAAATGAGTGAATTGAATAAATTTGATTGATCTATGACTAAAAGTATGAGAAAGAAATTGTTAGTCGAATTGTGAATTGAAATTGTATGTGAGATTTGGAAACATGAACATAAGGTTCATGAATTGATCAAGTTCAAGTTATTAAGATATGATATTGTTGATGAATTATTATATATGAAATATGAAATATGAAATTGAATGTAAATTAGTTCTTATGAGTTCTAAATTTTACATGTTTAATGTTATATGATTAATATTTTTAATTCATTAGAGTTATATAGTTTGAATTATGGTAATACCACTGAGTATGAAATACTCAGCATACGGTTGTTTCTGTGCGCAGGTCAGTAGAAATCAAAGGTTCCGGTTCAGCATCCAGATCAATCCCGACTTTAGAGACAATTTGGTGATGTAATCTTTCTTTTGGTAAAAGTGGCATGTACTTAGGTATTATATAAATTATGTACTTAAGTCTTGTAACTTTGGTTGTAAAATGATGTCTAATATGGATTATAAGTATGAAATGAAATAATATGGCATATTTGGTAAAATGTGGCATGAAACTAAAATGGAAATGAATGAAATTATTAGTTCAATTAAAAGGTTATTTATGAATGATCAAGTAGATAAATTATTAAATTAATTTTGTAGGCATAATTAGGCATGTTTGGGTGTGGAGATGTATGGGTTGTTATATTGGTTGCAAATTGGTTGTGGTTTGAAATTGCAGGGAAGGTTAGATAATTATAAAGGGGTTATATTGAGTTTTTTAAAAAAAAATTCCAGAGCACTCAAACAAGTCCCGATCCACTTCTAATACGTATTTTGAGCCTCGAGGGTCCATTGAAGGGACTTTATGATGAAATTATAATATGAATGTTATTTATTTGTGAATTAATCGTAAATTGTCTGATATGTCTTGTAATACCTCGTAACCCTGTTTTAGCGACGGTTTGGGGTTAGGGGGTGTTACAGTTATTGGTATCAGAGCTATCAGGTTTAGCCGATTCTCAGGCTAAATCGAGCTCAGAAATTGAGTCTATAAGTACATGCCACTGTTGAGTCGAAACTGAGTCGGTATTTAGATGCTGACCTATTTGTTTGTTTCTATTTTATAGATTAAAGATGCCAGATGAACGAATAAATGATACTGATCAAGAAATGTACACTGGAGACGAAGAATCGTACGGATTAGATGAAACCTAATCAATAACACCTAGTGTAAACTCGATGAGAAATCAACCTTCTAATGTAGATAGAAGAAATGATAGAGATAGTGATGATTCTCACTTACTACGAGTTATTGCCGATGCCTTACAAAGAGTAGCAGGGACTGCTCCTACTACGACTTTGGTACCTACTCAGAGACGGGCCCCGATAAAAGAATTAAGAAAATACGGTGCCACTGAATTCTTGGGTCTGAAATAAGTTGATCCATCCACAGCAGAGAATTGGATGGATTCAACTAAAAGAGTTCTGTTACAATTGGAATGTACCCCCGAGAGTGTTTGATTTGCACCATTTCTTTACTGCAAGGAGAAGCTTATCTGTGGTGGGAATCCGTAATTCGACATCTGCCAACGTAGCAGTAACACAGGAATTATTTGAAAAGAATTCCAGAAGAAATATGTCGGGGAATTATATGTCGAAGATAAAAAGCAAGAATTTCTGATGTTGAAACAAGGTGATTTATCAGTAGTGGACTATGAACGGGAATTTTCTAGACTCAGCCGATATGCTTCAGAGTTTATACCAACAGAGGCCGACAGTTGTAAGAGATTTTTACGGTGCTTAAGAGATGAAATCTAGGATTGGATAAAAAGTCAGAAACAGCTAGATTGACCGGGAAACGAGTGGGAGCCACTAGTTCAAATCCTTTACCAAAAAGATCCAAAGAATCTAGGGGTGGTTGGAGACCGAGTTTTAGATCGGATCGAGGTGATAGAAGCTGGGGAAAACTGACGATAGTATCTACCGGTAGTGTGAGAGGCCCATCCTGGGATGTAGAAATTCCAGAATGTGAACATTGTGGGAAAAAGCATTTGGGTGAATGCTGGAAAGTGATTGGAGGTTGTTTTAGCTGCGGGTCGACAGAGCATTTTGTTAAAGACTGTCCAAAGAATAAAAATGTTACACATGCAGCATCCCAGAGATCAGTGTCTACTGCTCGAGGCAGAGGTTCGGGCAGAGGTGGTTCTGTATCCAAAGGTAGAGGTGTACGAAGGGGCAGTGATATAGTTACACAGCAGTCGGAGGCTAGAGCACCAGCCAGAGTGTACGTGGTTCGGACTCGGGAAGAAGGTGATGCACACGACATTGTGACAAGTATATTTTTACTGTATTCTGAACCTGTTTATGCATTAATTGATCCGAATTTGTTATATTCATATATTAATTCAAAACTAGTCGAGTCGGGGAAATTAAAATCTAAAATGTCTAGAGTTTTAATAGAGGTGTCTAGCCCTTTGGGACAAACAGTGTTTGTGGACCGAGTGTGCCGGAGATGCCCGTTGATAATACAAGATAAAATGTTTCCCATTGATTTATTGATCATGCCTTTCGGTGATTTTGATATAATATTGGGTATGGGTTGGTTATCTGAATACGGGGTGGTATTGGATTGTTATAAAAAGAGGTTCAGTATTCAGACTGAGGATGGGGACAGAATTGAGGTGAATGACATCTGTACCAGTGGCTCGACACGCATCATCTCAGTAATAAAGGCTAATAAATTGCTTCAGCAGGGTTGTACAACATATCTAGCTTATGTTATTAATTCTGATTCGGTTGGTAGTCAGTGCAGCAAGATCAGAACTATATGTGAGTTTCCAGATGTATTCCCTGAAGAACTACCGGGCTTACCACCTGACAAAGAGGTTGAATTTGCTATTGAAGTTTATTCGGGTACAGTTCCAATCTCTATACCTTTGTATCGAATGTCGCCTACTGAATTAAAAGAATTAAAGATACAGTTACAAGATTTTTTAGATCGCGGATTCATTAGACCGAGTATTTCACCTTGGTGAGCTCCGGTATTGTTTGTTAAAAAGAAAGATGGATCAATGCGACTTTGTATTGATTACCGGTAGTTGAACAAAGTGACGATCAAGAACCGGCATCCATTGCCTCGTATAGATGATTTGTTTGACCAATTAAAGGGAGCTTCGGTATTTTAGAAGATTGACTTGAGATCCGGGTATTATCAACTAAAGGTAAAAGAAAGTGATGTACCGAAGACTGCATTTCGTACTCGGTATGGTCATTATGAATTTTTGGTGATGCGGTTCGGGTTGACTAATGCTCTAGCTGCTTTCATGGATTTGATGAACCGCATTTTCCAGCCATATTTAGATCAGTTTGTGGTGGTTTTCATTGATGATATATTGGTTTATTCGAAGACTGAGACAGAACATGATTAGCATCTCAGAACAGTGTTATAGATTTTGTGGGAAAATAATTGTACGGAAAGCTGAGTAAATGTGAATTCTGGTTATCGGAGGTAGTATTCTTGGGACATGTTGTATCTACTAATGGGATTAGATTTGATCCGAAGAAAATCGAGGCAATTGTTTAATGGAAGGCACCAAAGAATGTATCCGAGGTACGTAGTTGTCTGGGTTTAGCCAGGTACTACCGAAGGTTCGTTAATGGATTTTCGAAGATAGCATTGCCAATGACAAAACTGCTACAAAAGAATGTTCCTTTTATCTGGGATGATCAGTGCTAGAGGAGTTTTGAGACATTGAAGCAGATATTGACCGAGGCACCTATTTTAACATTACCAGAGTCGGGGAAGGATTTTGTTGTGTACAGTGATGCTTCTCTGAATAGTTTTGGCTGTGTATTGATGCAAGACGAAAAAGTAATAGCTTATGCATCTCGATAGTTGAAGCCACATGAACGCAACTACCCAACACACGATTTGGAGTTAGCTGCTGTAATCTTTGCATTGAAGATTTAGAGACATTACTTGTATGGTGAGAAATGTTATATTTACACTGATCATAAAAGTTTCAAATATCTTCTGTCACAAAAGGAGTTGAATCTGAGACAGAGACGATGGATATAACTTCTGAAAGATTATGATTGTGTTATAGATTATCATCCAGGAAAGGCAAATGTGGTAGCAAATGCATTGAGCAGAAAAATAGTGGTTGAATTACGGGCAATGTTCGCTCGGCTTAGTATTAATGATGATAGAAGTTTGTTAGCTAAGTTAAGAGTTAAGCCGGTAATGTTTGATCAAATCAGAGCAGCACAGCTAGAAGATGAAAAGTTGATGAAGAAAAGAGAGATGGTACGAAATGGTATGGTAGAAAATTTTAGTATTGATGAACATGATTGTTTGAGGTTCCAAAATCGGATTTGTATTCCAGCTGTTTCTAAACTTAAAGAGTTGATTTTGTGAGAAGCACATGATAGTGCCTTTACTTTGCATCCCGGTGGAACGAAGATGTATCGTGATCTACGAGAGTTATATTGGTGGCCAGCGATGAAGAAAGATATAGTCGAGTATGTTGGTAAATGCTTGACTTGTCAGCGGGTAAAAGCAGAACATCAGGTACCGACAGGTTTGTTACAGCCTATTACTATTTCCGAGTGGAAATGGGATTGAATTACCATGGATTTTGTTACGGGATTGCCATTGTCAGTGAGTAAAAAGAATGCCATCTGGGTAATTGTCGGTCGACTCACAAAGTCAGCTCATTTTATAGCAATTAGAACTGACTGGTCACTACAGAAGCTTGCCGAGGTTTATATTCGAAAAATTGTTAGATTACATGGTATTCCAGTATTGATAATTTCTGATCGGGATCCTCGGTTTACATCGAGATTTTGGAAGCAGTTACATGAGTCGTTGGGTACGCGGCTTAATTTTAGCACTGCATTTCACCCGCAAACTGACGGATAGTCTGAACGGGTATTTCAGATATTAGAAGATATGCTTCGAGCTTGAATCATTGATTTTGAATCAGGTTGGGAACGTTATTTACCATTGGCCGAGTTTGTTTATAATAATAGTTTCCAATCTAGTATTCAGATGGCTCCTTATGAAGTGTTATATGGTCGAAGGTGTCGATCGCCTGTATGTTGGACAAAATTGAATGAAAGAAAAGTGATTGGGCCTGAATTAATTAAAGAAACAGAGGAAACAATTAAGAAGATCAAAGACAGATTGAAGGTAGCCTTCGATAAACAGAAATCTTATGCAGATTTGAAACAACGAGATATAGAGTATTCCGTTGGTGATAAAGTATTTCTGAAGGTGTCGCCTTGGAAGAAAGTCCTGAGATTTGGCTGGAAAGGTAAATTGAGTCCTCGTTTTATTGGGCCGTATGAAATAGTGGAAAGATTTAGACCGGTGGCTTATCGACTAGCTTTACCTCCAGAGTTACAAAAGATTCACGATGTTTTCCATATTTCTATGCTTCGGAGATATAGGTCGGATCCTTCACATATCATTCCCACTGAAGACATTGAAATTCGATCAGATTTGTCTTATGAAGAAGAGTCGGTTCAGATATTAGCTCGAGAAGTGAAAGAGTTGAGAAACAAACGGGTTCCTCTAGTAAAAGTATTGTGGAGAAATCATAATGTGGAAGAAGCAACTTGAGAATCGGAAGAAACTATGAGAGCGCAATATCCTCATCTCTTATCAGGTAAATTTCGAGGACGAAATTTATTAAGCGGGAGAAATTTAATGACCCAAAATTCACGGGCATCGGAAAAGTGCAGTATCGGGCCTCCGTCCTAGTAAACTGAATTAGTAAATATTTATTAGGAATATTTATGAGTCTAGTAGTGTGCTTAATTAGGTTTTTACTAAGTAAATTTAGCTTAATTTAGAGTAATTAGAAAAAAGGACTAAATTGAATAAAGGATAAAAGTTTAATTATAGATTAAAAGAAAATAATAGGGACCAAATGGGTAATTAAGCCACATTTAGAGGTTGAGGCGGCATAAGATTGTAAAAATCTTAGATTTTTACATGATTTAATTATATAAAAATATAAATTAATTATAAAGTATATTATTAAATTAATTATATTATAAATATTATATTAAGAAATAAATTAAATAAAAACAAATGTATGGTGATGATTTAATACAAGTGTATTAATAAAAATACATACATTTGTAATACTTATATTTAATTATTAAGTAGATATTTTTAAATTATTATATTAAATTATTGTTATAATTATTATTATTATCATTAATATTATCAAATAAATTGAATTATAACAAATGTAGGGCGATGATAAAATACATGTGTAATAATATGTATGTGTATAATTGTAATACATGTATTTGATATTAAATAGATATTTATTTTAATTATTATTATATTAAATTAATTAATTTAATAAACAAATAAAAGAAAACAAAATGAAATAAAAGAGAAACAAAGTAAGGAAAGAATAGAACCATTTCGAAACAGAGCAGGGGAAAGGAGAAAAAGAAAAATAAAAGGAAAAACTAGAGTTTGAAGGTTTAAAGCTTTAATAGGTAAGTCAATTAAGTCCTTTTCTTTTAATTTTGATGTTTTAGAAGCTTTAGAACAAGGTTTTGCTGAATTTAAGTTGAAGTTTTGAAAGTTCTTAGGTTTTTGAATATAGTTTATGTTGAACAAAATGATGAATTAGGGGTTTAATTGATAGAATTTCTAGTTAGAATTGATTAAGGGATTAAATTGTAAAAGAAGCTATAAGTTTTGTGTTAGAGGGATTAAATTGAAAGAAATTTGAAATTAGGGTTTTAATATGAACATTGAGTAGTTAAGTTGAATTTGGTAGGAATTGAGTAAAAATAAGGTATGAATTGAGATAGAAAAGTAAGTGAATTTAGTTAGGACTAAATTGAAATTAAGATAGAAATTGAATAAAAATTCAATTATTTAATATAAATTGGTGCTGTATTAATAATGAAAATTTATTATTATTTTCGTAGCTAACAAAGAACCCGAGGCATCGGCACACAAAGGAAAGGAGAAGGCTATCGAGGACTAAAACGAGAAATTCACGGTTTGTATTACTATAATTCAAACTACTATTTATTAAATGTTATATTTAAATTTATGTGTATGGTAAGTAAAATTATAAGGTAAGTATCAATATTGAATTGAATGAAATTGAGATGAAGTATGATTATGTATGAATATTTGATAGTATATTGTTGGAAAGTGGAAAATTGTATCGAATTGAATTGTACATTGAAAGTGAAATTGAAATTGAGAAATGATTTGAATACCCTATTAATTAGTCGGGCTGAGTCGGATATAGTTGGTATGCCATAGGATTGGAAGAGTACGGGAATTTATCGGCTTTGCCGATCAGGCACTACATATGTCGTATTAGGCACCACGTGTGTCGTTTCAGGCACTTTAAGTGTCGTATACTGTTTCTGATATATTGATCAAGTACTGAGTATCGTTTTAGGCACAATGTGCCGTACTGGTGTGTTTGATTGGAATCCGTGTATCCGCCAATGTCCGGGTTTGTTAATAGGGTGAATATTCGAAATGAGTGAATTGAATAAATTTGATTGATCGTATGACTAAAAGTATGAGAAAGAAATTGTTAGTCGAATTGTGAATTGAAATTGTATGTGAGATTTAGAAACATGAACCTAAGGTTCATGAATTGATCAAGTTCAAGTTATTAAGATATGATATTGTTGATGAATTATTATATATGAAATATGAAATATGAAATTGAATGTAAATTAGTTCTTTTGAGTTATAAATTTTACATGTTAAATGTTATATGATTAATATTTTTAATTCATTAGAGTTGTATTGTTTGAATTATGGTAATACCACTGAGTATGAAATACTCAGCGTACGGTTGTTTCCGTGCGCAGGCCAGTAGAAATCAAAGGTTCCGGTTCAGCATCCAGATCAATCCCGACTTCAGAGGTAATTTGGTGATGTAATCTTTCTTTTGGTAAAAGTGGCATGTACTCAGGTATTATATAAATTATGTACTTAAGTCTTGTAACTTTGGTTGTAAAATGATGTCTAATATGTATTATAAGTATGAAATGAAATAATATGGCATATTTGGTAAAATGTGGCATGAAACTAAAATGGAAATGAATGAAATTATTAGTTCAATTAAAAAGTTATTTATGAATGATCAAGTAGATAAATTGTTAAATTAATGTTGTAGGCATAATTAGGCATGTTTGAGTGTGGAGATATATGGGTTGTTATATTGGTTGCAAATTGGTTGTGGTTTGAAATTGCAGGGAAGGTTGGATAATTATAAAGGGGTTATATTGAGTTTTTTTAAAAAAAAAATTTCGGAGCACTCAAACAAGTCTCGATCCACTTCTAATACGTATTTTGGGCCACGAGGGTCCATTAAAGGGACTTTATGATTAAATTATAATATGTATGTTATTTATTTGTGAATTAATCGTAAATTGTCTGATATGTCCAAAGATTGCCTCAGAACCTGCTCCTACGACGGTTTGGGGTTAGGGGGTGTTACAGTTGTATATTAAATATCTACTTAATAATTAAATATAAGTATTACAAATGTATGTATTTTTATTAATACACTTGTATTAAATCATCACCATACATTTGTCTTTATTTAATTTATTTCTTAATATAATATTTATAATATAATTAATTTTATAATATACTTTATAATTAATTTATATATTTATATAATTAAATCATGTAAAAATCTAAGATTTTTACAATCTTATGCCGCCTCAACCTCCAAATGTGGCTTAATTTCCCATTTGGTCCATATTATTTTCTTTTAATCTATAATTAAATTTTTACCCTTTATTCAATTTAGTCCTTTTTCCTAATTACTCTAAATTAAGCTAAATTTACTTAGTAAAAACCTAATTAAGCACACTACTAGACTCATAAATATTCCTAATAAATATTTACTAATTCGGTTTACTAGGACGGAGGCCTGATACTGCACTTTTTTTATGCCCGTGAATTTTGGGTCATTGCAGGGGGCTAGAGAGCCGGTAATATACATTGATTCTCAGCTCGTAGCGAAACAAATGAATGTGTAGTATGAAGTAAAAGAGCTTAGCCTAAAATAGTGTCATGCCATAGTTGCTCAGCTACTCACTCAATTTGGCAAGGCAGAGGTTAAACATTTATCTAGGATAGAGAATGCCAAAGATGACATTTTATCTAAGTTAGCGTCCTCTATAACTATCGAGCAAAGAGGAAAAATTCTGCTAGAACATAGAGCTACCCCAAGTTGTGACACCTAGCAAGTGCTTAATTTGTATTAAAAGGAAACACGGATGACCCCTTTAACACAAGCTCTATAAAGGAAAATTTACCAGCTTAACATAAAAAAGCTCGCCAAAATACAACATAAGGCTGCAAGGTACGATGTTATTATTTTCATTTAATATATCCTTGTATTTGCAAACTTCTTAACTCTCATTCAATTAAAAATGTACAATTTATCACCTTTAGATATATCATGTTAGAGGGTGTATTTTATAAAAAAAGGTTCTTCCAGCCACTTTTGAGATGTCTCGCTCTCACTAAAGCTGAATATGTTATGAGAGAGATACATGAAGGAATATGCGGCGATCACCTGAGGAGAAGACTATTAGCATAGAAGGTTATCAAACAGGAATATTATTGGCCAACTGTACAGAAATATGCACACCACATGGTTTGTACTTGTGATTCCTACCAGAAACATGCTCAAGTGCAGCGATCACCAACTGAGCCCCTACAAGTGATGTATGGTCCTTGGTTTTTCTCAACTTGGGGAATAGATATTTTAGGTATGTTTCCAATAGCCACAGCTCAGAAGAAATTCATAGTTGTAGTTGTGGCTACGATAACAGAGAGGCAAATGAAATCTTTTTTTCTGAAAATCCATTGTTTGTAGATTTGGCATTCCACATCTGATAATAACGGAAAATGAAACTCAATTCTAGGGAAAATTCAATAACTTCTATAAGGACCTATAGATTTCTCTCACCCAAAACTCTGTAAAAATGCCCCAAACTAACGGTCAAGTAAAGACAATGAACAAGAAAATTCTGATGGCTTTAAAGAAAAAGGTTGGTGAGGCCAAATGTGTCTGGTTAGAATAGCTATTAGGAATTATTTGGGCTCTGCGAACTTCTCCTCACACAGCAACTGGAGAGACAAAATTTTCACTAGAATATGAGGTAGAGGCAGTAATCTCTACTGAGATAGGCCTGCGATCCCACAGGACATCTCATTTTTATGAAAATGCCAACCAGGGAGACAACAAAAATTAGGAATTTTGCGCGAGCTCAACAAGTCGCTCGATACAAATTTAAAGTGAAAAACAAACAGTTTCAAGTGGGCGATCTAGTTTTGAGAAATATTGAAGTCAGTTTTCCAACATTACAGCAAGGAAAAATTACCCTAATTGGGAGGGACCTTACAAAGTTGTCGAAAAAATAGGCTATAGAGCTTATAGAATAGCAAAAGTGGATGACCCTGTTCTACCTCGTACATGGAATGCACACCATTTGAAAAAATATTATGTATGAATGTTTCTCTCTTTTTCAATAAAGATACACTTTTTACAAATATTATTTAGTTTATTTATCATGAACGACCTTATCTAAGTTTGTTAATTTTCTATCGCTGCTCCAAACATCTCGTTGATTTAAGATCGCAGCTGATATTTTTAAGGCTCATTGATTTATGATCACAACCTAAGTTTATTTGATTTACCATCATGAACAATTTTCTCTGAGTTAGCTGATTTACTATCGCTACTCCAAACAACTCGCTAATTTAATATCACAGCTGATATTATTAAGACTTGTTGATTTATGATCACAGCCTAAGTTCATTTGATTTACTATCATGAAAATTTTTCTCTAAGTTAGCTGATTTACTATTGCTACTCCAAACAACTCGCTAATTTAATATCACAGCTGATATTATTAAGGCTCACTAATTTACGATCACAGCCTAAGTTCATTTGATTTACTATTATGAATTTTTTTCTCTAAGTTAGCTGATTTACTATTGCTAATCCAAACATCTAGCTGATTTAATGTCACAGATGATATTATTAAGGCTCGTTGATTTAAGATCACAACCTAAGTTCATTTGATTTACTATCATGAACAATCTTCTCTGAGTTAGTTGATTTACTATCGCTACTCCAAACAGCTAGCTGATTTAATATCACAGTTGATATTATTAAGGCTCGCTGATTTACGATCACAACTTCATTTGATTTACTATCATGAACAATCTTCTCTAAGTTAATTGATTTATTGCCACTACTATAAACAACTAGCTGATTCAAGATCGCAGCTGATATTATTAAGTCTCATTGATTTATGATCACAGCCTAAGTTTATTGATTTACGATCCTGAATAATCTTTCTTAAGTTGATTCACGATCACAACTTAAATACGATGATTTCAAATCACAGTTAAGATGAATAATCTTATGGTTCCTAATCACCAGTTAAATCATATTTGTTTAAGTCATTTACGACGACCACTTAGCTATGCAGTTTGTTCAAAAAAAATCACGATCAAACACTAAAAAGTTTCAACAAAAGGTAAAGATACTTTTTTCCCATTTCAAGACAAAAAAAACATATACAATGAATGCAAGGAAGCCATGAGTTAGCACTAGTATCTTGGGGGTCGACGAATTCTTTATCTTCCTCTTCCTCCACTCATTCGTTAGCATCCTCTTCACACCCAACAGTGTGAGCTACATTGGTCTCAGTAGAAGTATCAGCAAAATAAAGTCTGCTGGAATTCTTCCACTCTTTCACAAATTCCTCCCAAGCAACTCTAGAGGGAATTGAATATAAAAGTCCATCTGAACACCCGTGAGGTGACTAAGAGCATCAATGTTTAGCCTGCGAGTCTCGAAGGGACCGCCAACCACCTGAGCATGCAGCAGGAAGTTAGATTTCAAATCCTCTTCATGACTCTTTATCAGATTAGCCATAGCAAGTTTATGTCGCTTATCCATGCTTTTCATAGTCACTTTCAAAACAACCTTATTAGCTCTCTCCATACAATTTTTTAATATCTTTTTTAGTAGTAGCAAGGCGATCCTGTAACTTCTTACTTTGCTCCACCATTTTTTTTTCTTCATCCAACTGCTTGTGTAGTTCGCGAGCCCTTTCCAAATCCCCCATGGTGAATTGGTGAGCATTTTCAGATACTATCCTCCTTACCTCTTCTACGCTAATACCCTCAGCGATCCCCACACTTACCATACCAGCTTCAATTAAGGCCACCTGAAGAGATAATATCAGTTCCTTCAATGATGGTTTCTTCACGAAGATGGATGATGCAGAAAGATAAACATGCTCTTTTTCTTCTTGAGGCATAAAATATTTCCACTCTCTGCTTACCTTAGTAGGGAAATAATGAAAATTTTGCATACTTAGGTGCTCGCGCCACGGAAACAACATCTGTGTCTCACCTCCATTAGACATAAATTGCATTGAACCTCCAAGAGGGCCATGTTAAACAATCACACCAAATGTGTCCTCTGTAGGTGGTTTTGGTAGAGGTGGAGACTGTAATGCGTAGGTTTGTACAAGTATACACAATCGTTATCAAGTAATAAGTAAGTATAAGAGTTATCTTCTCCACAGTGACTGTATATGTTAATCAAATAATTGCAAAATTAAAGATTACAAGTTGGTGAGAAAACACAATAATTTTGATGTGATGGGTAAAATTAATATGAACTAAATGTAAATGAATTAATCTAAATGTAATAAATGAGATGAGATGATTTAGCAGCAAATCCACAAGCTTCAACAATAATAACATGAATGAGCTAGAATAATTACAATATTCAACTTAATTCATTTTTTATCATGCTTAAAAATGTCCGGAAAGTATTCCATGGCAACTCGATCTTTTATTAACTTGAAAACCAATTATAAGTCCTTTCAGAATCTTATGCTTAGAAAAACATGCATACTACCATGACCATATTTAACTAAGGGTTTCTTAGAGTTATGTGAAGTAACAGGGACGGATTAGGATTGAAATAATTAAATCAAACAAATCTAAAAGTTATGCAAGGTAAGAGAGCTCTCTCGAGTTATTACGAACCTTTAATTTAATCGGGCTAGGATCTAAATTAAGCATACATCTTTCAATTATTGCGTCTATTAATCGTCATCTGGCTAGGATTGATAAACTAATTCTAATGCATTCAATCATATTTTAATGAATGAAATACATGCATGAGTTTAATTGAAAGCATGAACGATTGAGGCACATACATCATAAACATGAATCAAATTAACTTTGTCAAATTAATGTAACCATTCTAGCTAAACAAAATTAAGCTACCATTGTTAATGATAAAAATTTAAAACCATTTGCGAACATGTTGAATAAATAAGAACAAAATAAAGATAAGGAAGAATAAACTCTGAATGATTTCGGCAGTCCTCCGAAAATCGGTTGCAGTGGCTTCCTTCGATTCTTGTGTTTGCTCCTTCGTAAATTAATTCTCAAGGTTACCGACCAAGAGAGAATTTTCTCAATGAATTGATAGCTAAGAGGAATGGGGAGAATGAATGGCTTTATGCTTGAAAATAATAGGAATGAATAAGTGAAGAATGAAGAATGAATGAATGATTGGTGGATGAGTGATACGGGAATGAGAGGTGGTATTTAGAGTAGAATGGTGATATGAGAGTTTGCTAAAAATAGCTTGAGGGATCCCTTGAAATGCTCCCTCTCTTGGTCGGCCATGAAATGTGGAAAGTGATTGATTTTTTCCTTGATTTTCTTGCTTGATTCTAGCTTGATTTGTGCTAGGGGTTGGACGGTTTCTTGGGTAATAATTGAAAGTTGATTTATGATTCTTTCCCAAGTGTAATAACTTCCAAATAAATCTTTCAAAAGTTGATTTTGGGCTGCTCATATGCATTTGCCGAATTTGAGCTTCTCTTCCCCTTGATGGATGGTTTTATGACCCAATTCGAGACACAATTAGATTTCTTTTCAGCAACCAACTTCAACTGGGTCAAGGTAAAATTTCTGAACCCAATCATGCTCTAACTGTCCATATGACTTGTTCATGTTTGACATTTAATTTGCTCCCATGTTAGTCAATTCCATGGTCCCACTGCAATATATTAAGCACTTTATTAAACATGTAACAATATAACTCAATTTTTTGCAAAATTAACTCTAAAAATTAATAAAATTACAAACTTACTAAAATCATGCTCAATGTCTTAATATGAATTAAATTCATATAATTTGCTAACAATATACTCAAAATTTGCTCAAATATTAAGTAAAAAGATGCTAAATGAGTTTATATAATTTAGACTTATCAGATACCCAAGAGGAGAAGGAATCACAGCAAGAATTGTAACAGTGGTGTCCACATCACCAGATTTTACAGCACGATCCTTTCCTTTCCTTCGGCAAAGTTCCCTTATAGGGCTACCCTCATCTTCGCTGCTTAGAATAATATTGGTAGCTCCAGTAGTAGTCTTTTGTTTCTTTTGATTACTTGCGCTTCCTTCCCCACCAAAAGCACCAGAGGGACCTCCTCATACATTTTGCATCAAAGATCGAACGTCCATGTATTCGCCGATCTTCCTGGATAAACTTGTTGATTCCCTTGAACTCTCTTCAACAAAGCGAGCTATGCCTACATCACCAACAAGTATATTATCATCACTAGTAGTGATCATAAAGGGGTTCACGCTACCTTCTTGCTCCCCTACAGGTTTAGAGGATCACGGACGAGGCTTTAATTTACAAAAAGTATAAAAATAACTTGTAGGCTCCTCCTTTTTCCCTAACAAAATAAGTCTTAACTCATCAATATCTCCATGTGGCCACGCAAACTGAGCGGGCAAAACTGAAATGGTGTTCGCACCATTGTCATCATCAACTTGCCTCTATCCATTAAGGCTCAGATCTGCGAGGCAGTAATGAAATACATTTCTAACAGTTAGCAACTCCTCCAAATTTAATACACGACCTCGGTGAAGCCTATAGAATTGAGCCCACCCCGCCTCTAATATAATGTCTTGTCTTCGCAAGCACACACTCTTGCTAAGTATGAACCATTCAATGGGAAAGTCAAAACTAACTTTGATTTTATTCTTTACCCTATGTATTTACAACGATTCAATAGAATGTTCGAAGACTAATTCGAAACAATCGATTCCAGTCCATTGCGAGGAGTAAAATAAAACAGACCTAGCAAACACCCTCAATTGTATGCCTTAAGTTGATACAGATTTTGAAAAATAAAAATTAATGATGCCTCCTCTTGTCAGCCATATTCAATGAAGTAGGCCACCGCGACCCACCATGAGAAGCCGAATAGCTACCCCGGAGCTATCCCATACTAGTTAAGTAGATTGCGGAAAAACGGATGGAAGGGAAGATGAAAGCTTGCTTCTAGTACGTGTAAGGGAAGCAAAAAACTTTCATTGATGGTGTCACTCAATCGCTTGGACCCTTCAACAATCGAGAACTTATAAGCAAAATTAGTTATTTGAATTCCCCGAATGGCCAAGTGACAGTTCATCTCTTCTTGTTTGGTGGTGCAAACATAAGCTTTCGCCTTCATGAGAGCATTTACCTCACGACGTTGTGAAGGCTCACTCCCTAAACCACCACGGATACCTGTAGTAATACGACCACCTCCTCTCGCCCTAACCATTGTGCCCGAATAAACCCAGAAAAACCACAAGAACAATTTGGAAATTTTAAGAAAATTCCCTCTGAAACATGATTGTCCTCCTCAACCGCAGCTCTTTCTCAAAAATTTCAAATTCAAACGATTTGATTTTGAGGGCTAAGGTAACCTCATTTTAAATGAATTTTACACTTTAACGATTCGTGCGCCTGAGAATGAATGCACAATAAACTATATACAGTTGTACCTCTCCTCAACACGTGGCAAAGCGTGTATGACAATCTAAAGTGAAAAGCGTACACGATAAGTTTCTATCTCAGTAATCTCTCACCTTGTGAAGCCAAGTTTTCAGAAGAGCTACTTTGTAACTCTTATTTGAACTAGGTGGGGGACAAATTGTTATGGTCTTCGCCATTACCAACCCGCTACCCGGTTACCCGATTGGGTCCTGACCCGTAGCCTACGTGGTTTGCACCTTGAGTTCGTACGTGATGTGTTCACATCCTTTCATGAGCTCACATGATGTGGGTTCACACCACCATGCGGGCAAACCCACACTTAGGGAACACATGCTAATCCCAAAGTAAAGTACGTGTTGGCATGCATGGAGACCTATCCACGACATCACATTCATGAACAGTAACCGTATTATATAAATAGAAAATTTAACTCTTTTTGAGATATACAAATAAACTCAAGAATAATAATATTTTCTATCTTCATGATTGAGAAAGGGAAAAGGGGATTGAATATCATTCATTTTAAAATAAAAATTAAACTAAATCGTGAAAAGGAAGGAATAGAAAAAGTAAAATAAAATATTTGTAATTGGACTACAAATTTCACCAATGTCGGTGGAACTAGATAAATATAATTAAAAGAAAATTACCTAATTATAATGAATAAATAAGTAAATAATAGGTAGCCACCCTGCTAGTCGATAGGGGCTAGGGGCTGAGACTTAATTAAAGGATTTAAAAAGAAAATAATTAATATTAGATTATATCACATTCACAATAAAATATAAATAAAAATATTTTATGTAAAAAATATTATTTATATTTATTTAATAATGATTATTGATAGCGCACAAAATATTTATTTTTAAATTTATTGAACACATATTTGATCTTTAAATATATTAATTTAATTTTTTTATTTAAGAATTAATATATAAAAATATGAAAAGACATAATACCAACTAATAATTTATTAGAAAGGGTGTATTAATTTTTTGGCTAAAAAAGCCGTCAAACTTTTCTAAAAAATAATTAAATCTTTATTTTTTTTCACTCATTTGAGTACTTAAATTTTTAAAATACATCAAAAAATCCTTCAAATCTTAAAAAAAAAACAATTAAGCCCCTACTTTTTTTGCACTTAATTAGGTACTTGAACTTTTAAAATGCATCAAAAAGACCCTCAAACTTTTCAAGAAAAGCAATTAAGCCCCTGCTTTTATTAAAAATTATAAAAAATTAAAATCAATAAAAGCTATAAATATTATTAAATTTAAATAAAATATTAAAATATTAAAAATTAGAAAAAAATATATAAAAATTGTAAAAAAATTATAAAATATATAGAAATATATAAAAATTTATAAAAATTATCATACTAAAAGAAGCATTTTATAATTTTTCTATAACTTTTATTGATTTTTATTTTTTTTATAATTTTAGCCACATGTCACACTATGTTGCCATACGTTATAAATTTAATTGAAAAAAAAATAGGGGTTGTTAAATTTTTTTTATAAAAAAATTATTTTTTTATAATTTTTAATAAAAAATTCTAATTTTAATAAATTTTAAATTTTTATTAAAATTTAATAATTTTTTCTAAAATTTAATAATTTTTTCTAAAATTTATTATTTTTATTATTTATATTTGTTTCTAATTTTTAATAAGAGCGGGGGCTTAATTACTTTTTTGAAAAATTTTGAGGGTCTTTTTTATGCATTTTGAAAGTTCAAGTACCCAATTGAGTGACAAAAAATAATGGCTTAATTGCTTTTTTTAAAGAAGTTTGAGGGCCTTTTTGATATATTTTGAAAGTTCAGGTGCTCAATTGAGTGAAAAAAAAGAAGGGGCTTAATTGTTTTTTTTTTTTAAGTTTGAAAACTTTTTACACCCTTAAACCAAATTTTTTCAACTAAATTAATATCCAATAAAATCGTGGCATCAACTCAATAAAAAACTTTATAATAAATATAAATTAGATTAAAGTAGATTATAGCACCCATGTGAATTATGTCACGAGACTTTCGAATTATATTTTTTTTACCTTGATTTTTAACTTTTTTCGTCCTATTTTTGCACATAAGCTATTCATCCGATATAATTTTTAGTATAAAAGTTGATAGTGTTTAAAAAAAAGACAATATATCATTTAGCATTTGAGTTTAACATTTTTTTTTAATATGGCTCCTGTATTATTTGTTGTTCAATTTGGTACTTATATTTGACAAAAGTTATATAATTTGGTACCTGAAGATAACAATATAAATTATATAGTATTTAATTCAGGTTTTAGAGTTGATTTGATGAAATTAATTGATAATATTATTAGGTTTAAATTTTTCATGATTTTGTTAATAGAATAAATTTAGTGTTTATTGTGAATTTGTTTATTTTTACGTTTAATTTTTTAAATACAATTCGATGGATGTGATTTGATATGGGCTTTAGAGTTAATATTAACAATTAGTTTTAATCAAATTTACATTAAAGCCCAAATTAAACATTAAAAAATTAACACTACTATTTTTGGATTCCAAAATATATATTTTTTATTAAATATAAATACTAAATTAAACAAAAAAATAACACATATATCATATTAGAAAAAAGTGTCACAATTAAGTATCAAATTATATAAAAAAAACGGTAATATGGTCAACCAATAAAAACATTCCACGTGTTTAACTTTTTCTCATATGCCGCCATTGATTATTAATTTGGTTAATTAATTGCTAACCCACGTTGATTGACAGTTGGCTACTTTTATATAATTTTTTTATTTTAGAATTTTTCATTTTGCCTTTTAGAATTGTTTTCTTTATTTTATATAACATTTTATAAATTTTCATTTATATAATTATATATTTTAAAAAATTTTAAATTCTTACATATTCTTTTAAATATTTTTATAATTTATATAATTCTTTTATAATTTTTATTTATATAATTCATACACTATAAAAAATTGATTTTTGAAATTTAATACAATTTTTATATTTGATATATTAATTTTTATCTTTATCTTTATTTTTTTTGAATTTATAGATATTTGAGTGGTTTATATTTCATAATTTTTTATAATATTTTATTTTATATAATTTGAATTTTATTTAGAAAAAATTGGATTTTTTTAATTTAATAAAATTTTAGTTTTTTAAAAACTTACATTTTTAAATATTATATATATTTTGAATTTTGAAATTATTTAATGAATGTCACATCATCGTTTGCTATGAACATTGTGACATGTTCTCATTGGTTTGGTGTGTTATCTTTTTTATTTTAATATCATTAATTTTTTGGACTAAAAATTATAACGAAATTATATTTTAAGTTAAAAATAGAAAAAATAGTTTAGATATCAAAATAATTTTGAGGTTAAATCATGACCTAAGCCAAAAAAAATTGTAAAAATGCACTTCATAAAAGCTTTATGTAAAAATCAATGAAGACTTTGGTTAAAATAGAGGCTTTAGGGATGATAGTGTCTTAGGTTCAAATCTTATCATTTATAAATTTATTTTAGATTTAAACTGTCTTTTATAGATATATTATAAAATAAAAAAGATAAAAATAGCCTCATAATAATATTTGTTACTTTATAAGTAGAAACATTATTTTAATCATTTCTCAATTAGATTAGTGTTCAGTTAACTCGTCACATCATCTTAGTCAATGAATTAAATATAACATATATAGAGAGAGTTAAACAGACATACAAACAAATAGATAGATAGATAGATGCAAAATTATAAAGTTAAATATTTAAAATAGATCGTGTCATGGTTTCAATTTACACTATAATTTTATTTTTATTGATTTTATATCTAAATACAAAAAAAAAAAAAAAAACACCTTCTAATAATATATCTTGCTTTGAATGTAAAATATTATTTTAAGTAATTTTACAATTAAATTTGTGGTAAGTTAATTTATGACATTGGAGCCTAATTATATATATAATAGTTTATATAAATACAAATTTATATTATATGTTTAATAGAAAGGGCTTCATAAGAAAAATATGTTGCAATTTAGAAGTAATATATATATATATATATGTATATATAAAGAATACTTTAATTATTATTACTATTTAGGGATGTGAGATTTGATGCTGTAATGATACGTAGTGTGAGACAAGAAGTAAGCTAAACGCATCGCACTCTATCCACCGCCCATTCAAACCCACCCTTATTTTACAAAATCTTTTAGAATGCTACAATTTAGGAATTATTTAAATATACTAAAAATTGTTGAGTAAATAAATGGTAAAAAAATAGCTTAAAATACACAACTAAATATTCTTACACTAATATATGTAAATATTCAAGTTAAAGATTACAATATATTTCATTAAAAAAGTTGTAGCATAAAAAAGAGACAAATTGGAACATAAAGTAAGAAAATAAAAAGAAGCATATATTGATATTTTTCTTGCTCATCAAGACATAGAAAAGGTGTAAGACATTTTGTGATAGAAAATGGTTTGTTTTTATATAATTGTACTTTACTCATGACATTAGCATTATTTAATATAATTTAGAGAAATTGGTGAAGTTGATATTATGGCTCAATCGAATCATCATCTTCAAAAAAAAAAAAAAAAAGAATACAATAAGCAATTGTATTTATACATTTTGGAAACTGATTAAATATTTCCAATTAAGTGTAAAAAAAAATTACCAAGTTTTATTTGAATTTCTCATGTCATATAACATATAATTTCATCTCTGTATATTTAATTTCGTTAATATTTTAAATAAAGATCAATATAAGTAATATTATATTTTGAGACAAAGCAGCCGATGGTCTCAAGTCTACCAAGTAAACGTTTGAGTGGAGTTAACAATTGAATTTGTTGGCAAAAGCTTGTTTTCTTATTCTCGCACAAAATATGATGTCACCGCTTACGTTAGCATTGATGATGCTATTGTCTTAATTACTAGTATATACTTTATTCATGAATTATAAATTAAATATAAGTTATTACACTATTCTAAATTATGTTTGTCTTAATCACAATCATTTTAAAAGTTACCAAACTATTAACAAAAGTCGTCAAAAAGTAAAACTATAAAAAAATGTTGAATTTTTATTATCAGTTTACTTGTATTACAATTAGAGAAAACATGTTTGAAATGCTCTCTCGAGTTGATTTTGCTATTGGAGCGAATTCCACGGCTTCGAATTGTGGTGTCGGAAGGGTTACGAAGAAAATCAAATGACGGCCGGAGTTAACTATGGAGGTGCCTGACCCGACAATGCATGGAAACGGGCAGACGGTTCAAGAGGAGATCGTGGCAAAGGATTCGTACAAGGTTAAGTTGATAGCAGATTCATCAGATCCAAATGGGAGTGCTAGTATGGAAGAAGATTTCAAGTTACAGGATGAAGATGTGATAACGAAAACTGTGAATGGAATTCCTTCTATCACATTTTCGGACCATGTCCATAAGTTCATTGAAAAGAAAATGGCTCTATCAATTGTGATCAGATTACTGGGTAGGAAAATAGCTTTCAACACTTTATTAAACAAGGTGTCTGTTCTATGGAATATTAGGGGCTGGTTTCAGTTAATGGATCTGTAAAATGACTTTTACCTTGTCCGGTTCCGGGAGAAAGATGACTTTGATAGGGTGGTGTTAGGTGGCCCTTGGGTGGTGTTTGATCATTACTTGTCAGTGAGAACCTGGTCAGTTTTCGACAACCAACAGTGATATGGATACTTAGGTAGTTTGGATCTGATTATTGGGTTGTCTGAATGATATTACTCTGATTTTTTGCTAAGGGCCATCAGAAGTATGATCGGATCGGTTTACAGGATAGATGCTCGGACTGATGCGGCAGTCAAAGGGAGATTCGCAAGATTGGCTGTAACAGCTTGATTCTGGGTCTAGTCGGAACAGTGGTTTCGGGGCCACAAATCTGATGCAGAAAAGAATATTTTTATTATATTTTTATGGTCTACAGTTTTATGGAATGATTTCGTGAAAATTTCGTTCAAAAATTTTGACGTTTGGGCACTCAATTTAGTCAAAATGACTAAATTGTAATAAGTGCAAAATGTGAGTTCTATAGGTTAAAGGTGTCTAATTGTTATGAAATTTTAAATTGGAGGTCTTTAAATGGTAATTAGACCATTGGTTAAGTTGGTGGACAAAAATGGACATGGTTAGGTATGTTTTTAAAGTTTTTCATTAAGGGCATTTTAGTAATTTGGTAATTAGTCAAATGGAGATTCGCGGGATTGGCTGTTAGTGTGGATTTGAAAAAACTCCTGGTTTTAAAGGTTAGAATCAATGGAAGAATCCAAATAGTTTAGTATGAAGGATTACCTAATATTTGTTTATCGTGTGGACTTCTTGGACATACCTCATTGTTATGCACTGAAAACAAATCGCCTGCGGCAGAGGATGCAACTATTGCTGGCGGATCTGGGTTTGAGAATTCAGGACTCCAATCTCGAGTGGAGGAAGAGGCGTTTGGCCCTTAGATGATGATTGAGCGACAGTAAAGAAGGAAATTGCATGATCCATCGAAAGGAAGAACTGTTAGTGGTAACAACCATTTCGGGGGCTCTAAGTTTTCCGTGTTAGAGGCTGAAGGGGAGGAGACAAGAATCAACAATCACAGGGTGAGTGAATCGATTGGAATTGGTGCGATGGAGGAGAATCTGACGAATTTTTTCATTGAAGAATGAAACGGTGATAGAAGTAATGAAAGGAACGTCTTTTTTAGAAAGGAAAGTAGTGGAGGCGGCTAATGGGGAGCTGGGGTTAGGAGAAGGGACGTTAGGGTTAAGGGTAAATGGGTGATCGGAAATTTTGGGCTTAAGTCTATTGGAAGGGTTTTGATGCCAATAATGGTGGAGGTGGGTTTGTCTAAAAAAGGAATACTAATGGGTGTTTTGTTGGGCCGAGTGGGTAATGAGGATATTCTAGGTCAGAAAAATTTCAAGAGTGTTCCTCTAATGACCAATTTGGATAAATTAAAGCACACGGCATTTCGGGCTATTGAGATTGAATCGTATGGTACTGGGGCTGGGAAGGAGAATAATATGTTTAAATTTGGAGCTACCGAGAAAGAATCTTTGGGAGAATGATCTAAGCTTGTTTTAGAGGACAATATTAAAAAAAGAAATCCTCTTGATGTAAATCGAGCTACAATGTGCAACCTACCGTGGACGTTTCAACGACTATGGAGGGTATTGTGGGTAATTTACATAAGGCTTTAGAACATTCGAATGTGGGGTTTACTTCCTTGATAGAATGTGAGAATTCGATAGTAGTTCTTGATCATGACGTTGGGGTAAGTTGCTAGTGTCGTGTTTTGTTCTGATGCTCGATCTTGTCATATATTTTGATGGATTAAAATTTAATTTTTTGGAATTCTCAAGGAGCAGGTCACCCCCGTTTCCATAAATTTATTTTTGAATATAGACGTGAGTTTAGTCCTGATATCTTTTGCTTATTTGAGACTCGGATAAGTGGTTGTCACGCTGATGGAGTTATTAGCAAACTGGGGTGTTCGAACTCTTGTAGAATTGTGGCGAATGGATTCTCATGTGGTATTTGGGTTCTCTAGAATAATATTGTTAATGTTAAAATTTTGGGATTAAATTCTCAGGCTATTCACATATGGACTGGTAATGGCCAAAAGTTGTCAGTTTATTCTAGTCCCCAAAGAATTAATAGGCATATTGTAACACCCCTAAGCCGTATCCATCGCCGGAATAGGGTCATGAGGCATTACCAGAGTTTATAGAACATTTTCAGATAAATCGAGTCAAACACTATTCATTTCTCGAGATTAGTCTTAACGTCCCTTAAATGGACCCTTGAGGCCCAAAACAGGCATTAGAACCCATTCGGGACTAATCGAGACCTCGGAGAAATTTTCCGCAAACTTCTAAAATTTTCTTACTTATAGGAGTCACACATCCATGTGGGCCAAAATAAGGCTATTTTCCAAGCCCTATTTCTCACCCATTTCATCCAAAACCTGCACAAAACTTTCCCAATACCAACCAACCAATTCAAGCATGATTTACAAGCCAATTTCAAACATTTAACATGATATGTATATTTAACATGATATGTATACTTACAATCTTAACTCATACCTTACCTTTCCATAACATACATGGTTAAATCTAATTAACCCAAAATATACCAAGCATACATGTATAACCATAATATACTTTATAAACATACCAAAATCAAGTCATTACTAGCCATTCCAATGGCTAGATTACATTCATCCAATTCATCATTAACATCGGTACTAGTAGTCTATACATGCCATTATACCAAAATAAAAATATTTTTGTATACCAAAATGAGTAGGTTGATAGTGTGATGATGCTCCGATTTATCTCCAACCTTCCCAAGCTTCCGAGCACTATAAAACATAGAAAATAAAACCTAATAAGCATTTAATGCTTAGTAAGTTCATGTAACCAGAAACTAACTTACCAAGTGTTTCCATTAAATTTAATCAAACATGCATGCATTCAAGCAAATAATTCATTGTCCTATCACAAACAACTTCATCATCAAAGTTAGTCAAGAAATTACACATAATACATCACGTAGATGAGCTCATCATGTCATAATTTATACTTGCTTATAATTCCATACCACATGTACATTTTCAAGAGAAATTCATTCAAACCCATTAACCATTTCCAAGTTTTGCCCGTTGAATTTATCGGAGTATCGATGGATACTCTCGTATAGTACACTTAAAGTATACGTAACTCTCGAGCTACCCTTTTTAAATCATTTGGGCAATTTGTATGCTTCGATGCTCACACAGAGCTACGGTAGTCCACAACATATGCGGAATACTACCAATCTCCGATGCTCACACAGAGCTACGGTAGTCCGCAACTTATGCGGAATACTACCAATCACTATACTCATGGAACTTTATCTCATAATGCCCGAGAGACTTATCAGGATTAATCATCCGAGCTAAATCCTGTCTGCAACATATGCAGAATCACCTTTACAATATTCCATCGAATTTCCTTCATTCAACCAGGACTTATCCCTTTTCTCAGGTCATATTGAACATACAATCATATTTTATATATATTAAATATTCAATTAACATTCATATCACATAATCATACAATCCAAACATTTCAAGAATCAATATTAAGTTACACGAACTTACCTCGATACTTGTTTGTATACAAAAGTCTACTAATTCGGGACTTTTTCATTTCCTCGATCTAGCTTCGTATTTGAGTTTTTCGGATCTAAATAAATTGGTTTTATCATCAATTTAATACATTTCATATTCATTTGGACTCAATTTACACTCTAGGCAAAATTACTATTTTGCCCCTAAATTTTTCATTAGTTCCAATTTCATCCCTAGGCTCGAAAAATAAAATTCATGCAATCTAATCCTTGTTTCAAGCCTAGCCGAAATTTCCATATATCATTTACAGCACTTATGTTTCACAAAATTTAGAATTTTTCTTTGAATTTCACAAGTTTACAATTTAGTCTCTATTACACAAAACTTTTAACTTATTCTTCAATTTAATCCTTTACCCAATTCTAACTTGAAATTCTATCAATTCAATCCCTAATTCATCAATTAATTCAACATAAATCATGTCCAAAAATTTATTAACTTTCAATTTTCAACATATACTAAGTAGTATTTTTTTTCTAGGATCATAAAAACTCAAAAATTACAAGAAAATAAACTAAATTGACTTACCAATTTAAGTTTGAACCCTTGAAATCCCTATTTTCCCTTTCCTTTTTCTTTCTTTCTTTCCCCTATTTTGTTTTTGCTATTCTGTTTATGTTCTTTTTCATTTGCTTTGTTTTATAATTAATGATAATAATATATTATAATATAATAATATAATAATATAATAATATAATAATATAATATAATATAATATAATATTATAATATTATTCTTTATCATTAAATAATAATAAAATATATATAAAATCTAATAATTAGTTATGCCGCCTCAACCTTTTTAATTGGCATAATTGCCTATTTGGTCCTTTTAACTTTCTTTAATCTATAATTAAACTTTTACCCTTTATGCAATTTAGCCCTTTTTCATAAATACTCCTAATTAAGTCAAATTCACCAAACCAAAACCTAATTAACTACACAACTAGCTTCGTAAATATTTATTAAAAATATTTATGAATCCGATTTACCGAAACAGAGTCCCGGAAATGCACCTTTTTTTTATTTGGTCCTTTTTAATCAATTAACTATAAAATCAATAAAATTTTATTATCAAAATTTTCATGCCACCTTTCTATCATAATATAGACCATGCCATAATATTAAAATAAAATTTTCTTTTTAGCTCGAATTTGTGGTCACGAAACCACTATTCCGATTTACTGAAATTGGGTCGTTACATATATGTTGTGCGATCATTTGAATTCTATAGTTGAGTCATGTGATGAACCTTGGCTAATTGTTGGTGATTTTAATTTGGTCCTGGATATATCTGAAAGGAGAGGTAGCGCAACTACAACTAGGAATGGATGTCCTCTATTTCAGGATTTTTTTTTAATAATGGCCTTCGGGATTTGGGTTATTGTGGGTCTCACTTTACATGGAGTAGAATAGGACTATCTCAACATTTGGATCGGGCTCTAGGGAATACTAGTTTTGAGATGTTCACGCTTGATTGTATAGTTCGAAATTTGCATCGGTTAAAATCTGGTCATCGCCCAATCTTAGTGTCCCTTAAACCTCAACGGGTGGGGGGACAAGACCTATTCGGTGTCTTGACAATTGGATGCTTCAACCTGAGTTTAGGATGTTGGTTAGTAATAATTGGAATTATGAAGAATCCATGGTGAATATGCTTGAGCAATTTCGGGTTAAGGTCTAAGGCTAGAACAAGCATGTCTATGGTAACATCTTTAGCTGGAAAAGACAACTAGTTTATGAACTGAAGAAAGTATAGAGTCTAATGGAGTTAAGGCTGAATGAGAGATTTCATACTCGGGAAATAGAATTGAGACAAGCTTCAGAGGAGGTGTTGAAGCATGAGGAGCTCTAATGGTTTCAGAAATCCCGATCAGTTTGGTTTATTAATGGTGATTGGAATACAAAATACTTCCATGGTAGGACTCTTGCTCAGTGTAAAAGGAATAGAATTGAGGGCCTTAAGCTGGATGGGGTTGATTGGTGTTTTGATCCTACTATACTAAAACATGTTGTAGATTTTTATAAGAGTCTATTTTCCATGGACTATTCAATTGATGGTGTTTTGCCCTGCAGAGGTTATTTTCAAGATTTATCACTAGCTGAAAAAGATAGGCTTGTGTTGGAAATGACAAATTTAGATATCCGTAATGCAATTTTTGGTATGGCCCCACTTAAGGCACCAAGATTTGATGCTTTCCATGTGATGTTTTATCAAACTCAGTGCAATATTGTTGAACCTTCAGTTTGCTCAATGGTGCAACAGATGTTTGGAGGTTGTCCAGTGGACCACAGGATTAATAAAACTTTGCTTGTTCTAATCCCAAAGGTTGATAGTCCAGAAATTATCACTCAATTTCATTCAATTAGTTTTTGTATGGTTTTATATAAGATAATAACCAAATCAATTGTTAACAGATTAAGACCGATAATGTTGAGGCTTACTAAACAAAATCAAGGTAGCTTTGTGATGGGTAGAATGTAACACCCCTAACCCGTTACCGTCGCCAGATTAGGGTTACGGAGTATTACTTACTGTACAAAACAAAACCTTTAAATTCAAAATAGATCAAAAATACAATTTAAATTAATTTCCAATAACTCATTACAATCATAGCAATCATACACATTTGGGCCTTATATCGAGCCTTCAGGGCCCTAAAAACAATTTTAAAAAATTGGGGTTCAATTTGAAACAAATAAGAAGATTTTGGAAAAACTTGAAAAATTGGGAAACAAGGGTCACACGGCCGTGTGACATAGCTTAGATCGTGTGAATATTCGATGTAAGGACACACGGCCGTGTCCCAGCCCATGCGTCCGCCCGTGTGGGTATTCGAAATAGGGTCATACGGTCTTGTTGCAGGCCATGTGCCAAACCGTGTGTACATTCGATGTTGGGTCACATGGCCATATTGCAGGTCGTGTGTGAGACAGTGTAACAAACTGTTTTGAGACACATAACTGTGTCATAGACTGTGTCTTAAATTGTGTGAAACCTGCACCTAAATATAAATGACATACAGTCGTGTGAGATGACCGTGTGTGGCACACGACCATGTGATAGCCCATGTCCCGGGCTGTGTGCTCCAAATTTAACCCCTAAAACAAGCTATTTCAATACTTATCCTTGCCCAACAAAATATACTATTTACCCATACATTCAATTGACCAAAACATTCTCTAAACATACTCAAAACATACCAAATCAATCAACCTATAAGTTCTAACCAATATGCCATTCAAAGGCACATCAATTCATACTAATTCAAAATCACATTATAACCTAAACATACATCATCACAACCACAAATCATTCAACCATTTCAATCACATATAGACATACCTCAAGTCCATTTTTTACATATCACTCAAAAGTGACCAAAGACATATTCTTAATAAGCATTACAAGTCCAACAAACATATACTAAAAAACATAACCAAACCAAGTAGACCAAAAAACGTATTCACAACACCTATTCATATAAGACCTATACATGTCATTTATAACCACAGCCAAAATAACCAAAAGCTACCAAAATGAATGTTGGATAGTGTGATAGGACTCAGATAGATTCCAATCGATTAAGCTTCCGATGATCTACAAAACAGAGGAAAATAATTACGTAAGCAACTAGTTCTTAATAAGCTTGTGTAAGAGAAATTCATACTTATCGAACATCAACATAAAATCATTCAACCATGCTCAATGAATCATATAAATACTTTACTTTCCTATTCACAACAATCCACATAGGTAGTAGATAGCTTAAAAATATATCATCAAAGTAACATGGCATATATCATTAAATGAATTGCATACATTCATCTTTTCTCACATGTTTGCTTAATAACCTTTTTCCATTCATTTGCAAATACCAAATTTTCCATTTCATAATATAATTAACACCCATCAGTTTATATTAATGCCTTTCCATTAGCCTTTACTTATCCTTTGAACCATATAAAATTACGTTAGATACTTGGGAATGCTCACACATAGTGCGGTTTTTCATGTAATCCTATCATTTTTAATAATGCTCACACGAGCTGTGGAGAATCTATAACAAATGCAAGACCTTAGCCATCGCTAGGACATCTAGGATCAACATCCGAAACTATATAATCCCTAATGACATGTCATTTGTATCCTGATAATTCTTAAGGTTCAAATGGGATTATTAAACCGTCAAGTATCCAAGCTATCGTGATATTGCCGAGTCAAATTACATCTAAAAATTCGTTAACTAATAATCAATCCAAAGAATAATTAATAAGTGTTTACATCATATGAACTTACCTCAATCACCACTGTTGTTACAACTAAGTCGAAACTAATCCGAGATTTTCGCTTTTCCTCGATTCAAGTCCGTTTGATTCTTTTCTTAATCTAAATAGTAATTTAACTCAATTAAGTATTTCAAACAGTAAAAAAAAAACATTAATTCTAGTTCATAACTCATTTCAATGTGAAATGAAATTACCCCTAATATTTTAACTTTTATACAATTTAGTCCCTAAGCCAAACTTGCAAATTCACCATTTTTCTAGCAAAAACATACTAGCCGATTTTACTAGGGGTCCTAAACAGCCCATAATTATCAAAATTTCTCATCAACCTCAAGGAATTTTACACTTTTAACAAATTAACCCTTAACCCTAAATTCATCAAAAATCACTTAACAAAACAAGTTTATTTAACAAACAAGTTTAATAATATCTCAATTTAACCTAAAAAACATTCAAATTTATCCATGGCAAGTCCCTCATCCTTTAAAAATTTTGCGAATTAACCCTCGGACTAACTAAACTATGCTAAAACGAGCTCAAAGACATAAAAAACACTAAAAACGGGGTTCAAACACATACCATGCAATTGAATAACCCTAGCCAAAATTCAAGCTCCTTCTTTAATGGTATTTTCGGTTGAAAAAAATTAAAAGGAAGAAGATGATAACATTTTAGTGATTTATTTTGAGTTTATTTAATTAATTATAATTTTACCCTTAGTTTAAAAGATTATAAAATAACCAAATCATGTCCATCACTGTCAACCATGAAAATAAATGGCATAATTACCAACTAGATCCATTAACTTATATTTCTAAATCCATTTAACTCATAGAAACTAACTTTTGCATCTTTTACGATTTAGTCTTTTTTACCTAATTAACTATATAAACCTCAAAATTGCATAACAAAAATTTAATACGACCCTAATATAACCTTATAGACATTAAATAAATATTAAAATACTAACTCACTTATCAGAATCGTGGTCCCGAAACCATTATTTCTGACACCATTGAAAACAGGCTGTTACATAGAAGCATTTCGGACAATATTGTTATTGCTCAGGAAGTGGTATATTCTTTGAGGAATTTTAAAGGTAGAAAATCTGGGATGATCCTTAAAATTAATCTTGAGAAGGCATATAATAGAATTCATTGGGATTTCTTGAGGGATACACTTTCAGAAGCAAGGTTGCCATCCATGTTAATCACAATAATTATGAATTGTATGGCTTCAACTACGTTTCAGGTTCTCTGGAATGGTACGATCATGGATGAATTTAGGCCTTCCAGGGGGTTACGACAAGGGGATCCCCTATCTCCTCACTTATTTGTCTTACGTATGGAGAGGTTGGGACACTTAATTCATGAAGCAGTGAATAACAGGAGGTAGAAACCTCTGTTTCTAGCTAAGGGTGGTCCAGCTCAATCACATTTATTTTCTGTGGATGACTTAAAGCTTTTTGGGGAAGCGGACTCGAAGCAATCTGAAGTTATAAATGGTATTTTGAATACCTTTTGTCACTTCTCGGGACAAAAAGTGAATAAGAACAAATCTCATATATTTTTATCGCATAATATTCTAGATACAATTGTGTCAGATATTTGTAGGAATGTGGGTTTTAAACGTGTGGATGATTTGGTGATGTATCTTAGTCTTTTGATTATTTACAAGAGAGTTAGAGTTGGCACTTTTAAGTTTTTGGTGAATAAAGTCCGTAGTAGACTCAATGGGTAGGAGGCTAATAAAATTTCATTGGCCGACAGAATTACGTTAGCTAAATCTATGTAGCTATCTATCCCTAATTATTTTATGTCTACAGTTCGTATTCCTATAACTATGTGTGGTGATATTGAGAAGCTGGCTCATAATTTTGTTTGGGGATTCTCTTCTGATACTAGGAAATCGACCCTTGTTAAATGGGATGACTATTGTTATCCGATTGAGGTTGGAGGTTCGGGTATACGATGTTTAGCTGTTCAGAACAAGCTATTCTTTTTAAAACTCGATTTTCTTTTATTAACTAAGATTGATGACTTATAGATCAAGATTGTGAGGAGTAAATACAAGATTTGTGGGGTACTACCGAATTCTATCTATAGGAGTATTTGTTTCTACATATGAAGGTCTTTAATGCGAGTTTGGCAGGATGTGGTGAAAAATTTTTATTGGACTATTGGGGATGGAGCCTTGATGAATTTTTGGAATGACAACTGGATTTATCAACTGGGCCCTTTAAGAAATTTTTATATGGGATCAGAGCAACCAAATGAAACTTTTGCGAGTATGTGACTTAGTGGATGAGTTAGGGAAGTGGGATTGGAACCGTCTTCGAAGCCTTCTATCGGGCCCAAATTTGATGCAAATAGCTTTGGTTTTTCCCTTTCTCAGGAAGCTGGAAATGATCACTTATCGTGGAGATGGGAGACTAGAAATGCATTTTCCATTGCAGAAACCTATAGAGGTATGTACCAATTTGATTCGAATGATAACTCTAATTTCTGGAAGTTATTTTGGAAAGCTAAGGTCCCTCAACGAGTTAGAGTGTTCATTTGGTTATTGTGGAAGAACAAACTATTAACTAATGAGGAGAAAGTTAGAAGACATATGGCCTGTGAGGGCCAATGTCAGTGTTGCAATATTTCCCTTGAGACCAAGTTACATGTAGTCAGAGATTGTAAATTTCCATGGGTAGTCCGGAGTTCAATTGTACCAACTCATAAGCAGGTACTATTCTTCTCCTTACCTCTTGATGAATGGGTTGTTTGGAACATGCAAAATGTAGGGAATTGTGGTAATCACAAAATTGGCTGGCAAATGTTATTTCCTATAGTTTATTGGTTATTCCGGAAAAGCATAAATATGTTTGTGTTTTTTGGTTGTCACAGTTCTGTCCAGGATGTAGTAGATACAAGTATCAGTTGGATAAGAAGTTATTATCCAACCTCAAAGGCTATGCTACATTCGAGTTCTATAGCTATTGATCCCAAATGGTCAGCTCCGAAGAGTGGATGGGTTAAGCTTAATATTGATGGTACAGTTTCACTTAGCTTTTATTCGTCTGCAATTGGAGGAGTCATTAGAGATACTGATGGTAATTGGTTATGTGGTTACTCGATGTCATTAGGGAAAGATGAAGTGTTTAGAATTGAAGCGAGGTTCATGTTAGAAGGGCTTCAAGTTGCTTGGGACGAGGGTTATCGACAGGTTAAACTTGAGTCTGATAATGTGTTGTTAGTGGAATTAATCGTAGCCAATAATTCTATTGATAGTCGTATTATAGAATTACGGGCCATTCATAAGCTAATTCAGATGAATTGGAAAGTTCGTACCCGTCACATTTTCAGAGTTCACAATGATGTTGTAGACTTCATGGCCAAGCATGCTACTACATGATTCATAAATATCCAGGTGTTCTTCGAACCTCCTCAAGCTGTGCGAGGTTTAGTTAAAAAATATATTAAAGGTTTTTTTTTTATGCTTGCTATTGTAATTGCTTAATACTATTTTATTTACCAAAAAAAAAGTCGTCAAAAAGTAACTAAAACTATCGTTTTAAGTTATCAAATTTTGTTCCATTTTGAAGTTTCCAATTTGGAGATTTTTTGGATTTAATTCAGTTAATTAGTTTAAGTAATCTTGTTGAGTTTAATGCTTGTAGTAATTAATGTTATTAGAATTGTTGTAAATTTAATAAAGAAATATCAAAGTTTTGATCAAATATTTTTAAATTTATTTCATATGTTACTAAAATATATAAAATAATATCAAAAGTGTTTTAGAAATTTTGACTGTTTTGTTTCACATCATGTTCAAACAATAGTTAGAACAACAATTTTGGTGCAGTCAAAGTTTTTGGTATTGACATGTCTGAATTTTTAATTACATGGCTTTTGATTTAATCTTGCTAAGGAGCAATGAGGAGGTATGGATGTTTAAGATGGGAATAATGAGATTATCATTCATTCAAATGATTTGGAGAAGAAATATAGAAGTTTGAGATGATTGAATATATCTTTGGCCCTATTTGGTAGTTGGCTGATAGTTGATAGTTGATTGCTGATTGCAGTGGCTAGTTTGACCAACTGATTCTATTAACTGTTTATTTAAAAGTATTTGGTAAAACTTAGCTGAAAGCTGATATGTGTAAAATGATAAATAAGGGCATGTCACATTTTATTGTTAAGTATTTATTTGTTTATAATACTTCAATCTTTATTGGATGAAATTATTGAAATAAAACAATATTACCAATGAATTAAAACATCCATTATGGAAATTAATTAGTGAATATTTTTGAAATTTTAAATAAACAAATTTATTAAGTTCCTTATTTTCAAATATTAACCTTGTGGAAATTGATAAATATTAATAGTGTATCAATATAATTGTAAATTATATTCTTAGTGATAATTATGTCATGTTCTTAGTATGTAAATTAGTGATAATTATGTCACACTCTGAATAAATTTGTCAAGTAGCATATTTCAATTCATATAAAGTTGCATAAAAAATCATTTTACACAAGTAAATTGAAAATGATTAAGAGTATGTAAATATTCAAGAAATAGATACATATCTCATTCTACATATATCATTAGGTTTGAGAGCATGTGATAAAGGGAGTAATTTTTTAGCAAGCATGGTTAGGAATATCATTTCACATATCTCATTCACAATCACCTGTGAAAAAATAGTTATTCATCTCTGCGTTTTTTGTTTTGGAGGTTTTAACCCAAAAAATTCTTGCAAACCTCCATTCACCAAACACTACAATTAGAGGGTTTGATTATCCAATCCTTTATTTGTGTACAAATCAACTAAAAAAATTCAAAACTCTATTTACCAAACATCCTATTTTTTTATATTTATCTTTTAAAGTGTATTTGGAGTTATTTTCAAAACCAGATAATGAAGTGATTAATCATTCAAGATAATTTATGAAGAGAATGTTAGCATTCAAACAAATGCTAAATGCTTATAAAATCATTTGAATGATGTTAGTTATCATCATCTCACTACATTTATCCAAGGCAATTATGTTTATTGAGTTGTTAAGTGTTTAATATTTTATTATGGCATTTACTGTGGATATTTATTGTGTGTCAAGAGAAAGAGTTGGAGAAGGGTGCTCCAAGTAAAGAAAAATAAAAACTTGTAGAACGAAGGAAGAGAAAGGAGTCTTCTGTTATTTTTGTGTATTTTGGAGGATATATTTACTTTTCTATTATTATATTTTAAAATAAATACTAAAATGGCATGAAATAATTGTTATTAATATGTTTTAGTTAAGGGTAAACTACACACATGTCACTCAATTATAATATATTTTCTTTTTTAAATCACTCAACTATTAATTTTTTTTTTTAATTTGGTTATTCAATTATTTTTTCTTTTCTTTTTTATCACCCAATTATCATTTTTTTAATTTGGTCATTCAATTAATCGAGATTTTTTTTATCTATTTTCGTTAAGTTTCGTTAACATGATAGTTAAAAAACTATTATAATAACAAATTTAACCCTTTACTTTTATATATTATATTGATTTAGTCATAATTTTAAAAAATTAACCCTCAAAATTTACAAATGATCTAAAATTTTCACCTCCTCCTTCACCTTTCTCCAAAAAAAAAAAAACAAACTTGCTTTTCTTTTTTTTTTTTCGATTTTGAACCTAAACTTTTGCCAAAAAGCACCAAACAAGACAAAATATTTCGATTTTTTTAAAAATTTTATTTTTTGGTTTAGGATATTTTGATGCAATAGGATTTCGGGTTTATATAAAGTGTAAAGCGTAAGGTGTTTTTTGACACCTTTAATGATTGATTTAGGGTAAAGCTTCGTTAAGTTTCTAAAAAATATTGTTGATTTCCTTTTTCTTTATCAAACTTATTATTTTGATCATCATTAACCTTTCCAATTATGTTATATTCCAAGTTTATAAAATTGTTGAAAATCATGGATCTAGTGAAGATTTTGAGTTAAAAAACAAATTGGGTAGAGATTTGAACTTGGATTAATGGGTTTCAAAATGATAATCATTAACAATAACAATGGTCTCTATGAAAAGTGTAATAATAAAAAATTATTTCTTGCATTTGAAAAAGTAGGAAAATTGAGCAAATGGGTCTCTGATACTCATTGACTCATATTCAAATCCTAACTTCAAGAGAAAAAGATGAAAATTGAATAATATCTCACAAGTAGGCATCAGAAATCACACATGTTTGGTAAGAATATATGTGCTAATATTTAACGATAAATTAAGTTCAAATAGAAAGAAGAAAGGAAGTTTCTTCTTCTTCTTCTTCTTTTCGTGTGTGTGTGTGTGTGTGTGGAGAAAGGTGAAGGAGGATGTGGAGGTGGAGGCAACATGGTAGTGGAGGTAAGGGAAGCGAAAGAGGAAGGTGAATTTTTAGAATAAAATTGAGATCATTTGTAAATTTTGAGGGTTGATTTTTTAAAATTATAACTAAATTGATATAATATGTAAAATTTGAGGGATAAATTTATTATTATACTAATTTTTAATTGTACGTTAACGAGATTTAATGAAAATGGACCTAAAAAAACAATCTCAATTAATTAGGTGACCAAATTAAAAAATTGATAGTTGGGTGACCAAAAAAGAAAATGAACAATAGTTACGTGACCAAATTAAAAAATGATAGTTTGATGATAAAAAAGAAAATAAGCAATAATTGAGTGACATGTGGTGTAGTTTACCCTTTAATTAATTATTTTTATAATAACATGGATAGAGAGGAGTCGCAGACCATTAGTCAATGTTAAAGTGTATATGGTAGATTAATATTAAATTTTAATCTTGTTTTAACAAAAAGGTGACATATGAGATTTGTATGAAAAAAATAATAAAAATTTCAAAAAGTTAGCATGAAATATATATGGATTATTATGTGGGTTGTCATGTTTAAAAATTTAACATTTTAGCCAATATTTCAGTTTTAAAAAAAAAGTAATTTGACTCTTTTAAAAGGTTGATGGTCAGATTCAACTCTTTTTAAAAGATTGAGGGTCAAATTTTCCTAATAAAAAGATAGAGAGCCAAATTAACAAAAAAATATGTAAATGTTAAGAGTCAAATTTATCATTTTACCTTTACAAAATTAATAAACTTTTATTATAAATTAATAAATTATCATTCAATTAGCAAATATGTGGTTTTTCACTACAACAATTTGGTGCTTCAGCGGCATTTCTTGTGACGTTTTTACAAAAAAATGCCACGAGGTTTAGAATTTAGCAACGCTTGTAGTATAAATGCCATTATATAAAATAAGTAATGGCGCTTTTTAAATAAATGTCACATATGTTCTCTATATTTTGCGGTCGTTCTCTTATAAACGCCACTAATTTGGAAATAAATGCCCCACTTATTTAATTTTTTAAATAAATTTGATTTCAAATATTACTTTATTTTTATTTAACAGCATTTTTATTGCGAACGCCATAAATAGTGCAAGAATTGGTGGCAGTTTTATCATAAAACGCCGTAAACATGCTTTTTCAATGGCATTCATTATGGAAATCACATTAAATGTTACATTCAACAACGCGCCCCTCATTCCCCAAATTTTTTTAGAGCCTCTCAACACCAGTTTTTGAAGGCACATTGTTTCACTCGCATTCCTTATATTGGATCTCTCCTTTGCTTCTCTTTGTTAAATTCACTCGTTATTTTCAAATGTTTTAATTTTGACTTTAGATTTCTTTGTTAAGGTTTTGACTAGTAGCTGAGCGTAATTGTGTTGTTGGTATTGGTAATTATAAATTCTTTTTTTTTTCTCCATTGCATTTTCCCAATTCTAAACCCTAGATTTTATTGTCAAAGAAGGAAAAAAAGTAAATGTTGTTGGAATCTTTCATATTCGTCTTCCGTTTATGACTCCACCAGATTGAACCGTAATTCCAATATCAAATTGTTTGATGAATGATTTGTTTGTTGGCATTGACCAAATTTGTTAAATTGGAACGTAATTGTGGAAATGGTGATCGAATTTCCAATGGATCGTTGAAACGAGAAAAGCAACGACAATAAAGAGGATGAATGATTAACAGTGGAGAATCGAGAAATATTTGGTGACGAAAGGCCTTCGAGTCCTAGCAGTAGTGGGTATGCTGGGGAGAGAGGGAGTAACAGTGCCATGACCACGTTGAAGATCGATGGAGCGAGTGAGATTGATGGTGATGAGATTGAGGAAGTAAGGAATGATGGTTCCCTCGAAGGATTTTTCGATACTCAAGCCTCGGCTTGGGTACCATGTAAACGCCATGTAGATGAGGTGTAAGTATAAACCTTTTTCTCTGGTAAGTTGGTTCTTTGGGTTTGGCATGAGTAAACTGTTGTAAGTCTAATTATTTGCATGACAAAATTGAACTTGTTGGTGGTTTGGCATGAGTAAACTGTGGAAATTAGACCATTGTTTATTTAAGTAGACAAATATGGGCATTAATTAGGTGACTTTAATGTTTTATAATTAAGGTTAAAATAGTAAATTTCTAATTAAGGTTAATTAAATGAAACAAAAATCAAATTTTGGTGTCCATCTTCTTCCTTAGCCGATTTTGCAAAGAAAGAAAAGCCATTAAACCTTGTTAATTTCGGCCATGGTAGCTTGGAGTGCATGGTATGTATTTTGACTCGATTTTTTAATGATTTCTATGTTTTTGAGATCGTTGTAACCTAATCTAGCTAGCCCATGGACTATTTTGCAAAACTGTTAAAGGTTTAGGGTTTTTCCATTGATGAATGTTGGTGTATTTTGGTGTTTAATGATAGAAAATGCATGCTTGTTGTTAGATAAACAATATTTGTAAAGTGATTTTTGACAAAATTGTCAATTAGGGTTAAATTGTGAAATGTGTAAACTTTGTGGTTAAATTATGAAATAAATGAAAAATATGGGCTGCTAGGGACCTAATTGAAATTCGGCTAGCATGGGTTTTGGTTGAATTGCATGAATTTGTGATTTTATGAGATAAGGACTAAAATGTAAAAATGTGAAATATTATGGAAAAATGTGTAAAATTTCCTTAATGTATAATTTGGACTAAATTGAATAGAGAGATTATTAAATAAGTTAATTTTGATTATATTTAGATCAAGAAAGGCAAAATACGGATTTAGATCGGGGAAAGAACAAAGTTTCGAATTAATCGACTTAATTCACCGTTTTTGCAATCGAGGTAAGTTCGTATGTGTTAAACATTATTATACTTGTGTTTTAATGCTTTGATATTGCATATATCGTGAATATGACACTGTGGACATGTTTAACGACGATTCGGCAAGTGAGGAAGTCCCGGTTGAACCTTAGGAATAGATTAGGATACGAATGACATGTCATTAGGGGTTATGTGATTGGGTGCTAATTCGTACGTCCTACCGGTGGCTGAGTTATCTGGCATGTGTTGCGGATACTCGTCAGCTTGTGTGAGCAGTATCGTGTAGCTTCGTCATGACCATCAGCTTGTGTGAGTAGACCCGTTGATAGCTCAAGAGTGAGTATTATATGCGATACGAGATTGAGATAGCTTCGGCTATATATGTGGCACTTAGGGTGCGAGATTCTCGGGTATCCGATAGTATTTCGAATGGTTCAACGGGTATGTCAAAGATGTGGATAAGTATGAGTTTGATACGGGATGGTACAGGTATGTACATGAATCTAGCAATACATTGAAATAAGGAAAATTATGAAAGTTACATCTAACTTTGTGAATGCAATGATGGTAGGTTGGTGAATCATTATAAGCTATGTTATGTTATGTTTATTTGTTTAAGTTGAGCATATATGATGAGTTGATTTAAATGCTATATGAACTTACTAAGCTTTATAGCTTACTTTGTTTATTTTCCATGTTTTATAGTGAAATCAAAGCTAGCTCAGATTCGGGAATCGTCGAAGACTTCATCACACTATCCAACTATCACTTTGGTATTTTTGAATCTATGTTTATGGTTATATGACATGTATAGGAACTTTGGGCATTTTGGTATGGTTTGGTAATGAATTTAGCCATTTGAATTGGCTTGTAAACGTTAAGTTATGATATGTGTATAGCCATGTAACTTGGCTTATTTTAGTATATTTTTGGTGATGTATATATATGTGCATATGGCTTGTGTTATGTGTTTGATGATGGTTATGTAATGCTTGTTGGCAATAGGTATTATGGATATCAAATGGTTGAGTTTTGAATATTGGTATGCTAGTGAATCTAGGCAAATAATGCATATTTGAAAGTGGTTATATAGATGATTTGTGAAAGGGAGGTTTGGTAAGAATTTGAATGGTTTATTGTGGTGTTGGTGTGTTTTGCATTGGTTAGTATTGAAATGGTATGATTTATGCTTGGTTGAGGTTGGTTGAATGTCTATTTATGCCATATTATGTGCCATTGGGTTTGGTGTAGGTGTGTGCAAATTTGGGTGGCAAAATGGCTTTGTAAATAGCCTATTTTTGTCCACACGGGTAGAGACACGGGCGTGTGTCTCAGCCGTATGTGACACACGATTAGGTTACACAGCCGTGTGTCCCCTGGTATGGAATTAAAAATCAAGTCAGTATGGTCCGCACGGTTTAGCACACGAGCGTGTGAATTGGCCGTGTGGCATAAGTCAGTATACCCTATAGGTTTGGCACAACCTAGCATACGACCTGGCACACGGGCATGTGTGGCCATTTTTAGGGCAACGGGCATGTTTTTGGCCGTGTGACCCAAGTCAGAGAGTTACACGGGGTCAGACACGGGCTGGGACATGGCCATGTGATCCCATTTCGAATGTCCTAATGGCCTGTGACACGGGCATGTGTCCCTTGTAATTTGGAAAATTTTCTAAGTGTTTCAAAAATTTCTTAAGTTACCGGTTTAGTCCCGAACCACTCCTAAAGCATGTTTAAGGCCTCGTAGGCTCGTTATAGGGACAATATGAATGTTATTAAATGTTGATTATATGAATTTGAGAATTGTATGTGAAATGAATGTTAAATTGTTTTATAAGTCCGGTAATGCTCCGTAACCTTATTTTGGCATTAAAAACAGGTGAGGGGTGTTACATTTATTGGTATTAGAGCTATAGTTTAGTCGATTCTAGGACTAACGTAGCGTATGTGAGAGTCTAGCTATACATGCCATATAAAACCTGTGATAGTGTAATATCTCCTGACAGTTTCAAAACATGTTTTTTATATAGTAAATGGATCCCAATCGAGCTGTAGCTAATGATGTTGAGAGTAATGCGCCTGCCTCCGTTCATGGAGTAGCGCAATTAGAGTCGAGACCCATATCAGGTAGCCAGTGAGGATAGGCTAAAGATGCCTTCTTTCAGATGATGAATGAGTGGTTTACGGAGTTTGTTCAAACAAATCCGGCTGCTCAACAACCTCCACCCCCACCTAATCCCCAATCGGTTCCCGTAGCTCCTCAAGGTATGAAACTTTTGCAATTGAAAATATGGGGTCGAAGAGTTTAGAGCTACTGTTGACGATGATCCTGAGAGAGCCGAGTTTTGGCTTGAAAATACGATTCGGGTATTTGATGAGCTTTCTTACACACCGGCGAAGTGTTTAAAATGTGTCGTATCACTTTTGAGGGACACAGCGTATCAGTGGTGGAATACTCTATTATCAGTGGTGCCGAGAGAACGAGTCATGTGGGAATTCTTTCAAGCTGAGTTCAAAAAGAAATACATCAGTCAACGGTTTATCGATCAAAAACGCAAAAAGTTTTTACAGTTGAAACAGGGCCATATTTCTGTGACTGAGTATGAGCGAGAGTTTGTGAGACTCAGTAAGTATTCTCGGGATGTGTTTCAACCAAAGCAATTATGTGTAAAAGATTCGAAGATGGATTGAATGAAGATATCAGATTGCTAGTCAGGATTCTAGAATTAAAAGAATTCGTTGTGCTAGTTTACAGAGCTTGTAAAGCCGAAGAACTTGGCAAAGAAAAGAGAAAAGCTGATTTCGAAGCTAGAGATTCGAGAAAAAGATCGATGAATAAACCCTATCAGTCTTCATCAAAGAAACCAAGAGATTCGTACACTCGTTCGAATGCTTTAATCGGGTATTCAAACAGAGATAGTGGAAAGCAATACTCAAGTCCTAAAACACAAGCTACATTAGTATCGAGTGTTGGCAGCATGAGAAATAATAAACCCGAGTGTCAATAGTATGGTCAACGACATTTTGGTGAGTGCTGGATGAAAAATAGAGGTTGTTTTAAATGTGGCTCGCAGGATCATTTCATTCGAGATTGTCTGGAGTTAGCCGAGAAAGATAAATTCCAGAATGCAAGACCGAGCAACACTGCCACTAGAGGGAGGCCACTGAAAAATGCGAAAAATGTGACCAGTAGTAAAGGTGCGAAAAAAGGTTCAGCTGTGAGATCTGAGGCTCGAGCGCCTACCAGAGCTTATGCTATTCGCGCTCGCGAAGGTGCGTCATCACCAGATGTTATCACCGGTACATTTTCGCTATATGACACTACTGTAATTGCTTTGATAGATCCTAGATCGACTCATTCATATGTTTGTGAGAATTTAGTGTATAGTAAGAGATTGCCTGTCGAGTATACTGAGTTTGTGATTAAAGTGTCGAACCCCTTAGGCAAGTATGTTTTAGTTGATAAAGTTTGCAAGAATTGTCCTTTAATGACTCGAGGTTACTATTTTCCGGCTAATTTGATGCTACTACAGTTTGATGAATTTGACGTAATTCTGGGTATGGATTGGTTGACAATACATGATACTTTTGTGAATTGTAGACGAAAGACTATTGAATTGAAATGTCAAAATAGTGAAATCCTTCGAATTAAATCAGATGATTCGAGTGGATTGTCTGTTGTGGTTTCGTCAATGACAGCTCAGAAATATGTGAGAAAAGGTTATGATGCTTACCTTGCGTATGTACTGGATACAAAAGTGTCTGAATTGAAAATTGAATCTGTGTCAGTAGTCAGTGAGTATACAGATGTGTTTCCAGAAGAGTTTCCTGGGTTACCACTGATTAGAGAGGTCGAGTTTGCTATTGAATTAGTACCGGGAACATCACCGATATCGATAGCTCCGTAAAGATTGGCTCTGACAGAATTGAAAGAGTTGAAAGCTCAGTTGTAAGAGTTAACAGATAGAGGTTTCGCACGACCTAGTTTTTCACCCTGGGGTGCGCCAGTTCTATTCGTAAAGAAGAAAGATGGATCGATGAGAATATGCATTGACTATCGTCAGCTCAACAAGGTTACAATAAAGAATAAGTTTCCTTTGCCGAGAATTGATGATTTATTTGATCAGTTGAAAGGAGCAACAGTGTTTTCAAATATTGGTCTAAGATCTGGCTATTATCAATTGCAAGTGAAATATTCAGATGTGTCGAAAACTGCATTCAGAATAAGGTACGGGCATTATGAATTTCTTGTTATGTCTTTCGGATTAACTAATGCTCCTGTAGTTTTTATGGATTTGATGAAACGAATAATTAGACCGTATTTAGACAGATTTATTGTTGTATTTATTGATGAAATTCTGATCTATTCCCTGAATGAGTCTGAGCATGCTGAACATTTGAGAATTGTGCTACAAACATTGAGAGATAAGCAACTATTCGCTAAATTCAGCAAATGTGGGTTTTGGCTCTGAGAGGTCAGATTTTTGGGACATATTGTTTCAGCTGAAGGTATACGAGTTGATCCGAGCAAGATTTCAGAAGTTGTTGACTAGAAACCACTAAGAAATGTGTCTGAAGTCAGAAGCTTTCTAGGGTTATCTGGCTATTATCGGTATTTTATAAAAGGACTCTCAATGATTGCTACACCGATGACTCAATTGCTACAGAAAGATGTGAAGTTTGAATGGTCTGACAAATGCCAACAGAGTTTTAAATAGTTGAAAGCATTGTTAACTGAGGCACCAGTTTTGGTTCAACCTGAGTCGGGTAAAGAGTTTGTGATTTTCAGTGACGCGTCATTGAATGGTTTGGGTTGCGTTTTGATGCAAGAGAGTAAAGTGATAGCTTATGCTTTCAGACAGTCGAAACCACATGAAAAGAACTATCCAACGCACGACTTAGAATTGGCCGCTATTGTTTTTGCATTAAAAATTTGGCGACATCATTTATACAGTGAAAAGTGTCATATTTTTACCGATCACAAAAGCTTAAATTATATTATGACTCAGAAATATTTAAATTTGCGACAATGAAGATGGCTCGAGTTATTGAAGACTATGAGTTAGTGATTGATTATCATCCGGGGAAAAAGAATGTAGTCGTGGATGCTCTGAGTAGACAATCATTATACGCTTTGAGAGCGATGAATACACAACTAACATTGTCTGATGATGGTTCAATTTTAGCTGAATTAAAAGCTAAACCGGAATTTTTCAGCAAATTTGTGAAGCTCAGAAATGTGATAATGAATTGCAAGCTAAAAGAGTGCAATGTGAGTCGACTACTGATTCAGACTATCAGATCGGATCCAATGATTACTTAATGTTCCAAAATAGAATTTGTGTACCAAAGAATTCCGAGCTTATTCAAAAAAAATTTCACGAAGCACACAGTGGTTGTTTACCTGTTCATCCGGGAAGTACAAAAATGTATAATGATTTGAAACAGTTGTATTGGTGGTTGGGCATGAAACTTGACATTTCAGAATTTGTGTCGAGATGTTTGATTTGTCAGCAAGTTAAAGCTGAACATCAGGTGCCTTTGGGATTGCTACAACCAGTGATGATACTAGAGTGGAAATGGGATAGAGTTACGATGGATTTCGTATCGGGTTTACCCCTGTCTCCAAAAAAAAATGTTGTTTGGGTTGTAGACGAAATCGACACATTTCATTTTGGTACGTAGAGACTATTCGCTTGTTAAATTGGTTGAATTATACATTTCTGAGATCGTTAGATTGCACGGGGTACCAGTTTCGATTATTTTGGATAGAGATCCGAGGTTTACGTCGCAATTTTGGAAGAAATTGCAAGAAGCTTTAGGTACGCGGTTACACTTTGGTACCGCATTTCATCCTCAAACCGATGGTCAGTCAGAGAGAATAATTCAGATTCTCAAAGATATGCTTCGTTGTTGTGTTTTAGAGTTTGAAGGCAACTGGGAGAAATACTTACTGTTGGTTGAATTCGCGTATAACAACAGTTTTCAATCGAGCATAAAGATGGCAGCGTATGAAGCATTGTATGGTCGAAAATGCCAAACTCCATTGTACTGGACCAAGCTTAGTGAGAAAAAGATTCACAGGGTTGATTTGATTAGAGAGACTGAAGATAAAGTGAAAATAATTCGCAACAGTTTGAAAGCAGCTTCAGATCAACAGAAATCGTACGCGGATTTAAAACGTAAAGACATTGAATTTCAGATCGGTGACAAAGTATTTCTGAAAGTATCTCCATGGAAGAAAGTCCTTTGTTTTGGTCGCAAAGGAAAACTGAGTCCACGTTTCATCGGGCCGTATGAGTTCATCAAAAGAATAGGGCCAGTGGCATATCGGCTAGCTCTACCTTCAGAATTAAAAAAGATCCACAATGTATTTCATGTGTCGATGTTACGATGATATCGATCAGATCCATTGCATGTAATTTCTCCAACAGATATTGAAATTCAACCCGATATGACGTATAACGAAGAACTGATCAGATTTTAGCTCGTGAGGTTAAAGAATTGAGAAATAAAAGCATAGCTTTGGTGAAAGTGTTGTGGCAACGTCACGGAGTCGAAGAAGCCACGTGGGAAACCGAGGAAGTTATGAGAAAACAGTACCCTAACCTCTTTTCTGGTAAAATTTTCGATGACGAAAATTTCTAAGGGAGGGAGAGTTGTAACAGCCCGTTTTTGGTCAAATTAGAATAGTGGTTTCTGGACCACAAATCTGAGGTCAAAATAATTATTTTATTATTATTTTAATATTTACAGCATGATAATATGATTGTGTGAAAATTTCGTTAAGAATTTTATCGTTTGAAGGCTGAATTTGATAAAAAGGACTAAATCGTGTAAATTGCAAAAGTGATGTTCTAATAGCTAAAGGTATTAAATGATTATGAAATTAAATAGTGGAGGTCCTTATGTGGAAATTAGACCATTTTTTATTTGAGTGGACAAATATGGGCATTAATTAGGTGACTTTAATGTTTTATAATTAAGGTTAAAATAGTAAATTTGTAATTAAGGTTAATTAAATGAAACAAAAATCAAATTTTGGTGTCCATCTTCTTCCTTAGCCGATTTTGCAAAGAAAGAAAAGCCATTAAACCTTGTTAATTTCGGCCATGGTAGCTTGGAGTGCATGGTATGTATTTTGACTCAGTTTTTCATGATTTCTATGTTTTTGATATCATTGTAACCTAATCTAGCTAGCCCAGGGACTATTTTGCAAAACTGTTAAAGGTTTAGGGTTTTTCCATTAATGAATGTTGGTGTATTTTGGTGTTTAATGATAGAAAATGCATGCTTGTTGTTAGATAAACAATATTTGTAAAGTGATTTTTGACAAAATTGTCAATTAGGGGTTAAATTGTGAAATGTGTAAAATTTGTGGTTATATTGTGAAATAAATGAAAAATATGGGCTGCTAGGACCTAATTGAAATTCGGCTAGCATGGGTTTTGGTTGAATTGCATGAATTTGTGATTTTATGAGATAAGGACTAAATTGTAAAAATGTGAAATATTAGGGGCAAATGTGTAAAATTTCCTTAATGTATAATTTGGACTAAATTGAATAGCGAGATTATTAAATAAGTTAATTTTGATTATATTTAGATCAAGAAAGGTGAAATACGGATTTAGATCGGGGAAAGAATAAAGTTTCGGATTAATCGACTTAATTCACCGTTTTTGCAATCGAGGTAAGTTCGTATGTGTTAAACATTATTATACTTGTGTTTTAATGCTTTGATATTGCATATATTGTGAATATGACATTGTGTACATGTTCAACGATGATTCGACAAGTGAGGAAGTCCCGGTTGAGCCTTAGGACTAGATTAGGATACGAATGACATGTCATTAGGGGTTATGTGATTGGGTGCTGGTCCATACGTCCTACAGGTGGCTAAGTTATCCGGCATGTGTTGCGAATACTCGTCAGCTTGTGTGAGTAGCACCGTGTAGCTTCGTCATGACCGTCAGCTTGTGTGAGCAGACCCGTTGATAGCTCGAGAGTGAGCATTATATGTGATATGAGATTGAGATAGCTTCGGCTATATATGTGGCACTTAGGGTGCGAGATTCCCAAGTATCCGATAGTATTCTGAATGGTTCAACGGGTATGTCAAAGATGTGGGTAAGTATGAGTTTGATACGGGATGGTACAGGTATGTACATGAATCTAGCAATACATTGAAATAAGTAAAATTATGAAAGTTACATCTAACTTTGTGAATGCAATGGTGGTAGGTTGGTGAATCATTATAAGCTATGTTATGTTATGTTTATTTGTTTAATTTGAGCATATATGATTAGTTGATTTAAATGCTATACGAACTTACTAAGCTTTATAGCTTACTTTGTTTATTTTCAATGTTTTATAGTGAAATCAAAGCTAGCTCGGTTTTGGGAATCGTCGGAGACTTCATCACACTATCCAATTATCACTTTGGTATTTTTGAATCTATGTTTATGGTTATATGACATGTATAGGAACTTTGGGCATTTTGGTATGGTTTGGTAATGAATTTAGCCATTTGAATTGTCTTGTAAATGTTAAGTTATGATATGTGTATAGCCATGTAACTTGGCTTATTTTAGTATATTTTGGTGATGTATATATATGTGCATATGGCTTGTGTTATGTGTTTGATGATGGTTATGTAATGCTTGTTGGCAATAGGTATTATGGATATCAAATGGTTGAGTTTTGAATATTGGTATGCTAGTGAATCTAGGCAAATAATGCATATTTGAAAGTGGTTATATAGATGGTTTGTGAAAGTGAGGTTTGGTAAGAATTTGAATGGTTTATTGTGGTGTTGGTGTGTTTGCATTGGTTAGTATTGAAATGGTATGATTTATGCTTGGTTGAGGTTGGTTGAATGTTTATTTATGCCATATTATGTGCCATTGGGTTTGGTGTAGGTGTGTGCAAATTTGGGTGGCAATGTGGCTTTGTAAATAGCCTATTTTTGTCCACACGGGAAGAGACACGGGCGTGTGTCTCAGCCGTGTGTGACACACGGTTAGGTTACATGGCCGTGTGTCCCCTGGTGTGGAATTAAAAATCAAGTCAGTATGTTCCACACGGTTTAGCAAACGGGCGTGAGAATTGGCAGTGTGACATAAGTCAGTATACCTTACAGGTTTGGCACGACCCAACACACAGCCTGGCACACGGGCGTGTGTGGCCATTTTTAGGGCACACGGGCTAGCCATTCTCTTTAATTGTTCATTATGCTTTAGTTTTTAGTTATTTTCTGATTGTTTGATTTTATGAAATAATTGTGAAATATAGTTTAATTTTTTCACATTTTTTTCAGCTTTTCTCTTTTGCTTGTACCCTTGGTTCTTGGACTTGACAAAGTAAATCCCAGGTTTTTGAGCTTTTTACATTTCTTCATTTCATTCTTTCATGTTTGATAGACTTCCTCTTTAAGTTGTTAGCCTCAATCTAGGCTTATGGCTATCTTCATTTCAAAATTCATGAAAGTTTGACACTGCTAAATCGTCTAATAATCTTTATTTTGAATATTATGGTTTTTTAAACTTCATTTTCTATTTGCATGTTCACTGATCTTTCTTCTACAATTTTAGGGACTTAAGTAGGAGGTGATTATTGACTTTGTGGAGCAGTGTCGTGCCTACAAGCAAAGAGTTGTACACCTTGTTAATTTAACAATGTAAGGACACTCTGTTAAAGTGGTGTTATCCTACATATGTTAATTCTTAGATTTCATTTATCTTCTATTCATGTTGGATCTCTCCACCAATTGCTGATTGATTTCTAGTTGGATGCTTAATATAGTAGCAGAGGCCATCTATCTTCTTTTGTTTCTGCCTAAACACGTGAGGTTGTCCACATGTAGAACTCGTTAAACTACATGTGAGTAAGAGTTACTGGCAATTGGTTTTAGGTCAGTGCTTAACACTTTTACCATTACCTTCCTAGTTACTTAGTACATTTCTATAGTTTAATGATTTGATGTTATCATTTGTTGTCATGGTCCCGACATTCTTTCCTGGGGCTTCTTTGATGCATTCCATTTTGTATTACTCCCCTTTTAGGTTATTATGCGATATCACTTGGTAAAATGCATGACTGAAAAGAGGGAATGGAATCCATTGTTGAGATCAAAGGATTTCATTATTTTATTCAATTATATTCCTTTTAATGCTTTTACAAGAGCTACGGAGCGATGCATAAAAAGGATTAATTTCTTTTCTTTTCCTTTTTGCTTGAACTTCTCTGTGATTACCTTCATCAATACCTTTATGTGCATTTATATTCAATTTCGCATGACATTGTCATCTATTATTGAATGTATGGTGTATGAGTTGCATTGGTAGTTAGTTTAACATCCGTGGAATCGCAGATTTAAATTGTAAGAAATATCTTTTCATATAAACATTTGTCTCTCTTGTAGGGATGAATCACTCTTATGTCAAGGTTTAGCATTGAATGATGATTTGCATCGTATACTAGCAAAGCATGAAGTGATAGCTTGAGAACTTATCAAGCGGATAAATATAAGCTGAAGTCGCAAGAGAACTTATGAATAGCAATGGTGGCCTAGTTGATACAGGGCAACAAAGCGATCTGAGGAAGGTAATTATGCTTATTTGAACTGGACTATTATATCACTCGGATCTGGTGATCAAAATTCAAAATTATTGGTCTTTTGTGTTATACGAAATGATAGAATATTTCTAAGAGCAATAATGTCTATTATGCATGTCTTCTTGCCTAAACATTTACTGTCGGGTCCATTTTTGGTAAAATTAATATTAGAGGAAAATATTTTGATACACATGTAAACAAATATACTTATGTGACATTTGATTTTCTTGATTGTTTCTTGGTGAAACGATCTGTCAGATACACAATAGATGAGTACTTGGCGGTTGAAGTTAGTGGTGAAAAAGTGAAAGCAATGTGGGATAAGAGATTGTGAAATATTTTGTGATATTTGTATTAAAGAGATATTGAAAGGCAATAGGCCTGGTACTCATTTCACAAAAGATGGATGGTTGAAAATAATGACCACCTTTGAGAAAGAAACGGGCAAGGCTTTTTCACAAAGACAACTTAAAAATAGGTGGGATGCCCTAAAAAAAAGAATGGAAAGCTTGGAAGAAACTTAAAGGCGAAGATACTGGTCTAGGGTGGAATCCTATAAAAAGAACCGTTGATGCATCGGATGATTGGTGGGAGAGTAGGCTAAAGGTACATTAATAATTCTGAATATTTTTGTTTTTTTTCTTATTTATGAGGTTATTGATAATTATTGTTATTAAACTATCATTTTATATGTAGGTTGTGCCTGAAGCTCAAAAATTTAGAACATCGGGCATTGATCCTGAATTCGAAGGGAAGTTGGACCAAATGTTCATGGGGATAGTTGCAACAGGTGATAAAGCATGGGCACCTTCTTCCAGTACACTCAGTAGTGATTTTTTGAGGATGTTAACAACGAAATACCCAAGAGAGAATGAAGAAGAAAATGTGAGAAATGATGTTCACATTTTAAATGATGTTCACATTTCAAATGATGTTCACATTTCAAATGATGTTCAAATTGATGGAAACAATCAAAAAAGAAAAAACCCTGAAATATCAAGTTCACATTTTAAAACTTGAAGAAAGAAATCCTCAAAGCAAATTGGAGGGGCTGCAAGATTGTCCAGTCAAATAGAAAAATTATGCAATGCAGCTGACAATATGAGTCAAGCCACATCTAGTTTGACTCTGTTATGGATCCATATGGTATTCCACAAGCAAGTAAAAAGTGCTTGACAAAGATGTCGGAAGAAGTTCCGTGGCTAGTCCATAATACTTTTTCGCACTTAAATTATTGCTCAATAAGGACAAGCGAATTATGTTTTTATCAATTAATCCCAAGGTTAGAGCTTTGTGGCTTGAGACGGAAATGGAGGATAGTTGAAAATTTTCTGATCTTCTAGGGTTCAGAGATATCTATTATGTGACTAAACAACAATGCTAAACTAGTTTTATCAATAGTTATTTATGTTTGGTTTTTGGATATTGAATTTATGTTCTACTTATTTATGTGTAATCTAGTTTTATCAATGGTTGTTTATGTTTGGTTTTTGGATATTGAATTTATGTTCTACTTATTTATATGTAATCTAGTTTTATTAATAGTTGTTTATGTTTGGTCTTTGGATATTGAATTTATGTTCTACTTATTTATACTAAATTAGTTTTATCAATAGTTGTTTATATATGATTTTGGATATAAAATTTATTCACAGGTGATGAGTATAGTTGAGAATTACAGCGGTGATGAAAGTGATGATGAAAGGGAAAAGAAAGAGATTTTACAATGCATGGAATGTTTTAACCGATTATTTGTTGTTGCATCTTCTTCCGTGAAATTATATTACGAGAAGTATATATTGAAGCAACCATGCATGGATTCAAAACAGTCAGGTGAGACATGGATCCGAGAGATCCTTGACGGTCACGAATCACGTTGTATGATTAATTTTAGGATGTCTAAAATGGTATTCACAAGTTTGTTGAGAGTTTTGGAGACAAGATACAACTTGCAAACTTCAAGAAACATATCTTCTAGTGAAATGTTGGGAATTTTTTTATACATCTTGGGCACTGGTGCAAAAGTTTCCCAATGTCGAGAAAGATTTCAAAGGTTTGGATCAACAATAAGTCGATACTTTGCAATTGTGCTTGAGAAAGTTTTAAGGATGGCCACCATCTAATTGCACCAAGATCCTTTTTTAGCTCAATACCCAACAAATACATAATGATTCTAGATATATGCCGCATTTTAAGGTTAAAATTTAATTTTATATTATTATATTTAATATTTTTGGTCGACTAAAAATATGCACGAGACTAATATGATTATTTGTTTAGGACTGCATAGGTGCAATTGATGGTACTCATATTGCCGCTATTCTTCCACCAAATGAACAAATTCCCTATATTGGAAGAAAATGTATCCCGACTCAAAATGTTATGGCAGTATGTGATTTTAATATGTGTTTCACCTTTGTCATGGCTGGATGGGAAGGACCGACACATGACACTAGAATATTTTTTGATGCAATTCGAGATCCAAAATACAAATTTCCGCACCCACCAAATGGTTAGATATTTTATTTATATGTGATTTTTTAAATAATAAAGTATAAGTTCTTTAATTGATAATTTTTATAAAAAAAATTCTTGAATTAATTGTTTGTTATATTATGACATGTAGGAAAATATTATCTTGTTGATTCTGGATATCCTCAAATGAAAGGTTATCTTGGACCATATAGAGGTCTGCGATATCATTTACCTGACTTTCGTAGAGGTAGACCGGTATCTGGTAAAGAAGAGATATTCAATCATTCACATTTATCATTACGTAGTGTGATTGAACGAACTTTTGGTGTTTTGAAAAAAAAATGGGTCATTTTAAAAGATATGCCAAGTTATAGTTTTAAAAAGCAACCGATGATCGTTGTTGCTACAATGACGATACACAATTTTATCCGAAAACATGTCGGTCGAAATGATGCAGATTTTATGGAATACGAAGATATTAACTGGGCATATGAGAATATTATTGATTCAGAAAATGCGCATGGTCAAGAAAGTGATGATGATGATGACGACGACGATGATGATGGTGATGATGACGGTGAATCAAACAATTCAAGTGGTTTTAAAATGGAATTAACAAGAGATGCTATAGCTTCTAGTTTAATGAATTCACTTTAAATTGTAAATGCTATTGTAAAATTTTTAGTATTTATATTTGGTATATAAATATTATCCCTTTTTGAAACTTTAATCCAAATATATGTAATATTTTAATTTGTTAGGTTTATGTTTTCTATGTTATGTTAATATCTAATATGAGTTATATATTCAAATACATTTTAAAATAAAATAATACAAATGTGTTAAAAGCATTAATTAAAAATAAAAATAATTTTTAAAATAATACAATTGTGTCAATATCTAATTACAAATATTTAATTATTATATTTAAATATTTAAATATAGTTTATATATTCTAATTAAATTTAATAAATAATTAATATTAATTACTTAGAAATATTTAAAATTAATATTATATATTAAAATATTAACAATAAGTTATAATAAATTATTTTTTATATTTTTACTAAAATATCATAATATTAACTAATTTTAACATTATTTAAATACATATTTGTTACTTTATAATATCATGTCTAAAATGGACATTTTATTTCTCAAAAGCACTTTTTGACAACAATACCAAACACTCAAATTTTTCAAAAGTACATCTCAAAAACACTTTTCTACAGCACTTTTCAAAAACACTTTTCAAAAGTATTGCCAAACTAGCCCTTAAACGTTGTTAAATGTATAACAAAACGTCGCTAGAAGTAAGTTCTGTTGTAGTGTTTAAAAATTATAAAAATATATTATTTAATAAATTTCAAAAATAAAAATGTAAAATCAAGTGCAATACAACTTAGTCTTAAATCGGTTATTATTGACATTTTTATTAGTACAAGAAGACGTGGGTTTGTATACATTTTTCCTTCCATTTAAATGTTAGAAAAATGTCCTAGTCTATGGGTAGCTTTAGATATTATGAAAAAAGACTAAACTATACTATTAACCACTAAATTATGGATAATTTTTTCGTTTTGATCACTTAACTAAAAAATGTTACAATTTGGTCACTGAACTATTAGTTTTCATTTAAATCACCGAGTTGTTAAAATCAATACTATATGGCTTTCTCTGTTCGTACTGCCTGCACTAATCGAAAGCTATCTTTCTCTTTATCTCTTTCTCTGTTCAGTTTTTTTTTTTATTAAACAACTTTGGACGTTAGGAATTTGTGAACCAAAATTCTATCAGCTTTTTTCTCCGTTCTTCGACACTGACCATCAAATCAACTTAGATCTAAGATATGTTTTTTTACTCGTTGATGAGTACTGATCCACCGTATTTTTCGTCGAATCATCACTTGGAACTCAATAGCAGAGCATTTAAAAAAAATTAATGGTCTGGTAAATTAAATAAAAAACTTTTAAATAATACAATGAGTTAAATAAAAACTTTCGAATAATTTAGTTACTACATTATAATATTTTTTAATTAAATAACTAAAACTTACATATAATTTAGTAATACCCAAATAAAAATCCCTTGCAAAGCACATGATGAGAAATAGTCCATAGAAGCCCATCAGTAACCCGGAAGTGATCATTTCCAAATCCTACAGTTAATTTTTGTTATGCTCAAAACCATCCTTCGCGCTTTGAGGGAAAACCCTAGAAATTTTCCCTTTTATCCATTGCAGCTCTAATTTCCTGATAAAAATCAAACTTCTCCAGAAGCAGTGGAGTTTTGGATGAATTGCAAAAGCCCTAATTAAATTTTATCGGAGAGTGGCTGTGAAATTACAATGGACGCGAAGGACATCCTTGGGCTGCCCAAAACTCCGTTGCCAATACCCCAGGAGAAGAAATCACGTCCCCAGAAAGATTCCCAGAGAAAACCCGATGGCATTTCTCGCGAGGTAAAAAAAATGGAAAATTGAATTTCTTGTTTTCCAAAAAATAAAAAGCTTGAACTGAGTGAAAGAGGACTTCTTCCTTCTTCTTTTTTTTTTTTTTTTTTTGGGTGGAATTTGTAGGTTTATGCCCTTACAGGTGGGGTGGCTCCGCTTATGCCTTCCATTGATGTCTCTCAATTGAAACGACGCCCACCATCCGACGAGAAGGTTTTGCCAAGACTTCTTTTGTTTGTTAGAGTGCAATTTTTGGTTGCGTTTTGCTTTCGAAGAAAAATTGTAGATTTGGATGCAAATTCTATATGTATTTACATGTGTCTTTGATGAATCAAGGATTAAAGTATTGAGTTTCATAGAAGTAATTTTGCATGTATTGAAACCCTTGGGAAGTGTCAACAAACAAGAAAGAGTAGTATAAGCAACTGTCAAATGGAGCATAAAAAAAAATAAAGTACTAAACTAATTTTCACTTTAAATGATTTACATTGATATTTCTTGGTGGTAGTATACTTTAAGGTGAGTTTCTTAATGATTTTGAAGTTTTCTTCAGATCACATGGCGGTGGCTTCCTTTCACAAGCTCTGCCCGAAAGGATGATTTGCAACTTTACCACTGGGTAAGTATCATAAAACTCCCCCTTAACATTGTGGTTTATTTCGTTTAAACTCTTAGTCTCTCTTATATGATTCAGGTGAGAGTCGTAAATGGTGTTCCACCAACCGGTGATTATTCCTTTGCTAAGTACAACAAGGTAAGCACACATTTTGTTTTCATTTTTCTGCTCTGTTCGTATTTACTGTCAAAATAGTTCATGCTGTATCTATTTTTCTTTATCCTTAAGTTTCTATGCATTTGCTTGTTCATGCAATTGAACGTGTTTGTTCATTTGTCTGGTGTGGTGCAGTCTGTTGATGTTATCAGATACACAGATGAGGAGTATGAGAAGTATTTAACTGATCCTGTATGTATCAACTTGAGGTTGCAGCTCTTGGTTTTGGTTTCTCTGCTAATGCTTTTTTATTTTTTGTCTGATTGAAAATTTGAAATAGTGAAAGTAGATAGTAGGATTAAGGCATGTATTTGTGCTTCCATTGATTCAATTTGCCAGGTTGATTCTCTTTTGTTTTACCTTGATAATTAGAAATGGACCAAGGAAGAGACAGATCAATTGTTTGACTTGTGTGAACGGTTTGATCTCCGCTTCATCATTATAGCTGACAAGTTCCCAACACACCGGACTGTGGAGGAACTGAAGGATCGATATTATAGTGGTACTGTGACAAATTTCTAGACTATCTATTGCAATCATTCAAATCACTTTCTTGCTGTTCTGTTTACAGTTCAGAATTGCATATAATCTTTTTCATTTGAGCTTTGATATATGGTTCTCATGGTAATTATAGCACTATCTTTATGTAGTGTCTCGAGCCATTCTGGTTGCTAGGGCTCCATCTCCTGGAGAAGTTGCAGGGCATCCTCTTGTTAAGGTCTGGTATCAATTCAGCGGCAGCACCATATAAATGATTTACCTTTTTGTTGCAGTTTCTAGGAAGTAGGAACAAAAATAAACTGTTATGGTGTCTATAATATCGCTCTAGAAAATTATTTAATATATATTGTTCTGGGTATAGGATCCCTACAATGTTAATCAAGAGACTGAACGCAAGCGTGCTTTATCAATGGTCCTTTCTCAAACAAAGCACCAAGAGCGGAAAGATGCTGAGGTGCATATTTTTTTCCTTTGGCCCTTATATTACTGCCATTTATTATGTGATCTTCAACATCATTTATTTGCATGTAGGCTTGTTGGTTGAATATGTAGAATTCTTCACTGGTCTATGGTTTTTTTTTTTCTCCAGGTTCTTGCTGAAGCAAAAAGAATAGCCGAGTCACGTATGGCGGCACGGGTATGTATCAGCTGGACAAGCTGCTATTGTGGCAGTTGCAATTTCTCTTTCTGGACTTCAAATATGATGTCTGTTAGTGCCACTTGAATTTTCAATTAAAGTCTAAAGGCAAAAAGATTTTCAACTTGATTTGATAGTCACATGATATTGTATGCTTGAGTTAGAATTCAGTTAAAAATCATAGGGGTGTGTGTGTTTTCATGTATTTGCTTATCTGATTGCCACTGGATTTTCTACAATCTAGAATAATATAGCTTTCTATGTATATACTGTCCAGGCTGCCGAAGAACCTGATTTGCCTGTCCCCTCAGATGTTGGTCCTGAAAGTGCTGAGGGGGCTGTTGGTCCTGGAGATACTATATCGCCGTCCAATGTTCAAGCTCCTGCTGCAGCCATTGCACCTTCTACCTCAGTAATAGCTGATAATGCCTCAACTCTTGCTTCCTTGCGTATGGTATGTGCAGCATCTGTTCTTCAGTTTTCTCTTCTCTCATTCTCTTTCCATCAATGAATAAAACATAATTGGGAATGATTGCTTCTGTCATCAGTAAAATGTGTTTAATTCGACTTACTAAATGTGCACCCTTATAATATTTTTATGGTCGAATTAGTACCTAAGGCAAGTTACTTCTTGGAAGTTTGATGGAAGAAAGTTTGTGTGTGTCTATGTTTTCTAAAGTTTGTTACTTGATATTTTTGCTCTTGTAAAAAAGTTCTTTGACTGTTTTGATATAATTTTCAGCTTCGGGTATATTTGAGAACTTATGCACTTGAGCAAATGGTCCAAGCTGCAAGCTCCTCTGCTGGACTTCGGACCATCAAGCGGGTTGAGCAAACCTTACAAGATCTTGGGGTTTGTCTATGCTTCCTGAAATTTTAATTATGCGCAGATAGATTCTTATATCACTTGGTGGATGATGTTGAATTATATGCATGATGACCAGACTGGAAAACTCTTTCTAATGGTTACTTCATTTCTTAAACTTATTCTAATTCAGTTTTTTTGGTTGCAATTTCTACACATGAAGATTCCTCTCTCTGAGGGTTTCTCACTGGATTTCATTTTGTGAGCCTATTCAATCTATGATTTCTCAAATTATAAGGTCTTTTATGTTTCTAGATGAAATTGGTCTTATTGGAGATGATGTAGAGGTTCAGTAAAATAGATTTTTTGTCATTGTTAGATAACCTGTTTTATTACTTTTAATAATTATTGCCGGTTTGTGCCGAAGTAAATCCTTTGCTCTGTATTTGTTGTCATTTGCTTGTAACTCTATTCTTAATCTTTTAAGCATTCTTCAATATTCTAGTTTTTTATCTTCCTGAAACTGGGTATTTAAGTTTTATATTAATCTTTACAGGTTAATTTAAAGCCAAAGGTTCCAACAAAGGCCGTTTGTGCTGAGCATCTTGAATTAAGAAAAGAAATTCTAACGTTGCTAAATCTCCAGAAACAGGTATTTTACATTCATGTCTCAAAATTATCTGTAGAATGATCGTCTTCTTTGGGCCCTTTTTTTAATAATAACTTAATCCTTTAGGGCCCGTTTGGTTTGCTTGAAACTGGTTTGATAGCTCATTTATTACGGAACTATCACATGAGTTTCAAATAACAAGGCATTTGGTAGTCTTGATAAATAACAAGGTCACATGATTTTTACTTAGGTGGGTGATAACTTTCACCTATGTGAATGTATATTTTAAATATCACTCATCTTTTAGACTTTTACTCAACTTCAATTATTTTTATTCCAAATTTATTCTCACCCAACAACCACATATTTCAAGTACAGCAGTTCATGAGTCGAGTGACCCACCTGACTTGGTCAGCCCAGCCCGTCATTTCTTGTCCTTGGGCTGACCCGACTCAGCCTGAATTTAAATTAAATGATTTTTAAAAATATTTTTATTTAAATTTAATATAAAAAATATAAATATTAATAAAAATATATATTTTATTATTTTATCAATTTCAAACAGTAATATTTTATTATTTTATATATTTAATATAAAATTATACAATTATATAGATATTTTATTTTATTATATTAATATTAAAAGTATACATTTTAATAATATTTTAATAGTTATATTAATATATTAATATTAATATAAAATTATATAATTTAATATATTGTTATTTATATATTTATATATAAATATATATTTTTATTATTTTAATAAAATTATATATTTTATTATGTTAAAAAAAGTAACAATATTAGTATATTGTTTGCAAACAACAATACTTTTATTTTATTATCTTAAAATTAATATAAAATTAAATATTATAATATTTTTTTATTTTAGTATTTTATTATATTTTAATATAAATATTTTTAAAATATTTTTATTATATTTTATTTTAAATTATATAAAAAAATAAAGATGTTAAGGGTATGGTACGTTAACAAAGAATACTTATGTTTTAACTCAGCAAATACATGATAAGAAGAGTAATCTGTATCACAATTTTCAACAACCAAACACCTTGATGTTCTAACATCTATCTTTTATTCATCATTTTGAAACTTGAGTGTTACTTAACACTCCTCTTTTATATCAAGCCTACCATTCATGTTTAGATCTGTAGTTAAACAATTCCTGCAAAATTATTGTACAACTTCGTTAAAATAGTTCTCATCTCCAATTCCTTTTACTGAATTTATTATTTATGAAAAAAAAAAAGAGAATGAACTTTGTAGAAACTGTAGAAATCAGATTCTTACTTTAGCTAATTAGGTTACAGGTATAAAAAGAGATAAACTACTCTAAGAAAGGAAATAATCCCTAAAAGATGTAAATTATCCTAAGAATCAAGAACTATGATTAATTTCTATTTACAAGATTTCCTCAATAATCTATCCCTAATTCTAGGGATTCTAACACTTCCCCTCAAGTGGAGTGTAGATGTTTATCAAACCCGACTTGCCAACATGTTGTTCAAACATGTTTTTGTTTAAACTTTTGTCAACATATCCGCAACTTTGTTGTCCGGTAGATAGATAGGTGACGCTCACTTCCCACAGAGTGTATCTTCTCTTTTATGAAGTGTCGGTCTATCTCGACATGTTTGAGTACGATCATGATGCACAGGGTTGTGAGCTATATTGACAAAGACTTGGTTGTCACAATGCACCAGATAGGTCTATTATAAGGAACCTTTAGTTCTCTCATCAGCCTTTGTATCCAAATTCCTTCACAAATACCTTGTGCAAGTGCTCGATACTCGACACTGCAGACTGCATGTGCTACCACAGATCTTCTTACTCTTCCATGTCACTAGATTACCCCAAACATAGCTCCAATAACCACCTGGTTGATCGTCATCATTAATAGAACTCACCTTGATCGAGATCGGTATACACTTCCACATTTCTGCTGTCATTTTTCTTGATGTATAGGCCCTTACCAGGAGTTCCCTTTAGGTACCTTAGTATCCGATATGCGACTTCTAGGTGTTTTTCCTTGGAGCATGCATATATTGACTTATGACGCCCGACACTAAAAGCAATGTCGGGACGAGTGTGAGCCAAGTAGACAAGTCTCCCCACTAGGCGTTGATATCTCCCCTATCGACTTCTTCTCCATCTTCATTAGTACCTAACTTGAGATTAAACTCCATAGGAGTTTCAAATGGTTTACAACCCATCATCCCAACTTCGATAGCAAAATCGAGGACATATTTCCTTTGGGAGATAGAAATACCCTTTTGAGACCTTGCTATCTCCATGCCAAGAAAATATTTAAGATTTCCCAAATCTTTAAGTTCAAAAAGCTGTTCCAAGAAACTCTTTCAACCTTCCAATTTCACTTGTATCATCACTGTTACTATTATATCATCCACATAGACAATTAGAATGCAACATTTTCCTTGTCTTTGAATGCTTGTAGAACATGGTGTGGTGCACTGCCTTGAGTATATTTCCTGCTCATCATAGCTTTTGCAAACCGATTAAACCACGCCCTTGGAGATTGTTTCACCCATACAAAGATTTTTCAACTTACACACTTGGCCTTTTTCTTTCTTCAAACCTGTGGGAAGTCCATGTAAACTTCTTCATTTAACTCCCCATTGAGAAAAGCATTTTTAACATCCAACTGGGTCAATTCCCAATTGATTGACAAAGAATGGACAAAAGACTCTAATTGTGTTTAGTTTGGCAACCGTGCAAATGTCTCCTCATAATCCGACCCATAAGTTTGAGTGAAGCCCTTAGCCACTAGACGAGCCTTGTATCGATCAACCTTGGCCATCGGGCTTGAATTTGGTAGTAAAAATCCATTTGCAAACCCTCTTTGCTTTTCTTTCCTTTAGGTAGATCCAAACTTCCCGTTCCATTATTTTTGAGGGCCTCCATTTCCTCCATCACGGCTTGTCTCCATTTTGCCGATTCAAATGCTTATTCTATGGTTTTGGAGTTTTTATAGAATCAACATTAGTCACAAAGGTTTGATAAGACTTAGATAAGTTACCATAGGATACAAACCGAGAGATAGGATGTTGAGTGCGACTCCTTGTCCCCTTTCGCATTGCAATTAGAAGATAGATGGATGGTGATGGAGGTGAGACTTCGTTTTGAGCAGTCCTCGGTTGAAGATGTGAGTGGCAACTCTTTATGTCGATTTGAGACATCGATTCCGTGCGGAATAAACCTGCAGATTCGAACTTTGTTGCACTGTTGTTGCTTCTTTGTTTTCCTTGATCAAGGACCTGCTCAATTGATGGTGTTGGTATTGGGAAGTATAGTGTTAATTTCTTGCGGCATGGGAGGAGAAATAACGATATCAAGGTTGGGAGGTTTAGTGATAGTAGTGGTAGTAGGGTCGGAAGGTATAATAAGGAGGGTATTAAGGTTCTCATCTTCATTAAGAATCTCCCCAAAGATGAGAAGGTCTAAAGAAAGGTTCGGTTTCAAAGAAGGTGACATCCCGAGAGACAAATAGCCAGTGTAAGGTTGGTGAGTAGCATTTGTAGCCTTTTTGAGTAGGAGAATACCCAACAAATATACTGAGAGGTGGGCTCGAGGATCAAGCTTGGATTGGTTGGGTTGATGATTATGGACAAAGGTTTTGCACTGAATATTTTTGTTGGAATAGTAGGAATATGAAATAGAGGAAATGATTTGTGAAGAGTGTTTAGAGGTGTTTGGAAATTTAGGACTTTTGAAGGCATCCTATTTATTAGGTAGCAAGCGATAAAAGAACCTTCTTCCCCATAAATATTTAGGGGCGTTCATTGTGAACATTAAGGCTCGAGCAACAAAGAATGAGGTGTCGGTTTTTTCTCTCGGTGATCCCATTACTGTTGAGGGTGTTTGGGCATGAACTCGGTGTATAATTTCTTGGTCCGAAAGGTATGACCTTAGGACGAGAATTAAAGTATTCTCTCCCGTTGTCGGTGTGGAGAGTTTGGATGGTAGAGTTGAATTGGGTTCGAACCATTGAGTGGAATTTTTGAAAAACTTTGGGAGTTTCAGATTTGTCTTTTAAAAGATAGACCCAACATACCCTAGTGTGATCACCAATAAAAGTAATAAACCACTTCTCACCATGAATGTTTTTCACTCGGCTAGCTCCCCATAAGTCACTGTGTATTAACGAAAAAGGTTTGGACTGTGTATATGGTTTGAAAGGATATGGAACACGGGTATGTTTGGACAATTCACAAATATCACACTTCAAGGAATTTATTTTTTTATTTCGAAATAACAACGAAAGATGCTTTTTTAGGTACAAAAGATTTGGATGTCCTAACCTCTGGTGCCATAGCATAATAGTATCCTCTTTTGCAAGAGATAGAATCCCCCCCCTTGTGTCTTTGTCTTTATTCCACACATACAGTCCATCATCAACCTTAGCAGTGCCAATCATCTTCCCCGATTTCTGTTCCTGTATTACACAACCAAATGCAGAAAATTCAGCAAGCATTTTCCCATCTTTAGTAAGTTTACTTATTGAAAGTAAATTACAAGATAATTTTGGAACATGTAGAACATTATCAAGGGAAAAATTCTCGATTACTTTTACTTTCCCTACTCCACCACGGTGAGTATGAACCATCGCAATCTGATTCGGGACTTGTTATGACAGGTGGTGTAAGTTTGGAATAGAGTGAGGTTACATGTCATGTGGTCCAAGCACCGAATCTAGTATCCAAGGAGAGTGGTTATTAGATTCAAGAGCAATATTGAGGCGTGACCTTGAGTGGCTAAATTCCCATGACTAGTAGAGGTACTCGAGAATTTTATGGAGATTTTCGAGTTGTGTCTTGGTTAGGCGCACATCTAGCACCTCATCACCGTATTGGAAGATAACAGAGCGCTTTTCTTGCCTTTCTGCTTTTTATCCGGATAACCATGGAGTTTAAAACATTTTTCCTTTGTGTGTCCAATACGATTGCGGTGACTACACCATGGTCTGCATTTGATCCGACTCATTCCCAAAGACGAGTTTTTGTGTTTGAGGACCTTTGGACACAAGAGCAAAGAGATTCAACAGTGGTCGGTAGAGATTATTGGTTTGGGTTCTCCCATCATGACGAGACGACGTGTCTCTTCTCTCCTCACTTCGCAAAAGCTTCACTAATGGTTGGGAGAGGTGATCTCGCCCTGAAATTCTCGCCACGAACCTCGTCTAACTCATGCCTCACCCACTAGAAACTCATAGAGACGCTCGTTGTTGAGGTGAGTCATAAACCTAGTGTGTTCTAGGCCTTCCCCCAATTAGCTTCATAGTACATGTCTAACTCCCCGCCACAATATTTTCGATTGTTGTAGTAGTGAGTTACCTCAAGTGTCCCTTGTCGAATGTCTTTCAACTTGAGTTTGATCTCAAAAACTTGGGAAGCATTTCCAAGATCGAGTAGTTCTCTTTGACTGCATCCCACATGTCTTTCGCATCTTGAAGAGAAGATAAGTTCGACTTATATGGCCTTCCATAGAATTGATCACCATGCCATAACAATTAAGTTATTAAGTTCCCAAGTAGCATAGGTAGGGTCTGCTACATCAATTCGTGGGAGGTCTCCATTGATATATCCTAACTTACCACGACCACGAAGCACCATTAGGACAGATTGAGATCATTGTAGGAAGTTTTTTCCATCTAGTCGATGACTAGTGATTATTAGTGAAGAATTGAGGTCACTTTGATTGATCCTCGATTGTGATCCGAGATATTTGTGAGATCTCGCTTTGGACATGGTGTCATTGTGAAGATCACCCATGGAAAAATAGGAGAGGAAATTTTAGGAAGATGGTGAGAAATCGGAGGAATTTTTAGGAAGATAGACAAGAGAATCGAATAATTCCTAAGGCTCGATACCATGTAGAAACTGTAGAAATCGATTCTTACTTTAGCTAATTAGGTTACAGTATAAAAAGAGATAAACTACTCTAAGAAAGGAAATAATCCCTAAAAGACTCAGAATTATCCTAAGAATCAAGAACTATGATTAATTTCTATTTACAAGATTTCCTCAATAATCTATCCCTAATTCTAGGGATTCTAACAAACTTAGTCATGGTATTTCTCATTTTCGTTGAGTCCAAGATATTATATTTTCTTTTCTGATAGGCATCTGAAAAATTATATCATTTATTGTGCTTGTACCAATTAGGCCAAGGTGTTGAAACTGTGGGGTTCCGGATTTAGACTTTGCTTGGTAGAGTGGAAAGAAAATGAAAAAGATGGAAAATTGAAGTGGTAGAAAAATAGAATGATGGAAAATATGAAATTTCTTTCTATTCATTGCTTGGTAAAGTTGAAAAATGAAAGGAAAAAATGCATAATTTTGAACTAAAATACACATCTATCTCATTTTCTCTCCTCTCATCTTTCCAATTTGGAAGTATTGATTTTTATGCATTAGGATGAAAAATGGTCATCTTTTCTATTTTTTTTCTCACTTTTCTTCCCTACCAAGCACACTTAAAATTTATTTTCTTTCCATTTTTCTAGTCCCTCGTCTTTTCCACCTAACCATAACCAAGCACATCTTTAGAGTTAGATCTAAATTATGAATTATGCTTGATTAATTGTGTTCAGAAGTTTAGCCAAGGCATTAAAAGAAGTTTTGTGTCTTTTTAACAGTTGCAATACAAGGAGGCAGAAGGTTCATCTTTCCGTGATGGTTCCTATGGTGATATGCCAGGCACTGCAAAGGTTGAAAAATCTAAGTCTCTGAATCATTTTAATCTCATAGTTTTACAGATGTGTGATTATGTCAATGGTTCAAATCATTGAAACTTTGTGGGGTTCTGTCAATTGAGCAGCGATCACAACGTGCTGCTGATCTGGACCGTACATTTGTCCCCGACACCATTAGTTTTGGAGGTAATATATATCTCATTTTCCTTTAATATTTTTATCTGAGACGGGCGAGTTTAATTGGTTTTGATCATTTTCATATCTGATAGTAATTCCAGGTGATAGGGTTATCAAAAGGGAGCAAAAACGAAAGGTATATATATTATTTTCTTGCCTTAATATTTCCTTTTGTCTCTTAAGTTTTGGAACTTATCAGGTCTTATGATGTGTATATGTATTGTAGGGACCTGGGAGAACATCTGAGACTCCATCTTCACCAGCGGGAGCTCATAAAAGACCAAGAAAGATGAAAGCTTCTGATCTATAAAATGGGGTGAGTTAGCAAATTGACATCACCCCGTATAAACAAAATGATGATATTGCTTTCTTATTATTTGCCCAAATTCTCATCAGCCTGTTTTTGATTCATTGCAAGATTTCAGGGTCATTGCCAACCCCATTATTACTTTACCATTGGTCATTGGAAGCAGATGAACAAGTTCCATAGTTTTGACTACCAAGTTCTCTCTCTCTCTCTCTCTCGCTTTTCTTTTTTAACCCTTTAACCAGGCTTTGTAAGTTTGTGTAGTCAAGTAGGAAACAGACATCATCTTTTTGAATGAATATGCATAAAGCATCAGGATCCAAAAAAACCAACACGTATTTTTCACCCATTTTGCTTAGCTGAGAGAGTTGGGTATTTTATTTTGTAAATGTTCATATTTCTATCCAGGAGCTACCTAGTTATTCTGTCGTGGTAATTAATTTTTAATTTCTTTTCAAACAAATTACATGCAATTAAAACAAGTCCTTTTAAGTGTTTATTTATTTATTTTTATGATTCATGTGTTTTTTCAACCGAACATGTGGTAATTGAAATATAGAAGTGTTAATGTGCTAGTCCAGTTGTGACATAATCGTCATAAGCAAAACAAAAGAAAACAAATTATTTACTATGTTTTGTGAATAAATACATTATCATATAAATAATAAACATTACTATCTATAAATGAACAAGGAAAATTTGGAAACAAGGCATTTGTCTTGGTTGGAGTTACAGCATATAAATTGTAAAATTCATTTCTTTAATTTTTATACTGATAGAGAACTTCAAGAAAAAGAAAAAGAAAAAGAGGCCAATAGCATTTAGCTTTAGCCGATTGACTGAAATGCAAAGTGCAGTGTCCAAATAAAAATATATAAAAAAGGAAAAACCCTTAGAATTTTCTGCTAGAAAGATTCCACACCACATACCCTAACTCTCTCAGTTTCACCAAGCATGGTGAATTCTCCTGCTGAAAATGACCCACTTCAACAACAACAGCCTATAAGCAAGGGAGCCCCAGTCGAGGTCAGCAGTGACGAGGAAGGCTTTCGAGGGGCTTGGTACTTGGCCACTATCCTCGAAATGCCTCCCAAATCCGCTTCCAAGAAACGAAAGAAGGCATTTGTTCGCTACAAGACTTTACTCGCTGACGATGGTAAGTCCCCTTTGACTGAGCATGTCGACCCCGGTTATATTCGCCCTTTGCCGCCTAACGAGAAGGGAAATGCTCAGTCCGGGTTCGAAGTGAACGACGTCGTTGATGCGAGGTACAGAGATGGTTGGTGGACTGGCGTTGTGAGGAAGGTTTTGTCGAAGTCGAAATATAGGGTTTACTTTGATAATCCTCCTGATGTCATTGAGTTTGATAGGAAAGATTTAAGGGTTCATTGGGATTGGATCGAAGGCAACTGGGTTCGTCCTGAAAAGCAGGTAGGGGGTGAAGTGTTCATTCTTTTTAATTTTTCAGTTTTTTTTTATCTGGAAATTTGGGGGGAGTTTATTTTGGAGTTGAGAGCCGAACTTTTTTAGGAATAATTTTTTTCCCGGTATTGAACTTGCGAATCTCACTGCATGTAGCTTTTTACACTGAAAATTTGCTATTTAAGCGTGCTTTCATGATTTCTTCTAAAATTAGGGCCTTTCTAGTGCTCAATTAATTGGTGTAAATAATGAACTCGATCTATATGTTTCACCTTCAGTGCTTTCTTTGTTTAAGTTCTGCTAATTTTCATTGCATTTTGGCCTGGGAGTCATGTAAATTTAGTTTGATATGTACGAAACTTTCATCTGTGGAAACCTGATTGGCTTTTGGTATGGTATCGTGTGAGTGATTTTATTTTATTTTATTTATGTGTTTTAAAGCAATCAACAGGCTCCGTTTTTAGCTCTGGGACAGCAGTGGAGGTAAATGTTGATGATGAAAACCTACGTGATGTTTGGTTCCCTGCAATAGTCGTAAAAGAAAATGAGGATAAGACTTTCCTGGTGAAGTATCAGAACTCTAAGAATGATGATGAGTCTGGGACTGCAAAAGTTGTTGTAGATTCCCTCCATATCAGACCCACTCCTCCTCGATATGCAGATAGGAATTATGAATTGCTGGAAAGAGTGGATACAACATATAATTTTGGTTGGCGCACTGGAGTAATTACCAAAGTTCTTACTGGAAGAAGGTACAATGTCTTCTTTAAGCATGGAAATGAGGACAAGGAACTCTCTCACTCTGATATAAGGCCTAACGTTGAATGGACGGATGGAAACTGGATTAGTAAATCCAAGGTATCTCTCCTATTTCTTCTTTTTGGGATATAAATTTCTTTTGTTACCCCATTATTTTCCCACTTTAAAATTTAATGAGCTGTTAATGTTGTGTTTGTGGTACTGAACATGGGTCTAGTGCATACCTTTTAATTATCTTAAAAGGAGAAGGAAATAAATATCTGAAATAATGATTTTTGGCTTTATCTAAGTTGATTTCTGTTCATAACAGTGATGGCCTTCTGTATTCCAGTTTTAAAATGTCTTATCTTCCCTTCTACACATATTTCAACTTTTTCTAGACAGATGTTGAACTAGTTTTTGTATACGTTTCATTGTTTTTTAGAATCTGGTCAGATTCTACATGTAACTAGTTTGTGTGTTGAATGCCTTAAATGTTTGTACTACTTCTGGCATTGCCAACAATTCCTTTAGTGGTTTGCATTATTTTTTTGTGATTATTTCAGAAATTTAGTAGCATGCAAGTGTAAATATCATTCGTTTTTAGGTAAAAGAGTACTTAAGCGGTGAGCTTTTGTTTCAGGAAGTCATAATTGCTTCTGATGACCAAGAGCTGATAGGGGATGCTCTCTGTGGTACCCGGAACACCAAGGTGGCTGGAGAACTTGAAAGTTCCTTGTCCACAAAAGAAAACATTGAAGATAAGATTCCTTTGAAAAAGATGAAAAGGAATGCTACGGAGCAGCCAACTCCCACTGATGAAAACAGTACTTTGCACTCAGGAAAGAAGAAGGTCAAACTGGAAACATCAAATGGCAACACTTCTAATTCACGGTCTTCAAAAAAGCTAACTGAAGGAAATGCAGTGGTAACACTGATATCAGTCACTGGCGATCAGTTAAAAGATATGCCTAGTGAAACATTGTGTAAAGAAGGGAATCCGAGGACTGGTGGTAAAGCTACTAAATTCCCAAAGAAAACTGTGATTGCTGATCAGCCTTGTGCTAAGAGTGAGAGCCCATTAACAGAAGCAACAACTGTGAGTTAGATTTATTGTTTTGGAGTTCCATTGTTCATACTAGCAACATCAGATCATTTTCATTTCGTTCTTTGTTTTCTTTTTCACATGTTAATACATTCCTATTTGATGACGAGAAATGTATAAATATCACTTTAAAACACTGTGTACTTTACCACTCTTTGGTGCCTGCATTGCATGCCTGAGTTGCCTTTCCCTGAAGCACTCAGCTTCTAAAACTTCACCATGTTAAGAGTATGTCTTGTTCTAAAATATGCTAGAAAATCATGTGTGCCTTCAAGCATAACCTTTGCACAAAGAAGTGAAAACTAGCTTGCTGCTTTAGAATCATAATAACTAAAAACAGGTCTTGTCTACGTGAGTATCATAAAAAAATTGGCCTGCTTGACATAGTTGTCACTGCTCAATGGGTTGTTTCAAGGGTTGAGCAACCTTGTTTTCCAACTGGGATATTCAATGTGCCCACTTGCTTTGCAGCAAACTGCTTCAAATGACCGCCTTTTCTGTCAACATCACCGTTCTAACTGGGTAATGATCATTGATTATTGTCACTTTGGATTTGTTGGCTCCATCAGCCAATATTCCTGATCAGCACTGTCGCTACTACCTTCATTTGATCTACATTTCCCCTTACTAATGCAGACGAGTAAGAGGCAGAAAGTTGGTTCAGCTGACGGTAAAGTAGACAACCTTGCGAAGAGGAATGTAAAAGCTAGAAAGTCACCAAGTAATGGCCCACAGGTTTTGACAGCAGGTAAATTTAGTCTTCAATACATGTTTGCCAGTTTGATAAATTGTTTAAAGATAATGTGTATGTATTATATATTTTCAGGCAAGGAAGGAGCTACAAGGGTTGCTGGAGAAATTAATGAAGGGGATATTAAAACAAAAGAAGTTGAAATGCCCATCATCTTAGGATTAGCAGCAAAGTTCTCAAAGACTTTACAGGCTGAAAATTCCTGTCAGATCCCTAGTGAGGAACCTGGGAAGCTAATGGGGGATCAAAAGAACAATTTAAATGATTCAGTCAGAAATGAAAATATGGTAAGCAAAAAATTCATTTTAGTCTTTGGCTCATAGAAAACTTCTAATATAAACTTTTAAATTCAAAATGCCTCAAATTCTTAAATGGGAACAGGTTTGTTATTAAACTGTGGGAAGTACTTGATAACTGATCTATATTTCCTTGTCATGATCATAGGTAAAAGAGTATATCTAATGTTGTTGTTTTACATATAATGCCTTTTCTTTTTGGCCAATATATAAAGTCTAATTAAGTGGTTAACTTTTTGGGTGTTGTCTGCTCATTTTATTAAAATAGAAAATTTTCTTGAGCCTGCTCCCTGGCCTGTCTTTTTATCTTAATATGTTATCAAACATGGAATCTGACTCCACTTTATTAATTTGATTTCCTGCATATATATATTCCTCTGGTAGTAATATTAACTGTTTCTCTAACTGATATAGGAAATAATGGAAAATAATGTTGGAGAAAGCGATCCGAAAAAAAAGAGGGGAAGACCACGTAAAGCAGTAGTTACAAGTCCGAAGGCTTTTCATGCTGGTATATAAAACTTAAGCTTCAGCTTTTTGATGTATATAGGCAAATCTGTGTCAATGCAAACTTAATATTACGATTGGTAGGTAAGGAGCAAAATGGGGCTGGAGGTATTACTGATGAAAAAGTTTTAAAAGATTGTACGAGTGATGAAGCTGGTTTGTCAAAACATAAAGGTGTGGAACTGTCAGGTACATGGGGGGTCTCAGTTCTTGGTTTGACATTGTTAGTAATATAAAACTGCTATACAAGGCTTTCTTGGAAGCATTGAGTTAGGCACTTCCAATGTCTTTACCCAAGTTTAGCAGTTATCATTTTCTTAAATGAATTTTCCAAGTGGAATGCTAATTGATAGAAGAATAGTAGGCGTAATAGGAGCAGTTTCCAGGAAAATTGATTTGGGTAGGGGTGCATATGAAAGAAGGCGATATTTTTGTTCTACGTGTGCTGGGGAGGGGAGGGTGATGTTGAGAAGAAAGGTCATGCATGTACCAACAGCTTTTTCTTCTCGTTTCTTATGCTGTCTTTTACCTGATGTAGATGTAATTAAGTTGACTATCTGTTAATTTTTTGTAGTTTATGGTTACTCGCCTTATAGTTTGTGAATTAACCATCCTATTTGTTAAGTGTATAACCTCTGAAGATTTTACAGGAAGGATAAATGACGACCAAAAAACAAAAGAGGTTCACTTGGCGACTGCTGGGATTTCCGACATGAATGAGGACGATCAACCTCTATCAACTTGGATAGGGGGAATCCACTCCTCAGGTGACGAAGAATCAAGTAAGCAGCTTCATCAGATTTATAAAACTTGTTTCGTTTGTTGTTAATCTCTCTCTGTCTGGGTACATAAATGTAGATCATCACTCGGCTTTTATATTTACAACATTTTGGGGATTTTTTTCCTTCTAGGGCTCTCCTCTGGTAGGCTCGTCAATGGATGGAATGAGGAAAAAGGATTGGTTGATGTTCCTATTGAATCTCATGCAATTGATGCTACTGGTAGAAGCCCATTGGATAGTGATCAGAGTTTGCCTTTTGTGAAGAAATCACCTATATGGCGAACAATTGAATCTTTGGATGTCTTCCAAATTGTGCCCCAAAAACCACATTTTAAACCTTTGGCTGAAAGCAGAGAGGAGTTTCGTGAGGGATCGGCAATTGGGATCATGGTGACCTTTGCCAGTTTGTTTGATAAGATATCCATGTTGCATTTTGATGACCCTCGAAACACATTTGACAGCATTTCAGAAGGTCTTGATGACTTGGAAAAGCACGGATTTGATGTTAGTCTGCTTAGGCGCCGTGTGGATAAACTACTTTCAATCAAAGAAGGGCATAGTCAGCATCTAGGGGAGAAAGAAAATGCAGAAAGGGAGATAATGGAAAATACAAAGGGGATAACTAAATTCGATGAAGAGATGGAAGAGATTGAAAAGAAGATTGCTCAATTACAAGAACAACATTCTTCCATAAAGTCAGAGAAGGAGACCAAGAGTCTGAAGGTTGGTAGTTTGAAGTTGCATGCTGATGTTCTAAATAAGCTCATTCAGAATGCCCCTCATGAATTTAAGAAAATAGCTACTGCGTCGTGGAAGTTGCCATGATCACTCATTGGTTTCATGTTGGAATTGCTAATTATTGTTGTTAAATATGTGGATTCGATTGTAGTGGGGTTGTTTTTTAGGAGCAATTGTAGTGGTTAGGGTGAATCAGTAGAGGGTCCTTTTTGATTTATAGATATGCTGTTTCATGCACCTTTCTGTTCTTCAGTGTCTTGTATGTTATGTCTATTTTTGTTTTTGGAGTCAAAAACATGAAACTGCTGCTCTAGCCTAGACTAGAACTTTGTGAAAATGTGCAATACTAACTTTTTTAGGTCCCTCATCATCGATGCCCTTTTAATTGTTATATTTAAATTTTGGCATACTGCACTTACAGATTACTGATTTGGATGTTTTTGAGTCGTAAAAAAGCTAAAGCTAAAGAAAAAGACAGAAATTAATTAAAATACAAAACATAAAGAAGTCATATTTGTTTTATGATAGTCATAAATAAATCAAATTTGATTGCACCATTTTCTCTTATTACGTCTGAATTTATTATTTATTGTACCTGTATTTGAATAACAAAATATTAGCATTTATTTCTTTAAATTAATTTTCCCTAAAAGTCGGGTTTGAAGTTTGTTTAAAAAGGAACGGCGAGATACATTAGTATTGATGCTACTATAGGAAAGCCAAAAGTATACAACATTTAATTTTGTAATCAATTTTTATGTTTGTTCTCAACAATACATAGTTCATCCATTCGAGCGACGTTGCCACCGCGAAACCAAAATTCATTTATCCTTTGCTTTTCTAACAAATTTGTATTCCTTTTGGCTTTCTGAGTATATTTTCTTTTATGATATTTTTCTAATGGCCTGTCATCTTTCTTATTCTAATAATCATAATTATGAATGATTATATTGAAGGTTGATCTAGTACTAATTACATATAATAGTATAAATGTACAATTACATTACTACCTCTCATGTATTAGATCTTCCTTCTTTATTCAAATTCATGTATGACTACATATTGTAATTTTTTCTCTCTTTCTTATTGCGCTCTAAACTATACATGCAACCATAAGCCTAGACAGGTTTGAAAGCAATTCATGTGTATGTTTTGTATCCAGTTTAGTTACATGCCATATTCCATCATTATCTAATACTCATTACCCTAGCAGTACATCCACTTCTCTTGTTGCTGCTACTACTACAACCCACTTTTCCACCTTTATCACATGTCAATAAAGCATACTTGTTTCTGCACACTGATCGCCTCACCACACTAAAATCTTTCAGCTTCGCGTGCTCTTGATAAAACTCAAAAAATGCTTTAATGCTATTGAATCACATCCCTGACACCTACCCTGATTCTAAGTCCATACCAGGATCTTCACGATGGACTTCTTCATTTACAAACTCATCATCCTTTCGCGTTTGAATCGTTGTTAGCACCAATAGATGAATGGTCACTTCCTCCTCCTTCAAAAAAACTATCATTATTAGATATTCCAAACAAATCTTTCAAGGTCTGCTTAGCATCCTTTGAACTTCTCCTGCTCTGCGATCCTTCTTCGCCGATATATAGTATCATTTTGATTTTCCATTTCTTTTTCTTTTTTTTTTTTTTAAAAAAAAGTTTTTCCTTAAAACTAAATAACAAAGACTTGAGTATCAAAAATGAAGATTTCAAGTTGATAAAAAAATAACAAGTAAGAATCATTGCTCGGGAAACACTTCATTCCAGCCACCTTTTTTTGCATTGGAAATAATTCAACTTTGAAAGTATAAAAAGAAATAAATTAAATGACAATTGCCAGCACTTGGATTGGGTTAGTCGTTTGTTAATAACATGTTTGGGAGGGAAACCTATTACTATTGTAATTTGGAGGGAAGATAACGTTGGAAAGCAAATGGAGGGAACTTCATGCATGCATATACTGCAAAAACAACCCAGGTTAAGACTATCATTTTAACGCTTTTGGACAAATTCTTGACGTAAAGCTAGGGAAACTACAGAAGAAGAGTGATATCTTTCACCGTGTGATTGTAACAGTTCGATTTTTAGTGGTGTTAAAAAAGACGGTTTTGGAACTTTATTTCTATGAATCGGGTCCGTAAATATTAAATATAAATATTTACGTAGTTGGTATAAAAGTATATTAAAGTTTGGTCCTTCAGTTTTTTCAATTAATCTCTTAATTAGGGATTTAGGGTACAAGGATTAAATTGTAAAAGTCTTATAATTATAGGTTTTTAATTGGCCAATGATTTAGGGACTTAAATTGCAAATAGCCAAAGGTCCCAAATGACAATTAAACCAAATTATAATATGTGTTAGTGGGAAATGATGGAAGAATCCACTTATATGTTAATTAATGAAGGATTAGGTTAATTAAGTATCATTAAATTAATTAAACTTAGTTAATTAAATTTCAATCTAACTATATAAGTTAAAAGTAAGATAAATATTAGGATACGCTTGACATGCCAATGGGTTTTGTGCACGCTTGTATGGGATTAGTTATAGATGTTACTGAGCTCCTGCATTTGTTGCGGACTCGAAGATACATGTGACACAAGTTTAGCCTAGATTGGTAACCTGATATCGTTTTAAAGGTTTAGCTCTGACGGGTAAACTGACATATATATATTCAGCTTGGGAAAACAATCAGATGTGCTGTTATGAAGCTTTAGCCTAGACTGGTAACCTGGCACGAATATACTTAACTTGGATGAGCAACTGGTGTAACGGAGATACTTGTGTATCCGAGCCCGTTTACTAGGGTTCATCAGGTGAAACATATTACATGAATTGAGAAATTGAAATGAGACATAATGATCTTGATATTCACTTTGTGAAATATTGAATTTGAAATTGAATAAGGTATTAAAGAAATGATATGAGCATGTATGAAATTGTTTCATTCCATGATTGAATAAGTTCGAGCTAGTTAATCAAAATGACACGAATTGGCATGAGATGTGAATTGTGGTATTATATGTTTTATTTACAAGTTAAAACTCACATTATTGATGTGTGGTTAACCATGTCTAGCCAACTATGCCAAGCTTAATAGCTTATTGTGTTTAATTGAAAGATAAGGTAAATTTTTGTTTAATGCCTATGAACTTGGCATAGGTGCACTTGCCTTAGCCAAATTTTTAGTTCGTTTCGTGATCATCAAGGTAAATATATATTTTGGTACCTGAACTTGGCATCAAGGTTCAATTTGGTCCTTAAGGGTTTTTTTTTTGTCCAATTAGGCACCTAAACTTGGCCTTAAGGTTCAATTTGACACCTAAACTTTTTTGGGTCCGATTAAGTACTTGAACTTGGCTTTTGGGTTCAAATTGGTTTTTGAACTTGGCTTCATTATTCAAATTGGTTCAAATAACTAAGAACTATTTTGGACCAAAAAGTAAAATTCAAGTACCAATTTGAACCAAGAAGCCAAGTTTAAGTACCTAATTGTACCAAAATAAACTTTAGATATCAAATTTAACATTAAAGCCAAATTCAAATACCTAATTAAAAAACCCCTTAAGTACCAATTTAAACTCTAAAACCAGATTTAAGTATCAAAATATATATTTACCCGGAAAAATAGTAACAGCAATTATTTTAGAGTTATGGTCCAAAGCAACAGTAAGCTGTGTCTTATTATATTAAGGCCACACAAATATAATAGAAAAACCCGTTGCCAATGGGGGGTAGTTGGAAAGGGCCAAAATTGAATAACACACTACAGTCCAAAGCATCATATAAACTTTAGTGATGTGTATCATTGAGGCACCTATAACATGCAAATGAAATTGTTATATATATCTCCGATGCCATAACTCTTTGTGGTGCCCCATTTGGAAAAATCATGATCAGCAAGCTCACAACGTGCACAGTTTGCTTTACACTTTTAATTATATATATATATATATATATATATATATATATATAACTTGAAATAGCAAGCTCAATTGTTCAAATTAATGCCTTTTTTCCACATTATTTTTCTTTTTTCTGAAATTGTAAAAACTCCTTAAAAACCATATTTAAATGTGCGCTAAACGCAAAATTTAAATTTACATTCGATTCTTGATGTGATAATTAGTTTATGAAAAAAAATGATATTTTATGAATAATTTAAAATCAAGATGATAATTTAAATTTTAGAGAATTAAAATGATAATTTAAGGACATGGAATTAACCTTTATTATTTTTCACTTGTCTATAATTTCATTAATTATGAAAGGCATGATACGTATATTGTTCACTAATATGGCATATTGGGTAGGTTCCATGCACGTGGACACGTACCCTATCTTAAACTTAACACGTGTTTACGTGGCCCTATGTGCAATTCCACGTGCTCGACCTCGCAGGGGATTAATGAGGAGAGAGTGAAGAAACTAGAAGCTACAGAAGTTTTGGAAACTTTGCAATTATTTTATGATGATGCAGACAAGGTGGCACTACACCAAAACAGACTTTTAGCGGCATTTTTCGTAGCGTTTTAATAAAAAACGCCGCAAATATTATACATTAGCGGCGGTTGAAAGAAAACGCCGCAAAAAGTTGAGCAATAGCGGCGTTTTTGTCCCAAACGCCGCTAAAAAGGAGCAATAGCGGCGCTTTTGTAAAAACACCGCTATAGATCTGAGCATTAGCGGCGCTTCCTTAAAAACGCCGCTATAGATCTGAGCATTAGTGGCGCTTCCCCAAAAACGCCGCTAAAGATCGAGCTTTTAGCGGCGGTTTTCCTAAAACGCCACAAAAATCTATTAAGAGATTTCAAAAAGGCGTCGTTTCACTATAGGAAAACAGAGTTTTCGCGGCGTTTGTTATAAAAACGCCGCTAAAGGTATAGAAAAGGCGGCGTTTTGTACAAAAACGCTGCTAAAGGTATAGTAGTAGCGGCGATTTTCGTAAAAACACAGCAAAAAACTATTTTATTTCAAAATAAAATGGCGCCGTTTTGATATCAATATAAAAATTGAAAAAAAAAACTCAGCATTAGTGGCGTTTTGTACAAAAACGCCGCTAAAGGTATAGCAATAGCAAAAAAACACCACAAAAAACTATTTTATTTCTAAATAAAACGGCGTCGTTTTGGTATAAATATAAAAATAAATTAGTGGCGTTTTGTTCACAAACGCCGCTAAAGGTATAGAAATAGCGGCGTTTTAGCTATTTTATTCCAGAATATAACAACGCCGTTTTGGTATCAATATAAAAATTGAAAAAAAAACTCAGCATTAGTAGCGTTTTTTACATAAACGCCGCTAAAGGTATATCATTAGCGCGTTTTTAAAAAAAACGCCTCAAAAAACCATTTTATTTTAGAACAACACGACGCCATTTTGGTCTCAATACAAAAATTGAAAAAAAAACTCAAACAGTTGCGGGTTTATAATTTTATTTTAGGGTTTTGTATTTAGGGCTTATAATTTAATGTTAAGGGTTTAGTGTTTACGGTGTAAGGTGTAGGGTCTATGGTGTATGATTTAGGGTTTAGTGTTTACAATTTAATGGTTTAATGGTTTAGTATTTAGGGTTTAGAGTGTAGTGTTTAAGGTGTAGTGTTTATGGTTTAGGGGTTTAAGGTTTAAGATGTAGTGTGTAGGGTGTGTGGTGTAGGGTGTAGGGTTTAGGGTGTAGTGTTTACGGTTTAGTGGTTTAGTGGGTTTAGGCGGGTTTAGAGTGTAGGGTTTAAGGTTTAGAGTTTATGGTTTAGGGATTTAGTGTCTAGGGTTTAGGGTTTAAGGTTTATAAGTTTAGAAGGTTAGGGGTTTAGGATTTAGAGTTTAGGGTTTAAGGTTTAAGGTTTGGAGTCCATGATTTAAGGTTTAGGGGTTAAGAGTTAGGGGTTAGGAATTAAGGGATATGAGTTTAGGGTTTATGGGTTAAAAGGCAGAGATTAGGGGTTTAAGAGTTAACAGGACAGGGGTTAGGGGTTTAGGGTAATTAGTGTGAAAGATATATGTTAACAATTTGAAATACTATTATTAAAATAAATTTAAAGTTTTTTTGGGTATATGACTGATTTGTTTTTAATTTATATATTAAATAATTTTAAATTTTAAATAATTTTCAAGATTTCAAATTTTATCTAATTCTTTTAAATATTATTTAAATTTTAAAAAATTATTTATTTAAATGAAAAAAATTAAAATACTATTATTTAAAATAATTTTAAAGTTTTTTGGGTATATAGCTGATTGTTTTTTAATTTATATTATTTTTATTTTATATATTAAATAATTTAAATTTTTAAAGGCCGCAAAAGATATGTTTTAAACAAAACGGCGCCGTTTTATTGGATTTTTAGTGGCATTTTACGTATAAACGCCGCTAAAGGTTATATTTCTTTAAATCAAAACGTCATCTTTTTATTAGTTTATTAGTGGCGTTTTGGTAAAACGCGCAATAGATTTCCCTTTTAGCGGCACTTTGATTAAAAACGTCGCAAATGTTAAATTATTTTAGGCAAAACAATGTCATTTTGCTCTCTTATTTTTTACCCACACGATAACACTTAAACAATTTTTCCCATTTCGTTCTCCCTAGTTCATTTCCCCCCTTTTCATTACTCCTAAATTCCTAAAGTATTATCACCCCTTTTTCCCCAATTCGACGTCCGAAATCCCTAACGCAATAACCCCTTTTTTCCCAATTTGAAATCCCTAAAGTTCACCCTTCCTACCGGCCATTGATTTCCCATTTATAGAAAATCGGATTAAGAAAGGCAAGGGTTTCAGAAGTTGGCTTTGGGGTTGAAGAAAACAGTTCAAGGTTTAGTGTTTGGGTATTTACTGATATTTGTGTATTAGTATTAGTTTATGTTATTGATTTAGCTATTTTTTGGTTGGCTTCTTTAATTTGTTATTGTTTTTGTTACAGAGAAAAGGCTCGCTGAGGCTGCAAGAATTAGGGTAAAATACCCATGGGTATTTTATTGCATATACTTTTTCTTTGATTCTTCAAGAGGCACTAAAAAAAGTCACTAAAACGGCTAACCTGTCCAAGGAAGGTAATTATTGGATCGAACTTTTTCTTTGATTCTTCAAGAGGCACCAGTTTCTTTTTCATTAAACTTATGGTGTGGGGGTACTGATTACAGGATTTATCAACTGGTTGGCTTCAATGCTAAACTTATAGGTTTAGCATTCTGTTTCTTCTACTAAAATTTTAATATTTTCTTCATATTTCCTTGTTGGTTGAATCTGTTTATAATGTTTTTTATTTTATTTTATGTATTTACATTTCTTTTTTTGACTTGTTACAGACAGATATGGTTTATGAATTGTTGCGCACAGCAACGGAGTATGTCTAGAATCTATTTATTTTCTTCTCTTCTTATATTATACATCTTTCTGTTCCAATTTAGAAGTTTTCTGACTATTTCAAACCAGTGCAACAAATTAAATAAAATGATGGTTATCAAGTAAGACATTTTATGGTTTCAATCGGAGGAAGACATTTTCCATAACCTGTAATAGTTTGTTATAGTTATACATGGTAGGAATTAAGCTTTTCATTTAGAATGTGTCTTTTTGGTTTTCCACTAAAGTGTCACCACAGCTATCTATTGATTACAAGATAAGAAGTTTATTTTGCTAATCACTTGCTTTTTCAGGTAAAGGTAGATGTAAAGGCACTACCTTAAATTGAATAATGCATTTGATTTAGATGTTTATTGTTATTATTTTCTTGATTTTTATTATCGCTCCCATTCCATGTGTCTTAGAAAAAGTAGATTGTCCTTAATAGAAAGCTCATCTGTGAAGTTGGTTTGCGTGCCCTCCCTTACTTTTAACAGATTGTAAAAAATGCTTACTTATCTTATTTGTTTCAGTGCACCATTGGCATCCACTCCTGTATGGGAACGGGATTTCAGTTCCTCCGAGGAGTTGATTACAGAATTTTGTCGAGAATGCAGGATAGTTCGTAAAGGTAGTTTCTAAAATATCCAGTTAGCTATGATGAAATTTTGTTCTTTCCTTATAAATGTAAAAGCAGTAATTGCCTAGAGACATATAAGACCCAAATAGCTTCTTATATGTTTTATTTGTATTTTTTTGTAAAGGTATATTCACTATTGATTTTGTTTTGTGCTGTTTATTTCCTAGGGTTGAATGGGGATCTAAAAAAGGCAATGAAATATGGAAAACCAATTATAATCGAGGTGTGGCTTTTTTGATTGCTGATTACTTTCTTTTTGCCAACATCCTACTCATTCTCCATCCCTGTGACTTTGTGCATATGCTTCTTTCTTTCTTTTATCTTTTGTGGTCAATGCTAATGTCATTTCACCTTAATGTGCTCAAGAATTAACACTTTGATATGTTCATGCCTATAGAGTACACTATGTTTTGATTTTTTGTGGTTCATATTAATTATTTCTTTGCATTGATTCATCTACTTTAATTAGATACTTTGGTGCTATCTTGAAAATAAAACCAAACAGTTCCATAAAAATACATTATCTGGAAGTATATCTTTGGTATTGTAGCAATTGGGCATGAAAGGGTGTCGCACAGCTTGCACATTTAAATAAGCGCAGAGTCTAGCTAGCCATGATGTTACTATTAATGTTACTATTAATGTCCTTAATCACTGATGTTATTTTGTGATACTTTTAGTGTGCTATGTTTACTTGTACTCATGTATCTGTGTGGATACGCATACTGTCCGATATAGGTATATATATATTTCTTTTTTTTTCTTTTTTTTTTTAAGTTTTTCATGTGTTTGGAGAGTTATTATATACTGTATAGGTGTATATATATACTGTCCTTAGTCTCTTTGATGTTTGGCATTTTATGTTTTAATTGTGGGTATTGATTTTTATTTATTGTCTTTATAATTACTACTTAATTTTTGTGTGTTTTTAAAAATATATCTCTATATACTGATTGGAGACCACTTGTTTTACATTTTTTTCTCTTTACTGGATAATGCTTTAGTTTGCATGGTGCCTTTAGTTTTAGTGAATTTTAAAACGTTAAAGAAAGTCGACGGGATAATTAACCAAAGCTTCGTTACATCTATGCTTGTTTAATTTCACTTTTATGAATGTTGGGACTGGAAAATTTTAGCATATGGTAAGGTTTATGGCTTTATGAACTTATGCTTTTAGGTACTGCACGTTCATTTTGATTGGTTTGTTTGATTTTGAGGCAAATCAAAGAATTAAAAACTCCAATGAGATGAATGTTTAGAGTTAAAAAAATAAGAAGTTATATTGTGAATTAAACTCCAATGAGATCAATGTTTAGATGAATGTTTGGATTGGGGGCATAATTAAACTTTATGGTTGAGGCTGACATGATTCTCTCTTTGTAACAGGTCAATGAGTCCAAGTCTATAGAAAAGTTTAAAATTTTCAATACAAACAATTTGTAAGTCATATTGCCTAAACATGTTAGAACTGTCTATTTGGCTTAGTACTAACAAATAATGTTACAGTGGGTCAACTTTGAATGCTATCAAGAGGCTTGTGGAAGCTGATGCACTCAAGATGGAGATCATTCCAAACCCGAAGGTTTGTATCTCTTTCTTACTATGTCTTCTCTGGTGGATTTCTTATTTCTAAACTATAAAATTGGCTGCAGGAGGTCAATGGAATCAAGGTTCTTCAACTAGAAACTGCAGCTGGTGCAGAAATTAGGGTATAAAATTGTACCAATTATGGTTATGATGTATTAAAATGTAAAAAGATCTGTCTAACCATGTGTTTTCCTTATGTGATTAAGTTCTTTGATCATGCTATTGGTATCAACGTACCTCGATCGCGATTCCTTATACGTCTTGTTCATGAATTTCCATTTTAATACGTCTTCAAATTAAATTATACATTTCTAAATTGGATTTGTGGCATTTTTATAATATTTTAATTTTTTTTATTTTTTATGACCTTTAGCGGCGTTTTTGGTAAAAGCGCCGCTAAAGGTCATGTTCTTTAGCGGCGTTTGTGGGGAAAGCGTCGCTAAAGGTTTTTTCACATAAACGCCACAAAATTTAGCGGCGTTGTCTATAGCGGCGTTTGTAAAAACGCCGCAAATAGTTTTAGCGGCGCTTATAAGCGACGCTAAAGGCATAAAAAAACGCCACTAAAAGTTTGTTTTGCTGTAGTGTGGTTAAGATTTCATCGACGTTAGCAGTAGAGGAAAGGGAAAGCTTGGTAAAATGCTTAAGGGAAAATGCTGATATTTTTGCCTGGTCGGCTACAAATATGCCAGGGGTGGATCCTCGGACAATTGTTCATAGATTGAATGTTCTTCCCAAGGCTAAGCCAGTGAAACATAAGGAAAGAAAGTCTGCATCGCCAGTTGTAGAGGTCGTAAGGTAGGAAGTGGGAAAATTGTTGTCAGTTGGATTTATCAAAGAGGTTGCGTACCCTGGTTGGGTTTCAAATGTGGTGATGGTGAAGAAGGCTAGTGGTAAGTGGAGAATGTGTATCGACTTCACCAACCTTAATAAAGCTTGCCCAAAGGACAATTTTCCCTTGCCTTCAATTGATAGGTTGGTTGATGCATCCTCTTGGCATAGATTCATGAGTTTTATGGATGCTTTCTCTAGGTATAATAAGATGTCTATGGCTTCGGAGGATCAGGATAAGATGGCAAGTGTTATTTTGTTACTGTGCCATACCTTTCGGTTTGAAGAATGCGAGTGCAACTTATCAACGGCTAGTGAACAGAATTTTTAGAGATCAGATTGGGCGTAACAATGAGGTTTATGTTGACGACATGTTTGTAAAGGGTTCTACTCTTGATGAGTGATCTGCCACAAATCGATGTGACAAATTAGGCTTTTCCGACACACTTAATGTGCTTTTTCTCGAGCAAAATAAAGTTTTTAGCTTAGTTTTTTTGTTATTTTCGTATTTTTATATTTTTCGGGTAATAAGTGAAAATCTCTCGTTTTTGTTTATTTTTTGACCCAAATTGGCCGATAATACCATTGGGAGGTCTAACGTGTGTTTGAGCGATGTAGGGATGTGTTGTAGGTTGAAAACGAGTGAGAACAACATCTAGGGCAAGGGTATCGCAATATCCAACCCCTGGAATCGCGATACCTCCGGCAGTATAGAAGACTAATGAGGCCATTCAGTGGTATCGCGACATCCTCTTTGGGTATCGCGATATCCATCTCTTAAGGAAGACCCCCCAAGTTCAACATTGCCCCATATATTGCGATATCCTTTTTTGGGTATTGCGATATCACCTTCGTCAGTGAGACAAACTTGGACAAAAAGGGAAACCTTTGTTTACTCGACCCACCAATCACACAAGACTCGTGTAGAGGCAATTTTGGCATCGAAAAGTCATTAGAACATCCTTCAAAAAAGCCAAAAAATGCTGAAGAGGAGAGAGACACATTTTTAGCTTAGTTTTAGGTTTAGTTTTCTCTAGGTTTTCTTTAGTTTTTCTCTACACTTTTCTAGGTTTTTATTTTTCTCTTCTTCTACCTTAGATTATAGTTTTTTTTTTTTTTGCATTTACTTCTTGTGCTTGATGTTCTTTATGTTAGTTAAGTTAGTTAACACTGTAGCTAAGATTTATTTACATTTACAGTCCCTGTACCTTACTTTCAAGACTCTTTAAGCTTTAGTTTAATGCATTTCAGTTTATTTTATTTTAAATCTGTTAAAGCTTGTTTCTTTTGTGTTTCTTGCTTTAGATTTCTTTGTTAAATGCTTTTGGTTTCATGCTATTTAAGTTTTCTTACGTAAAAATCTCAACTATCACATTTTTCTCAAGTTTTACTCTTATGGGTGTTTTGTTTTACATTATTATGTTTATTTTCTTAACTTTGAGCATGTGTAGCTAAATCCTTAAGGAGGTTGGTTGATGGAGATGTGGATGAATTAAAATCTTTTGGACAAAAGACTAAATTGTAACAAATATTACTAATTTGAATAGAATTAAGAACTTAGGTAGTAATGCCTCTAAGGGAATATTAAGATAAAGTGAGACTGGAAGGTAATCTTGTCGCGCACCCGTTCGTTTGTCCCGAATTAATCGAAGAGATCAGAAGATAAATCAAACCTAATTCGTCAAAGTCGATAAAATTGAGATCGGAAGATAAAATGGAGCCACTTGGTAATTTCCGTGATTTATGTCCCTAGTCTGAGATTTGGCGAACCACATCGAAGTCAACCAACCCCCATTAGTCATTTGCTAGATAGTCCCCCTAGTTTACATTTCTTGCAATTTATTGCCTAGAGTAAAATATTTAATTTTCTTGCAAACTTATCTTATGAATCACCGTAATATAAAATCATATTAGTAGCCATTTAGCCTCTATTATGTATGCTAGTTATTGCTCAATCGCATCTTCCCTTGGGTTTAATCCTTAGAATACTTCGGTGTTTCATTATAACACTATAAATATTACAACTAACCTGTACGCTTGTAGTAGAATCGAACCTTAAAAATTATTTCATAAATTAGTTATTTTAATGTGCATGTACGCAACCGATCAATGAGTATGTGCAAAACCTATCAGAGGCGTTCGTTGTGTTGCGAACTCACAACATGAGGTTGAATCCTGATAAATGTGCTTTCGGTGTAAGAGCTGGTAAATTTTTGAGCTTCATGGTCTCGGAAAGAAGAATTGAGGTTAACCTAGAAAAGATTCATGCCATGACGGTAAAGGATATACAACGTTTAACGGGAAAAGTGGTTGCGCTTAATAGATTTGTTTCAAGGATGGTTGATAAATGTTTGCCTTTCTTTGAAGCCCTGCGAACTATTTTTTCATGGACCGAAGAGTGTTAGACAACCATTGAAAAGCTTAAAATGTATCTCACATCCCCACCACTGTTGATGTCGCCATGCGTGGGAGAAACCCTCTATGTTTATTTGATGACCTCGGAGGAGACAATTGTAGCTATTTTAGTTAGAGTAGAAGTTCTTCGCCAATTCTCGGTGTACTATGTTAGTAGTATTGCAGAACAACAAATTAAGGTATTCGCAAGATACGTCCATACTTCTAGGCTCATCCTGTTGTCGTTATGACGAATCAACCCATTAAAGACATACTGTCCAGAGCTGATACCTCAGGGAGAATGACAAAAAGGGGGATTGAGTTAGCTGAGTTTGGTGTGGACTATGCTTCAAGAACAGCAATAAAAGTGCAGATTTTGGATGATTTTATGGTCAAATGCTCTTTTGAGAAATCTGCTAATCTCGCAGGTAACATGATTTATAATATGAAATGTTGGTTTGCAAAATATTAATAGAATTATACTCGTTAATATTTTTTATCCTCTGCGAGAACTAACTAATGAAAATTATACAATCAATTTATTACCTCTTATGATGACATAGAACAAGGACATGTTCACATTCTAAAAATTTATTTTCCATGATTATGCACGATATAGTAGTTAATTCACCACAGAAGGGTGTGAGTATGCCTGACAGCTCAAAAACTTGAGAGGTTTATGTTGATGGTTAGGATCAGGAGTGGGCATGCTTTTAATTGACCCCGATAACAATTAATGGCAATATGGTTTTTCTTTTGGCTTTCAGGCATCCCATAGCACAGCAAAATATAAAGCCTTGATATCGAGATTGCGATTAGCTCACCAGTTAAGGGCTAAGGAATTGGTGTTGCATACAAATTCCCAATTGGTTGCTAAAAAGATAAGTGGAGAGTACGAAGTAAATGAATTGATTTTGAGAAAATATCATTCTATAATAGCACAACTACTTACCAGATTTGAAAAAGTGCAAGTGAAACAGTTGTCAAAGAAAGATAATACTCGAGCAGACGTACTCTCCAAGCTGGCGTCGTCTGTTATCATTGAACAAAGAGGGAAAATTTTGCTTGAGTACAAGGACGTTCCAGGCTATGACATGCAACAGATTTGTACTCTGGATCAGGAGGACACGTGGATGACTCCTATCATCTGAATATTGCGAAGGGAAGAAAATTATGTTGATAAAAGGGAGCTCGTTAAATTACAACGCAAAGCTGCGATGTATGATATTATTGTTTCTAACTAAATATATATGAATTAACAAGTGATCAAGATGTTAAATTAATTACCATCTAATTAATGAATGAATTGTGCCATTTTTAGTTGATTAAAATAATTTATTTTATTGTATAATTGTTAGGTATACCTTTTTAGAGGGTATACTCTATAGAAATGGGTATCCCCAGCCGTTGTTGTGATGTTTGATGCATTCAGAAACTAATTATGTAATGAGAGAGATATATGAAGGAATCTGTGGAGATCATTTGGGTGCTAGGTTACATGCACAAATTTTTTTTTAGACAAGGGTACTACTGGCCAACTATGTAGATGGATGCGTATCATATGGTTCGCACCTACGATTCTTGTAAAAAATATGCTCGGGTACAAAGATCACCAGCAGAGTTATTGCAAGTCATGTCGAACCCCTGGCCATTTGCAACTTTGGGAGTTGACATTCTAGGCCCATTCCTTGTAGTTACAGCTCAGAAAAAGTTCATAGTGGTGGTTATGGATTACTTCAGCAAATGGATAGAAGCTGAAGCCTTAGCTACAATTACTGAAAAACAGATGGAATCTTTCATGTGGAAGTCTATTATCTGTAGATTTGGTTGCCCACTTAATAATAATAGATAATAGGACGTAGTTCCAAGGAAAATTTAAAATTGTTTGCAAGGATTTACATATTGCTTTGCCTCAAAGTTCCTTCAAGACTCCCCGGATAAATGGTCAAGTGGAGGCCACAAATAAAAAAATACTGACAACTTTGAAAACGAAAGTAGATGACGTCAAAGGAGCTTGGTTGAAGGAACTATCAGCAATTCTCTGGACCTTGCAAACCTTACCTCATACAGCTATTGGAGAAACCACGTTCTCGCTTGTTCATAGGGTATAGGCAGTAATCCCTATTGAAATAGGTATGCACTCATATAGAACGCTACGTTTTGATTAAACTGCTAACTAAGAAGCCTTGAGACTTTACCTTGATCTTCTTGATGAAATTAAATAAACGAAAAAAGTCAAGTCTGTTACGCGAGCTCAACAGGTGTCTCGCTATTACAATTCCAATGTGAGGAATAAATAGTTTCAGGTGGGTGACCTTATTCTTATAAATATCGAGGCTAGCCTTCCAGTAGTACAACAGGGAAAGATGGCTCCAAATCTGGAGGGGCCTTACAAAATGATACTGAAGGTAGGCTATGGAGCCTATAAGTTAGCTAAAATGGACGACCCTATTCTTCCGTGAACATGGAATGCCCGCCATTTGAAGAAATACTATGTATAAGCAAAGCTTTACTTTAATAAATAAGTATTGTTTATAAATACTAATTTTACAAAGGTTAGCTGATTTAAGATCACAACCTATTCATCTTTGAGTTAGCCGATTTAAGATTGCAACCTATTCATCTTTAAGTTAGTTGATTTAAGATCGCAACTCCTAAACAATTTGATGACCTACATTCAAAGTTGATTTTACAAAGGTTAGCTGATTTAAGATCGCAACCTATCCATTTCTGAGTTAGTTGATTTAATATCGCAACTTTTAAACAACTTGACAATTTGCATTTGCAACTAATATTATAAAAATCTAGTTAAATCCAAAGTCAGAACTTAGGTTTTTTTTGAATGTATAGGCTTAAGGCCACAACTTGTGATTGTTTACTTGTGTGCCAATATACATTCGCACCGCTAACGTACAGTGACTCCAATTTATGACCTAATCGCGATGATTTCAAAGCTACGAATAATTACTCTAAGTTAGTTATCTTAATAGTTTTCATTACTTAGTATGCTTATGATTATTGTGCGGTTGGGTAATAAGTTCAAGTACACTAACAATCAAACACATTATCATATCAACAAAAATCAAAGATTTTAATCTTTTAAATCTTCAAAGCCAGCATACTGAGTACATTACAAGCAATGAAATAGTCAGTTATTATCTGTGCCTAAAGAGTTAGTTGGCCCATCATGTAACACCCCTAACCAGTATCCGTAATCGGAACAGAGTTTCAGAGTATTATCGAAACATTCATAATATTTTTCAATTAATTTACATAAATTACTATTCATTTACCGAGATCATACATATCGTCCCTTATATGGACCTTCGAGGCCCAAAACGAGTGTTGGAATCAAATCAGGACTAAATCGGGAACTCAGGGAATTTTTTGCGAAATTCCAAAAATTTTCCTAGGTGCAGGGCTCACACGCCCGTGTGGTCAGGTCGTGTACTACACACGCTCGTGTCCCTAACCCGTGTAACTCTCTGACTTTTAAGGCATGAAGAAATTGAAGTCACACGGCCAAGTCACACGCCCGTGTGCTAAGCCGTGTGGCGAATTTTTATTTTCGAAATTTAGGTGCAGTTTTCACACGGTCGTGTAACACGTCTGTGTCCAAGGCCGTGTCAACCACACGGTTGAGACACATGCCCGTGTCTCTGTCCGTGTGCCCAATTCTGAGCATTTTGTTTCTCATTTTTAAGATGCAGGGGACACACGGCCAAATCACATGCCCATGGGACAGGTTGTGTGTCACACACGATACACGGCCAAGACACACGCCCGTGTGTCTGCCCGTGTGGATAAGACCATTTCCTAGCCTCGTTTGTCACCCAAAACTTACCATTTTCTTGCACTAAGACTCACAAGCATACATCCACCAATCCAACATCATATTCACAAGAAATTTGACATCAATCATATAGTATTATCTCATGCATCAATAGATATAAACTTATTTAGGTCATAAACTCATATGTTAACACAATTTCATCAAACCAACACATAATAAGCACTTATGTGATTATCAAAACATCACTTTAAAATAACCAAACTTAGACCATCATTAGCCACTCCAATGGCTAGGTTACAAAACAACCATTGCAAGCCATCATTGGCCAACTAAGCTTATACATGCCATTATACCAAAATGAGATTTCTATTTATACCAAAATGAGATAGTGGATAGTGTGATAACTGCTCTGACCAACTTCCAACCTTCGCTAGCTTTGAGCACTATAAAACAGGGAAAAATAAACGGAGTAAGCATTTTATGCTTAGTAAGTCCGTATAACGGGAAATAAACTTACCGGTCTTATTTATTAACATAAGCACACATAAATACATATTCCATCAATTTTGGGTAAGTTACCTAAACACATACACTTATTCAAACAAGTTAGTCACATAATCTCATATGAATATCAAGTAAACATAGATGAGCTCATCACATTACAAGCTTCCATTAATTTCACCTTTCTACTCTTCAAGAGTCTTTTCCGTCAAACTATTAAAATCTTGATGGATGTTCGGGTAATATACACATGTGCAAAAGTACCAATTGGGTACGTAATGAAAAGGCACACCCTTGAGTCGTACATTTTACCGTAGGATTACCAATCCAGGCTAAATCATATCCGTAGAATATGCTCCAAAGAGCTTAATATGGATTACCCGTCCAGGTTAAATCCAATTTATAACCTAACTCAAGAGGGATCACATTAGAATTACTCGTCCGGGCTAAATTCTATTTGCAACATATGCACTATTATTTTCAACCCATCAAAATTCAACATTCGACCGGAACACGATAATTTGTCCATATTACACAACTTAAAAATATATCATTATGTATATATATCATCTCACACATAACAACACAATCATACAATTCAGTTCAAGCATATTAACATACGTTTTTAAGTTACACGAACTTACCTTGAAAATGGTTTGTTTTTTAATTTCTACTAATCCGAAACCTTTTGCTTTCCTCGATCTAGTTCCGTAGTTGGTCTTTCCGGATCTATATGGATAAATTTAACTATTAATCTATCACATTTCATATACATTTGCATTCTATTGCATCCTAGGTAAAATTACCATTTTGCCCTTATCTTTTTTAAAAATTTTGATTTCGTCTCTAGGCTCGGAAAATGAAATTCATGAAATTTAACCATCTTTTCAAGCCTAATCAAAATTTATAAACATTTACAACACATACCTTTCACAAATTTTAGAATTTTTCATGACACTTTTTCATTTTAGTCCCTAAATCAAGTTTTTATCAAAAATTACTTTGTAAAAGTTGTTTAACTGTAACACCTCAAACCCGGCCTAGACGTTATGGCCGTATCTGGCAGTGTCACACGATAATGTTTTTGAAACCTCGTTGTTACGATGAAAACATTCCATGTTATTATCTTTAGTAAACCTTTGTTAGAACTTAGGAAGTCGTCTTTATTCATTTAAAAAATTTGTTTTGAAACATCCCTCGTTGCAGAAGCTTTAATAAAACAGTCTAGGTGATCATGCGTTTAGAAATCACTTTAACTTTTTGAAAACCGAATTTCCTACCACCAGCAGGTATACATCCATAAAGTAAAATAAATAAATAAAAACCCAAATTTAAAACCAAAGTCCCAGAGGGTCTTTAAATTACAACCCAAATAATCAATAATAATCAAATTATAAATCATAAATTGAAAACCATGAAGTCCAAAAATTACTGTGGTCACCGCTGAGTCCTCTGTCGAACTGATCCGTCTAAGTCTGGGGATTACCTGTGCACATTAAACAAAAAGGGTGAGTTTACGTAAACTCAGTGTGTAATCCCGCAGAAACAAACAAACAATCGGATTCACACGGTGCACAATTGAATGCGATCTTGGGCCTAAGCCCTTTTCGTAATCGAAGTGATGCTTGGGCCTTAACCCATCTTAGTACAAAGATGTCAAAAATGCAAGAGGCCTTAGCCCATCACAAGATGTCGAGCGATGCAGCTTATGCAAGAGTAAATTTCTACCCAACCAGCCTCTACACACCATCTCCGTCCAACCCTACACTCCATGTGGGGATATAATCAACCCACTCATCCCTACACTCCAAGTAGTACCGAATGAGGCACAATCTGATGGTTTTGCGCTGAGCCGCCAAGAAATTAGTCTTAAAGCCTTTCAGTACACTTCCTCCGAATAACAACCCCCAACCCAATGCAATGCAACACACAATGGATGACATGCTATTATGCAATTTCAGTACATATATTCAGTTCAGATATTAACATACCCAGTACAGATATTATTCAGTCAATTTCACGCATTTAGGGATCTAAGTAGCGCTTACCGACCCTACAATAGGTTCACAGTCGACTTGGGTGACCTGTGCAACCTTAAAAACATTTCGGTAAAAATGGGCCCACATGCCCATGTGGCCCACTCGACCCAAATTGACCTTGGTCGTGTGATCCATTTTTAAAGTAACTCATGCTAGCTCAATACTCATATATGTTTTCACTATTTACTTATATGTTCATTCAAAGTTATCTACTTGAGTCATTATCACTAAATTATTTATATCTTGAGCTACAGAATTCCAAATTAAGATCCGCTTGATATTTTTGAAACTAGACTCAAATAAATTTCTACCATAAAATTTTTAGAATTTATAGTTTATCAAATAAGTACAGTAAAATCTTTAAAGTTATCCCTATTCTGTTGTTTGACAGCTTCATCCTTTCCTTACTAAAAATTATTTATCTCTTAGTACAGAATTTAGATAATGTTTTCGTTTGTCTCTCTTGAAAATAGACTCATTAACGATTTAAAAATATAAATTTAAGACCCTAATTATTTTTTTTACAATTTTTGATGATATTCCTAAGTTAGAACAGGGGAACCCGAAATCATTCTGACCTTGTCTCACAAAATTTATTATATCTCATGATTTACAATTCCACTGATTACACTGTTTCTTCCATGAATAACTAGACTCAATAAAATTTAATTTCATATTTTATTCAACCTCTAACTCAATTCTCACTATTTTTGATGATTTTTCAAAGTTAGACTACTGCTGCTGTCCAAAACTATTTTAGTGCAAAATGTTGATTTCCAAGTTTATAACACCATTATTTCCTTTCTCTATAATTTTTCGCATCATTTTCTCTTATTTCTCTTATTTCTCGACAGCAAGCAATTTTGGCTTTTCGTCGAATCCCATTTTCTGCGTTTCGGGTACACCCCTGGTATAGTTTCTGATGCGTAAGCACTCCTAAGCCTCTAGAACCTAAAAATCGACCAACATATCTCCAGATTAATCACTTAATTCGTTTTTAATCAACCAATTTCGGAAGGAACTCGACTAAAAACCTAGCAAAACCCTTACCTCGCTTGAGTAACCAGGACTTCGCACAATCACAGCGTCGATTCAAAACCACCAGCCCCTTGATTAACTCCTAAACACCAAAAAGGAATCTCTCTTTTAGAGATTAACCAAGAACGATTAACAATAGACAAAACCGTTACTTACCGAACACGCGTAGCCAACGATGAACAACCGAATCAATTGGGAAAAGAAAGAAAAAGAAAGGAACAGAAGGGGAAAAAATAATGGAAATTTCGACAGCAATTAGGGGAAAGAATCGACAGAAGAGGGAAAAAAGAAGAAGAAGAAAACGTCAGAAAAAGTTTGGGGAATCAAAGAGAAAACCGAAACTCTACTTTTTTTTTGCAACAAAAAGATAATCAAATTATTTTCTGATAACCATTCCCCAATTATCTCCTAAAATCACTCCCTATTAACCTACTAAAACACAACTACTCAGAATTTTTCCCCAACACAACTCTTAGCCGAAATTGGAGCAAAAATATTGTCTCTACGCCATCACAGAGAATTGAACACAGGACCTCCAACACTCTAACACTCCACTTAACCACCAAACCAGTAGGCCCTTTCTGATATAAACTTACCGACAATTAAACTTAAGCCCTTTGCACAAGGTTAAGGCTTTATTTATAAAAATACCAAAATTTGCCCAAGTAAGGCTTGAGCTTGGGACCTCTCACACACACCCAGAACACATAACCACTGAAGCAGATAGACATTGTGTGTCACACATACACGAAATCAAAAAATAAAATTTTGGGGCGTTACATTATCTATGAATAACTTTTCATTTTCTACTATAAATTTCTAATTTTCAACATATTCATCCATTACCCAAATTTCATACCTTGATAACTTTTCAAATTAATCCCCTAAATAGAGAGATTAGACTATCTCGGTTTCAAAAATATAAAAATAATTAAAAATGGGACTTGATTTCATACCTTTTAAAGCTTGGTAAGTTGTCTTCCTCTCTCCTAGGGTTTCCATAGAAATTTTGGGGAAGATGATATGAAAATAGATGATTATTTCTTTTTAATTAATTAACATCTTTTAGTTTTTGTGATTTCCAATTTAATCCCTTGCCTTTTTTAATTTTTCCATGGATGAGTCATTAAAATATCTACTAACTACTCTTCAATGGTCTAATCGTCATATAAGGACCTTAAGTCTTGAATTCCATAGCTATTTGATACCTATAGCTACTAGAATCCCACTTTTTCATTTTATGCAATTTAGTCCTTTACCTAATTAACCACACAATTGATAAAATTTTCGTATCAAAATTTTCATGTGACCTTCCTGCCATGATGCCAACCATAAAATAAAATAAAATAATTTTTATTTTTAACTTGGGTTTGTGGTACCAAAACCACTGTTCTGACCTCACCGAAATTGGACTGTTACACATCATCTCCTCCTTCATCATCTCTTTGCGTTTAATGTCCTCATTTCCATCTGTAGGAATAGCACTAGTATCAACAGGCTTCTCAAGAGCAGAGCTTGTTTCAACATCAGCAATATAAAAATTTGACGAATTCTTCCACTTTGCTGCGAACTCCTCCCAGGCTATCCCAAAAGGAAAATGGACCTCAAAATCTAGTTAGGTACCTGTTAGCTCGCTAAGGGCATCGAAGTTTACTCTTTGTTCCTCAAAAGGGCCCACAGCAACTTGAGCATGAAGTAAAAAATTAGCCTTCAAATCAGGCAGATACGCATATAAGTTTTCCATCAGCCCTTTCTTATATTGATCCATAGCTTCTTCATAGATCTTTGTTAAGTTAGCCACCATAGACTTGTGATCTTCATCCATTTTCCTCAAGCTAGCCTTGAGAACCAGTTTATTTTCTTGTTCACCTCCGAGCACACCATGAAGTTTCTCAGCATCCTTTTCAGCGACAGTAAGATGCTTTTGTAGTCTATCATTGTGCCATCATAATATCTTGTTTTCTTCATTCAGTTTCGCGTAGAGCTCGCGTGCCTATGCTAATTCTACCTTTGTAGAATGATAGTCATTTTCAGCTTCCATCTTTTGGGTATCACCTTGATGAACACCTTCAACCAACCCCATGCTTGCCATACAGGCCTCATTTAACAATACTTGCAGAGAAACTGCTATCTCTCGCAACAAAGGCCTTCTAGTGTCACTAGATGATACATCAGGGCAAAATAACATTTTGTTTCCTCCAAGGCATGCTTATCCTATTATTTTTTCACCTCATTAGGTTTGAATGGAAACTTATTCACATTCAAGTGATCATGCCATAGAAATAGAGTCCCTGTTTTACTGCCAATGGTGTTATATTTCATAGAACCCCCAAGAGGACCATTATTAACTATGCCCCAAAGGTGTTAGTGTTTGTTGGCATTAACGTTCGTGAAGAGTGAATAGGAGAAATTGTTGGAGGTGAGTTTACAACGGGCTCTGTTGCAATGAGAACAGCAACATTAGAATTCCTAGGCCGACCTCCTCTTCTTTTTTGACAAAACTCCCCCTGAACTACCCTCATCCTCACTACTTAAAACAATGTTCGCAATCCCCGCAGCAATTCTCTACCTTTTTCTAGTGTTTGCATTACCTTTATCAGCAGCCGTTCCAGAAAGACCACCACGAACACTCTGCATATATGAATGAAGGTCCATGTACTCATCAATCTCTCTTGATAAGCTTATAGACTCCTCAAAACTATCTTCAGTGCCTTGAGTTGTTCCTACACCACCAACAATTAACATAAGTGTGTTTGCACCAGCCTGTTTGTGCTTTGGAGGCTGCGAAGACCAAAGGCGGGGCTTTAGTTTACAAAAGCTATAAAAGTAGTTCATATGCTCGGCCCTTAGCTCCAAAAGTATAAAAGCTAACTCATCATCGGCCCCGCATTGTCTTCAATGCCTTAAGTTGTTCCTGTACTACCAACAATTCTAACATTAGCATCAGCAGTTAACATAAGTGTGTTCGCACTAGTCTGCTCATGCGTTGGAGATTGCAAAGACCAAATCCGGGGCTTTAATTTACAAAAGCTATAAAAGTAATTCTTTGGTTCAACCCTTAGCCCAAAAAGTATAAGAGCTAACTCATCGTCTGCCTCGTGGGGCTACGCGAAATATGCAAGAACAAGCCCAACTGTGTTGGTGTCAGCTCCATCATCTGCATCGATTTACCTCCATCTATTAGGGATCAAATCCAAAAGACAATGCTTAAAGACATTTCTTACGGTTAATATTTCTTCTAAATCCAGTACACAACTCTGGCAAAGTTTGTAGTACTGTGCCCAGCCCATCTCGGTTATAATATCTCGCCTTCTAGAGCATATATTTTTACTAGGAAAAGACCATCTTATGGGAAAACTGAACCCACTTCTCAACTTATACTAAACTCGAATGTATTTTTCACGATTAAGATGAAGGTTGCTACATCTATTAGAAATGATGGTCTTCGCATCCTTACAATGAGAAAAATAAAAGAACCCATGCGAACCCCCTCGATTATAAGGCTTCAGTTGGTATAACTTTTAAAATACGGTGATCAACGAAGCCTCTTTGCGCCAACAATATTATATGAAATATGCTACGACCAACCACAAAGAGAAACCAGATAGTTGGTCAAGAGCTAGTTGGTACTCACCGAGGAGGTTGTAGAAGAAATAATGAAGGGGTAAGTGAGAGCCTGTTTCCAAAACGTACAGGGGAGTAAAAAATTGTCATCATCGGTATCGCTCAGGCAATGTTAACCCTTGGGAATGGAGAAATCATACGCAAAATTCAGAATTCTAATTCCACGAACGGTGAGGGCATGATACATTTCTTCCTCTTTTGTGGTACAGGCGTAGCTTTTGCCCTCCACCGCATTCCATAGCTCCTGTTGTCACGAGGAGTCATCCAAATTAACATGACCGCTACCCTTAGTTCTAGTCATACTCTACTGATGAAAATAAAAAGAAAATTAAGATTCTCAAAAAGATTACCTCTGCTTATCGTCTGAAATTCTTCATTCGAAATTATTAATTCAAGCAGTGTGATTGCTAGGGCATTGTTACCCCTTTTTTAAAGAGGGTTTCCTTCACTTCAGATGATTCGAATGCCCAACGGTGAAGAACCAATCACATGTGGACAACAATATTTTTCCTATACACGTGGTTAAATGAACGTTGTACATTAAAGAATAAGGCGTACTTAGAAAGATTATTATTCCAATTTTAGTCCACTTCTAACCAGGTTTTAAAAAGAGTCACTATATAACTCTTTCTTAGAACCAGAAGGGGGACAAATTGTTACAATGTTGGTTATCTTGGGTCCAAATGGTCCGAATCCGAATGGGTTTGGGTCGGATTCGGGTCTGATTCCATTGAGTTTGCATGTTGTGTTCGTAGGTTGGGTTCACGTGACGAGGTGTGATCGCAGGGTGTGAACAATAATCCCCTACAAGGTCGCACACGTGGAATCATACATGGGGCCACGTAAACATGTGTTAAGTCTAAGATAAGATACATGTCCACGTGCATGGAGCCTACCCAATATGTCATGTCAGTAAATAGTATCCATATCATATAAATATGTCAGCACCATCCTTTGTGAAGACAAGAGAGAAAAATAGCTTAGCAAAAAGTATACAAAAATAATAATAAGTATATGATATGAGTATATATCAAAATTTATATAATACAATTTTTATCATATTAAATTTTATGAATATATATTTTCATTTAAATATAACATCAAAATATATAAAATTGCTGTACCATATATATATAAATTGATATAAATATGCGAACTATAATTTTATAGCAGCAGCATGTATTTTGATATCGATGTCCCGACAAAACAATAAGTCATAAGGCCACACATATCTTACAAAATCTGTGTTTTGTTAATGTCAACGTTTGATCTGTCACGATCTCAGCTTTGGCCAATGGGTAGTTGGAAGTTAAGGCGTATGTGGTGGTCGAGCAAATACTCTCTTCCAAAACCAAGTTTCATTCCTAAACCCAATTTTTTTGGTAGGTCTGATTCGACTCAAAAATTTGCTTCTTCGTTTAAAAATATTTTTATAGTTTTATATTAAATTTAAATTTAAAATATTTTTTATTAGTTAAATCAAAGGAACCCTAAACTTATAAATTTTTATTGAAATCCAGTCCATGATTATGAACTACTCTAGTCGGAAGATATCTATTAAATAGCAAGCCACGATACAAAAGATAATGTAATCTTTTGCAATGTGTTCCAATGAGGCAAATATAATATGCAAATGAAATGAGATTATATATAATATATGAATTTATATTTAATGTATTGTTAAAATTTTTTAATTTTTAAAAATTGTTAATAAAATTTAAAATTCTGTAACAATATATAAAATATAATATATTTTGAAAATTATAATTTATTATTGTGATATCTGAACTTATTCAGAATATATATTAGTCATGACTAAGAAGTTAATTTAATGTACCGCTTACTTTACGTTAGTATGTAATCATGCGAACTAAATCATGTATTACATAATCGAATTCATCTCCACTGATAAATCCTACTTGATAATTACCACCCTACTTTACGATTTTAGATTATTTTTTTTCATTTTCTATTTCATAATTTTTTTTTTTTTTTTTGAAAAGAAAAGATGAATTACATCAACTACATGAAATAACCATTAGCTTTATCTGCTTGAAGTAAATCTAAAATTTCCTTAGGAGCCTCAACAATGATTTGTAAGTTGGATTTCCAGCTTAAACTAAGTTTAGCGAGTCGATCTGCTGCCAAATTCAGATTTCTTGGAATGTGTTTGATCTTCTACTCCCATTCCGATCGTATGACGCGCTGAGTTCTTCGAATTACAGTGATCCTTGAGTCTTCCAAATCCAAAACAGGCAAATTCTGAGCGACTTCAAGGTTATCAGTCATAATTATGATCCGTCTATAACCTCTATTCAGCAGAATAAGGATTCCATCCAGGATACCCCAAACTTCAGCCTCAAATGGAGAGCATACACCTAAAAATCGGGTGAATCCCACTATCCAATTTCTGTCATGGTCTCGAGCCACACCCCCTGTTGCAGCATAGCCAGAATCTCTGCTCACCGCCCCATCAGTGGACAAGTACACCTAGTACCATCTAAATTATTTGTGAAATTTGAGCTTTCAGTATTATTCTTGTGACCACCATGATGCAATTCATATTGACGAGCCCAACAACTAGAGACTTTCACTACTTCAGTTGCTGTCCAGGAAATATGCTGGAAGATGAATAAGTTCCTATTCTTCCAGATTCGCTAAAAAATTAAACCAAACAGGCATGACCAAATGAGTCTGCTTCCCTTCATTCTTTCATGGAAACAAAGGTTAAGAATAAGCCAATCTTGAAAATGAGTAGAAAAAAACCTTTGTTTTAGTTGGTCTGGAATCACAAGCATCCACACATCTTTCGCGGAAGGACAATCTAGAATAACGTGCACCAAATCCTCAAAGCCATGCCCACAAACGGAGCAGGAACTGCTATGACTAATTCCCCATCTGGTTCGTTCAGAATTAGTAAGAAGTCTTTCCTTAAAGGCCAACCAAAGAAAAACTCTTACTCGCTGCGGACCCTGATACTTCCTAGGACTCTTCCAATGCTCCTCTTGAGGGTTCCACGTATCCTCTTTCAATGACCAATAAGCACTGCGAACTGAGAAAACTCCTGACACTGAGCGGGCCCATATTACTCTATCTGAACCGGAATCCGAATGTAGAGTAGGAATACTAGTAATCTTGCTAATCACTTCTTCAGAAACCCAGACACGAAACAAGTCCAAGTTCCAACTTCCATCGAAATTGACCATCTCCTTAACACAACAATCCAAATCAAGGTTAGCAGAAGAAGGAATTTTTGAGATTAAATGGCTCATACCTGGAATCCAAGGGTCTTTCCAACAGCGGACATTGGCCCCATCCCCAATAGACCATACTAAATTCTCGCGAAAAAAGGGCCATATCTTAGAGAGCGACCTCCATAAGTGTGAGCACTAATTCCTACTAATAGAGTCTGGAAGCTGATCTTTCCAACCATTCTTGGAACGGAGAACGCCCACCCAAAGCACATCACTTTTGAAAACAAGGCTAAACCCAATCTTCATAAGATAGGATGAATTTTGGTCGTTCAAATGTCTGAATCCAAGTCTACCCCGAGCCCGTGGATGACAAATAGAGTCCCATCCCACTAAGGCTATTTTAGATTGCCCATCAGTGCAGCCCCAAATAAACTGTCAGCACAAACACCTTTCGGAATCATCAACGATTGCATAAAATAATTAGGAATGGAAATAAGTACTGATTGAGCTAGGGTGATTCTTCCTGCAAAAGATAACTTCCTAGCATCCCAATTTTGCAATTTCTTCCTGACCTTATCAACAACAAAGTTCAGAGTATTCTTGGTGACCCTATCGTGCAAAAGAGGAACACCTAAATAAGTGCCAAGATTATGAACTTCCTGAAATCCAAATAGCTGATTAATTTGGCCGCGAATATCAACTCCAGTGTTCTTGGAAAAGAAAATATTACTCTTTCTGACACTGATTTTATGAGCCGAAATCTTACAAAACTGAGAAAGGATATTGTCCAATAACCGAGCTTGGTCAAACTGAGCTTTGCAAAAAATCACCAAATCATTTGCGAAGAACAAATGAGAAATTACAGGTCCTGCACGAGAAAGGCGAATTGGGTCCAAATTACAAACTTCCATTTCAGTACGAATAAAATGACCCAACCATTCCATGCATAGCACAAAGAGATAGGGCGAAAGAGGACATCCCTGACGAATTCCTCTAACCGGCTTGAACTTCTACGTAGGTACTCCATTCCAAAGAATTTGCATGGTGGACGAAGAAATGGCTGACATAATCACAGTACGTAAGAACAGAGGAATCCCAGTCGCCGATAAGGAAGTACTTATAAATTCCCAACTAATTCTGTCATATGCTTTCTCCAAATCCAGCTTAATAGCCATCCATTTCCTCCCCTTCTGATTACACCTCATAGAATGAATGACCTCTTGTGCTAAGATAATGTTGTCAGAAATGTTTCGTCCAGCTATGAATCCAGCTTGTTCCTGAGAAATTAGTTTAGGAAAAATTACCTTAAACCGGTTCGCAATCACTTTCATCACCAACTTATAAAGAACAGAGCACAAGCTAATGGGTCGAAAGTGACTAAAATCCTCAGGACTTTCTTTTTTAGGTATAAGCATAATTAACGTATTATTCGAATTCGACTCAATCGGCTTTCCATCAAAGACATCTTTAACCCACTGACATACATTATTTCCAAGAATATCCCACTGGCTCTGAAAGAAATGTGCATGAAAGCCATCACTTCCAGGGGCTTTCAATGGGGCCATGTCGAACAATGCCCTTTCAATCTCCTCATTAGTGATAACTGTCTCCAAAAAAGTAATCGCTGAAGTATTAAGACAATGGAAGCCATTATTGGGAATATCTCTCAAAACGGAGGGAGCCTCACCATAAAGTTTTCCAAAGACTTCCACCGCCTTATTTTGCAAGATATCTTGGTCGGAGCACTATTCCTCATTTTCAATACGTAAGGATGTGACGCGGTTAAATTTCCTTCTCTTAACCGTAAGACTATGAAAAAAATTGGTATTCTGATCCCCTAATTGCAACCAATCACATTGAGCCTCTTGTCTCCAAAGTAAGTCCTCATGGTCAAGAACATTTTTCAACTCGTCCTAAACTTCCACCTCTTTTTTAGCTAAATGAGCAGAGACAGAATGTTCTAAAGCCTTTTGAATATTGTTGAGCGATCTCACGAGGTTCTGCTTGCGACTACCCAAAAATCCATACACATTCCTATTCCAATCTTTAACATAAAAAGTAAAATTATTTAAGGAGTCAACCATATTACCTGTAAAGTTCCACTTTCTTCTGACAAAATTGGGAAAATCATTGTGCTTCGCCCATCCTGCTAAAAATCTGAAAGGTCTGCCTTTAGGAATGCTAAGATCTGATCTAGTAAACAGTAAAAGAGGCCGATGATCCGACTTGATGCGGGTGAGATGATGTACTAAACATTGCGAAAAAGTAGTCATCCAGGCGTCATTTGCTAATGCCCGATCTAGTCTGACTAAAGTACCACCTCTTTGCCAAGTGAAAGGAGGTCCACTATACTCCAAGTCCTACAACTCACACGAGTCAACAAAATTTCCAAAAAGGTTACAACGCTTACCTACTGTAGAAGGGCTCTTTTTATCAGCAGAAGATAAGATGGCATTGAAATCTCCCATAATTAACCAAGGGATGGAATTATTTGGAATGGAAGATTGTAAGCGTTCCCAAAGGAACTTCTGTTTTGACCTATCTGGACTACCATACACAAAAGAAATGAGAAAAGATTTATTGGAATAAAATTATCAACACGTAAAAAAATAAATTGTGGATGGTTTCGAATGATTTTAATATGAAAAGAATCATTCCATCTCACCCAGATACCACCTGAAAACCCTACAGCTTCAACCCGATGTGAGTAATTAAAACTTAATTTCTCAATAATAATATTGGCCTTTTTGCCACTTACTCTCGGTTCAACCAAACAAACAATATCCGGCATGTGTTCCTCGTTATATTCTCGAAAGGCACGAATAAAATTCCTGCTAACACACCCTTGACAATTAATTCCATATAAATATTTTTAGGTTTAATCCCATAATAAAATGAATAAAAATTAAGCAAAATAAAATATAACAATTCCCAAATTTTAAGAAGTAAAACAGTTAAACCAAAGGAAACTTTTTTTTTTAAAAGGTAAAAGCTTACTGTCCAGGGAGAACACATCCCTCAATTTGCCCATCCAATTTATTGACTAACACAGAGTCTAAATTGGTATTGGAAAAGGCTGATAAACTTTCAGCAATTTGTTCCATCTATTCCTTTAGTGACACCCGTTGGGAGCCAGCGTTTTTGAATCGAGTGTTGTTCCCATGAAGAATTTTGTTGCGTTTCTTAGGAATTCCCCTTCCTCTGTTGCCGAATCTCTTTCTCGAACCGGAGATACCCACCGTAGATAGCCCATTGCTGTTATTTGGAGAAAGATCGGTATTGTTAGGGTTCAGGCTATCATGGAATATCACCGCCGTGTGTTTTCCAGAATCAAGACTCCCCACTGCCACGCTCTCTTCATTTCTGTTACGCCCTTCCAATATCGAAGCAGCCGGAGCAGATTCAGTGTTGCCTTTAAGAAGGAGACCCATCTCGTCGATAGGGTCCAGTCGGTCGTCTGCCATCGCAAGGGAACTACTGCTACTGCCAGCAGTAACAAATTCCTGCTGGGCCACTATGACCAAATCAGGCTGGTCCAATGTAGCCTGGGCCTGAGTAGCTGAATTATTTCCAAGGCCCAAACAGTTGGTCTGCTTCTTGGAACCCGGTACGTTCTCATTAGTCTTGTTGGGATTCAATCTGGTCTCAAAATTTGGCCCATTTTCCTCATTAGCACTCGGGCCATTACTAATAATAGGGCCTACCCCCTTAACCTGGCCATTATTATTATTATTATTTTTCTTACCCAATTCAAGTCGCCCGTTGTGGTGAGAGCCATCATATTTCCTGATATAGTTCCCATTAATTATTTCTTTCCCTTTAATGCGTCGAGAATCAGACAAATCACCCTCATGGACGTCTTTATGAGAATCCCGATTATTAAGGATTCTAAAACGTGATCCTTCCTTTTCATTCTCTTGATTAGCTAAAGAATTCTGCACATTCTCTCTAAATTTCCGCCTTGATTTTCTTTCAATGATCATCCATGGCCAGTAATTTTCGTCCTTCTTCCCCAAGCTGTCCATGACCGTTTTCCGAACCTTCGATGTCTTTTCATGCTGATCAATATTCTTTTCCCCGGTGGCACCAGAATTCCTAAAGGTACAGGAGCTTTCCACGTGACCATATCGCCCACAATGAAAACAAATTGTAGATAGAGACTCATATTCCACATTCTATTTTCGACCATTGATCAAGATTTGGGAAACCAAAGGCTTGTCCAAATCAACGTAAACCGCCATTCTAGCAAAACGCCCCCTAGCTCTGCTATCATTGTTCATATCCAGCTTAACCACTTTTCCAACCATTCCCATTATCTCTGTAATAATTTTATGGTTGTATAAGTAGCCAGGTAAGCCAGGAAATTTGATCCACGCCATCACAATGCTTGGATACGCCTGTGTAGGGTCAAAAGATAACGTCCAAGGCTGAACCGTCAAGTATTGTCCAAAAATGATCCAAGGACCTTCAGAAAGAGCCTTTTCACAGTCCAACTTATTTTGGAATTTAACCAGAAAATATCCGTTCTCACTATCCATCATATGTAGGGTTGCTGAAGGTCTCCACAGATTATATAATTTATTCTGCAAAATCGAAAAACCAATATTACGGCCAAGCAGTTTTAAAATCACGGTATTCTCCATACCTTGAATTAGAAATTGATGAATCCTGTCCGAGAAAGTTATAGAAGGCACTCCATTCACAAATGATTTCTGAATGTCTCCGTCCAGAATAACAAAATATTCATTTCCTTCCGATCCATTAGAGGCATCCTTCGATGATTGACTGACAAGTTCAATCTTTCCACGAAATAGGCTGCTCCGAAGCCAGATCGATCATCATGTCGTTATTCAAATCCCCATCTTCCTCTCTGAATCTAACCTTCTTAGAGATCAACTCTTCTACAATGGATTTTTCAGCACCAGAATTCACACAGAGAAGAGACATTTTTAATTTTCTATTTCATAAATTTAAAGCTAAAACAACACGCTCAAACATCCCTTATCAAAAATCTAAAATAAAGCAGATGCATACAATTAAAAAAAAAAAAAACAGCAGCAAATAAATAATACAGTACTATCTAGGGTGCAAAATATTTCTACTATTAATTAAGTTAAATATACAATCTTATACAACCAAAAAAATATGTTTATGCTACAACTTACAATCCTTTTTTCTTTTTCTTGTCTTATAAGAAAACTTACAATCCTATATTTCATTAAAAGAAAATTAAATCTTAATCAACCTATTCGTTAAAGTTATTTAAGGATTTGGAAGGAATTATTCTATAGTTGAAATCCAAAACAAATAATAAATTGGAGCAAATTAATTTGGTTAGGATTTATTAACTATTCCTTCGTTCCCTGCCAAGATCAAGTACTTGTCTCTTCTGGTCAGCCTGGTGCACCCAAAACCCAGTGCCTTCCCAATCTCACTCTGCACATGGTTAGCTACATCGAACCTTGATCTCTCACCACCACCAAGAAAAGAGCTCAACCCATATACACCATCAAGGACTCGTACGCTGTAGCTTGGACGTGGGTTCATGATGAAGAAAAGTGGGTCCAAGCATTTCAGCCCACCCGCTGTGGTACCGTAGAACATGCTAACATGGCTGTCCATTGCAACGGGAACTATATCATCGCTCATCTCAGCGAACAAAGGGCTGAACCTCAACAGATAAGGCTCCCTACACGTGGTTCCTTCTGGGCAAACAACTAGGTCCCCTTCGTTCAACATCTTTTCCATCATTTTACTGTCTTGATCGCGGTCCCTAGCTAACCTCACGGTCTTGATCGGGGCTAACAGCTCCGACACCCTTCTCAAGCTGTAAGTGACGGCGGTGAGGTCCTTTTGTAATGAAAAAGACAGGTAGAGTGGGTCCAGCAGGGTTTTATGGTTGCAAACGTAGAGGCGGCCTCTGGTTTTACGTGTGTTTGAGCTTTGGAGCGATGGGTTGGGAGAGAGGGAGAGTTGGAATCCTGTGTAGGCTAATATGGGGATTGAAAGCCTGTAGGGAAGCAATATGCCGGAAATGGCTCGGATGATGGAAAGGGTGATACCGAAGGGGAACCACATGAACATGGCTAGGGTGGCTAATGGGGTCGGCATGAAAGCCAGTCTCCCATCGTGGAAAATGAGTGGTTTTAGGTATTCATCTCTCCTTATGCGTTGCCATCTTCTTTTGTCGGCTTTTCTCACGAGGTAAATTTCCTGTTGCACCACAGATGCAATAAATTAGCTAACAGGTAATCGTTATAAATGGACCGATAGATACAGGGATAATTGCATGCGTAAGTCCTCAAACTATGGTCAAATACTAAATTGACCCCTAATCTTCAAAACCATTGTAATTGATTCCTCAAAGTATCTCTTTCACCAGCTTAATCATTACTTTGGACACTAAATTATAGCTCAAATACATGAATCAAATTAAAAACACATTTTCGATATTTAAATTGATAATTATGTTAACATAAAATATTTTAATGAATCACAAGTTTAAATTCAATGTAAAATTTATACCATAGATTAAACATGGTTTGATGTGATTAACCCTATATTATATATAATTTTAAAAGAGGCCCAAATTCATTTTGAAAGAAATGGAATATGTAGAAGAACCTCAAAACATACCTTGCAATGAGAAGACAAATGATATTGAAGTGATCCCTTGAAGCCACTTATGCCAATAACATCACAAATTCCCAACCCTTGGCTCCCAATTATTGTCTCCAAAGCAGCATTGCTCTGTTTCTTGTCTTCCATGACACCCAAAAAGTACCCCCGAAACACCTTCACCTCCCCCCCAACAACAAAATCAATGTCCAAATAATCTCTCAAGAAACTCTCGATCATCACTCGAGGGACATTGCTGAACCCCACTTTTTTACCACCTTTCTTCAACACCTCAAGCGTTTCTACCGCCACATCCTCTAAAAAAAACTTGGGCAAAACAGCACTCCCAACCCTGAAACTCTTCGTCTTTACCCCCACAGAAGCAAACGAACACCATTATCTTCAACCCCATGTCTTCGCCAACAAGGCATAGTAATGGGTAGGAAAGAATGAGGATAAAAGCCCTCAACAACCCTCCGGCTTCAAAGGCCACCAGCATGAAGTAAGGGAACAAAGATGGCGACTTCAACAATGCATCTTCTACGTTGAAGAGTAGCAGGGTTTGGTCCTTTGACAGGTTTGCTCTGTGAGCAAAAGATGGGTACTTGTGGTATAATTTGCCTTCGTTTGCATGAATGTTGCTCGCAGTTCTATGGAAAGCTTTGGGGTTTTTGGATGGTTTAAAGACAAGTCGATAGAGGAAGAAGAAGAAGGAAAAATAGTTCATGAAAAACTTAGCCATAGTGTTTTTGGTTGAATGAAATTAAGGCATAGGGAGATACTTTATATATATATATAGAGAGAGAGAGAGAGAGAGAGAGAGTTGAACACGGTTTTAGCATTTTGCCCTCAGTGACATGCAGAAATAAAACACGGTTACTGTAGAGAAAGTCCAAGTTGCAAATGTTGAATAAAAAAAGTAAAAGCATCGATGTCAAGTAGAGGTGTTCATGGCCCGGGCGGCCCGGCCTGGCCTGAAGGTTCGACCGAAATTTGAGAGGATTTGGGCAAAAATATAAGCCCGAAAAATGGGCTTGGATTAATAATAAGGCCCGTTTAAAAAATGGGCCGGGCCTCGGGTAAGGTATTTTTGGCCCGAGCTCGACCCAGCCTAGCCCGAATTCACTAAATGACAAAAAAAATCTGCTACTTTTTTTTTGAATATTATTTTCTTGTTGTTTTCTCTCTATTTTGCTACCATATTACTATTATGTTGCTACTATTTTGTTGTTATTGATTGAATATTGTATAAAACTTATTTTATTGTTAATTTTGTTATTATTTTAAAGGCATTTGTTAATTTTATTATTATTTTAGAGGTATTTGCTTGTTAAGTTACATCTATCTTAGTGTTATTTAAGTCTACATATTTTTTTAAAATTTATTTTCAATTTGTTGGGAAATATTTATTTTGATTTTTTTAATATTTTTGATGTATTATATATATTTAAAAATTATATAAAAAATTAATACGGGCGGGCTGGGCCGGGCTCGGGTTTTAACATTTTTATATGGGTCGGGCTTGGGAAAAAATTTAGGCCCATTTTTTGGGCCCTGCCCGGCCCGAGCCCGATGAATGGGCCTAATTTTTTAGTTGAACCCGGCCCAACCCGACTCATGAACACCTCTAATGTCAAGCAAGCAAATATTATTAAAGGGTAAATAAAAAATAATATGAAAAGAGTTTGAATTAAATATAAATTCATTTTTTAAATCGTAAATGAGATAATTAAATTATAGGAAGGAGTAAAGTGAAGTTGGATAACATAATAGTAAGTTGATCATTTAACGAAATCAAGAGAGGAGCGGACTAGTCAACAGTGGCAAGATGGAGGACACATATTTGACTTCTTCCTCTCATATTTTAATCAATTAATATGATGAGATTCAGGTAGTCAGATGAATGACAAATCTCAATTTTTCATTATTTTTATGTAGTGTAATTACTTTCAAAATTATATATAAATTTTAATTTTGATTTCATTTTTGAATTACTTTTAGAAAATAATAAATCCAATCGATAAATAAATTTTATATTTTTGTTATGAGTAGTTTGTGGTTAAGTAATTAAATGAAAGTATAATTAATAGGGTAACAATATCTTATACTTATTTGTAATTACATTTAATTCTAATTATTAAACATCTTTCCAAACAAATCCTTATCAAATTGAAAACGAAAATTTTGATATGTACAATTAAATCAATTCTTAATTCTTATCTTAGAAGCTGATGGCAACCAATGTTTACAGTATACGGATTTATGATGAAAACCACCTTTTTCCTGTATAAAATTAACCACCAACAAAATGTTTACGATTCAATTTTGCTTGTGGTTGTTAAATGATTCATATGGTTTTTCAATTTTATAAAAAGGTTATTTTTATTTTTTAATCATTTAATTTATATTGTTTGTCAAATCATCTTTAAAATAGATAGTGTTAGAAATTAATTAATTTTTAAAAATAAAAAAAAAAACATTTTTTTTAATAATTTTAAATTTTTAGAAATGATTTTTTCAATTTTAAAAATTTACTTAATGCTTATGTGGCATCCACGTGGCAATCCACATGCACGCCACGTCAACAAAGTTAACGGACTTAATTTTTCATCTATTTTATGGTAATTTGATAAATAGTACAAACTTAAAGGCTAAAAGAGGTAAAAGAAATTAAATGGAGGATTAAAATAATTTTTTTATAAAATTAAAGGGCTAAATAAGTAATTATACTTTTGTATTTTTTTTTTTTGGAAAAAGTCGGTTATTTTGGGACAACTTGATGATAGTGTATTGATATTTGCCTACTATATAAGCTAATAAAATTGCAATTTTTACTTAATAAAATTGCAATTTTTACTTTCAAAAAAAAAATTATTATCATTCTCTCTATATAAGTTATAGATTTACAACAATTTGGTTGGAGGAATAGAATAGAGTTGTAATGGAATAGAACTGTAATAGAATAAAGTTGTTATCAGTAATTCAGTTGTTTGGTTGAATGGAATGGAATAAAGTAGTAATAGTATTCTTGTGTTTGGTTGAACGGAATAGATGTTATAATAGCATAAGGAAAAATGTTTAAATGACCAAATTACCCTTAATAGAATTTTTTTAGGTAGATGATTATTGTTATTGTTATTAAATTTTAAAAAGATTATTATTAAATATAATTTAAAAATAAATAATTTAATCATATTTTAACATAATTTTTATTAAATATAATTTAATAAAATAATATATAATTTAATAACATTCTTAATAGAAATATTATTAAAATATGAATTAATAAAAATATATAATATTATAAAAATAATATATAACCTACTTTTTTTATTTTTAAACTGTAATGCATATTTAATGTGCTAAAATATCATTAGTGAAACAAATTTAATTATCTTCTAAATTAAAAAGTAAAATATTAGAACTAATAAATAGCTTGATAATTATATTTTACATCCAAACATAATGTTTATACATTAACAAAAAGTTACATGATGTCATTAGCTTATATGCCATAATCTATATGTTAAATTTTAAAACACCAAAAAGTTACAACAATCTGTGGCATTCTACTAATGGCATCTTACCATTCAAATATTACATATACAAAAAGTTACCAAAACATCACCAACACAACCATGATTTTTAATGGTTAGAAAGAAATCTTCTCACCCATTCCAATCGCACTGAAGAAGGTAGACTGAAGAAAATGACCATTTGCTTTGGATGATCAGGAATTTTGCTCAACGCACGATAGCACTCATCCTTAGTTAATCCTTCTACTTCACATAAGGTCAGATATAATTTTTGAGCACTTTCTTCAATCACTTTCTCGGAAGCAATGCTCCTACTTAATTCAAGGCCAATTGTCCGTATGTTTTCCCCCAATAACATGACAACATCAGTAATTGAAGTAGAAATTTGTTCACTTCCATCAGAAATCTTTTTTTTTTCTTCTTTAAAGATATGGAATCATCTTGGCTTGGCTTCGACAGTTGCGGTTGTATAGCCGAGACATCCATCTCATCCAAGGAGACATCATCTTCGCATCCACGGTGATTATTTCCTTCTTCAAGATTATTTGCAGTAGTTACATCATCAACATCTATTTCTTCAACAATATCTGCAGTTGTTTGAGCATCTTTCCCAGTGGCTCGATCTTTTGTATATATGGAAGTAAGTTGATCATAATAAGGAAAATTGTGATGTCTGAATTGACCTGCTGCTTTATGACTCTATAAAAAAAGAAGGAATCAACATTAGATATAAGTTTGGTCAAAATAAGATAATAAAGACAGGAAATAATTCTTACACTTATATATAAGTTCCACACAGCATCTTCAGCAACAACCATCTGCTTATGTTCGTCCCAACCAAAGCCGCTATTGCCTTTTCCACTGAGCATGTCGTAAACAATTGCCCAATCCTTTTTCAATGTCCTAATCCTTGATTCAAGATTAGGTTTAGCCTTCAACATAGCATGAGGTAAAACATTTTCTAACATTCTTTCCAGTTCATTTAAATAATCGGCCTTGAATCCCGTATCTGCGTTATAGGTTCCAACATTGTACAAGTCGACCATACAAGCAACCAACATAACATCTTCTTCTAGAACTCATTTTCTTTTGGTTCCTCGAGAATTTTAGGAAGAAACACTTGATTGTGAAAATTATGACATAAATATCTTAAGAAAAAACGCAAATTAAAATTAGGTTCGATATTATGAATCATAAGGTTGACACTTCATAGAATTATAACACATAACGAATCAAAAGAAAATAAATTAAAGTTGTAATTCAACAAATTCAGTACAATACATAAAGACAATTCCAACAACACCAAAGTTTTGTAAACTAGATACATGAAATAACATAAACAAATTAACATTATACTATGTTTTAATAAACCTAACTAATTTCTAGATGCTTGCCATTCATAAAACATTTGATTGGCTAGTTTCATCCTCCAAGTAGCCCATGTATCCAATGGATGAATATTTATGATATTCGGTTCATCGTCATCTATGACATTACTAGGTAATCCTTCTCCCAACTCCACTTCAATAGGATCAAGATTCATATAGGTTTGAATAAAATTATGGAGCAAACAACATGCAATAATGATTCTATTATGCACCATTACAATATAGAATGATAGATTCCTAAGTATTCACCATCTAAGTTTTAATAACCTAAAGCATCTTTCAATAACATTGTGCGCTGAAGCATGTTTCATATTGAAAAATTCTTCTGGAGTACTTTGTTGGGAACCCTGACACCACTCACTCAAATGATATCTTTGTCCTCTAAAAGGCACAAGAAATACCTCACAATTTGTGTAACCAGCATCAACTAGATAATAGCAACCTATAAAAAAGAAAAAAAAACTATTTATTATGGTTAACTTTCCCAAAAAAGTTTGATTTTAAAAATTAATTTAAATTCCTTCAATTCTGCACTTTACCATAAGGAAATTTTAGTCCATGTATCCTACTAATGGCATCTCGAAGAACCTGTCCATTAGCAACAAAACCTTCCCAACCAGGAAGAACATAAACAAAATGTATATCAGGTGTACAAACACCTAACATATTTGTCGCTATGCCACCTTTTCGCGTTCGATATCTAGGTTCATCAACTGTTGGAACCCTAATCTTGATGCGGGTTCTATCTAAAGCACCTAAGCAATTCTATATCACATGTATAAAACCTTGGGTTAGGTTACTATATTTAAATCTAAATCAACTAAATTATGTATGATCTTTATATGGAACTCACTCTAATACCTTGAACCATTTCCACCTTGGGTCTATAGACTTAGTTGTAATTGGCTCTGCCTTTTTAAATAACACATCTTGTAAGAGTATGACAGCATTTAAAACATTATGAAATGATCTACTAACGGTTTCCCCTGACCTATTAAAGTGATGTTTGATAACTCGGTTTTTAAGGTGATGAGAAATGATATGTAAAAATATTGTCACTTGCTCATCAACAAGCATGTTCCTTGACGACTTCAGTCCTCCTAAAGTTTGTAACATCTCACATAGTTCAAAAAAAATTTCTATTCATCCTAACTTATTCAATACAAGTCTCTCACTAGCATATACAAGTCTTTTCACAAAATCTTGTTTTGCATAAAAATCTAAAATATATGATCTAATCCTTGGTCTATAAGTATATAGGCTATGGACAACACCTAATGTAACTAAGAACCAACTCGCAACTATACACATGTTCAACCATACTGTCAATGCAAGACCAATTCTTTTACACCTCTCACTTTGTACTATTAAAGACAGACGAGTCATTACTGTAAGATATTAAAGTGTTACATATCTTCAAATCATAGTAAAAGGGTCACATTTCTTCAATACTAATTTCAATAATAGTAAAACAAAATCAAAGAATTTAATTGCCAAAGAACTTACAGTGATTCAGTGAATACAAGAGGATCAGCTGTGGGTGGAGGAAACAATCAAGCAAACCAAAAAAGAAGAGGAAGCAATAAACTGCAAAAGAAAAATGAACAATACATATTAAGAATCTTTACAAAGCACAAAATAGAAAGTACAACTATCTTTGCAAGTAAAACACTTGAAATTCATTTCTTTATCAAATTTCATTCAACAAAATCGACTTTTTGTTTAGCAAATTATAATGTCTTGAACAAAAATTATAGTTGTTTTAAAAGAAAAATTAATGATGAACATCTAAACAATCGTAGATAAAAATTTTGCTTCTAGAATTTACATTAAGCAAGAAGTATAGGATTTCATTGACTTAGCAACTTGAAGCATGCAATCCAAAAGTGGATCAAAAACAGGTTAAGGAAAAACATAGAACCAACCAAAGATCTAGTCATTTTTGACTATATTGTTATTGTTGGTATAGGGAATATGCTATTTAATTAAAATATTGCTCATATACTTTATGACTGAAAATACATATTGATTGTGACACAATAGAAATTTATAATAATAAAAAATAAAAAGAGACCAAAAACAGACGATTTATCCAAACTCTCCCACTTTTCGGACGGGTTTTTAGGTTTGAGTGGGTGGTGGCTAAACCTATCGATTGAACACCAAAAATAGAAAAAGACCAAAAATCAAAAAGAAAGGAACAAAGAACTGAATATTCATCTATATGTCTATATATATACATGTTGCATCTCTTTTGGATAGACCTACCAACCAGTTTGCATTACATTTATGGAAAGAACAACTATAACTGGCAAAATATATATAGATTTATTATTGAAATATAACTTTTGCTAAAGGTATGCTAGGGATGAAGAAAAAGTGTATGTAACATCCTAAAATTTGGAATTTTATGTGTTGCATTGTTTTTGGTGTTAAGCTAGTTAAATTATTAATTGTGTATGTTTAGGAGGTCCTGAGAAGACTCGGGGTTCATTTGGACCTAGTGAAAATTTTTGGCATTTAGTACTTTAAGGAGATGGAGTAAGTGACCTTAAAGCATATGGAAATAATTGAGTAAATAGCTAGCATAAATGAGCTATTGGTAAGAAGGTTAAGGCGCCACATGTAGTACCTTGAAGGAAGAGGTTCGAATCCCTTTGTGTGCAATTTTTGACTTATATTTTTGCACTCTTTCCTTAAGTGTCGGCCAAGAGGTATTTATGGCAAGTTTGACTTCTTTATTTTTGGTAAGGTGGCTAAGGAATTAAGGAAAGGTTGAGGTTGGGGAAAGGAATCAAAAGGAAAAGGCAAGTAAGGGGAACAAGTGGCTTATTTCATGGAGAATGCTATGGAAAGTATGGTTGGCAAAATTTTGACCCTTATGGCAATGCATGTGGACGGTTTTGGGGGTAGATAGGTGGCTGAAATTTTACTTTGGCTTTTGGTAGGGTCTTGGTATTGTTTTGGGTCAAAAATCTCATTTGCAACTTTAGTGTCATCTTCTCCCAATTTGCTATTCTCTTTGCCGAAATCTTCTAGCACAATAGTGCATTTTTCTTCTCTTTAGATTGGTCACATATTCACCTTTTGTCCATCTTCCTTAGTCGAAACTTCAAGTTGATTATAAGCAAATTCTTCTTCTTTCTTCTTGATTGCCGAATGCACCAAAACTATTGAGACAAAATTGTTCACTCTTTATTCCTTGGAAGAACCGAAACCTCAAAAATACACCTTTTTCATCTTTCTATTCCTTTTTACAAAAGTTTACAAACCTTTCTTTTTCTTCTCAAAATCTATACCTCCATAGCCGAATATCATTGTTCATTTCCTTCATAACCGAAACCTTTTCATCATTCTTTCTTTCTTTCTCATTTGAACTATCACTTATTCCTTAATCCATCGGTAAGTGTTATTTCCAATATTTTATTTATTTCTCTTAATGCCGAAATATTATTTTGGTTTGGATGGTCATTTTGACCGAGATCACCACCTTCTTTCTTTCATTCGAAATCATTTTCTTCCTCGTAGAGATATAGTGGAAGGCTGAAACTTGTATTTTTTCCGAAGTCATCATATCATCGCTAGAAGTAGGTTTTAAAATCTTTTAGGTAAGTGTTATTCAAGGATTCTATAAATCATTCTTTATTCAATAAGATGGTGATGATTACCCAATATTATTCATAGGGGTTAAATTGCTCAATCTACCAAATCATTGGTCACTCAGAAATTAGTGGTAAGCGGATCTTCACCATTTCGATAATCCATATTTTATTATAATACCGATTTTGTAAGATCTAACCGAATGGAGACTTGTGGTACCGATTCGAATGGGAAGTCGAGTGGAGATCTAAAAAGGAGCGGATTAACGATCCCTACTCCTAAATTCAAGCGAAGGGCTGTTTCGACGATTCGAGACTTTCCTCCAGGTTGTGGACCCTCATCCGGTGAGAATCGACTATTCGAGGTCGTTCGCAATTCTGAGGCATCAGCGATTCGGGATTTTTCACTGGGTTGTGGACCGTCAACCGGGGAAAACCGACAAATCGTAGTTGTTCACGATTCTGAGGGTAAAATTTTAGATCGTTTGTTTTAAAGTAGATTTATTAAATCGCGTACGTTGACTAATCAAGCGTTATAATATTTTAGGTGTCAACGATCAAGAAAGCGTAGTGCTTACCGTAATCAGGTGTGTAATCTCACACCGTATTCCGTGGGTTGAAGATTAATATCGTATTGGTAGTAAATCGCTTGATTAAATCGTATTTTGGTGAAATTGGAAAAATTGGCTTAGATCTCATTATTTTGATAAAATTGATGAAATCGGTATTAACACCGTGAAAGATTACGAAATTACCCTTAATGGGCCAAATCAAAATATTTTGTTAAATGGGCCAAATCGATATATGACTATATGGCCCGATTGATATTTGCTATATGGGCCGATGTGATATTTTGATATGGGCCGATATGATATTTTGCTTAATGGGCCAATTTGATATTTTGTTATAATGGGCCATAATTTTTGTAATAAATATCCGAATTAATTATTGTTATTATATTATGATTTGTTATGCACTATATACATGATTTGCATGGGATGGGATAATGATGAAGAGAAGTTTTGGTGGCTCTGCCACAATTTTGTATAGTGGCAATGCCACGTAAATTCTGATATTTTGATGGCTTGACCACAAAATTATATTTGATATAAATGGCTTAATGCCTGCGATTGGTGTGTTGGCGGGGTGGGTTGACAAAAGATCCCCACAAGTGTGTTGGTTGGTATGGGTGGTGTGTAGCGGATGGAATACTAGGTTTAGTTTGGGAATTGCATTTCATACACATGATATAATTGATACATTATTATTATTGCAAATGGGCTTAGGCCCAAATTATCGCTTAATGGGATTTTGGCCCAGTGGACAACGGTAAGTGTGTTATACACTGAGTTCTAGTAACTCACCCTATTTTTCCTTATCCCTTTTCAGGTAATGATCAGTGATGGAGACTTGGGCCATGGATGACTCGGTGGAGGCCATACTGCAAAAACGGTTTAATTTGGAATTTGGATTTGTTTTTAGTACTTTTAATTATTTTACTATTTTGAGTTAAGGGTTGTAATAAGGCCTCTGGATTAATTTTGTTTTGTTTTATGCTTGACGAAATTATAAATTGCTCTGAGTATTTTAAATTGAGATTTTTTTTTCTAAAAACTCAAATAAACGTTTTTCTTAAAATGGATATACAAAAAGGATTTCATAAATATATTTTTAACTCGAAAATTTCTCTTGGAAATTTTTATCAACACTTTTCGAAAATTATTTCCAAATTCTTCTCGAACTATTAACAATATTTCCAAGGTCACGGTTTATAAGATTTTATCTCAAAATTTATCGATTTATCAATCAATCTTTATTCAATAATACTTTATTAGAAATTTTTAAATGGGAGTTGTTTTAAATGATTTTAAATCTAAATCTTTTTATGTACAAATGAAAACGGACTTAGTAGTATTTTTCTCATGTAACATGTCAGATCTGGCCTTAACGCATGGGCCAGGTTTGGGGTGTTACATTTTATGGTATCAGAGCTCGGTTCAAAACTCGGCTGTGGTTTGGGTTCAAAAACATTTTTTTCTGAACTATTTTGAAATGTAAAATTTAGAACGTATATTTTAAGGGAAGTATGGCACCACGGGTATCCGACACCAAGTCAAGTAAGTGTATGTTATTGTATGATTATGATTATTGTGATATGACTATAGGAACACTCTAGAACTTTTAGTTTTAGATGTTGAAACTATAGAGATTGAGACTATAGGATGCGTTTACGAAAACGACTTTACTTCTTATACTTCATAAAACATTGGTTAATAAATATTGAAATAGTCTACTGATTCATAAGGCTTTTAATCAGATTAAATCAAATTAGCCAATATGAGCGCTAGAGGATGTGGACGTGGTAGACGTGGCCGTGGTAGAGGCCGAGGTGCTAGGGTTACGTCTGAAGCGTCGAGACATATGTCGGAAATGGACGCACCTGCGTCATCCGTGACTGAAAAAAACTGGATCACATGACCGTATGAGGGAGGACATTGCCTTGTCCCAAGCAATGTTGCGAGTCTTAGAAAGGGTTACTGGGGCTAGAACTGGGCCAGCAGCTCGTGGATCAATTTCGGAACGACTTAGATCAAGTGGTGCCGAGGTTTTTAGGGGTGTCTCGGGTGTAGCCCCAAATGTGGCAGAATATTGGCTCGAGGCAGTGGAACGGATCATGGATGATTTGGAGTGCACCACCGAGCAAAAACTGAGAGGAGCTATGTCCTTGTTGAGAGACGAGGCATATCAATGGTGGCTTACTGTTCGGGAGGGCACTCAGGCCAATCGTGTTACTTGGGATTTCTTCAAAACTGCATTCCAAGGAAAGTATGTCGGGGCTAGCTATGTAGATGCCCGAAAGAAGGAATTCCTAAATCTGGTTCAAGGAAGTAAGACTGTGGCAGCTTACGAAGCAAAATTTCTGCGTCTGAGTCGTTATGCCCGATGTATTGTGCCAACTAACTATGAACGCTGCGTGCGTTTTGAGGACGGGTTGAGTGATGAGTTGCGGGTACTGATAGCCCCACAACAAGAAAGGAATTTTGCCACACTAGTGGAGAAAGCGAAGATAGTCGAAGAGGCTAAGCACTCGGAGCGGCAAAACTGAGAAAAAGATAGAGGCAAGAGCAATAGGGACTTTAAGTACTCATGTTCTGCTAGAGGGTTTCAGAAGAGGCGCAGGAATATTGAGCCAGCTCGAGCTAGGGTACCAGCTGCTACCAATTAGATACAGCCATGTGCGGATTGCGAAAAACGACACCTGGGTGAATGCTGGAAGAGAACCGGTGGTTGTTTCAAATGTGGTTCCAAGGACCATCAACTCAAAGATTGTCCTTGACAGACTACTCAGACTCAGGATGCTCGTAACTATAATGCACAGCCAGCTAGAGGCGCTCAGTAGCCACCGAGAGGCCGTAGGCCAGGTTGAGGTGGTAATGGCAGAGGACGAGGTCAGGGTGCACCGGGTAGAGGTGCTGGTTTCAGGGGTAACGCGGAGGCGAGGCAGCCACGGCTGGTTTATGCGGTCAGACGCCGAGAGGATGGCGATGCACCTGACATGATAATCGGTACGTTCTTCATATCTGATGTACCTGTTACTGCTTTGATAGATATCGGATCCACCCCTTCGTATGTTGCTAGTGCTGTATCTGGAAACCTGAACATTAGATTTGAGATTTCTACTAGAGAGATGACGGTACTTAGTCCTTTAGGACAGTCTGTGATAGTAAATAAATTGTTTAGAGATGTACCCTTAGAAGTACAAGGAGAAACATTTTTGGCGGACTTGATGGAACTGCCTTTCGGTGAGTTCGACCTTATTTTGGGCATGGACTGGTTGGTGAAACACCGTGCGAACTTGGATTGTGCTGCAAAGCGGATAACGATAAGAACTTCGGAAGATAAAGAAGTGGTGATGATAGGTGAAAGGAGAAATTATCTATCGAATGTGGTATCCACTTTAAAGGCAGAAAAGTTGTTGCAAAAAGGGTGTGGAGCATTCCTAGCCTTCATTAGCGCGTTGGATGCCAAGGAAGTGTCAGTAGAAGGTGTTAGAATGGTGAAGGAGTTTTCGGACGTCTTTCCTGAGGAACTTCCTGGATTGCCTTCGGATCGGGAGGTAGAGTTTGGCATTGAATTATTGCCAGGAACGGCTCCAGTGTCCATTGCTCTATATAGAATGGCGCCGAAAGAATTGGCGGAACTTAAAGCTCAAATTCAGGAGTTGTTGGATCGGGGTTTCATTCGACTGAGTGTGTCACCGTGGGGAGCACCGGTCTTGTTCGTCAAGAAGAAGGATGGGTTAATGCGTATGTGCATCGATTATAGGCAGTTGAATAAGTTGACGGTCAAGAGTAGGTATCCGTTGCTGAGAATCGATGACCTATTCGACCAACTGCGAGGAGCTTCGATTTTCTCGAAGATATATTTGAGATCGGGTTATCACCAGCTTAAAGTCAAGGAGGCAGATATTCATAAGACAACGTTTCGAACTCGTTATGGACACTATAAGTTCTTGGTGATGCCGTTTGGGTTGACCAATGCACCAGTTGCATTTATGGACATGATGAATCAGGTCTTCCAACCCTATTTAGATCGGTTTGTGGTGGTGCTCATAGATGATGGCTTTGTTTTACTCAAGAATGAAGAAGAGCATGATTCATATCTCACGAATAGTATTGCAAATATTGCGGGAAAAGTAACTTTATGCCAAATTCAGTAAGTGTGAATTTTGGTGAAGGAAGTGACCTTCTTGGGACATGTTGTGTCGTAGAAGGAATTAGAGTTGATCCCCGGAAAGTAGAGGTCATGTTGGATTGGAAACCACCAAAGTCGCGGTGGCTGAAATTCGGAGTTTCTTAGGGTTGGCTGGTTATTATCGGCGTTTTGTTGAGAGGTTTTCGTTGATTGCTGCACCCCTAACTAAATTGTTGTGCAAGGGAGTACCATTTATGTGGTCAGATCAGCAGCAAGAAAGTTTCGAGAAATTGAAGAAGATTCTCGCTGAAGCGCCCGATCTTGATTCAACCTGAGGCTGGAAAAGAGTTTATTGTTTACTGCGATGCGTCACACACGGGCTTGGGATGTGTGTTGATGCAAGGTGGAAAAGTGGTGGCTTATGCATTTCGTCAGTCAAGGCCGCACGAGGTGAATTATCCCACCCATGATTTAGAGTTGGCTGCGGTGGTGTTTGCTTTGAAGATTTGGAGACACTACCTATACGGTGAGAAGTCGATCATTTATACGGATCATAAGAGTCTAAAGTACCTCCTTACCCAAAAGGAGTTGAACTTAAGACAGCGAAGGTGGATAGAACTGTTGAAGGATTATGACTTCTCAATTGAGTATCATCCCGAAAAGGCTAACGTGGCGGCAGACGCGTTGAGTCATAAGGTGATATCGGATTTGAGAGCGATGTTCGCTCATCTCAGCTTGTATGAAGATGGTAGTCTGTTAGCCGAACTTTAGGTGAAGCTTGCATGGGTAGGTCAGATTAAGGAAAAGCAGTTATCAGATGAAAAGTTAGGTTCCTTATTTCAGCTAGTGGAAAGTGGTGTGGAAGGGGATTTTGGAATGAATAATGATGGAGTATTGTGTTTCCGCGGAAGAATTCGTATGCCCAAAGATTCGAAATTGAGACAAATAATTCTGCGAGAGGCACATAGTAGCCCATATGCTATGCACCCCGGGGGATATAAAATGTATCGAGACCTCCGTGAACAATATTGGTGGCCAGGGTTGAAACGGGAGGTTACTGAATTTGTGAGTAGATGCTTAACTTGTCAGCAAGTGAAGGCAGAACATCAATTACTGTCGGGATTGCTACAACCGGTGAAGATTCCATTATGGAAATGAGAACGGATAACGATGGACTTTGTTAGTGGATTACCCTTAACGCCTACTAAGAAAGATTCATGCTGGGTAATAGTGGATCGATTGACGAAGATCGCCATTTTCTACCGCTCGCACGGATTACTCATTACGTAAGTTGGCCAAGTTGTACGTGAGCGTAGATTGTGAGGTTACATGGGGTACCAAAGTGTCTATTATTTCGACAGGGACCCTAGGTTTACATCACGGTTTTGGAAAGCCTTACATGAAGCTTTGGGAACCAAGCTTAATTTCAAAGACGACATTTCATCCTCGATCGATGGTCACGGAGAGAGAGTAATCCAGTTCTCCGAAGACATGTTAAGGGGCCGTGTGATTGACTTCGTGGGTAGTTGGGAGGATTTCCTACCGTTGGCGTAGTTTGCTTATAACAATAGCTATCAATCCAAAGATCCGGATGGCACCCTACGAGGCGTTGTATGGTCGTGAGTGTCGTACTCCTACTTGTTGGACCGAATTGGGGAGCGACAGCTTATTGTGTCCCGAAATGATATCGAAAAATGTAAGAAAAAGTAAATGTAATTCGGCACGCAGTTAAAGGAAGCTTCGGATAGACAAAAATCTTATGCGGATCTGAAGCGTAAGGATATTGAGTTTGCGATGGGAGATCAAGTCTTTCTAAGGGTTTCACCTTGGAAGAAGATCTTCAGATTTGGAAAGAAGGGCAAGTTGAGCCCTAGGTTCATCGGACCGTACCGTGTGTTGAAACGTATTGGGCCAGTAGCTTATCAGCTTGAGTTACCTCCGGAGTTGATTCAGATACATAGTGTATTTCATGTCTCAATGTTAAGGCGTTATCAATCGGATCCGTCTCATATAGTACCGGTAGAGGAAGTTGAGATAAGGCCTGACTTGTCGTTCGAGGAGGAGCCAGTGCAAATTTTAGATCGAGACGTTAAGGTGCTGAGAAGGAAGTCAGTACTGTTAGTCAAGGTTTTATGGCGCAATCACGGATTGGAGGAAGCTACATAGGAGCCTGAGGACGTGATTCGGCAGCAATATCCTCACCTCTTTTAATTAGGTAAATTTCGAGGACGAAATTTTCTTTAAGAGGGTAGAATTGTAACATCCTAAAATTTAAAATTTTATGTGTTGCATTGTTTTTGGTGTTAAGCTAGTTAAATTATTAATTGTGTATGTTTAGGAGGTCCTGAGAAGACTCGGGGTTCATTTGGACCTAGTGAAAATTTTTGGCATTTAGTACTTTAAGAAGATGGAGTAAGTGACCTTAAAGCATATGGAAAAAATTGAGTAAATAGCTAGCATAAATGAGCTATTGGTAAGAAGGTTAAGGCGCCACATGTAGTACCTTGAAGGAAGAGGTTCGAATCCCTTTGTGTGCAATTTTTGACTTATATTTTTGCACTCTTTCCTTAAGTGTCGGCCAAGAGGTATTTATGGCAAGTTTGACTTCTTTATTTTTGGTAAGGTGGCTAAGGAATTAAGGAAATGTTGAGGTTGGGGAAAGGAATCAAAAGGAAAAGGCAAGTAAGGGGAACAAGTGGCTTATTTCATGGAGAATGCTATGGAAAGTATGGTTGGCAAAATTTTGACCCTTATGGCAATGCATGTGGACGATTTTGGGGGTAGATAGGTGGCTGAAATTTTACTTTGGCTTTTGGTAGGGTCTTGGTATTGTTTTGGGTCAAAAATCTCATTTGCAACTTTAGTGTCATCTTCTCCCAATTTGCTATTCTCTTTGCCGAAATCTTCTAGCACAATAGTGCATTTTTCTTCTCTTTAGATTGGTCACATATTCACCTTTTGTCCATCTTCCTTAGCCGAAACTTCAAGTTGATTATAAGCAAATTCTTCTTCTTTCTTCTTGATTGCCTAATGCACCAAAACCATTGAGACAAAATTGTTCACTCTTTATTCCTTGGAAGAACCGAAACCCCAAAAATACACCTTTTTCATCTTTCTATTCCTTTTTACAAAAGTTTACAAACCTTTCTTTTTCTTCTCAAAATCTATACCTCCATAGCCGAATATCATTGTTCATTTCCTTCATAACCGAAACCTTTTCATCATTCTTTCTTTCTTTCTCATTCGAACTATCACTTATTCCTTAATCCATCGGTAAGTGTTATTTCTAATATTTTATTTATTTCTCTTAATGCCGAAATATTGTTTTGGTTTGGATGGTCATTATAACCGAGATACCATCTTCTTTCTTTCATTCAAAATCATTTTCTTCCTCGTAGAGATATAGTGGAAGGTTTTTTCCGAAATCATTCGAAATCATTTTAACCGAGATCACCAACTTGGATTTTTTCCGAAGTCATCATATCATCGCTAGAAGTCGGTTCTAAAATCTTTTAGGTAAGTGTTATTCAAGGATTCTATAAATCATTCTTTATTCAATAAGATGGTGATGATTACCCAATATTATTTATAGGGGTTAAATTGCTCAATCTACCAAATCATTGGTCACTCAGAAATTAGTGGTAAGCCGATCTTCACCATTTCGATAATCCATATTTTATTGTAATACCGATTGTGTAAGATCTAACCGAATGGACACTTGTGGTACCGATTCGAATGGGAAGTCGAGGGGAGATCTAAAAAGGAGCGGATTAACGATCCCTACTCCTAAATTCAAGCGAAGGGCTATTTCGGCGATTCGAGACTTTCCTCCGGGTTGTGGACCCTCATCCGGTGAGAATCGACTATTCGAGGTCGTTCGCAATTCTGAGGCATCAGCGATTCGGGATTTTCCACTGGGTTGTGGACCGTCAACCGGGGAAAACTGATAAATCGTAGTTGTTCACGATTCCGAGGGTAAAATTTTAGATCATTTGTTTTAAAGTAGATTTATTAAATCGCGTACGTTGACTAATCGAGCGTTATAATATTTTAGGTGTCAACGATCAAGAAAGCGTAGTGCTTACCATAATCAGGTGTGTAATCTCACACCGTATTCCGTGGGTTGAAGATTAATATCGTATTGGTAGTAAATAGCTTGATTAAATCGTATTTTGGTGAAATTGGAAAAATTGGCTTAGATCTCATTATTTTGATAAAATTAATAAAATCGGTATTAACACCGTGAAAGATTACGAAAATACCCTTAATGGGCTAAATCAAAATATTTCACTAAATGGGCCAAATCGATATATGACTATATGGGCCGATTGATATTTGACTATGTGGGCCGATTGAAATTTGCTATATGGGCCGATGTGATATTTTGATATGGGCCGATCTAATATTTTGCTTAATGGGCCAATTTGATATTTTGTTATAATGGGCCATAATTTTTGTAATAAATATCCGAATTAATTATTGTTATTATATTATGATTTGTTATGCACTATATACATGATTTGCATAGGATGGGATAATGATGAAGAGAAGTTTTGGTGGCTCTGCCACAATTTTGTATAGTGGCAATGCCACGTAAATTCTGATATTTTGATGGCTTGACCACAAAATTATATTTGATATAAATGGCTTAATGCCTGCGATTGGTGTGTTGGCAGGGTGGGTTGACAAAAGATCCCCACAGGTGTGTTGGTTGGTACGGGTGGTGTGTAGCGGATGGAATACTAGGTTTGGTTTGGGAATTGCATTTCATACACATGATATAATTGATACATTATTATTATTGCAAATGGGCTTAGGCCCAAATTATCGCTTAATGGGATTTCGGCCCAGTGGACAACGGTAAGTGTGTTATACACTGAGTTCTAGTAACTCACCCCATTTTTCATTATCCCTTTTCAGGTAATGATCAGTGATGGAGACTTGGGCCATGGATGACTCGGTGGAGGCCATATTGCAAAAACGGTTTAATTTGGAATTTGGATTTGTTTTTAGTACTTTTAATTATTTTACTATTTTGAGTTAAGGGTTGTAATAAGGCCTCTGGATTAATTTTGTTTTGTTTTATGCTTGACGAATTTATAAATTGCTCTGAGTATTTTAAATTGAGATTTTTTTTTCTAAAAACTCAAATAAACGTTTTTCTTAAAATGGATATACAAAAAGGATTTCATAATAAACTTTCATAAATATATTTTTAACTCGGAAATTTCTCTTGGAAATTTTTATCAACACTTTTCGAAAATTATTTCCAAATTCTTCTCGAACTATTAACAATATTTCCAAGGTCACGGTTTATAAGATTTTATCTCAAAATTTATCGATTTATCAATCAATCTTTATTCAATAATACTTTATTAGAAATTTTTAAATGGGAGTTGTTTTAAATGATTTTAAATCTAAATCTTTTTATGTACAAATGAAAACGGACTTAGTAGTATTTTTCTCATGTAACATGTCAGATCTGGCCTTAACGCATGGGCCGGGTTTGGGGTGTTACAGTGTACCATTAGCCTTTTCTTAGGGGGGAATTAACAACTGAACCTTTCACTCAGACAAGTTCAATCCTGCAATTTTTTTTTCTTCCCAAGAATCCATATTGAATAATTCGGTAATCCTCAATTTCCAAATTTCCCTGGAATTTGGATTCGGTTAATTGGTGTTTAAATATCATTGAATTACCATTTCAAACTATTTTACTATGTTATCTATTTTTTGTTTCCCTTTTTAAGATGTTGGTATTTGATATTTATATTTTGATGTATACTTGAAAATGAATGTATTAAAAATGATATCTAAATATAAGAATTTGTTTTCAAAAAGAAGAAGAATAGAATCTGTCGAAACCATTTTTTTTAAAACGGGGTCGACTTTGGATTTTTGAAAATGAAAACGAAAAAAAGGGGAGTCGCCACCAATCCTTTTTTGCCGAGGTGTGATCGGGTCACCTCGAAAAGTAGTTGTTTTAAATAAACAGTTTGATTTATCAAAACAACGGTTTTGGTCTACGAAACTCAGAAAAGGGGGTTCGGGATTCAGTTACGCACGAGGAAGGATTAGCACCCTCGATACGCCCAAAATTGGTACCTAACTGATTAATTAATGTCTTAATATCAAAAATCTGAAAAGATTCAAAAATACGGTCCTTTTTATTTTTAAGAAACTTGAACAAATCAAAATGGATGCTAAGACCTTCTTATTTCGAAGAAATAAAATGTCATACCCAGTAAGTTAGGGTACAACATTTTGAGCTCCCGAAACTGAGCTTGTCTTTTGACTTTTAAAACTCGTATTTAAGTTTAAGAAGGATACTCGGTTATTTGGGTCGAATGAAAAACCAGAACCCAGTAAGTTAGGGCAGGATTTCTCGAAGTTCCAAATACAGAATATTGCCTTTATTTTAAGAAATCTTTTCTCGAGGTAACAAAATGTCACATCCAATGCGTTAGGACACAACATCTCGAACTCTCAAGAAATAGGTTTCTTTTTATTTAAAACTTATTTATTTTAAAAGGATATTCTGCTTATTTAGGTTAAACGAGAAAAATCGAAACCCAGTAAGTTAAGGTACGATTTCTTTCGAACCTTAGAACATGGAGTATTTGCTTGTTTCAAGAATCGAATAAAATATGATACGATCGTAATAAAATGGAAAATGAATTTTAATGCCAATAAGAATGAGGGTAATAATATAAATAACAATATAAAGGAAAAAATAAAATAAAAACTAAGCAAATAATAATAGGTAAAAAATGATAAACAAATAAACAAATAAGTAAAGTAAATGAAAATGATAGCAAAAATATAAGCCTATAGTAAATCAATAAATAAATACTATGTACAATAGTTTAAAAATAATAGAACAATAATAATAATAACAAAAATACAAAATAATAATAATAAATTATAATGGAGATATATTAATAAACGAATGATGAAAATAAATAAATAATAATAACAATAATCATAATAGTAAAAATAAAATAATGATAACGGTAATAATAGTAACAATGATAATAGTAGTAGTAATAATAATAATAATAATAATAATAATAATAATAATGATAATAATAGTAATGGAATAAAATAATAATGATAATACATATAATAATGATAATAGTAGTACTAATAATAATAGTAATAATAGTAATAATAATAATAATAATAATAATAATAATAATAATAATAATAATAATAATAATAATAAGGATATTAAATTAATTTAATAATAAAATAACAAAAAGAATTAAAAGGGCTGAATTAAAATCGAGACAAAATTTTGGGTGCAAATCGGGAATGAAAAATAAGGCAGAGGATCAATTTGTGACGCGCGTGAAGGGAGGAGGACCAAAAAGGAAATTTATCCAGGCCTCCAAAACGATGTAGTTCCTTTAGGGACCAAATTTGAAACTGCGCGAAATTTCTGGGTAAAATTAAAAATAAAGGGGAATCTAATTTAAAAAAACTGAAAATGTGGAAGGACCAAGTGGGCAATTAGCCCCAAAAGCAAAAACACGCAGATCCTCCTGGGCGGGTTGGGTCGACACACGGATCCTAGGCAAAACGACGTCGTTTTGGTGTTTAAGGCCAGTCCCAAAAAGACATCGTTTTGGGTGGCCTATATAAGTAAAAAAATCCCCAAAAACTTCATTTTAGCAGCTCTTTAAAAAAAAATTTCTAACCCCCCTGTTTTTTCTCTGCAGGGACGAATTCCAGCGAGAGTCCAGCGCCGATCGCTGCCGTGCCTCTGTCGCCGGTGCCGCCTCCGGCCACCGTGCGCGGTGGCCGGAACTTCAAAAAGGTAGAAAAACTTGTATTTTTTTTATAGATTATTTTTAACACACATATGTATATATAGTAAAGAGAAAAATCTTCATATGTGTATATATATGTACATTAACAGTTTCGAAAGTGAAGAAAAGAAGAAAAAGAAACCTTTGCTCTTGATACGCTTTTATTGATTGCTTTTGTATATTTTTTTTATGTTGGAAATCTGTTCTTCTTTTTGTATTGATGATCGAAAAAAAAAAGTCCCCTTTTACAAAGATTTAAACTGGCTTTTATAGCCATTTTCTTTACAAGCTTTCTGTCATTTCTTTTTAATGTTTTGTAGGTTCTTGGACGGTGGTAGCGCAAGTGGCTCTGACGGCGACAGGGGCGGTGCTGCAGGCGTGGCAGATGGCAGGGGCAGTAGAAAGGTCGGCGACGCACAGCTTTAGGGTTTCCTTTGTTTGCTATTTTCTTTTTGTGTTGGGCCACCTGTGGTTTGGGCCAGTTTTTTTGTAATTGGACTCTTAATAATGGACTGGTTTTATTTCTGTTTATTTCTGACCAAAAATTGGCCTATTACAGAATCTAAAACATTTTAATTTAGACGTTGCTATCGCTAGAATGAACATCATAACTGTAAAAGAGAAAAAGTAAAATAGAAACTTAAAACTAGTCTTCATTCAGGATAAATGAAACTTGATTGATGTACTCAATGAAAAGCAGGAAACTATGGTAGAAATTACATTACAAAAGCTTCAAAACAAGAAGAAAATACAGTGCAGTAATGGATATAGGTAGTCCAAGCTGGAAAAAAAAATATTTCCATCTTAATTAAGACTTGGGTAGCCAATCAAGTTCTATACACACTAGCTTCCATGAAGCAATGTATGCACTCCTGAGTGGCTGTTGTAACCAACCAACTTATCATCTTCTCTGAACTTCAACTCAATGCCCTAGGAGTGAGAGTGTGTTGAGGATTAAAGGAACTAACATTAAAACACCTCTACGTCTATGATATGATGGCCTATAGCATATATTTTGCATACATAGTTGGTTGCTATTAATAATGGCTAGTGAGGTGATGGTATTTTTGTTGCAAAAATCTTGGTATGCTTGAAACAACAATTCTTGGGGTAAACAACAGGATGGCAGTAGGCATGGAAAAGAATTCAACATCATAAACAAGGCAAAATCATGAGATTCAATTAGGCAAATTACTCAAAAATTTTGTTCAAAGTCGAACAGCATCATTCATGTCCCAAAAATCATAAAATTCAACATGCAACATCACCAAAGTAATATATATATATATAAAATTCGGACAATAACACGATAGAGAAAAATGATTAAAGTATTTAACCCAACCAAATAACATGGATGTAACACCCCTTACCCGTATCCGTTGCCGGAATAGGGTACGAGGCATTACCGGAGTTTACTGAATATTTTCAAATAATTTCGAGTCATTTATTATTCATATTCTGAAAATAATCATAACGTCCCTCTATTGGGCCCTCAAAGCCCAAAACATACATTAGGAACCAACTGGGATTAAATCGGGATCATAGGGAATTTTTCGCAAAATCCTAAAATTTTTCTCAACTACAGAGGTCGCACGCCTATGTGGTTCGGGGACACGCCTGTGTGGTCAGGCCGTGTGGCCAACACGCCCATGTGACTTACCTCGCTCCAGGCTGTGTGGCTTCACACGCCCGTTTCCCTAGGCAGTGTAGTTAATTTTTATTTTCGAATTAGGTGCAGGATTCATACAGCCGTATCACATAACAAATCATTTCATAAGAAATTGCATAACTGAAACCTTTCCACTCTTTCATAAGCTCAATTATATTTTCATCTAAGCACTTACCATTTTAATGCACCTTATAATTAAACATATTACCATTCAACCAGTAATTTGGCACTTGCCTAAACTTCAAGCAACAACATTGGTTAGCGTACTTTAATATTAACAAACTTATTTTCTTGACATGACTCACTTGAATTTATTACTCGTCTTAATATATATAATTTTCCTTGTATCAACGTATCAAAGATAGTCTCATATTTACATGTCATGATACATATCATTCTCTTGCTGTTTCTTCATAATTATAAATTATTCAATTCATTATGACAATATTTCATGTACCATCATTTTCATGAGTTTAGTGTATATTTATTCTAGTAGCAGTTCATAATCTTGAATATGCATAATTATCAGGAAAGTTTCACATACATGTATTTTCCATGTCATATTTTAATATATCAAATAATTATCATTTCTATGTATTTCAAGTTTAATTTCATGATTTCAAGTACTTACCATTTTCTATATTTATCCCGTTGAATTTCTCGGGATTTCGATGGATTTCCAGAAGTACACTTATAGTGTACAATCTCATTAACCGTTAATTCGTATATATATATACATAAGTCCTTTTCAGAGAGCACACTCCCACGAACCTCCTTTCTTACAGCGGGATTACCAGTCTAGGCTAAATCCCCTGTAAGAGAGCACACTCCCGCGAACCTCATTTCTTACAGCGGGATTACCAATCCAGGCTAAATCCCCTGTAACATATGCTCAAAGAGTATTGTCGGGATTACCAGTCCAGGCTAAATCCCTTGCAATGAAAAATTCTCTATAGAGCTTTGTCTGGATTACCAATCCAGGCTAAATCCAGACTCACATTTACTTCGGATTACCCGTCCGGGTTAAATCCTTCTCACACATATTCTTAGGGAGGGCTTATATCAAGATCACCCGTCCGGGCTAGATCCTTTTCACACATATTCTTCGGGAGGGCTAATACTAGGATCACCCGTCCGGGCTAGATCCTTTTTACCGTCAAATCCTTTTCAGTGATCCATCAAATTCCATTCCATCCAACCGGGATTTATTTCTCTTTTTATCAAGTATTATCAACATTTCATCTATTATCATACATTAAACATTCAATTCACGTTCATGTCACATAAATATACAATTCAAGCATTCAAGAATTCAATTCAAGTTGCACGAACTTACCTCGTTGCTTGTTCGTGTTTATAATTTCACTAATCCGATGTCTTTTCTTTTCCACGTTCAAGTCTCGTATTTGAGTCATCCGAATCTTTATAAATGAATTTGATCATCATTTTCATTCATTTCATATTCTGATACATTCAATTAATGCTCTAGGCAAATTTACCATTTTGCCCCTAAGCTTTTAATTAATGACGATTTCATCTTTAGGCTCAGAAAAATAAAATTCTTGTAATTTAATCCTTGTTTCAAGCCTAATTGTTCTCATATATATTGATAATAGCCCATGAATTCTATGAAATATCAGAATTTTCTATAATTTTAACACTTTTTAATTTAATCCCTAAAACATGTTTTCACCCGATCTTGATCTAAATTAATAATTTCATTCAATTTTGTAATTTAAATAATAAAATAATCCACTTCATGCAATTTGGTCATTTCTGACATTTTTACAAAATTACCCATAAAGTTTTACTTTTATTCAATTTAGTCCCTGAGCCTAAAACATGAAAATTAGCCATGCTAGCTGAATATTCATATATATTTTCCTCCTCCTCCTCTCCATTCCACATCCTTAATTTATATAACATTCTTATAAGTAACATTATCTATGATTTCACTATTTACTTATAAATTTATTCAAAGTTGTCCATTTGAGTCATAGTCACTAAATTATTTATATCTTGAGCTACAGAATTTAAATTTAAGATATGCTTGATGTTTTAGAAATTAGACTCAAATATTTTTATACCATAAAAATTTCAGAATTTATAGTTTAGCCAATAAGTACAGTAAAATCTTCAAATTTGACTCTGTTCTGCTGTTTGACAGCTTCTACCTTTTTTTACTAAAAATTAATTATCTCTTAGTACGTGATTTGGATGATGTTCCCATTTGTTTCTATTAAAAATAGACTCATTAAGAATTTAAAAATGTAAATTTAAGCCCCTAATTATTTTTATAAAATTTTTGATGATTTTCCAAACTCAGAATAGGGGAACCCGAAATCATTCTGACATTGTCTCACAAAATTTATTATAACTCATAATTTATAATTCCATTGCTTACATTTCTTCTTCTATGAAAAACTAGACTAAATAAAATTTAATTTCATATTTTATTCATCCTATAATTCAATTTCCACAATTTTTGGTGATTTTTCAAAGTTAGACTACTACTGCTGTCCAAAACTGTTTTAGTGCAAGATATTAATTACCATGTTTATAACACCCTTATTTTCTTTCTCTACACTATTTCTCATCACTTTCTCTTATTTTCTCTTCACTAGCATATCAAGAACATAGGACCATATATAAGAAAACTTTACATTAACATCATTTTCATACTTTTTCAATAATATTAAACTTAAAAATATATTAAAATCTTGATGTTCTTACCTTGTCATATTGATTTCAATCTTTAACTTGATTTTTCTCTCTCCTCCAGCTTCTATTTCTTGAATCCAACTTGATATTCTAGCTCTCCATAGTCTCCTTAACATTTTTCTCTCTTGGTAGCTATGGAAATTCTTTTGGTTTCTAGGTAAAAATGGTGAATTTTTTGGTAGAATGACCAAATTGCAAAGAAAGCAAAACTTTCTTTCTTCTCTTCTCTTCTAACGTGAAATGCATGGAAAGATGATAGAAATTCTTCATCTTTCTTTCCTTATATACTAAATAAATAATAATAAAATAATAATAAAATATCTCATTAAAATATTAATAAAATAATATTTATTTAATTAAATAATTATAAAATATCATCAACATCATCATTATTTTCTAGATTTCTCTCTCTTCCGATTGACCATTTTGCCATTCGTGATCTTTTAAAATTCCATCCTTGAATCATCACATAATTTGGTAAAATTACGATTTAGTCCCTCATAATTCTTTACCGATTCAATTTGGTCCTAATTCATCCATTTTCCTTAGTTTCTAGATCATTCCACCCTTAAAATATCTGCACTATTGGTCCTTCAACTTTTTCATATTTACACTTTAACCCCTCAAGTTTTGAGTATTTACTCTCAGGCAACAAAACTTTTCTCACTTTTACCATTTAGTCTTTTCTTGAATTAATATATCATAATATACTTCCCAATGTTGTTATAACTCCAAAATTTCCCTTTTTATCTCTTTATTTCCTTATTTTACTATATCAAAGATAATATCTTACTGTAAAAATTTTCAGGGTATTACAATGGAAATGTCTAGCATTAGACAACACCAAAACCTCAAAAGATTTGAATATTTAAATTCAACCGAATAATCCTAAAAATGTTCAGCTTTGGACAACATTAAACTACCAATAATACAAACAATTAAGTCCAACTAAATGACATGGAAATGTCCAGCATTGGACAGCATTAAAACTTCAAATGATTAGAATAATTAAACTTAACCGAATGACAATAGCATGTCCAACTTTAAGAACATAAACAAATTATTAAGTTAAGGCTTGGTTGGTTACTTCATACAATTTCTATACTGTTAATTAATAAAATTTTGCACAAAATCGAAAGCTAAAGGTTCAAGGACCTTACTAGTCGTAACTCACTGTTAATTAACAGTTTCCAACCACAAAAATTCTAAAAAAAAAAAAAAAACTTACAAGTATAACCATTAATTCAATATGACAATTTAAACAAATTTCCCTTAAAGAAATCACCTCACTTAAACAACATATAACAATTAAGTTTATGACCAAATTTTTAACCATACCAAAGTTGTCGAACCATGCATGTCAATTTAGTCACTTAGCAAGCTTAAAAGGAATTTAAGGAGCTTACTACAACTTCTCAAATCAGTTTCCTACAGCAGTTGAAATATGGCATTAAATTAGTAAATTTCCCTATCATTCGAATAGTAATCACAACAATGGCATAGAATTAAACAAAAATAAGTTTTCTTTTCAATTTAAGCAACAACATGCAACAGTAACATAAGGTAATTAAATCACAATTTTTAGTCTTCAATCGACAGTACAAGCAACAACCATTTCACTATTCTTTAACTACCAAAACTTGGTTTAAATTACTCTTAAATGCCCTGTAATACCTGCAACATTAACCATTAAATAAGCATGAATGTTTAGACATACATCCTCTGAAAACTTATAGAACAGCGATTGAGCCTACCCTTGAGCGATATCTTTCCCTTCTCACTGCCACCTTCAACCACTCACTTAGCTAAAACACACAAACCATTCCATTATTTCAAGAGAAAACACGTTTAACACATAATGGTTTCAACTTAAAGTATTGCATGGTTATTTTACACATATAAACATCTTAATACACGGTTCGGAATAGGACTTTTCCCTTCTCTAAACTTTTCATTTCCACAAGGCATCTAGGATTAAGGAAAGATTCAAGATATTTACCGAATCTCTTAAGAAACCAGCTCTTAATTGAGCTCAAAATTTAACATGCAGCAGCTCCTTTCTTCCCTCTCAATTTGAACAGCAAATAAAATAAGCAAAAATAAGAAATTTTCCTAAGTCTTTTCCTCTTTCTCCCTTCTTCTTCTTCTGTTTTTTCGCTGTCCCCCTCTAAGCAACCCAAGAACTTTCCTAGAACCCTTTTTAAATCCCCAATTCATGGGAAAGAGTTTTAACTCAATTGATAAAGCAAAATAATGGGATTGAAGTCAAGCAATTCAAAGCAAAATTAGCAACAACCCCTATTAGCATGCTCTAGAAGTTGAACATATATGATCCTAATATACAATTAACATTAAAAAAATGACGATACCTAGGGCCCGGAATGGTGGAAATAATCAAATAGTTAAAAAATTTGTCACCAAATAACCAAATAAAAACCAGCAAATTCCTATTTTTGTTTTACTAAAACTAAAGTACCAAAAAAAAAAAAGAAAATATCTACATAAACAAGTAGATATTTTCAAGATTAAACAGTCACTAAAAAACTACATGTTTTTTCCTCAAAACAAATTCAAATACAATAAAAATGGTTAAAAAAATACCCAGAAGTAAAAGAAAGTGAAAATCAAACGCTAAATCACAAAATGAAAGATACCCAGATCTTCATTTTGAAAGAAAATGGCAAAGATCAAAGATCTAATAGGAAAAAATAAAGAAGAAAAATGGAAGATATAAAAGGGAAAAAAAAGAAAAGAAAATACCTGGAATTGAACGAGAATGAGGAAACAGGACTGGGGGTGTGGTGGCTTGAGGTGCTTGGTGAGGGAGAATGGTAAAGGGCAGTAATGACAGGTTATGGTTTTTTTTCTTTATTCCTCTGTGCGTGTAATTGCAATTCAATGGTGGGAGCAAGGAATGACATTTGGTGTTTTTGAGGAATAGAAAGCTAAACAGACCCAGCTGTAATAAGAGACTGCAATGAACCAAACATTGTATTGTAGTGGGCCCATTGAATCAGGCCTGAATGAATGGCTCATTCCATTCAACCAAACAGGCTGTTAGTATTTATATTTTAATTTATTTATTTTTAGTTTTTATATTTTTTGAATTTTGAGATTTTAATCAATAGCTATTAAATTCATTAAATTCTGTTATTTTCAAAATCTTAAGGAGCAAACATCATAAAATGTGTAATATAGTTTTATATTAACTTGTTATTTCCACTTATTACTCACAAAAAAGCTAATTAAAGAGTTTAATCGCTATTGTTTACATCAAGACTGGAATTTCAAATTTGGAAAAGTATAAAAATTAAGAATGATCAAATTAGAGAATATAAAATAAATTTACAACTTTACACATAGTACAAGGCTAATAGCATAACTTAACCCAATGGATTTAACTGCTATCGTTTGGGTTATGACTGAAATTTTAAATTTTGAAAAGTATAGGAACTAAAATAGACCAAAAGCAATAAAACTAAATTCATAATTTAGATATAATATAAGGACTAATAGCAAAATTTAACCAAAGTTTATATATAATATACACAATTTTCTTTCAAGTGGTAAAACATCGGCGGGTGCTTATGGACGGAAGCTTGAAGGGGCTTAGTAAAAAAATTGAATATCTTCACAGATATTGATATCAATGTAAATTAATATTGTACGCAATTTCATTCTAATTTTAAAATGTCTTAGAATTATATAGCTATTTGTAAGAGCCCATTTTTGCCCGGGCCTATTAACCAAACAAAATAAAAACCCAAATACAAAAATCCAATAACAACAGTCCATTAAACAATTCAGTTTTTGGCCCAATACATTACAAGGCCCAAATGGCCCAAAAGTTTTAGGGTTTCAGAAACCTTAGAGGTTTCTAGAACCTCCTAGCCAGAGCCAGCGCCGCACGCCTCCAACCCCTCCACGCCACGTCAGCTCCTCTGTACAGCCTCCGTACCCTTGCCCACTGCACGTCACACACCTGCACAAGGAAGCAAAACAGCAGCAGAGGCCAGCAAATAATAACAGAAAAATAGCACAGCAAATGAAAAAAAAGACGAATATTATATGATTTTATTTTTTATTTTCAAATATTCGGTTATAAAACCGAAGAAAAGATATCTGTAAAGGGGTTTACTTTTTTACGAACGAAAATATCAATCCAAAAAGAGGCTAGGTATTTTTCATCTTTCATAGCACATTTAGTTCAAATATTGTGTACATATATATATAGATATACAAAAAAAAATACTAACTTTTACCTTTTTTGGCGATCGGAGAGGTTGAAACCGAGTGCTTTTCTTGATTTCTTCCGACTTTCGTGAGATTTTTGAGTGTTTAGACCACAAATTTCAGTAGGGGAAGAAAAAAGAGTTTGAAAAGGGGCCGATTTCGTGCCTCCGGCCGCCGTATACGGTGGTCACCGGCGACGGACGTACGGTGGTCCGATCGCCGGAGAAGGGGACCCCAGAGAGAAACCCAAAACCTCTTTCCCATTTTTTTTTAAAAGGCATAGCTGAAATTATTTTTTTTAAAAAAATTTTGGGTTTAAATACCCAAGTGAAACGACGCCGTTTTAATCCCTCCCCTGAGCGTCCAAAACGACGCCGTATGGAGGCGACCCGCGCGACCCGACCCGCTCCATTCAGGATTCGCGTGTTTTCTCTAATAATGGGTTATTTACGCGATTGATCCCTCCGCTTTCTCATCCTTTTTCAACTTAGTCCAATTCTGTTTTATTTCTTTTTAATTTTTTCCTTTAATTTTATTTCGGTTTCATTTTAGCCCATGCAGGAGTGACGCCGTTTTGGAGGACAGGGAATATTTCCCCATTTGGTCCTCCATCTCATCCGTGCGTTACGATATGGGGCCAGATACTTTATTTTGATTCGATTTTCCCCTTTAATTTTGTTTAGCTTTCAATTTAGCCTTCTTTTTGTCTTCCTTATTTTTTTATTTTTATTTTTTACCTCTATTTTTACACTTATGTATTATTCAGTATTTTGTTTATTTGTTAAATTTCTTTTTTTTTAAAAAATCATTTATATTAGTTTTGATTTATTTATCTATTTAGTTTTTTTTTATCACTTCACTTCCTTTTTAAAAAAAAAAACTTTATTCATTATTATTAATAATATTATTATTATTACTATCATTTTTATTGTTATTAGTATTATTATTCCTATTTTTTATTACTATTATTTTTAATAATATTATTGCTATAATTGTATTTATTATTATTATTATTATTATTATTATTATTATTGATATTATTATTGTTATTATTACTATTACTATTATTTTTATTATTACTAACATTATTTTTATTTTTACTACTACTACTATTATGGTTATTATTTTCACTACTATTATTATTATTATTATTACGATTATTATTATTAATCTTATTTATTTATTTTTACTATTATTATTTGTTTATTAACATATTTTTATTATAATTTATTATTATTATCGTATTTTTGTTACTTTTATTATTATTCTATTATCTTTGAGCTATTGTACATAATATTTATTTATTTATTTATTTATTTATTCGCTTTTATTTATTTGTTTATTTGCTTATTATTTTTTTAAAAAAAACTTTTACCTATTATTTTATATAAATTATTTGTTTTAGCTTTTATTTATTTTTGCCTTTATTTTTTTTATTTATATTGTTACCCTTGTTTTTATTCTATTATGCATGTGTACTATAATTCACCTTTTATTTTACTACGATCATGTCACGTTTTATTCGATGCATTACAATTTTCGTTTTGAAATAAGAAAATATTCCGTGTTCTAAGATTCGAAAGAAATCGTACCCTAACTTACTGGGTTTCGATTTTTCTCATCGAGTATAAAGAACCAATTATTTTTAAATTAAAGCATAAGCAAAATAAAAACTTATTCTCGGGAATTCAAAAATGTTGTGTCCTAACTCACTGGATGTGACATTTTGTTATCTCGAGATAAGGATTTCCAAAAACAAAGGCAATATTCTGTGTTTGGAATTTTGAGAAATTGCGCCCTAACTTATTGGGTTCCGATTTTTCATTTAACCCAAATGATCGGATATCCTTTTCGAGTTTAAAAAGCCCTAGTTTTTAAAGTCAAAAGACAAGCTTAATTTCGAGGATTCGAAATGTCGTATCCTAACTCACTAGGTATGATATTTTACTCATTCGAGATGAGCGGGTCTCAGCATCCATTTAATTTATTCAAGTTTTAAAAAAAATAAAGAGGATCGTATTCTAAAATCTTTTCAAATTTTTGATATTAAGACGTTAATCAATCAATTCGGTACCAATTTTGGGCGTTACGAGGGTGCTAATCCTTCCTCGTGCGTAACCGACTCCCGAACCTGTTTTCTCGAATTTTGTGGACCAAAGTCATCGTTTTAATAAATCAAAATATTTTAACGATCAGTCTCAAGATGACCCGACTACACCTTAAAAAGGATTGGTGGCGACTCCATTTTCGTTTTTAAAGTCGATCCCGTTTTCAACAATAAAAAAATAGTTTCGACACTATTTATTCAATTATTGCAGTCATCATCATTACTTATCAATTCAAAGAAGCTTATCCTAAGTGTTTGAAACGAAAATCATATAGATTTCATGAAAACCCTTTTAAACAAAATTTTAAAGTCTCCAATCAATATTCAAATGCGACTTTTTAAAACGATTATAAGTTTTTTCCACATAATTTTAGTATATTGTCTACACATTTATTATCTACACATGTTGAAAGAAAAAAGAAGTAGAGAGGTTGGGAGACTATTTAGATGGTGGCTTACGAAGAGCCATAAGGAGGAGGTCAAAGATGTTTCTAGTGAAACTGGAGAGGTAGAAGAAGAAGAACCTTGACACATGTATTTATATATGAGGGTGGTTTTTTCTTAATCAAGGATCTTGACACGTGTATGGTGCATGCCTCATCATGATCGACCACTTAAGAGACATATAGCGTTCTAGGTGGGTAATAATGGGACAAAAATGAACTAGGCGAGGTCCCACGTGTGAGTCATGCAAAAAGGATTCAACATCTATTCATAGCAAGGTAGGTGAGTTTTTTACCAAAAGAATACAAAAAAATAAAAAAAAATTCAAAATGGTATACAAAATCAATTATGTACCAAAATGGTACAAAAAGGGTGGTGCCGCCTCAGCCACTGGCACCTTTGGTGCCGCCTGTGGCACATCCTCAACCACCAATTTCTGTTTTTTTTTTCAGCAGTTTTTTTGAGGGATCTATTATGCAATTTTTCCATTTTTGAGAAAAGGAAGGAAAAGGGTGCGGCTGTCACACCAAACTTTAAATTTGAATAATTGCCTTCTAAGCCCTCCCTATTTATTATTTTCTTTTTATTCCCCTTCAACTCACTATATTGTGTTTAAACAAACCATTAATCTATTTTTGTAGTTAAATAAGCCCTTTACTTATAGTTTTTACTCATAAAATTTAAAAACTTGTTGATTAAATTTTAAAAATACAAAAATGATAATGTGTTACGTAAACATGAGAATAGGGACAAAGTGGCATATCGAGTCTTTGCTCCCCCTCTCTGGATAATTAGAAAATTTTCAATTTTATCCCCTCCCAAAAATAATAATTCAATTGAAACCTTTTTAATTTTGTAGCAAAATAATATTTTAATCCTCCTAAAATTTAATAAATAATTTTAAGAAATTTATCATAAAATTTTTAGCTTTGCACCCTTCCTATATTTTATAAATTTATCTCAATCCCACGACATAAAATTTTCGACTTCATCTCTGCAAGAAAAAAATATAATAATAGTTGTAGTATAAGATATTCAATGTTAAAAACAAATAAAGCTTTATCATAAAAGAAAAAAAAGGAAATGATACTTATCATTTTGAAAAAGTGTTGTAAAAAAGTGTAATATGTTGATTTCAAGTGTTTAATATTATTATCGTAAAATTACGGTTGAAAGTTAAAATATCTATTTTAGACATAATGATGGAAAGTAAAAAAAAATTAAATAATTTAATATAATGATATATGACATATAAATTTTAAATATCTAAATTATTTGTAATATTTAATTTAAATATATAAATATATATTATTAATAATATAATATAAATTACTCTTAGTAATATAATAATAACTATTAAATCTATGCATATATGAAATTTGAAGAGTCCAAAAATGTATATCATAATGTTTACAATTTTCAAACATGTGCCCTAAGAGTGAAGTGTTGTTAATTGTGTAAAGTAAAGCTAAAGTAAAGCTATTTAAAAAATATAAATTAATTCACATCTTATGTTCATGTAAATTTGATGAGAATAATTTATTAAATAAAAAAAATATATATTTAATTTAATCAACAAGTTTTTAAATTTTATGAGTAAAAACTATAAGTAAAGGACTTATTTAACTACAAAAATAGATGAATGGTTTGTTTAAACACAATATAATGAGTTAAAGGGGAATAAATAGAAAATAATAAATAGGGAGGGCTTAGAAGGCAATTATTCAAATTTAAAGTTGGGTGTGACAGCCGCACCTTTTTCCTTCCTTTTCTCAAAACTGAAAAAATTGCATAATAGGTCCCTCAAAAAACTACTGAAAAAAAAAACAGAAATTGGTGGTTGAGGGTGTGCCACAGGCGGCACCAAAGGTGCCAGTGGCTGAGTCGGCACCACCCCATTTGTACCATTTTGGTACATAATTGATTTCGTATACCATTTTGAATTTTTTTTTTATTTTTTTGTATTCTTTTGATAAAAAACCCCAAGGTAGGTCAAAGGAGTTTCATATGTCATGAATATGTATATTCATGAAACTTGGCTTTAGTGAAGTGTTACTCTCAACAAAGTCGAGGTTGTGGTGGCAAAGCCTGTTTGAGAAAGGTACTTATAACAATACATAAAAGATAAATATATATTTATAACAATATATTGACTACCCAATTTAGGACCCTAAAAGAGCCATCTTTGCCAACAATATGAAAAGAAATGAATCAAAGTGACCTTTGTTGCTTGACCAATTCTCTGTTTGGGAAAAAAGTATGTTTTTGTGTTGAAAAAGTAAACGTCGTCTTATGTAGGAAGGAAAGGGATGTTATTTATTGACTACTGTTCATACAATAGATGGTTATAGTTATATGCGATCGTTAGAGTTTACACCCAACTAATTGTTGTTTCTCTTGCAATTTGCAAGGTGGACTGCCTATTAATTGATATGATACGGATATTCCGATCTTCAAAATTAAAATCTTGAAATGCAATTATTTGGTACAACATTTTAGAAAAAAAAAATATATTCGATTTATTATTTTATAATTTATACACATTAATGATAAAAAAATCTTAATTTCTGTAAAAAATAGTAATTAAAAATAACTAATAACAGTGTTAATATTTTGTGAAAAAAAATCTATTAATAATAAGAAATCCAGGTACGGAATTGATGTTATTCCATGTAATTTAAATTTCACACCTAATTAAAAAATCCCCACTCATAACTCGTTTATGTTTTAACCCATAACCTATTAAATTCAAAAAATATATTTTTTTAAATTATGGTATTTATCTCTAATAATAATGATTGATTTTTTTGACGCAAATATTTTTCAAAGAGATAAACGGTTGGTTATAAAATATATTTCATTTTCACGAGTGAACATCAAACTCCTAACTACATAATTAAAGAATGTGATATAATACATAACCTATTATTCAAATACTCATTTTGTTTTTGTTTTTTTTAATTATTTAATTTTACCATTATTGCAAGTATCAAGGTCTAGAAACATATGTTTCAATGTTGTTTAAGATCTAAAAGAAATCACTTGAACCCGTAACATTTTTTTTTTCATTATTTTTGTTATAATAGACATTGATAATGGCAATAGAATGATCGCAAAATAAGAAAAATAAGAACACACTGGTTTTACGTGAAAACCCTTTCGGGAAAAAACCATGAGCAGAGGAAAAAAAATTCACTAATGTTGAAAAACGAATAATACAAGAGGAGTTTCAACTGCATCTATTTAAAAGGTTGAAAAACTCTATTCTAATCAATGTCAAATATAAGAAGTGTAGTTCTATATGAATTTTACTTATGTGGTATGATTTGTACCGCGAGGGCACAAATCCTCTTATGTTATCATTGTATTTATTTCATTAACAAATGACGAGATTCGGTTAAACAAACTCTAACAGTTTTCATGTTTTAAACTCAGCTTTTTTTCAAGAAATTGAGGAAAGAATTGGAGTGAGCTAATTCTATTTCCTATAATCAAAGATTAAGAAGTTGGGTTCTTTTAAATATTTAGATATTTATGTTAAACACATAAAAATTGAGATACCAGTAAATTTGTAATTGAAATTTTATTTATTGATTAAAATTTTCATTCTTTTTTTAAATTCAAATCAAGTACTTAAATCAAAACAGAACTTAAAAAAATGAATGAAAACTTTAAAAGTTATTAAGGGACCAAGAAGAAATGAAGATTATGGCCATTAGGAGCGAGGTGGGGCTGCCAGGGTCCTCAACCCTCTAAAATTAAAAATTCAATTTTTCACTTTTTAAAATTTATAAAATTTTAACTTAAAATATGATAAAATTGTATTTTAACCTTTAAAAATAATAAAAATTTTATTTATTTTTAAAAAAATTATAAATTATAAAATATTAATAACATTTTTAATTTTTATAAAAATATACCACTTAATTTCTAATGTGAAAGAATAGAGCCTTAACCAAGTCTTCACCTTCCCATCAATTTCCTATTTTAATTCTTCTTTCTCACCACCTTCCATCTTTTATCAAGTAAAATCATAAATTTTATATAATTTGTAACTTCATAAATTTTTGGGTTTTATTCAAGTAATAATTTTTAATAAGTATTAGATTGAAAAAATATATTTTTGGATTAGGGAAATGGAGCTCTGCATGGGTAGTTTTTAGACTTCTTTTGGATGGGTGGTAAGATTGTTTCTGGTGAAGTTAAAAATCACGGTGGTAGTAAAATCAGTTATTGTAACGGTGAGATTAAAATCAACGATGAGATGCGTGTTAGGATTCAAACTTAATTGTAGTGTGGAGGTGAAGTTAGAGAACGACTATTAAGAACATTAAATCAAATTATATATGTAAAATAAATAATTATATTTCATATTAAATAATAAAAATGTATTAAAATTTTATTTATGTTAAAATAATAAGTTTATTAATAAATAATAATAATTTTATTAATTATATTTGTATATCTACTTATTTATTATTAATACAAATAAAATTTATATATTTATTAAATTATTATAAAACCAGATTTATTTTCTATAATAAATTATTATAAGTTTTGTTTCAAAAAATAAAACATATTAGCATTGTTTTATATTAAAATATGGATTTCTTTTTACACCCAAAAGAATGAGTAAATGGGTAAAAGAAAAGTCCAGCGTAGCCAAAGCCAAAGTCATCCAAGTTGAGAACAAAACACAGGCATCCAAATCACAAATAACTCCTTTAATAGTGAATATTGAAGAGACGTTTTAAAGTCCATAAATACGTCTCCTAATGACTTTTCTCCAGCATTTATTAGAATTAATTACTACTTTTCTTTTAGATATTTCATTTCGTTTCTCCCATCATTTAAGTCTTAAGCTTTAGAGAAAGGTTAGAGTCAAAGCGACGATAAAGGAATTTATCAGCAAGAAAAGTCCAGAGAAGGTGAAATTTTTATTGCAATGATCAAATTTTCAAAATCCCCACCGAAATTGAATTTTATTAAAACATTAATTAAGTAATTTATTTTTAAAAATTATTTTAAAATAGTATATGCTAAATAACTTATTTTAAATTTGTTTAAAATCTTATACTAATATAAGAAAAGTATTCTCATTTTTTTTAGCATTTTTCCGTATATTTTTTGTTTATGTTGATTTGAGAGTTTGTTTGGAGTATGGAAGACGCTTTGGCAGAGTTAAGACAAGAAGATGGAGAGGGAAGTGGTGAAGTCGAGGCATGGGATGTCGATCAAGAGGAGGATCCGTCTGAACAAATCTCTAATCTGTATTTAAACGGATGTTTTTACACGGCCACTACGGTGAATTTCCAATCGATGCGAACGGTGATGGCCAATCTATGGCATCCTTTTGGTGGGGTTACAATCATTGACATAGGGGAGAAAAGATTTCTTTTACGTTTTTATTATGAAGTGGATCTGGACAGGGTGGTGAAGGGGTCACCATGGGCGTTTAATAATAACTTATTAGTTATTTAAACTTTAAAGGAAGGAGATGATCCATTAGAGGTGTCACTATTATATACTGTTTTTTGGGTTCAAATCCATAATCTCCCGTCAGGAATGTACTCAAAGGCAATGGCTAAACAATTCGGAGATTTTATTGGAGTTTTCTCTTAATTATGATGCGAAAGTCATAGCAGCAAGATCGAGGAATCTTATGAGAATCCGAGTACAAATCGGTATCCGTCAACCTTTGAAGAGGAAGAAAAAACTCATCATTGCTAAAACAAAAGAAATTTATACAGTCTTCAAGTATGAAAAATTGTTGAATTTTTGTTTCTTATGTGGAAGGCTAGGTCATGATGAAAGTTTCTACCCCATTCGAATGGTGCAAGGGAGCAAGGAACTGCCTCTAATATGGGATATTTCACTGAAAGCACCACTACGGAGGGCGGTGGTCGGTGGTAGTATTTTGGTTAAGGGAATTGGGCTTAATTTGAGAAGTTAATGTGGGAGAATCAGGAGGAGATAAGGGGATGATCAATAGGAATATAATTTTTCCTAGTTTTATGTGCGATGCTAGCATAAATTTGGGAATCAGTTTGGCTGGTAAGGTAAACTTACCTCATATGGTTGAGAGTGATGGGTTGGAAAAAATGGATGAATGAAGTTTGAATGAAGACAAGCCCATGTCGGTTACTGATGGAAAAAAAAAGGCCTAGATTGAATAATGTCTCGCCAGTTTCTTTTGCCATGAATTCGAGTGAGACTCAGGGGAAGTGGAATGACGCTTGACAAAATGTTCAAATGGCTGAACCTGTTGAGCAAGTCAGCCGAACATTATGAAAATTCTAAGTTGGAACGTCCATGGACTGGGGAGTCCACGATCAGTTCGTAGAATTCAGCATTTACTGAAGGAGTATCATCCCTATATTATTTTCTTTATTGAATCTAAATTGGATGCTCGTAGAATGGAAAAAGTCAAATGTAATTATGGTTTTCATAATGGCATTAATGTTTCAGCTAATGGTTCTCGGGGTGGCCTTTCTTTGGGATGGAAATCGGGTTATATTGTCAATCTTTGTAGCTTTAATGATTGCTATATTTATGTTTTGGTTATTGGTGATGAAAATAGTACTGAGTGGCAGTTAACTTGCTTTTATGGAGCCCCAAATAGTAGAAGAAGAGCGGGTTCTTGGACCTTGCTTAAACAACTCGGCTAAAATTACAACAATCTTTGGGTGGTTATTGGAGATTTCAACGAAATTTTTTCAATCCAAGAAAAACAAGGGGGCAAGTTGAGGACGAGAGATAAATGGGGGAATTCAGAGCTGCGTTGGACAATTGTAACTTGATTGATTTAGGTTATCAAGGGCGTTGGTATACATGGGAAAGGGGAAATTTTGCTTCCAATAATATTGGAAAGAGACTGGACAGAGGAGTTTCAAATTCAAATTAGTGTAATCTTTTCCCGGACTATAGATTAACGCACTTGGATCATTCTTGCTCGAACCATTTCCCTATTTTACTTGACACTGAAGCTCTAGTGAATTTGGGTAATACTTTTGCTTTTAAATTTGAGATGGCTTGGTTGTTGGATCACTCTTGCGAAAAATGAAATAAAATCTCTTTGGAATTCTAACAAACATTTGCAAATCCCAAATCGGCTTCTGACTGTTGGGACAAGTTTAAATGCATGGGCCTTTAAGAATAGTAAAGAGAAAGGATGACGTATTAATGGGATGAAGCGTCGCCTTAATGAACTGTATAATGCTATGTCGAGTGATGATAACCTTGAGAATATTATCTAAGCTAAATTGGATCTTAATTTGGAGATTGACAAGGAGGAAATGTACTGGGAACAACATGCTCGATCTAATTGGCTAAGATATGGAGGTCAAAATACCAAAATTTTCAGAGTTTGGCCTCTCATAGGCGTCGGACAAACAAAATTAATGGGCTGAAAAATGAGAATGGTACACTGGTTACAGAGGAAACAGAAATGATGAGCATAACAGTTTGCTACTTTGAGGATCTTTTTACAGGTTCAGGGTGTGTAGATGCTGACAGTATCTATGAGGGAGTAGCCACGAGTATAACGTCATCTATGAATGGTTTTCTTTTGGGTGATTTTAAGGATGAAGAGATTAAGATTACTGATAAACCATAATTTATACATATTTTGACCCCATGCTTGGCTTACTTTTGGATGAATTTTCATTAGATTTGATGAATTCGATGCTCCTAATCCTTTAATTTCATGTTTTATACTCAGGAGAGCTTAGGGAGTCGAAAAGAACGAGAAACGGGCCAAAAAGGGACAAAATGGGCCTACCTAGGAAATCAACACGGCCTGGACTTTCGCACACGGGCAGACCACACGGTCGTGTGTGACGAGCAAAATCCAACACGGCCTAAGCCATCGCACACAGGAAAGATCACACGGCCGTGTATGACGAGTAGTATTGAACACGGCCTGGACTATCGACCACGACCGTGTCACACGGGCGTGTCCCTGCCGAACCCGAGTTGAGTTCTATTCGAAAAAGGCTACTTGTGGGCCAAGAAAGGTGCTCTAAAGTCTATATAAACACCCTAAGGGAGGACCTAAAAGGAGACGCAGAGTAGAAGACAGGAAATACTCGAAGACAGCCATCGGGAGCAGCTCAGAAGAAGGATTTCCATCAAGACTGAAGATCTCCTATCAATTTCTCTTGAAGTTTTTGGGTTTTCTTATGTTTTGTTGTTTTTCCTATTCTATGATGTTTCCCTTTATTAGTATGAACTAAATCCCTTATATACCTAAGGGGATGAAACCTAAAACGAATCTTATTATTATTTGATTTATAAGATAAATACTTGTTCTTATTCTTAATTGTGAGTTCTTATTCTTGTTTTGATAATTCAGGTTATTAATCCAAGTCGAATGTGCTTATTCAGTGGAGAAAAAGTCCCTGTTTAAGGGTATATCAACACATTTAAGCGGAGTTGATTGCAACCCTAGAAATAGGGCGACGAAAATCTGCCGGATTAGAGTCAAATCTAATAAGGGAATCCATAGATCGAGTTAATGTGACAATAGAAAGAGATTTCAATTAATCAACCTAGAGTCAGTTGTTTTTAGTCTTGAAAGAGATATTAACATAAATCAGGGATTTCTACGGATTAAGTCAAGTGAATAAATCGTATGAATCAAAAGTAATAAGTGAAGTCTAGGTGGATTCTTCCTTGGGTATTACCTATCTCATAAAGTTGTCTAAAAAGTATTTTCCCAATTCATTCTCTGTCGTGCTTTTAATTAATTTTAGTTTAAAAAGAAATCACTCAATTCTTAGGCTAGATAATAGAGAGATAGTAATTACTAGTACTCTTGGTCCTTGTGGATACGATATTTCCGGTCTTACCATAACTATACTACTGTTCGATAGGTGCGCTTGCCTTTATTTTGATCGTAGTTAGTTAGAGACACATCAATTACAGTGAAAGAAATTGTAACAACCCATTTTTAGTGAAATCGGAACAGTGCTTTCGAGACCACAAATCCGAGTCCGTGAGGAAAATTATTTTTATATTATTTCATGGTCTGTATTATGATATTAATTATCTGTTTTGATCTGTAAATTTTGGCAATGCTACGTAACCCTATTCTGGCAACAGATATGGGTTAGGGGTGTTACATTTATTTGTATCAGAGCTACGGTTTAGTCGATTCTTGGACTAATATAGCAAGTACGAGTGTAACAGCCCGATTTAGGGGTTAGCCAGAACAGTGATCTCGGGATCACTAATCCAAGATTTGAGAAATTTATTTTCATGTTATATTATGAGTCAGAGCATGATGGTATATGTGCATGAGAATTTTGGTGCTTTAATTTTAGCGATTTCATGTGTAATCGCGAAAAGGACTAAATCGCATAAAGTGCGAAAGTTCCATTCTATAAGCTAACAGTACCAAATAGCCATAGATTGATAATTGGAGGTCTTTAAAAGGAAATTAGACCCCCAATACTTGCTTGGCCGGCCATAGACTAGCATAGGAGACAAATTTGTCAATGATGGTTAAAGTTGGTGATAGTAGGTGGACTAATTTGACTAGTATTAATAAAATAAAGAAAGAAAAGCTATCATCTTTTTCTCTTTCACTCTTCCACCAAAAATTAGTAGCAAATAAAGGGAAGAAAGCTTCAAAAATTTCAGCACACTTATCTCTTCACAAGTAAGTGTTCTAGTGATCTTTTCTTGAAAATAGTTGTACTTTTGGGACCCCTAAAGCTTAAGCTTTCAAATGAGGGGACTATTGTGAAATATGGTGAAAAGTTTAGAGTTTTTACATGATAGCTATCATAGTTATTTTCTGCATTTTTATGGAATAAAATGAGTCTTGGTTGTTAGATGAACAACTCTTGTGAAAGGTGTTGCCATGAAAACACCTAATTGAACCTTGATGAAAAGGTTACAAATTTGTAGTAATTATGTGAAATGTTGATTTTTGATGATAGCTATAAGAGTATTAAATGTTCATCTAGGCTTTTTGAAGGTAGAAATGTGATTAGAATTTATTTTCGAGCCTAGGGGTAAAATGGTCATTTTGCCAAAGTCTAGGGGCAAAATAGTAATTTTGCTTAAGCATGATTATTGAAATGCTTTTATTAATGAGATTATTAAAATGAGCTAAATTACTATTATAGAGAAAGAAGAATCGAGAATTCGCCTCGATCGGGGAAAGAACAAAGTCTCAGACTAAACCGTCGAGCTAGCTCATTTTGAAATCGAGGTAAGTCTGTATGTGATTAATGCAACATTTATGTTAGCATAATTGAGAATGCTTGATATCATATTGATGCATGACACTCCATTAAATTGATGTTGAATGAGATGTTGAAGTCCTAGTGGACTAAGTGAATATGAAAATGCTATCATCGAGATATAAAATAGATAAGGTCATGTATAAGACCATGTCAGGGACATGGCCTCGGTACCGAGTTGAGATCTCGTATAAGACCATATCCGGTATATGGATTCGGTAATGAATATGAAAATCGTATAAGACCATATCTGGGATATGGCATCGATACTTGATGTGAAAGTCCATATAAGACCATATCCGGGATATGGCATTGGCATTTAGAAGTGACTCCATGTAAGACCACCTAGGGATGTGGCATTGGCTTCGTCCCTACATGAATGACGTTGAATATGCATCTTTGGCTATCCCTAGTGAATGAAGGGATAAGTAGATGAGTTTAGAAGTAGAAATGAGATTTGTACTAAAGTCATATGGATGAGTGAATACAGGTACTCGTGAATGAGTCACAAAGAAACGAATACGATATGTGGCACGGTATGTGCTAAATAAGGGCAATTGTGAGTAAGTATGGCAAGAAGCCTATGACTTATGTATGGTTAGTTAATGTCATGGGTAAATTATTTTATGAGCTTATTGTTGCTATTTATATCCATGCAAACTTACTAAGCTTTATGCTTACCCCTTTCATTGCTCTCTCTCCTTGTAGTATTGCCAAGATAACTCGAGGAACGAGGACGTAGGAGTTCGAAAATCACACTATCAACACCACTTTGGTATAACAATTTAGACTTATTTTGAGTATGGCATGTATAGGACTCGAGTATTTTGTTAGGTCAGAATTGTTGGCCAAAGTGTTGGCTTTGTAAGGCATTAAAGTCTTCTTTTTGTAATGGTCTATTTAGTTAGGCCGATACTTGGAAAACTCTTATGCTTAATGAAAGTGATTTTCTTGAGGTGTATGCCCTTGTGTATGATTGTTGAATTGAGTACTTAGTTATGCCTTTGGGTTATGAATTATGTTGAATTGGATTGGTGTTTGTATGTGTGCAATGTAGGGTGGCAAAGGGCTTGGTAGATAGCCATCTAATTGTCCACACAAGTAGACACACGGGCGTGTGTCTATGTCGTATGTGACACACGGTCAGCCCTATAGGCGTGTAGATCGACCGTGTGTCCCCTTGTATGTTAGGTTTGCAAGTCAGTATGCTCCACGGGCTAGGGACACGGGCGTGTGCCCAAGCTGTGTGAAGTCTGCACATTAATTGGGGAATTTAAATCGACCACGGATGGAAAACACGGGCGTGTCTAGGCCGTGTGAAGTTAGTCAGGATCGACCACAGGTGGAAGACACGGGCGTGTCTAGGCCGTGTGAAGTTAGTCAAGATCGACCACGAGTGGAAGACACGGGCATGTCTTAAGGGCACACGGGCGTGTCCCTAGACCAATACGGGCATATGGCCCCTGTTTTGTTGAAAAGTTTCTCGAGTTCGTAAAAGTTCCCGAAATAGTTCCGATACCTCTCGGAGGTATGTTTAGGGCCCCTTAGGCCGAGTATGTGCAAGTGATGGGTTTAAACGAAATTTTATAGCCCGTTTTGAGATGTCAAGTGAGATTAGTTAGGTAATGCCTCAAACCCGGTCCCGACTTCGAGCACGGGTAAGGGGTGTTACAACGAGTCTAGCTATACATATCATTATATAACCTGTGATAGTGTGATATCTCCTGACCATTTTAAAACATGTCTTTCATATATTAATGTCATCCAACCGAACTAAATCTGAAGAAGCTGAGAGCAATGCTCAAGCTTCAGTTAAAAGAGTAACTTTAAGCAGTAGAAGGCTCGTATCTAAGGGCCGAAGAGGAGAGGCTAAAGAAGCCTTCTTCCAAATGATGAATGAATGGTTTATAGAATTTGTAAGAACAAATCCGGTTGTACAACTGTAACACCCCTCACCCGTATTCAACACCGGAATAGGGTTACGGAGCATTACCGGACTTACAAAACAATTAAACATCCATTTAGCATACACTTTCTCAATTCAAGCATTCATCATTCAATCTCAATCAAATTGTCCCTATTACAAGCCTACGAAGCCCTAAACATACTTTAAGAGTGGTTCGAGACTAAACCGATAACTTAAGAAACTTCCACGAAACTTTGAAAATTTTCCCCAAAACAGGGGACACACACGCCCGTGTCATAGGCCGTGTTGACATTCGAAATGGGAGCACATGGCCGTGTCCCAGTCCGTGTCCTACCCCGTGTAACTCTCTGACTTGGGTTACACGGCCAACACACACGCCCGTGTGACTAGCCCGTGTGCCCTAAAAATGACCATATATGCCCATGTGCCAGGCCGTGTGCTAGGCCGTGCCAAACCTATAGGGTATACTGACTTATGCCACACGGCCAAGTCATACGCCCGTGTATGAGACCATGTGGAGCATACTAACTTGATTTTTAAAACTACACAGGGGACACACGGCCGTGTACTTGACCGTGTGTCACACACAACTGAGGCACACGCCCGTGTCTCTGCCTGTGTGGACAAAAATAGGATATTTACCAAGCCAATTTGCCACCTAAATTTACATATACCTACACAACCCAAATGGCACCAATTCATAGCATAAATGAACATCTACCTTAGCCACAATCAAGGCTAATTCATACCATTTCCAATACTAACAACCAACATGCTTATAACTTATGTTTTACTCAATCAAAACATACCAAAACACATATACAAATCAACTAACTAAACTTTTACCAATTATACATCATTTTACACCATTCAAATCTAATATCAACCATTTAACATTTATTATATCAATATCCACAAGCCTCATAATATAAGCCATTCACATATTGATCCATGAACTCAAAATATCAACCATATATGCACATATATGCATATAACCAAATCCACCAAATTTAAGCCAACTCTCATCGCTAAATTTACAAACCAAAACATATACATTTACAAGACATTACAAATAACCAAAATCATTATCAACCCATAATCAAAATGACTCAAAATACCTATACATGCCATATACTTAAAATACCAAAGTTCATAGGTACCAAGAGATAGATGGATAATGTGATGCGATCTCTGACGATCCCCGAATCCAAGCTAGCTTTGAATTCACTATAAAACATAGAAAAATAAACAACGTAAGCTTTATAGCTTAGTAAGCTCATATGAAATAAATTCAATGCAATGTAACAAATATAATTCAATAATTTCAATACACAATATGTAGCTTACAACAACTAACAAACCTTTCAAAAACTCAATTGTGAGAGTATACACTTCCTTCACAAGTTTCCTCGATTTAAAACTTATATAATTCATATACGTACCTGTATCATCTAGCATAAATCTCATACTCATCCACATCTATCATTTACCCGTTGAACCATTCGGAATAGAAGTCGGATACTCAAGGATCTCACACGATAAGTACCTATACTATGGCCCGAAGCCAAATCAAGGTAACTTATGTCCAAAGTTCTGATATCATGGCCCAAAGCCAAATCAGCCGATATGCATGGCTCGAAGGCGAATCGGTATAACTCGCACCTGAAGTGCTATATCATGGCCCGAAGCCAACTCAGTGTATCCCCTAATGACATGTCACTAGCATCCTAAACTATTCCTAAGGTTCAACTGGGATTTCGAACGTCGAACCGTCATCGAATCGTTGTCGAATCATCGTCGAATCACTATCATTAATATCCACAGTCTCGTATTTGCAATTTATGCAATATCAAAGCATATGAAATACATTTGTATTGAAATTTATCACATTCGAACTTACCTCGGATGTGAAAATGACGAAATAAGTCGATTAGTCAATAACTTTCGTTTCCCCCCGATCTAGATCCGAATTCCATTTTTCTTGATCTAAATATATTCAAAATTAACTTATTTAATCTTATATTTATTCAATTCAATCCAAAACACACATTTAAGCACATTTACACATTTGCCCCTATTGTTTCACCACATTTACAATTTAGTCCTTATTCCATAAAAATACAAATTAATGAAATTCAAAATAAACCCATGCTAGCCGAATTACTATAATGCCCCTAGCAGCCCACATGTTTCATTTATTTCACATTTCAACCACAAAGTTTCAACATTTCTCAATTTAATCCATATTTTGCATTTTCACTAAAAATCATTTAACAAAACTTGTATATCCATCAACAAGCATTCATAATCTATCAAGAAACTTCAAAATACACATGTATTCATCAATGGCATCATTCAAAATCTTTAATAGTTTTGCAAAATAGTCCCTGGGCTAGCTAGTACTAGTAGCAACGATCACAAAAACATAGAAATCATTAAAAACCGAGCAAAAACTGACTTACAATTAGATCATGAAGTGGCCGAATTTTAAAACCCCAAATTTGGCTTCTTTTATTCTTTAAAATTGGCAAGGTTGAAGATGAATAAAATTTTATGGCTTTGTTTTATTTTAATTTTACTTATTAATTATCATTTACCATTTTAACCTTAACTATAATTCATTAAAATCATATAATGCATGCCCATATTTGTCCACTCACAATTAAAATGGTCTAATTACAACATAAGGACCTTAACTTTAAGGTTCTATAGCTATTAGACACCTTTAGCTATTAGAACTCAAGTTTTACGCTTTACACGATTTAGTCCTTTTTTTATCAAATTGACCAATCAAACGATAAAATTTCTTAACAAAATTTTCACACTAACATATTATTATACTATAAACATTAAAATAATAAAATAAATATTTTGACCTCAGATTTGTGGTCTCGAAACCACTGTTCCGATTTGACTAAAAATGGGTTGTTACAACTCTTCCCCCTTAGGGATTTTCGTCCCCGAAAATCTTACCAGCAAAAAGGTTAGGGTACTATTTTTTCATAGCTTCCTCGGGCTCCCACATAGCCTCTTCGACACCATGTCATTGCCAAATTACTTTCACAAGAGGTATGCTTTTATTTCTCAACTGTTTAACCTCACGTGCTAGAATTCTGATTGATTCTTCGTTGTACGTCATATCAGGTTGTATTTCAATCTCAGACGAAGAAATCACAAGTGATTCAGATCTATAACGGTGCAACATTGATACATGAAATACGTTGTTAATCTTCTCTAACTCTAATGGTAAAGCTAGTCGATATGCTACTGGCCCTATTCTTTCGATGATCTCGTACGACCCGATAAAACGCGGACTCAACTTGCCTTTGCGACCAAATATAAGGATTTTCTTCCACGAAGATACTTTCAAAAACACTTTATCACTGATTTGAAATTCAATGTCTTTTCGTTTCAAATCCGCGTACGATTTCTGTCTATTTGAAGCTGCTTTCAAACAGTCACGAATTACTTTCACTTTTTTTTGGTTTCTCTAACCAAATCAATCCTGTGAATCTATTTCTCGCTAAGCTCAGTCCAATACAACGGAGTTCGACATTTGCGACCATATAAAGCTTCGTATGGTGCCATCTTTATACTCGACTGAAAATTGTTATTATATGCAAATTCAACCAACGACAAATATTTCTCCCAATTGCCTTCGAAATCTAAAACACAACATCTGAGCATATCTTCGAGAATCTGAATTACTCTCTCAGACTGACCGTCAATTTGCGGATGAAAAGCTGTACTGAAATTCAACTACGTACCCAGAGCTTCTTGCGATTTCTTCCAAAACCACGACGTAAACCTCGGATCTCTATCCGAAATAATAGAAACTGGCACCTCGTGCAATCTAACGATCTCAGCAATGTACAATTCAACTAATCTATCGAGTGAATAGTCAGTACATACAGGAATGAAATGTGCTAATTTCGTTAATCGATCAACGACAACCCAAATAGCATCTTTCTTTTTTGGAGACAAAGGTAATCCGGATACGAAACCCATCATAACTTTGTCCCATTTCCACTCTGGTATCATCACAAGCTAAAGCAAACCCGAAGCTACTTGATGTTCAGCTTTAACTTGCTGTGTAACACCCATTACCCGTATTCAACGCCAGAACATGGTACGAGGCATTACCGGACATAAACACAAGCAAACATATAAAACCGAGACATAAATTTCCATCCAAGTTTAAAACCTTTCACATACATTCATATCGTCCCTATTACGAGCCTACGAGGCCAAAAACATGTATCAAAAGTGGTTCGAGACTAAACCGAGAACTTTGGAAACTTTTGGGAAACTTAAAAAATTTTTCATGTAAAAGGGGTCACATGCCCGTGTGGGTTCAGGACATGCCCGTGTGACCCTAAGACACGCCTGTGCTTCAGGCTGTGTTCAAATTAGGGAGCTTTCTATTTATGATGTCATCATCAAATTGAGGTCACACGACCAAGTCACACGCCCGTGTGCTTAGGCCGTGTGATCGATTAAATTTTCATAATTTTTCATAAAATAGGTGCAGACTTCACACAGCCAGGGCACATGCCCGTGTTCGAGGCTGGGCCGTCCACACGGCTGAGACACACGCCCGTGTCTCTACCCATGTGCTCATTACTAAGCATTCTGTTTTGCAACAATTAAGGTGCAGGGGACACACAGCTAGAACACACGCCCATGAGGCAAGCCGTGTGTCACAGATGGCCTAGACACATACCCGTGTGCCCTCCCATGTGAACAAAAATAAGGCTATTTACCAAGCCCTTTTGCCACCCTTTTATGCACATACCTACATCACAAAACATAACACTAATCCAAGCATATACATACAACCAAATCAACCACAACCAAGACATCAACACTTCCATCACATGCCACCATTTATCACATACAAACATCACATGCTTAACAACTCATACCATGCAAGCTTCCACATCCATGAAAGGCATCATCAATTGTATATATATACCTAAACCAATATTAGCCAATTTCAATGACCATTTACAAAATGAATTATCAACCAACATTAGCCAACACATTTGGCCCAAATCAATTATGACACATAATAAAATAACCAAGTCCCTATACATGCCATAACTCAAAATGTTAAATTCATAGGTACCCAAAATGATATGTTGATAGTGTGAGTGAATCTCCGACAGTGTCCGATCCCCGAGCTAGCTTGGTGTCACTATAAGACAAGGGAAAAGAAAGGGGAGTAAGCTTTAAAGCTTAGTAAGTTCCTATGCAAATAATAGGCATTATAACACACATTTAACACATAATTAATATGATGTAAATTAACATAAATGTCATTATAAATCTCATAGTCAAACTTACTCCATCACAAACTTACCAAGGGTTCATCACATATCGAGCTCATTAAGCATGAGTCTTATGTACATACATGTACCCAAGTGTAACATACCCAAGTCTTTCACAACTTTGACATTCCTATTGAACTACCCGTTGAACCACTTGGAATACTAAAGGATACTCGGGACATCTCATACTCACAGTACCATACCAATGCCATATCCCAGATATGGTCTTACATGGGATCTCTGTAACAGCCCAATTTTGAGTCTGATCAGAACGAGTGGTTTCGGGACCACCTAACCAAGTCAAAATATTTATTTTATTATTCTATTAGTATTTTCAGCATGATAGTATTACGGTATAAAAGTTTCATAAGGAAATTTTATCGATTAAATAGTTAATTCGGTAAAAAGGACTAAATCGCGTAAAGCGATAATTATGAGTTCTATTGCATAAATGGCTTAAATGACATTGGTTGTCTTAGTGGGAGTCCTTGCATGGAAATTATACCATTTCCTTTTTGAATGGACGGTAGTGGGCTTAAGTTTGCATGGCTTTATGTTTTATTAATAAGGTTAAATTTGTAAATTGGTTAATATATGTTATATTAGTAAAATAAAATAGAAAAATGTCTTTATTTTCTTCATGCATGGCAGATTATAAGAAATAAAAGAATTCTTCTTCACATTTTTAAGGTTCGGCTATATTGATGCTTGATTAAGGCATGTATTGAACTCGTTTTTTGATAATTTTTACGTTTTTGAGATCGTTGCTTAGTAATCTACAAAGCCCATGCCCTAATTTCTGAAATTGGTGATGTTTTTAAAATGTGCCATTGTTGAATACTTATGTATTTTGATGTTTCTTGATAAATTATTGATGGTTGTTTATAGATATACAATTTTTATAAAGTGATTTTTGACAAAATTGAGTATTTGGGATTAAATTGAAAAAGATAGAATTTTTGTGGCTAGAAATGTGAATAAAATAAAAATATGGGCTGTTTTGATGCTATAGAAAATTCGGTTATGAATGGGTATATGAAAATTTGTGTAATTTTGCATATTTATATATTATGGACTAAAGTGTTAAAATGTGATAGTATAAGGGTTATTTTATAAATAGGTCAAATTACATGTTTATGGATTAAATTGAATGTGTTGGTGATTAAATGGGTTGAACTTGAATTAATATAGATCAAGAGAAACAATTATCGGAATTAGATCGAGGAAAATGGAAAGTAGATGAATAGTCGACGGATTACGAGGTAAGTTCGTATAGCTAAAAATCGAACTGTTAGATATGTGTAATTATTTAAATTGAATATATATATTTATGCGTAATGAATAATTTACTAGAATTATCGGCTCTATGAATATGTTGTTTATATCGAATTATATGATTAATTGATACAAAAATTATATGTTACAAGTATCTCGAATACAAGTTTCTGATACATGATTATATGATTAAATATATTATATGGTACAAGAACTATATGAGTAAATGAGATATGGGATGAATTGGTACTTGAATAAAAAAAATGTTATAGATGTTATATATGTACAGAATTCATTTGGATAATAAACATGGCTTATGCAAACGAGCATTTGAATATATATGTTTTAATTGAATTGAAAATATATGAATTGAGAAATTGTTATATTAAATATCGTTAATTTTGAATTTAAATTAGTTTAATATGTTGTTTTGAATTTTATAGAGTTATAATTGAGATAGTTGAATATGATTATGCATGGAAATAATATATTTGAGTTTAATTCGATCGAGTTACGACATTTGAAAGTCAATATGAACTTTATGGAATAGCTAGAATTTTCAATATATGAATTATGTATACGATGACTTTATAACAGATGATATTCGGGCTTTGAGCCTAGCAAGCCTTGCCACAGTGAATTAAATCAGGCTTTGTGCCTAGCGTGCTTTATGCCGTGTATTAAATCGAGCTTTGAGCCTAGCGGGCCTTGTGCTTGGGTGTGTGATACTGAGCTTGTGCCTAGCGTGCTTTATGCCGATGAATTATTATAAGCTTTATGCCTAGCAGACTTTATGCCGATATGGCATCGATATGTGATTGCATGTAAGACCACGTCTGGGACGTTGGCATTGTACGATATGTTGATTATCCGTGTATCCTATCCAATTCCGAATGGATCAACGGGTAATTTACCGATTTGTAATATATAAAGTAAATGTTATAAGAGATATAAGAAGTACATGATATATGTTACATAATTTATATGAGATTATATGCTAAATGAAATATAAGTTACATGGATTATATGTTACAATTATATGTGTACATGATACATAATACTTGGTATACATGATTTATATGTTACAGGAATTACATGATTTATACGAATACATGCTATACGAATTACATGAATTACATGGATATTATATTGCTACAAGAGTTATATGATTTACATGAATATATGTTATACAGGTTACATGATTTACATGAATTGACTGTTACACGAGTAGATGAATTATAAAGATGATGTGTTACATGAATTATATAAGTTACAAGATGAAATCTTATATGAGATATTTGATGGGTATAAATGAAATGAGAAATGAATTAGATATTAAATAGACATTATAAGTTTGGTTTCTTCCTTGTGAATGGATGAACTATTTTTCTTACTGATGAATTGATGTTATACGGTATAATTCTGCTATCGGTTATATGAATGTGTTACAGGTCATTTGAATGGAAATAAATTGATATGAATATTTTGTGAATTTAAATGCTTATTGTTTTTACTCGTGATGTTTTGATGAAATATGAATAGGTAATATTTATATGGTATAAGTATAGATGGCTACCAAGTATATGGTTCTTAATGAGCAAGATACTGAGTATTCAATGATAGTTTCATTGATTTGACTGAAAAGATGACGATGTGAAAATAGAAATGAGGATACGAATCAGTATAGGTATATGTGTAGTACTCGACAAGTAAGTGACATTGATAAATTCATGTGATATGTGAGTAGATGTGATAAATTACGCATGAATTACATGACTATTAAGGAAATAAATATTGAATTAAATAAGGCTGGTTCAAAAGCAATCAAATTGCTTAAAATGACAAGCTAATTGTTAAATTTTTTATATAGTGTTGTTAATTATACGAGCTTACTAAGCTTATTAGCTTACTCTGCTTATTCTCTGTATTTTACAGTGATTCAAATGCTCGCTTGGGTTGGAAGTCATCGAAGATTTCATCACACTATCTAGGGGGTAATTGGTATTTCTAAACTCTTTGATGTGGGATAATATGGCATGTATAGGCTAGTTAATAAGTTGAATTATATGGTCACTTGTGAATATGAATGAGATATGATCTGTTGTATTTTGATCAAGCTATGTGATATGGCTTGAGTGAAAATGGTTGATTTGATATAGAAGTATTATATGATGTATTCATCTTGTGATAGTTTTGTTAATTGGCATTTTGGTATAGATGATATATATACTTGAACATGTTATGCAAATGATGCTTGTAGGTACATGTCATAAGAGCTGTGAAAATGGCTTAAACCAAGCCTGTTTTGTGCCACACGGTCAGAGCACACGAGCGTGTGACTTGACCGTGTGACCCTATTTCGTAAGTTCCTATATCTTTTATATGTTATTAAATTATTCCCCGTTGTCTAATTAGAATTTTATATGCTCGTTTTAAGCATGCTATGAATATGAATGCTTGATATTATTGAATTGAGATAATGTTTGATAAAAGTTAAAATTTTACTGTTCCAAACTATGTTACAAGTCCGGTAATGCCCCTTACCTATTTCGGCGACGGTTACGGGATAGGGGTGTTACAATCTCATATCGATGCCAATAGCCTAGCTATGGTCTTACACGAAGTCTCATATCGATGCCATATCCCAGATATGGTCTTACACGAAATCTCAATAACTCTAATGTCATGACATTTGTATCCTATCTATTCCTAAGGTTCAACCGGGATTGTAACACCCCTTACCTGTGTTCAACGTTGGAACAGGGTACGAGGCGTTACCAGAAAATAACACTTGCAACTGAACAAATTCAAGGCATAAATTTTTGTTTAAAATTTAAAACTTTTATCCTATATCATCAAGTCCCTAAAATGGGCCTACGAGGCCCAAAACATGCTTTGGGAGCAATTCGGGACTAAATCGAGAACTTTTAAAACCATTGGAACATTTAGAAAATTTCCTTGTTTTGGAGAGTCACACGCTCGTGTGGTTAGGCCATGTGGTTACACCCGCCCGTGTGGCCCAGGACACGCCCGTGTCCTCCACCCATGTAACTCTCTGTTTATGACGTCATCATTCATTTTGGATCACACGACCAAGTCACACACCCGTGTCTCTGCCTGTGTGGTCAAGAAGTTGGCTATTTTCCAAGCAAATTTCTACCCTATCATGCCCATACTTGAGTATAACTTGACAAGTCACACACCCGTGTGCTAGACCGTGTCCTCCACACGGCTGAGACACACGGCCGTGTCTCTGCCTGTGTGGTCAAGAAGTTGGCTATTTTCCAAGCCAATTTCTACCCTATCATGACCATACTTGAGTATAACTTCAATGACACATTTCATGACATATTAAAGCTACCAAAACATCCACCACACACACGTAACAAGTCATAGCATACAATTTACTCAACCATGGAATGCATCATCATGAGTTTTTAGCATAACCAATTTATTGGCCACATTAAATGGCCTTATACAACAATGGACTCCGAATATCATGGGTCATTATTCTAGGACAACTCATAGTAACATATACTCATGACCGAGTTCCCTATACATACCATAACCTTAAGTATAAAATCATTGATACCTAAATTGTAAGCTTGATAGTGTGATAGGTTCTCCGGCGATTTCCAACCCGAGCTAACCTGAGTACATTATAAACACGGAAAACAACGGAGTAAGCTCTAAAGCTTAGTAAGTACGTACATAAATAATAGACAATTGATTACCATGCTTTTAACAATCCTCATTATAAGCTATCAAGATAATACCGTCATTATTGCATAAAATTTCACAATTCATTTATGTTCATCTTGAGCTATTTACTCGATTTACAGTCACTAAATTATTTTTATCCGGAGCTACAGAACTCCAAATTAAGATCTGCTAATTTTCCCTGAAACTAGACTCACATATCTTCTTACCATAAAATTTCCAGAATTTTTGGTTCAGCCAATCAGTACAGTTTATTCTTCAAAGCATCCCCTATTTCGCTGTCTGATAGTTCCGACCCCTCTTCACTAAAAATTAATTATCTCGTTGTACAGAACTCGAATGATGTTTCCATTTGTTTCTCTTGAAAATAGACTCATTAATAAATTCAAGCATAAAAATTTTATCCCGTGATTATTTTTTTAAAATTGTTAATGAATTTACCAAGTCAGAATAGGGGATTCGGAAATCATTCTGACCCTGTCTCACTAAAATCCAAATATCTCACCATATAAAATTCTTTTGCTTATTATGTTTCTTTTATGTAGAAATAGACTCAATAAGATTTAATTTCATATCTCATTCAACCTCTAATTAAATTTCCACCATTTTTTGGTGACTTTTCAAAGTGATACAGCTGCTGCTGTCCAAACTGTTTTATTGCCAATTTTACTCTGTCATGTTTCCTTTATATTAATTTTCATTTACACACATATAACACCAAAGTATATCCATGGTTAGCCATTCCAATAACTAGTCATTATCAAATATTTACAAGCCATTCATTGGCCAATTGAACCTATACATCAACAACAAAGACTTGAACATATCATTTCTCAATTTAATTTGGCCTAAAAGCCTTACACATGATCATCAATCACATTTACCACATATTCATACATCATAAGCATGGACTTATAATCACAAGGTCATTCTCATAGGTATAACTTACTCGTTAACATTCTTACCAAAATCTGATCACATACCGAGCACATTGCTCATGAGTGTATACATACATATACCTGCACTTAATCGTCACATATTCACATCCCAAATACATATCATAAACATTGCTCACAATTACATGCACTTATAACCCTGCACTTGTCACCACATTGTCACGCGTAATTTCACTTAGTCAAATTTTCCCAATGAACACTTCGGAATAATACCGGATACACGGTGGTATCGCACACAGCCCACCAATATAACAAATACAGTGGTATCGCACACAGCCCACCAATAATTATAAATACGGTGTTCATCCGTATCCTTTTTCTATTCCAAAGGTTCATCCGAGAATTTTCTCAATTTTCATCATTTTAATAAATATCAATAATATTCACTCACATTTCACATAATACATTAATATGTAAAAACATAGATAAAAAGGATGTATCATTTACATATAAGCTTACCTTGACTTAAAATGGCGAAAGGGACCGAGTCGTCTAATATTCGTCTTTCCCCCGTTCTAATTCCGAAACTCATTTTTTTCTTTATCTAAAATATCACATTTGACTTATTAAGTTATTATACTATTCAATTCAGTCCAAAATTCATATTATGGCAAAATTAAATTTTTGCCCCTAAACTTTTTCATATTTACACTTTTGCCCCTAGGCTCGTAAAAATGATTTTTATTCAATTTCCTTGTATTTTGGGCCTAGCCGAACCATTTTCATAACTATATCAGTCCACAATTTGCATTCATTCACACATTTTCATACATTTTCCAACTTTTTACAAACTAGTCATTTTATGCGATTTCATCGAAAATCACTTAGTAAAAGTCGTTTATTACACACCGAGCATTCATATTCTAACATTAGAAATAAAAACACATGCATGTAATCCATGGGTAAAATTTTAAACACAAACCCTAGCTTAAAATAATGGTAGAAATAGCTAAACCGAGTTACGGGGATCTAAAAAATGTAAAGAACATTAAAAACGGGGCTTGGATGCACTTACTATTGAGCTTGAAAGCTTGAAAACCCTAGCCATGGTGTCCATAGCATCATTCGGCCAACACATGAAGAAGATGAACATGTTTTTGGCCTATTTTCCCTTTTTATTTCTTTTAATTACCAAATGACCAAAATGCCCTTCATTAAAATCTTTAGTATTTTATCCATCCTTGTCCTATTTTGTCCAAATTAAAAATATAATGGTCTAATTGCCATTTAAGGACCTCCACTTTAAAAACCCATTTCAAATAAGTACCTTAGCTTCTAGAACTCACATTTTTAACATATTGCAATTTAGTCCTAATTATCAAATTGGACACCCAATCGATAAAATTTCTTAACGAAAATTTCACACAATCATTCTATCACACTATAAACTTTAAAACTTAATTGCAATAAATTTTTTCTACTTCGGATTTGTGGTTTTCGAAACCACTATTCCGTTTAGGCCCTAAATCGGGCTGTTACAACTCTCCCCCATTTAGGGGTTTTCGTCCCTGAAAATCTTACCAAAAGAAGTTGTTTTCAATTCTCATGAAACGCTTTCACTAATTTCTCAGAATCACAAATCGTTTTAGCTTAATATATCTCTTTCCAATAACCTTTGAAATTTAGCACACAGTGCCAGAGCATATCGGCAAAGACCTAAATTATTCTCTCAGGAAGACATATACTCAGTTGATCTGTCAAATAAGAACTCTTTACCTATTGAAACATTCATGCGAATTTCATCAAACGATCAACATTCTAGCAACATCATCCATTTCAGGGATAGAGGTAATCCCGATATGAAATCTATAGTGATTCTATCGGTAGTACACCAGTATTATCACTGACTACAATAGTCCTGAGTGCTCTTGATGTTAGGCTTACTTGCTAACAAATAGACATCTGAACATCAATTTAAAAATATCGTGGTACATACTCAATCACCAGAACACTTACTACATATCACTGCTCACCTTACTGCCCTTGAATAAATAGACGTGCTATTTCTGAGCCTCGTACAAAAACTTCTGCATAAGTTCTGGATTCATTTGTACGCAAATTTCATTTACTAACACATTCCTGAACCTCTCTAACCCGTAAGGAAAAAAAACATCGCTTTAACTTTCAATATAGCTAAAATTAGATCCTCATTAATTAAGGTTAATCGTTTAACCCATTCAGAACATAAACAAAGATTCTTCCATTCAACATCTATAATTATATCGGCTTTTCCAGAAATAAATTAATAACTACTAACGATCTTCCAATAGCTAGTGTCTTTAACACTATCTTAACTTCAGATCTTTCTATAACATTCGTTACTTTAATCCTTGAAATCAGAGAACATGTGACACTTTTCGTCGAATAAACGATATCACCAAATTCTCAATATGAACATAAAAGTGACCGTCTCTAAATCATTGGTCGACAGCTTCTCTTTTAATGTGGTATTAATCAGATAAAAATATGAACCATCACTTTACATTTTAGTACTATTTATACCTGTAATGCAATAATACTTAACTGAAAAACATAAACCTTTTTCTCAACTCAGGCTAAATCAGAATTGGTGATTCTGTTAATCATGTTTCAACTGTTTCTAACTTTACTAATAAGTAATTCCACTAATTAGGCTTCTCAAGCGCGATGTTCCCCCTCCATTACACCACTTGATTAACATTAATATTTTCTTATTTTCACATTTACCAATGTCAACTCAATTACAACTAGGAAGAACGGTGCATATCCAAACCGTCTTCCATTACTAATCATCACAATGTTGAACTTTGATAAAGCCATAACCATCGAATATTTTTAAAATCAAAATGCCAAAATAAAGTCAACATTTTAACTCTATAGATAAATAATATTCCAACTATAAAACTATACCAAAATTTAAGAACATAACTCCTGCCAAATGATAAATACCTCAACGAGGTCTCAGAGTAATTTCGAAAGAAACATCACTCATCCACACTACAATCAATTGTAACAAAAGCAACACAATCTTCTTGTACACTAAACAAAACAATGACCAGTAGGAACTGGATACCATCATCACACAAATTCTGTCATCATCTTTTCTTTAATAAAAGAAATGAAATACAAATGAAAGATAGGAAAATGCCGAACATAATCCAAACAGGTCAACAAGGCATTCGCCTACCTGTATCTTTAGCTATCGTACCTCTTGCGATAAAAGTTTTACTTGAAAATAAATAACCTCATATACCTCTGAGATTTATCGAACACATAATATACCCAGAAGGAACTAAGGTAGGTTACTCAACTATAATCACTGCACTTAGCTATTGATACAATTCGAACATTATCTCACTGTCTAATTCTGTCATCATTAGGTTTATATTATTCCATCCACTATCATAAACCAACTCAGAAAAACTTCCAATTAGTACATTCTTTAGGTATCATACTTGTATGTTTTGTTTAATCGAAGTTGACTTCTTTAACCTTAGCCTTACATAATCTGAATGGTCTTCAAAATGATTGAATATCTCTTTTAGTTCTATCCTTACTTATCGACTCATTCTTTTATCTGGCCACCATAATAGTTGATCCGCTATTAAATTTTTTAGTCTCTGATTTGTGAGTTCATTCAACATAAATCTCATAAAATTTCATCATACCACACCAATTGTTTTAGGCAATTTAACACACATATTCATGTTACACAAATTTTCCGATTATCTTATTCGAACAGACGTGTTATACATTTCATAAATTTTGAAAAATTTTCTTATTGCATTCACCTAATCACACAAGTTAGGCACGTTACATCATGTGAATGCCAAACAAACATGAATGCTTGTCATAATATAAACCTTCATTTAGTTTCACTTTCCTATATTAGTTTCATACATTAATTATCGAACTTTAAGTATCCATTTACAACATGTAATTTACTATCACATCCTGCCATACACAATATTTCTTTAATAAAATCATTCATTCAAGCTCAATTTCATGTTCACTACAAATTTATCCTTTAAATCCTCGTACACTTTCATTTACTACTCTTAGTCAAATTAGAGAACGTCTTACGAAATTGGGTACTTCGTTTTGCACAATATCATAGTTCAACTATGGTCTTTCACATATACACATATTACACACCGAAGCCATAGCCCAGCTATGGTCTTATACGAAAATCACATAGTCACATTTTTCACATGCTGCCATGGTCAACCCATGGTCTTTATCGTCAATCCATCACATGTCTCTAAACGAAAGTACCCGTTTCCAGCATTCTACTCGGTTTACACATTTAATTCCTTCTTCATAACTTCTAAACATTTATAACATTTTATCTATTGCATAAAATCACCATAATTCATCGAAATACGACTTTCAACCAAGACAGTAACATTGTACTCAAAATCCTCAAATTATGGTTATTTCAATTTATACATCATCACATACATATTATGAACTCTTATTCGTACCTTACCACATTTCAACTTATCACAAACACATTTTCAAAAATCTCAGTGTCAATGTCAGCATTTTTGAAAATAGCTCGGTTTGCAAAGCACCTCTGTCTCAAAAAAACAATTTCGTTAGAGCTCGGAGATATCACACTATCACGGTCCACATATGGCATTTATAGCTAGACTCTTACTCATGCTAGGATAGTCTGAGAACCGACTAAATCATAGCTCTGATACCACTAAATGTAACACCCATTACCCGTGTTCAACGTTGGAACAGGGTACGAGGCGTTACCGGATAATAACACTTGTAACTGAACAAATTCAAGGCATAAATTTTCGTTTAAAATTTAAAACTTTTATCCTATATCATCAAGTCCCTAAAATGGGCCTACGAGGCCCAAAACATGCTTTGGGAGTGATTCGGGACTAAACCGAGAACTTTTAAAACCATTGGAACATTTAAAAAATTTCCTTGTTTTGGAGAGTCATACGCTCATGTGGGCAGGCCGTGTAGTTACACCCGCCCGTGTGGCCCAGGACACGCCCGTGTCCTCCACCCATGTAACTCTCTATTTATGACGTCATCATTTGTTTTGGATCACACGACCAAGTCACACACCCGTTGCTAGACCGTGTCCTCCACACGGCTGAGACACACGACCGTGTCTCTGCCTGTGTGGTCAAAAAGTTGGCTATTTTCCAAGCCAATTTCTACCCTATCATGCCCATACTTGAGTATAACTTCAATGACACATTTCATGACATATTAAAGCTACCAAAACATCCACCACACACACGTAACAAGTCATAGCATACAATTTACTCAACCATGGAATGCATCATCATGAGTTTTTAGCATAACCAATTTATTGGCCACACTAAATGGCCTTATACAACAATGAACTCCGAATATCATGGGTCATTATTCTAGGACAACTCATAGTAACATATACACATGACCGAGTTCCCTATACATGCCATAACCTTAAGTATAAAATCATTGATACCTAAATTGTAAGCTTGATAGTGTGATAGGTTCTCCGGCGATTTCCAACCCGAGCTAACCTGAGTACATTATAAACACAGAAAACAACGGAGTAAACTCTAAAGCTTAGTAAGTACGTATGTAAATAATAAAAAATTGATTACCATGCTTTTAACAATCCTCATTATAAGCTCTCAAGATAATACCATCATTATTGCATAAAATTTCACAATTCATTTATGTTCATCTTGAGCTATTTACTCGATTTACACTCACTAAATTATTTTTATCCGGAGCTACAGAACTCCAAATTAAGATCCGCTAATTTTCCCTGAAACTAGACTCACATATCTTCTAACCAAAAAATTTCCAGAATTTTTGGTTTAGCCAATCAGTACAGTTTATTCTTTAAAGGATCCCCTGTTTTGATGTCTGACAGTTCCGACCCCTCTTCACTAAAAATTAATTATCTCGTTGTACAGAACTTGAATGACGTTCCCATTTATTTCTCTTGAAAATAGACTCATTAATAAATTCAAGCATAAAAATTTTATCCCGTGATTATTTATTTAAATTTTTTAATGAATTTTTCAAGTCAGAACAGGGGATTCGAAAATCATTCTGGCTCTGTCTCACTAAAATCCAAATATCTCACCATATGAAATTCTTTTGCTTATTTTGTTTCTTTTATGTAGAAATAGACTCAATAATCTTTAATTTCGTATCTCATTCAACCTCTAATTAAATTTTCACCATTTTTTGGTGACTTTTCAAAGTGATACAACTGCTGCTGTCCAAACTGTTTTATTGCTAATTTTACTCTTTCATGTTTCCTTTATATTAATTTTCATTTACACACATATAACACCAAAGTATATCCATGGTAAGCCATTCCAATAACTAGTCATTATCAAATATTTACAAGCCATTCATTGGCCAATTTAACCTATACATCAACAACAAAGGCTTTAACATATCATTTCTCAATTTAATTTGGCCTAAAAGCCTCACACATGATCATCAATCACATTTACCACATATTCATACATCATAAGCATGGACTTATAATCACAAGGTCATTCTCATAGGTATAACTTAATCGTTAACATTCTTACAAAAATCCGATCACATACCGAGCACATTGCTCATGAGTGTATACATACATATACCTGCACTTAATCGTCACATATTCACATTCCAAATACTTATCATAGACATTGCTCACAATTACATGCACTTATAGCCCTGCACTTGTCACCACATTGTCACGCGTAATTTCACTTAGTCAAATTTTTCCGATGAACACTTTGGAATAATATCGGATACACGGTGGTATTGCACACAGCCTACCAATAATCACATATACACGGTGGTATCGCACACAGCCCACCAATAATAATAAATACGGTGTTCATCCGTATCCTTTTTCTATTCCGAAGGTTTATCTGGGTATTTCCTCACTTTTCATCATTTTAATAAATATCAATAATATTCACTCACATTTCACATAATACATTAATATGTAAAAGCATAGATAAAAAGGATGTATCATTTACATATAAACTTACCTTGACTTAAAATGGCAAACGGAACTGAGTCATCCAATATTCGTCTTTCCCCCGTTCTAATTCCGAAACTCGTTTTTTTCTTTATCTAAAATATCACATTTGACTTATTAAGTTATTATACTATTCAATTCAGTCCAAAAATCATATTATGGCAAAATTGTAACACCCCAAAACCGGCCTAGACATTATGGCCGAATCTGGCGATGTCACATGGTAGCGTTTTTCGAAATAAATGAGTTGTCGTAGAAACCTCTTTTCTATTTAACCTCTTTACAAAATCTTGTGTTAATTCTAGGATGCGTCGTTCAGTTAAAAAAATGTAGTTCATTATCGCAAAATTATGCTTTTTCAGAACGTTGTTAATTTTCAAAATGTTACTTATTGCGGAAGCTTTTAAAACAGTTTGCGTATTTGTGTGTATTTTTGTTAAAACATTTGATTCATTTTGAAAACTCGATTAACCCTACTACTAGCAGTTGTAAATCAAAATAATAGAAATCCCAAATTAACCCTAAAAATCCAAAAAAGGCCATTATTACAGTAAAATACCCCAAAATAAAATCAAAATTATAATTAAGTACTAAAATAGAACGAAATGGATCATGTGGCCACCGCTGAGTCCTCCGCCACACCGATCCGCCTATGTTTGGGGATTACCTGTACAGTTAAAATAGAAGGGTGAGTTTACAAAAAATCAGTGTGTAATCCCAAATAGCACAAATAGACAGTCAGAAGGCAATCACAGTCTGGGCCTAAGCCCTATTTAGAATCAGTGACAGCATCAGTTCGGGCATCTCAGTACAAAGGCAGTCATGCATTTGGGCCTTGGCCCATTACAGTATCAGTAATCAATACAGTATCACAATATGCAGTATACAAGTCCTACCCAGCCAATCTCTACACTCCATCTCCGTCCAACCCGACACTCCAAATGGGGATATAATCAACCCACCCATCCCTACACTCCTAGTAGAACTGGTTGTGGCACTAGACAGTAGTTTGCAGCTGAGCTGCCAGTAAATTAGGCTCGAAGCCTTTCAGTACACTTCCTCTGATCCATATAGACCCATCCCCATGCAATGCATCATACAATCATGTCATGCCAATTGATGGAATCATATATGTATTCAGTACAGTTTTAACAGCATGCTCACAATACATTCGTACATGTACATATATAAAGTACATGCATATAACAGTCATTCAGTCAATTAGGGATCTAGGTAATCTTACTGACCCTACAGTGGGTCCACAGTCAACTCGGGCGACCCGAGCAAACTTAGCTATCAAACAGTGAAAATTGGGCCCACATGTCCATGTTGTTGGCCCATATGGGCCCACACGCCCGTGTGGCCCGCACGGCCCAAAATGGCCTTGGCCGTGTGGATCACACGGCCTGGCCCAATAATCCCACACGCCCGTGTGGTTCACCCATGTGGGGCCCTTACGCCCGTGGGGCCCACACAACCCAATTCGACCCGGCCCATGAATCGCACATGGTCTGCCTCGTCGATCACACGCCCATGTCCGATCACACGGCCTTCCACACGGGTGGCCACACGCCCGTGTGGTGTCAACAGTCTTACTTTTCGACTTTTCACCAATTTCCTTTTACAGAGTTGTGTTTACACACCTGGTTCCGATTCTTTGCAAAAGTACTCCTGAGCACCCAAGACCTATCAATTGACCATTATAACCCTTTATTATACACCTCAATCAATAACCAATTAACTAAAATCAAAAGACATAATTCTAACACCTTAACCGAACTCTTACCTTACGAACATCGGACGTTTCCCTCTACAATTCGGCACCAGCACAGCCCTTCGCTCCAGACTTTCGGCTGTCATCACAATTAACAAAGATTCCCCAATTACTAACTTAAAAGCCGAATATTAAAGCACACTTATTAATCGTAAAAAATGATTTATTCAAGACCCTAATACCGAGGGCGATTTAATAAGCATGATCCACTTACCAACGACAACTCTGTCCTTAATGCTCCAACCTTAGCAGTAGCATAAACCAATCACTGCCTTTCGCCTACCATAAGTAACAACAATCTCCTTAGTCACCAACCAAGAATCAATTAACACGCGGCGAAAACACTACTTACCAAACACACAAAAGCAAAACAGAGAAGACAAGTTGCGGCACGTAAAAGAGTTTAGAGAAAGAATGGAACAATGGAGAAGCCAAAGCAGTAGAAGAAGGAAGTTTCTCAGCAAGCAATCGGCAGCAAATAAAAGGAACAAGATGGCACAGTGAGGGAATAAGAAGAAGGAGTCAGCAAGAAAATAGGCAACTCTCGGCAATCAAAAAGAGAAAAGGGTAAACCAATGGCCAAAATAGACAAGAATGGAAAAGAAGAAGAAAATTTCGGCAGAGGTTCGGCAGAGCTGGGGGAAGAGAACGGCAGAAGAAAAGAGAACTTTAGAGATTTGAAAAAAAAACCAAAATAACAAAAATAAAGATTTCTGCACCATTATCCCCCAAATCCCTCAAATTTCACCTAAAATCGTCCAACCACTCCCAACCAAATCCCTTAATTTTCTCTTCACACTTCCTACTACACCTTTACCACTTCGTCATTTCAGTTCAGCTCAAACACTACACGGCACCACTAGCAAAAATAATACTCAAGCACAGCTCGAACCCCAGACCTCTAGCAATTTAACACACCACTTAACCACCAGACCAGTAGGCCCATTCTGACATGTTTTTACAAACTTTTAACTATAAGCTTACTGAACAAAAGCAAGGCTTTATTCAATTAAAACAAAAATTTAGCTCAAGACAAGGCTTGAACTTAGGACCTCCCACACACACCCAGAACACTTAAC